>CM029632.1:30058863-30658863 GCA_017311315.1 Dendrocalamus latiflorus | reverse complement strand
CCCTTTTTCTGATCTCTGTGTTGGTGAAAAATAAAGTAAGACTAAGTACAACCAATCGTACTTAACAAGTCACATGGGGAGACACTATATAACTACTGCCAGGATTTTCAAGAGATGGGGATAACTAATTATCATGTCATTCTAAATAATTGTTTTAAATAAATAAGATTGCACAAATAATAATAAAAATACTGATAATTAAATAATGCAAGATCAACATGATCAAAAACATATTACATATGCTAAATGGGTTTTAGATGAATAGTAATGGGTTAGGTGAATAGTAATGGGTTGGTGCTATTCCTAACAGGTTAGGTTGAATGAATAGTAACGGGTGTGGATGCTGGCTATTTGGGCTAACAGTATTGGGCTCGGGCCATGAATAGTATGGGCTAACTATGAACAATGTTGTTTACTACTGTTGGGCCTAACCCAACTGGTTGGCTGGGCTCGTGTTGGCCTTGGCCGACTTGGCCGACCCAAGCGCGTGGTGTGCCAGGCTTAAAGCATGTTAGGCTCACCCGAGCAGGGCACACAGCGGCGAGAGCAATTGAGCGCCAGTGGTGGTTAATGGAGTCGAGTGGTGGCGCACATGGGGTAAGTGAAACTTAGGGATTCCATTTTTGGCATACATAAGATCTATGGAGCATCGTGCGGGTTGGCGGTGGAAGGAGCTCATTAGAGCAAAGGCCGTTGAGGTTCTGGTGAGGGTCAAGCTAATTTAAGCATCTATGGCAAACAAGGGAGCTAATGGCGGTGGCTATTTGGTCTAGCTTGGATTGTGTGTGGCTGTCCATTGTGGCTACGCTTGGGCGACGGTGGTGCATGACACCAGCAATCTAGGGGCCACAGGAGTGCTCGATGTGGTCTGGGTTAGGTTCACAATGACCGAGCGGTGCTAGGGTTGCAACAAATTGGTTGGGTTGATTTGGTGTGGGCTCAAAAATTATAAGTTTGAACGGGTTTAACCCATGGGTTCAACCTAGAGGAGAATCAGAGACACCATCACAATAAGATTCAAGAACTCAAGGCGTCCCCACCATCCACTTCAGCACGTGCAGCATCGCTGCCATGGCATTCTTCATCCACCACCTTAAGGCCGAATACGTGCCCTAGCGCCTTCTCCTTTGAGGCCATCAGCCTTGGTGGTGCTAATGAGGATGCCGAGTACACCATGCTCCTCATCTGTCGTGAGGACAACACTATCCTGGTCCCCAAGCACGAGTGCCTCTCATTGAGCCTAGCGCGCTCATCGGGGTTCGTGGCCATCAAGATGTGCACCGACATCGAGCACGATTACATGGACTACCTGTCCAAGCTCATTGGCAAGGAGATCATCCCTTGTGGCCCATTACTCATCGACTCGGGGGACGCCGACGTGGGCTCGGAGATTGAGCGTGTCATGCGGTGGCTCGACGAGAAGGAGCCGGGCTCAGTGGTGCCCGTCTTGTTTGGCAACGAGTACTTCGTGTCGGAGCATCAGATGGCGTGGAGCTGGAGCTGAGCTGCGCGCGCTTTGTGTGGGTGCTGCGGTTTTCGTAGAGCCCCAACAAGGATCACTGCGCACAGCACACACTGCCACATGGGTTCACGCCGTTTGAGCGCGGGCTGATAGTGGAGGGGTGGGCGTCGCATCCTATCGCACCCTTCATATGGTGCGTTCCTAACGCGCTGCAAGTGGAGCTCAGTGCTGGAGTTGCTGTTCGCGGGGGTGTCGATGGTAGCGTTGCCGTTGCACATCAACTAGCCGCTGAACGCGAACCTCGCAGTGAAGCTGGATGTGGCTGCGCGCGTGGCGTAGGAGCAGTTCGTTGAGTTCAAGGCCAAGGACATGGCGCGCTCGGTGCGGGGGGTGATGCATGGGAAGGATGGCGAGGCAATGCGCGAGGGAGCTACAGGCAGGGGCAGAGCCAGGAATTGGATATGGGAGAGGCAGCATAGACAACAAGTAGAGTAGAACCAATGATAGCAATAGCCAGTACGACATTAAATCATTAATTGACAAGCTATCAATTTTGCTGCGAAGAAACATCAACAAAGGTAACTAACACCAATCACCACAAATTTTGCCTCTGTTCTCCACATGTACAAGGAAGGTAATTGACTTCAATTTGGTAAGAAACAAGACAACATCTGATTTCTTTCACACGTAGCTAATTAGAATTTCCAATCCTTACCTGATGAACGACGCCGTTGTCAGTGATCCTAGCCAATCCCCACAGCGATATGGACGTCAATTTCCCGACGCACTCCGCGGAGGAAAATCTTGAGCAAACCTTCGTCGGTGATCGTTGGATCGTTGCCCCGTTGGGGGCTGCCAGGCCCCCCGGTCCCCCTCTCTCCGCCACTGGCTACAGGAGGTGGTGGTCCAGAGGATGGACGACAAGGCCATGCTCCTCCTTCTCCTCCTCTAGATCCACACTGCTGCCACCATGCTCCTCCTTCTTTGGGTCTCTACTGCAGCTGCCATGCTCTTCCTTCTCCTTCTCTAGATCTCCACAACTGATTTGTGCCTTGATTTAATCTGCGATGGCGTCGGGAGCTCGATTTCAACGAAAGAGGGCATTGGTGAGGGAGACGACGATGGGAGAGGGCAAGGAGATGAGGCTGATGGGCTGTGCTGAAATGGGTTGAAAAAATTTGGGTTGAACCCATAAAAGAAGGATGGATTGAGTTGAGTTAGGTTGAGTGGAAGTAGTCTGCTTGTTGGGCTAGGTTGGTTTGTAGAGAATATTTAGTGGGCTGGGTTAGGTTTGAACCCTTTAGCAGGCCCCAGGTAGAGCTGCCCATATCGTAGGGTTACATGATGCCATGATGGGCCCATCGGATACTGTAGGACTGACAACACTAGCTGGCGCCTCGCCCTGGCGTGTCTGCGGAGCGGAGCAGTTGCGCTCACTGTGCAGATGCGCTCCTCACTCCCTCCTCACTCTGACATCCCTGACTGTGGAGGCGAGAGGCGACGGACGCGGTCACGTGAGCGCGACGACCCAACGCGCACCATGCAGCTGCTGCTCCCTAACCCGCGTTCGGCAACGGCCGGGCCGGGCGGGAGGCTGCACCTGCACGCACCACACCAATGTACGTACGGCGCACGCGGAGTGGCCATCAGATCAGATCAGATCAAAACGGAGGAACGGAACACGGATTTCTTCCAAAACCGACGCAACCGCGCGCGGGGTGGACGGTGGAGTAACAGCTGCGGCAGCGATGCATGCTTGCGACGTCTTGCCTGCCAGGGGAGAGAAGCTAGCGGCCGGGGTGGGACTTGGGAGCTGCGGCGCCAACAGGCTAAGCCAAGCTAGGCAGGGCTTAGCTTACCAGCGGCCGCTCGACACGTCTGCGATTCGTGCGCTGTGCGCGGCAGCGACCCGGATCCCCGCCTCGGATTTGCCGCCCCCTACCTGCGCCTCGGTCGCCTCCCGCCCCGTCACTCGATGGCTCTCACGGCCTCACCTCACGTACCCCGCGCGCGCGCGGCAGCGATATTGCCTGGCCGGTTGACACCTTACCCAGCTAGCCTAGTGGTCTAGCTCTGCTACAGTAGTAAACTAATTAGGCCCCAAACTATTTTGATTCTGTTTTAATTTGTTGAATACGTTGGCCTTTTAATTTTAATTTTTACTTTTTTATTCGTTTGCATGCCTGTGATCACTGGCGGAGCTACAGGGTGGTCCGCGGA
Source organism: Dendrocalamus latiflorus (assembly GCA_017311315.1). Classification (NCBI taxonomy): domain Eukaryota; kingdom Viridiplantae; phylum Streptophyta; class Magnoliopsida; order Poales; family Poaceae; genus Dendrocalamus; species Dendrocalamus latiflorus. Next base: position 30,655,181 of record CM029632.1, on the reverse strand, counting down.
CCACCATGCACTCGGCCCATATAAGGTCCATAGATATAGGAAAATTCGGATCCTCGGCAGCCAAACATCGAATACGTGGGAGCGTCCGCGGCCTTTCGCGAATACGCATTGTGCGACACTTCGTATTTCTCTGTGCGGCCGGCCTGCGCCCCTTCGTATCCCTTGCTGTGTTGTGCTTCATAGAATACGAATACGATTATACGAACGATAGCGGCGGCAGCGGGCCGGCGGCAGGCCGGCGCCGGACGATGAGCAGCAGCACACGTGAGTCCTCTGCAGGTACGTCTCAAAAGTCAAAATCTTCATCCAATTAGTCTGCTCGTTTAGTCATGTTTCCTTTTTTCTCCCAATCTCTCCCTAGAGCTAGAGACTAAGCAAATAAGCCCTAACTCGAGCAGAACACATCAGCTATTGCTGGTGGCCACCAGCCGGTGATCAGCGACAGCGATCCACCATCAGGCATCAGACGTTCACAGGCCGCAAGTCACAACACACAAGGTACACAAAACCTTATTTTATTCTGTGTCATTAGATTATATTATTGGAATGCACGGTCGCATTGGACTATTTAATTTTAATTGTAGGATTGGATTTTTTTTCTGTGTCAATTGATTATTGGAATGGTAAATTGAAACAATATTTTATTCTCTTGCAGACTTATTGAAATATGAAGAGGAGTGGTGATATTGCCTCTTTTTTTCAAAAATATGCATCAAAGAAAAATATGCTGCTGTTTAATTCTCAAGAATAAGTTGAGAAATAAGATGGGTGATAGCCTTTTGGATGATTGTCTAGTGACTTTTATTGAGCGGGATATTTTCTTACAATTGAGTGAAGAAGAGATCATCAACACTTTCATGGCTATTAGAAGGCGCAGGCCTGACAAGAAGTAGTGACATATTGTTCTTCAACTATTATGGGTATGTAATATTTCAATTCTATGTTAAGAAAGCTATACTCGTCTATTTTATGAACTCTGTATGTCCTTTTTTTTTCTTAATTGCGTTTTGTAATTCATATACTTGTGTACCGACATGTTAAATTTATAGCGGCTAAAAAAAATTTAGACAATGGACCACCTTAGCTACAAATCCTGGCTACGCCACTGCCTGTGATAATATAATTTTTTATTTTTAAAAAATTTCATTAATCAGAAAAGTTAACATCTGTTCTAGTACATTTTCACCTACTACATTATCAAAAAAGTCAAGAAACCATAATCCATAGCTGTTACGAGCACCATCTTAAGCTAAGGTGAGAATGCGAGGTGAGATCCAATCTGCATCCCACGAAGGAAAGTATTCTTCCAATCTGCATCCCACGAAAGAAAATATTCTTTTCTTGGTGGTGCTCTAACTAGATTTCGGCTTAAGCTTTTGATTGTGTCTTTTGTTTTATGGTTAAAATTGTACTGTAACAGTTGTTAGCTTTTTTTTTGATAAAAAAGGAAAATTTTGAAAAATACATTATATCGTCACAGACAATATAAAGGAATAAAGACAAAAGACAAAAAATAATAACCAAAATAGGTTAAAATAAGCTGAAATTATAAGTTAACATGTTTTAAGTGATTTTTAGTTAAAATAAACTAAAAGCAAAAAAACGAAAGACTAAGGGACTGTTCTTTTGGTTGAAGCTTATAGTTTTTGGCTGTGGCTTGTGGTTTTTTTGTTGTTTGTGCGAGAGATTATAGAGTAATAAGAACTCACGTGGTTTTTGCCGATATAAATGAACTCGGTACAATATATGCTACAATTAACTAGTAGATCCTATCTTAAAAAGATAATCCATTTAAAAGCTAGTTATCTTAGAAAAATCGGAAAACAATTTTTAGAAGTTGAAAAGAATATGTGCTAGAGCTAGAGCAAGAGGGAACTGCAGCTTGGCCAGGCCCCTCCGGAAATTGAGTAGAAGCTAGAAAAGCTTGAGCTTAGCTTTGTGTGTGAGTGAGGTATTGAGAATTTGAGACTAATTTTATGTAATCCTAGATAGCGCGAGCAACACAGAGTCACAGATCGTGTAGATGCATGGAGCGGCGCCACTAGTGCTAGTAGTTTGCTGAATTGGGAAGGCTTCAATTTGCTTGTTTTGAGATCGATTTGGAGAGCAAATTAAAGATCTAGGAGATGGGTCGCGGCAAGGTGGTGCTGCAGCGGATCGAGAACAAGATCAGGCGGCAGGCCAGTGACGTTCGCCAAGCGCCGGAACGGCCTGCTCAAGAAGGCCTACGAGCTCTCCATCCTCTGCGACGCCGAGGTCGCGCTCGTCCTCTTCTCCCACGCCGGCCGCCTCTACCAGTTCTCCTCCTCCTCCAAGTAATCCGATCCCGTCCCACCATGCATCTTGATTCTTGAATCGTGCATCTTCTCTCTTTGATTTGGCGCATCCATTAATTTACACTCCCAACCCACAATTTTGCACTCGTAATTACCCGTATATTCTCAACGATCGATCCTAATTCTCGTGTGTTTGTGCGTCCGTGCATGAACTTATGGGGGTGGTTTCGTACGTGTTCTTTTCCGCCTTCCTTTCAGTTCCATTGGGCAATTGTACATGCCAGCTTGCATAAAAAGGGTAGAAATAAACAAGGCAAAAACGAGCTCATGATCAGCAGGAGATCGACACATGTATGCGTATACCATGTATGTACGTGCCACTCTCAGAGAAAGAAACGGGGTTTCATTTGATATGCACCTGACCCGCATATATTTTCAACGTACATGTATGCACATAATTAGAATCTTAGATGCTATTTATATTGGTTTCTGCTTCTAGTTTTAGTTTAAAGAAATTAAAAGTTAATATAAACACTTGTCTTTCCTACTTCTTTTTCTTCTATCTTACTCTAAGGATAAGACAGGGGTTAGAAGCGTATCACACACATTATTTCTCTCACTCCCATATCACGTACACAACTCTCCTCCACTTTCTCTACCGCTCATCCCATCCTTCTAATATTCAATTGTTTCTGCCATTATCATTCATTTTCATCTAAAAATCATCAACTATAGCTAAGAGATATTAGTCGCAGCTAATATGAATAGGCAATTAGCCTAAAATTCCACTGATTTGGCATGCAGGATTGTAGTAAAACTGGTTACAAACTAAAATGGTATCTCTTCTTGGACTGTGCCATGCGTAGTACGTACAATGTTAATTAGCTAGGTTTGTCTTGTATTTTGGGTAGTATAATATATGCACTTCTGATAATTTTAATTGAGTACGTAGTACTTCTCTGCAGAATTCAGTTTAGCATAATTTGATCTCTTTACGGGGAAGAATGAACTGTATTTTCTTAGTCATTGATCAAAGAAATAAGAAAGCGCTTTCAGTTAACTTAGATTATCTGGTATATAACTCTTCGTTAATTTTGCGATCACTTGCTGCAAGAGGATCTGTAACGAACATAATGAGAAAGTTAGACGGAAACAACATCATGTATTAATTCAACTATATATAGAACAACATCATGTACTAATTCAACTATAGCTTGGGGTCTTGTAAGAACTATCAATGTGATCCTATAAATAACAATACTTCTGGCATGCATGATACGTGACACAGTAGCAAGTGCTATTGCATCATATGTACTTAGGGAAGATCAACTGTACATTTTCTACTTGCTCTCTGGAGCAAGAGAAAAGTAGTTAATCAATTCTATATCCAAATGTCCTATGTACGTAGCAGCTTAATTTATGGGATAGCATTCTCTAAAGAGTATATATGCTCTATTCATACAGTTTTATTTTTTAATTTGTCAAGATTGTAAAGTCAATGACGCATGCATGAAATGTGGAAAGTAGAGCTAGTAAAATTGCATGTTAACACTAGGCTAATTACGATTAGTCCATGCTTGCTATATATGAAGAGACCAATAGTAGCCACTAGCTAGTTTATGCTATGTTACTTCAGGTTATGGACGCTTTTAAGTAGTTTTGACCGAATTTCACCTTTTCTAGGTAAAACACACACTCCTACTATACATTCTTACAATATTTTCGAAGGCAAAAATGCAAAAACAACCAGTATCGAATTGCATGTATAATAAATCGGCCAAACCAACCATTTTCTGGTGGTTCTTTTTTGTTGGTTCCCGGTCAATTATGTGTTCACTAGAATAAGTACCATATGATGGCTACACAAGTTTTTATCCTTGTTAATTGTTATAAGTGATACTTGTCATCTAGTAAAAAATTTCAAATTAAAGCTTTTCTATAATGCTACCAGAATGCTATCATATCTTCATAGAGAGATACAATTTCACTACATCTTTTCTTCTCTTTCATGCTCAGTAAAGAGGTGTATCTAAAGAGAACTTTGGGCTTGAGCTAGGACTGCTATGGTAATCAAGCCACCTTTTGTCCCATAAAAACTGAGGGGAACTGACAAATTATCTCCTGAGAGTCAAGACGACTTGTAATTTCTTCAACCTTGCAACAGCCAAAAGTGTGTGAGAGATCAGAGTCCTAGCTTGATGGTTGAAGGACTGTCTATGTTATTAATATCTATACCGATTGTCAGCTAACTTTTCTTTCATATGATCTGCTTTGCAACATCCTTTTCGCATCTGTAGAATTGATTTTCTGGTTGCAGATATGGAAGAACCTCGTAATTCAACTAAGAAGCTAGGGGCATGATTTGTCGATCTAGATTGATATTACGATGCTGTCCTGTTTTAAGAAGACACAGTAGAAGTTCCAGAAATGGATAGGAAGGCATAATTAACAGTACAATCTTAATTTGCCCTTTAATTAATTTCTAGTTGCACCACTATGCTTTCTAGATCTCCTCATGCATTTGAATTTACGTCCTTACCATATATAAAACTGCATGAATTAATTGTCATTTAAAAAAAAAGTCATATCACAGTATGCTTATTAAGACCGTTGAGAGGTACCAGAGGTACATTTATGCTTCGCAAGATGCTGCTGTGCCATCTAGCGATGAGATGCAGGTTTGAGGATTTTGTTCATTTTATGTCATGAATATACATATTACTATTTCCCTATCATTTTTTTATCTAAACAACCTTATTTTCCTAACGTTACTCAGTTTTTAAATCTATTTGGTTATTGTTACAAGTTTAATCTAGCTTGCGTTCCTAATCCATAATGCCCTTAATTACCTGTGCTAAATATTGATTTGTTTCTGATTGGTTTTCGGCGAAAAACATGCTCAATTCATGGAATTACATATTTTAAGAAGTTTTATTTAAATAACATTAAGAAACAATATATTTTCATGGAATAGTGAGAAACTTGGCTGATATTTATGTGCCTGGCCCATAGCTCAAATATATATAACTTGTGAAAATTTGGAATCTCAATTTAATTAATCCGGTAAAATCAAAACTGGCGTCAACTTACCACAGAAGTCAAATAAGTGTGACTGGCACTGGATTATGCTCATTTGGTATATCGATGGTTGAGGATGAAAAACGTATATCTTTTCGTATATTGTTAAGTGTACTACCGAGGCTGATCTATCACTATATTTTCTTGAGAGACATGTGAAATAGTATGTTTTGCCAAAACCATACCAATTTTTTTCACCTTCAGAGATTACATGCATTATTCAAATGTAGTACTAATGCCAGCCTTTGAAAATTGAATAGAGACCTATGGCTCCTGTACATTGCTGAATTTGAGTAATTTGAACTACTTTAGATAGTTTAGTTATACAACAACGAAAAATAAGAGAAACAAACTGCAATATGAGCTATAACACTGAAGGAATCAAGGCAACAAGCAGTACGCTGATCGATCAGTCTCACCTTCAACAATGAACCAATTTAAAGGAAATTAAAAACGACACAACAAATGAGGGAAACTACTGGAACACTCTTTTCTCACGCAAATTAAACACTATTTTTTCCTTGCTCTTTTATGAAATACTCGTAAAGAATTTTTGTGGATATAGTCACTCTCTCTCACTCTCGGATAAAAGAGCAGGGGCGGAGAGAGGGGGGCTAGCAGGGCCTCCAGTGAACATGTATGAGTAAAACCCGTGTGTGGGTTTACCGGGTTCTCCCATTGTGCTAAGTGGATAGTATCCAGTAAAGGATGGATGTGGCTGACTAGCCCATCTATAAAAAGGGGTTAGGATGGAGATATATGGTTAACCATCCAACCTTTCTCTCTTGTGCTTTGTTGTTTTAGGATTAGGATTTTGAGTATATTTTGTGCTCTGTCCTTCAAGATGGAGTGGTTGTAAAACTTTCCTCCTCAAGCAGCAATAGATTCAATCTTTAATCATTTTCATGTCTATCTTCTTTCTTGATTGATTTGCACTTGATTTGGTTGGTTTTTTTTCTCTCATTCCCTTTCTTGATCTTGCTGTGCCAAGAACATGTAAGAGATAGAGAGAACCTCTAGGAATCATACTTCACCCATCTAGATACATTGGTAGTAAGTTCATGAAGAAACTCAGTTTTTGTGTATTTTGATCTTCCAAGTGGTTTCTTGATACGAGAGTTTTTGGAGTGATTTCTTCGATGTTCTTGCTTGCTATGATATGTGGGAATATATCTAAAGTCATCTTAGCTATTCTCTACCTACAAGCAAGTCTTCACCATCGATTTTGATTTTTGTTCGGTTTGGATGCAACCTTGGTTTAAACTCAAAAATTTCTAAGCTTTTACATGAATTTTTGTGATCTATGGATGTAATAGGTTCCTGAGATCTTAAGCAATGTGTGTACAAAGTTTCACAGCTTTTGGATCATGCAATCAAAAGTTATGTAGATTTAAAATCTCGCACCGTGCTGATTCTATTGTTCATAAGTTTGAAAATACTATTCATAACAGTTAGACTGCCTGAATAGAGGTCAGAATCCAGAATACTTAGGGGAAAATTTTAATTGGCACCATTTATCTCTTCTATTGCCTTTCTGGTCCTATGAAAAAGAACAATGCTGACCATTTTTAGCCACTGCAAAACGTTAAGGACATAACTAAACCCTGAAAACTAGGAACATGCACTATAATTAATAAGCATTGGCTAGTGCATTTCATGCATGGCCAACACCCTGGCATGCAGTTCTCGATCAAGTGTTCCAGCTAACAAACTTCACGTACGTGAGAGCATCTCCAAGAGATGCCCAATAAATTCACACCCTAAATCTCTTTTTACAGATCCTAATCACGATATAAAGTCCCAAAATAATCATTCCCTCCAACAGATACCCTAAACCAGAAAAACAGTATTGGGAGCCTAGATCATCCTCTATAAGTAGAGAGCGAGAGCCTATTTTTTGGGTGTGTTCTATTTTTGGGAGTCTATTTGGGAATCTGTTGGATCTACTTTTTACCCTTCAACTCTAAAATTTAAATATTAAGAGTCATATAGAGTATCTCTTGGAGATGCTCTGACTACGTGGGTATTGTATCTTGCCATTCTTCATGAAGTGTTTGAATCTAGGTCCCTAGGAGCTTCTTTGTTCAATGCTTATGCACGTCCTTGAATGATTAGATAGGCGTTGCTGGTTAGTTGCGAATCCGATCAATGAAGCATCCAGTGCATATAGCAGATAACAGCTTGGTGCATGCCATATAACTTTGCTGCGTGAACTTAACCGGGATGGGTTTATTATAACAGTGGAACTAAATTCAAAATTTTAGAATTCAAATATGTTTCTATATATCTATTTAACTTCAGGTAACAAAGAGCAATGTATATGTGCACACAGTACATGTATTAATTACATTGAACATTTGTTATTCACAATACAAGATATGTTGCTCAGAAAATGTTCCTAAAAAAAATACAAGATATGCATTTTATGTTTTGGAAGAATGTGCATGCATGATATGTATATCAGTTACTCCTAAGTAGTAATTTATGGAATATACAGAATTTTGGGCCAGTGTTTTATATATTTTTATATATGTGAAGTAACTTGATATTATTCTTAAGTTTTATTTAATCAAGCTCTTTTCGCTGTCTCTTAATTTCTTGACAATGCAGAAGTACAACTATCAGGAATATGTGAAGTTGAGGCACGAGTTGAGGTTTTACAGCTCTCGCAAAGGTGATGCTTCTATATATTCTTGCACATATATGTGTGTTTCATTTTTATGACAATACTTCAATATTTGCTATGTTTTTCCAAAGAAAGTACTGGTGATGGTGCCACAGGAATCTTCTTGGCGAGGATTTGGCTCCACTGGCTACAAATGAACTTTATCAGCTTGATAGTCAAGTAGACAACACCTTGAAGCAAATAAGGTCAAGAAAGGTAAACTAAATTAATAGCAAGAACATTCAGTATAAATGGCAACAATTAAATTCGGTCCATTTCATTCATGCATGATACTGAGCAAGCTTTTCTTACGTTACAGTTTATAAGAACAGATGGATGATTGCCCCTAGAGGCTGGACCAATGTTCTATTTGTGGTTTGAGCTTTATTTTATTTTTATTTTAGTTTAACTTAAAATATAGAAAAGGTTAAGTTCGCATACAAGTAGGAGACATGAAAGTGAATCTTGTGGCTTAAGAGTGGAGAGATTACAAGCAACTGCAATTTGCCATCCTTGTTTGTAGTATCCACAAGCATTCCTGGTTTGCCTCTTCTATGTTAGACACTGTTGATAAATTGTACTCAGCACACTCTTCATGACTGCTCTATTGCTTAGAAAACCTGCAGCTATATGTTCCGGTGTTCCATTGAACAAAAGAAAGGAAATATATTCTTCCCTAAAATTTGGAGTTTGCCCCGGTTAGCCAAGTGGGCGTTGCCCCTTTGTTTTTCCCTAAAATTAAATTTGGAGTTTGCCTCGGTTAGCCAAGTGGGCGTTGCCCCTTTGTTCTTTCCTAAAATTTGGAAATGTTCACCCAAGTTGCTGTTTAACTAACTCTTCTGTGCATGACTTCATTTGCAATTGGCAGACTCAAGTACTCCTCGATGAACTCGGCCAAATGATATCCACCAGAGCAATGTAGTTAGATGTCTCTGCTGTAGTGTCAAATCCAATCGTCGTATACCTAAGCGTGCCGTTCTATCTTTTTCAGGAACAAATGCTACAGGATGCAAACAGGTCCCTGAAAAAGAAGGTAAGCTACTGTCGTTCAGCTCAAAACTCACTTTCCACCGGAATTCATATGGATGAGTCGGGATTTTAGTTCAAATTCGCGGTCAATCTACGTGAATTTTGGGGAATGGGCCTTCCAAACAAGCCCTAAAAGTGGCAAGCAAACTGGAGGTGGTGAGGCGAGGTTTGTCCGGGGAATGCGAACACTGCGGATACTCACATAGCAACCAAAGGAAAGGAAAGGAAATGAGAGGGAGAGGAGGGGGGACGTGGACTGGAGGGGGAACGCACAAGACATAGCGTTTTGGATAGGATCGGAGGGCTTGTTTTTAGGCTATGACTTATGACTTATGCTCACGACTTATTAGTCTAATAAATAATAATTGTTGAGAGAAGTTAAAAGCAAAGTCACTTAAAAACAAAAAGAGAAAGTATATAACGCTATATCGTCGAATGTAGTTTTAAGGGGATAGTGATTTGTTGTCCGATCAAATAGCCAGTGACCATCAGATCTTGCCATGTGCACACACGATGCTGCAGCTTTGAGTCCAGTATGCTATAGTTTCATCTTCCCATCTCTCTTTCCAAATCAAGCAAAGCTTGCAACCAACCATGAGCCACAACTACGGAGGATCCAGATTAGTTGGGGACACAGCGAGCTTACTCGGAGACATGGTGGCTGGGGCAAACATGCGGTAAGCCATGGACGACGAGTGGAATGGCGAGCATGCTCAGTTGCGACACCATGGGTGAGCTTGGCAACAAGTAGCGAACATCGTTGAGGCCACCACTGTTGGATCTGTTGTCTCTGGCCACAGCACCGTTGTGTGTCGCAATCTCTAACCACGACGCTGCGGACCTGGTCGCCCCCCGCCAGGGGCGAGGTCGACCTGCTACCTGAGTTTGGTGACGATGGCGATTTCAGGCTACGGTGCTGCACACTTGAGTGGCGATTTCGTGGTTGAAGTAGAACGTAGCTATAAACGACTCTGAGTCATAACCAACGTGGTCGAAATCTGACGTGGTCAAAGTCTGACGTGATCGAAAACCGCCGTGGTCCTCTGATGCCACTCGAGTGTAGTCTGATGTTCCAGAGCTACTCGAATACCGTCCAATACTCCATTGCTACTTGAACATCGTCCAATACCACTTGAACCCGATCGGACTGGTTTAAAACTACTCAGAGCAACCAAAAACACTCGGAGAAGACAAAAACCACTCGGGGCAAACTCAAACTACTTGAACTTGAAACATTCGGCCGCGATCAACTAAAACTTTCACAAACGCAAAATCTAAAATAATCTAAATATCAATTATTCATTATTAATTTATCTACAACCATCCATATAGTCTAATATGATCGCACAGTCAAAATCTATCCTAGTGAGATGTGCTTTGACGCTATACGGTATGCTAGTCACGCTCCACTAGAAAGAGAGATGTGTGTGGCCTCCCACCGATCGTTCCCTCCTCGGGTTGGAATGCTGTGCTCCACCAGGCCTTCGCCCTTTTGTTGCAGGGGTGAATATATCTGGTGAGGCGACGCCGGCATCTTTTTGCGTACCCTAGCCTTCCTTTTTCTCCGTGCACTGCTCTTCCACGCCTCACCTGGTGCGAATATTTGCGCTATGAGATGTTTGGGTCCGTTCTTCCTGTCGAATTCGTTGCAAATGTCTACGCCTTTTACACGGGGGCAACTAACAGTGAGTAGATATTTTTTTAGAGGGTGTATTTAGACATCACTTGAATGTTTTTTTTAATAATCATCTAAATTTGGAATCGTTGAATTAGAGATCCAATAATCCCCTTTTTTGGAGGGGGAGATTCTTTTTAGAGGAGGGGGAGATTTTTTTGGAAGAGGGGAGGTGGGGCGGAGAATTCATGGCCGTTTGATCTCTAATCTAATGGTTATAAATCTAGATAATAGTTAAAAAGAAAATATTCAGGTAATATTTATCAACACCCTTTTTTAGAAAAACACGTAAAAGGCTTTACTTGTCTTTGTATTAATATAACAACTGCATGTTGTGCGATCGATGCAAGGAGTTAGGATGGAAATACCCCAGAAAAAAAAACATGGGCTGCAGGGAGCCCCCGACTACACAACACGAAGACCGCCTACACTAGAAGCTAAACAGTGAGGGGATATTACGAGCTCGGAAAAATATGTAGGTGCCTATTCCGGTGTTGCCTTGCAATACAGAGGGAAGAGACTAGTAAAACATCAGTGAGAGCAACCGTTTTATTTCCCAACAAAATCCCAATAAGAATTGTTCCCTCTGTTCTTTTTCATATATCATTATAAATATATATAGTCAACCTTTTAAAATTTTGATCGCTGATACACATAAAAATGTTCAGATTTGTCATGTGCAAATACTATCATTAGATTTGTTATACAAATACTTTTATATTTATTTTTTAATATTTTTCTAACACATAATTAGAAAAAAGTAATTATTAGAATGTATTGAAGACTATTTTAATATCTAAAATGACAAGTTAAAAAAAACGGACGGTAGCATGCGTCGCAAGTAACTAGTTGTTGGTTGACAGGGATTGTGATTGAAGGGGTTGACAAGAGTACGTACACATAGTGCATTCTACACAGAAACTCAGAAAATTAATGTTAGATAATGTGTGCTGTAGTGAATGTTTGCGAAATAGGAATCACGAAGATTATCTGGTGGGCAGTTTTTCTTTTACAACATAAAAGCTTTGTCGCTTTCCATGACATGCGCCTTCTAATAACCTACGTAATCACTTATTTGCATCAAATTCAATGTGGGGATACATTGTACGAAGAAGATATGGTTTTTGGCGAAGATGGACTGGGCATGATTGCGAAGGTTGTCATAGTCAGTCATAAGGAGCACCAATGGTGGTTAACATCCAATGGCTGTAAAGTTAATCTTTTGGCAAGCATTCATGTGCTCACGGGCTCTTTGCTGGTCAGCACAAAGCATTAACGATAAAAATGTCAAATCCATAGAGGATAAGTCGGCATTGTTCTCCAATATCTCTTTACTGCTTATCCTGCTCGAGATATGACATGTATTCTAGAATCCAAGACTAAGGTGCCATTCATTTCAACTAAAAATAGTGATTTATGACTGAAATTGTATTGTAATTGGTTGAAATTGCATTGTAGCTGAATATGACTTATTTAACATAATTAAATTTAAAAAATAGAATAAACAAGTTAGCCCAACACAGACAATGTAAACGAATACGAAAAAAGAGCTGATAAAAAGCTAAAAAAGCCATAAATCAGAAGAAGACAAAATTTATAAATAGTAAAAAATAAGTCAGAAAACAAAAGCTCAAACCAAAATAAACGAAGCCTAATAATTAAGATTGTTCGTATCTCAAGCCGCATCGTATGACCTATAATCCTATATAAGCATTTTAAATCCGATCCTATATATGATCACGTAGTGGCCTAAACTTAAAGTGTAGGGGGTGCTCTTTAGAAGTTCAGCTTTTAGATTTTAGCTTTGAACTTCTAGTTTCTTAATTTTATTTTTTTCTGGGTTTTTTTTTATTTTTCTGGGTTTTTACCTTTTTCTATTATTTCTTTGTATTGTCTGTGATGATATAATCCTTTTTCCCTTCTTTTAATTTAATTGTGTTGGAAAAGCTAACAACAACTACAATACAAAAAAAGTGTTAGACCATATGGCTAGGTTTAGAATATTTATGCTGATGAATAATTGACAATATTGCTTATTGATGTTATGCGAGGCGTGTGGCGTGTGTAGACTAATATCGATCAAGTTGAAAAGAACTTGTGCCAAAAAAAATATGTTGGTTTGGTCTTTGCATGTGCAGGGTAACTTGGAAGCGATCATGGTCTACGGCGGGACCGGGAGATGGCTTATTGCAAAGTCATGGCTCAAAGGGTCAAGGATGCTAAAAGAGATGGTCATGCTCGAGTTGGGGCACGTGGAGATCAAAGATGGATGATGTGTATTGGAGCTACGGAGGTGTAGTCCAAAAACTACAACACGTGATAATTTGGAGTGTCCAAAATTGGGTAGTGTGACAAAAATTGAAAAACCCATGTTACGTAAGGATTTTAGGTCTCTTATTGGTTGGAATTGGAAAAAGAACTCATAGTCTTAGCGATAAGATCATGGTTTGGGCCCTAAACTATAAATAGAGATGTGGTTAGGGACTAATCCCAGGAGGGCACTTTATAGCTATAAACATGATCTAGCAACAAAATTTTAGATCTAATTCGAAGAAAAATAATCGGCATCGCATTTTGCTGCGCTTCATCGCGAGCCATCTTGGCATTGTCCTCGGGATTTCTTCACGGCGCATCGCTCAGTTGCATGGTGTCACGGTTCATGGCCCTTCACTCGAGCAACAAACCAACGAAAGTGTAGGACCGAAATGGCGACAGAGGGGGTGAATGTCACTCGCTTCAAAATCGCCCCAGAGAAATCGAACACTGATTTTTCAAAAAGATGCAAACACAAAGCAACTCATAGAAAATTAAAATTAATTTTGCTGAAATCTGGAATGCATGCGATACTAAAAAATCAGCATAAATCAGAGAGTAATCAGTAAAAATTTCAGCTGAAAATAACGCCGTTTGATCTGCATGCAAAATGGTCAAAGATCATCAAAAGAATAAAAAGAAAAGCACCAAATGGAGTGTTCACGCTGCAAGAGAAGAGGACTGAAGAACTGAAACCAATTGCTTTGAATGGTTCACAACCTGCTGCCAATAGGAGCTAATAACTGCATGCATTACTGCTGCCCATGAATGATTGCCCCATATACTACTTGCTGCCGAACAAGACCTAACATCAGCCCAAGAAGGAAGTACTGCAGCTACTAGTAACCAATCACAAAAGACATTGCCTGCTGACAAAAGCCAAAACGAGAAGCAATCAGACCATGCCGAGACTGAAGCTTTGAACTGAAATTTCAGAGAAAGCACAAATCCAAGAAAAATGAGAGAGGGACTTCTTTTTTTTTCAGACACAAACACCAAGAGCATAATCTAAATATAATGGGGACTCCAAACACCACAGGAAATCAACCAAAACTCAAGAAATTCAGAGTTTGAACCAAGAACTGACAAAGTACAGAGACAACACTAAAAATTAAATTACTCCCTAATCTTTGATCCTTTGGCCATGAAACTTTGAGGATATGTTAGCAATAGCCATGGGGTAATCCAGATCAAATTTCATGCCATTTCTCAAAGGGAATCAAGATTTCACCAAAACCCTAGAAGAGGAATATGAAGAACAGAGCAAGCCCAAACTTCAAAACAGAGATTAAATTGGGTTTGCTCATAGGATCAACTAGCCAAATGGCTTTTGGGCATCTCCTATGTCATAGCAACCCATTTTGGCCATTCTCAACAAGAAACAACAAGAAAACGAAAATATCACAAATCCACCAAAAAGAGCATCGAAGGAACAGAGGCAAGAACAGAGAGAAACTTCAGATTTTCCATTGCAAATCACAAGCGAAATACAAAGAGATACGTCCCCATACGCATGGACATTCGAACAAGGAAGATTACAAGTTCCTCAATCCATCCTCTCCCTCTCCAACTCAAGAACACAACCCATACATGCTTGAGAGGAAGAAGCTACGAAGGAGACATACAGGGAACACACTCTGCCTCCACCAACAACTCTCAACCACTAAAGGCTAAAGCCAAAACAAACTCTAAAGCCTATTTTGACTAAAGGAAACCCTAAAAACCCTTCAAGTGTTCAAGTGGGCATGCAGCCACCACTTTATATTTATAGCCTACGGCTAACGGGTTTCCACCCCGTTACGCCCGCTAAGTCCAACGGAGCCCGCGCCTACTTGTGCAGCCTTGCGAAATTCCCGATTCGCCCCTTCTGCACCTTCCGGGAAGCTTCCGCGCTCCTTGTCGTCCACGACTCGCAACCACGTCAAATCTCCGCCGTCTTCGACACATCTGACCGTTCTGACCTCAACACCTCCCTGTGTCTAGTCCGGTCCCTCGTGTCTCACCACAGCTCCGCTTCGACATCCTGCAGTCACATAGACAAGAAACACATCAAATAGCACCGCTCGATACATGAAAGCGTAAATAGCATGAGCACATCATACTTACTCATGACGAAGTCAAAACCTGTCGAAACATCGGAATATGCATCCTAATCCATACGGCCAAGTTTGACCAAGTCCGACCGAGCCCGTTGCGCCACGCAACGTCTAGGTCCGAACCACCCAAACCAAACTCGACTTACCCAAACTAATGTCAATTACTCATCACTCACATGTGGACACCTCCACATGGTCCATCAGAAAGTGACACCTTCAATTTTTCACTCGAGCAGCAACCACGGAAAGTGACGGCACTGAATTTTTAATTTGCTACAGCATTATTACAGTACTACAATAGTATTTTTGTTACAGTATCTATGCTATTTGCTACAGTACCGTGCAGTACCAGAGAGAAAGAAATTAACATTTTTCTTTTTATTTTTGCTGTCTTTTTGTTTTTTCTGTTTTTGCTATGTGACAAGTTGGACAATCACGAGACAATATATTTGAGGAAAAAGTTTCCACTGCGGATTATAACCATTCAGCCCTCTTACTGCCATCAACGATCCTCTAAAAAGCATGTACAGTGCCCAATAAGCCCAAAGCTAGAGCTTATAAGTTTTAATGAGCACCACCATATCAACTCCTAGAACTACTAGGTACATCTACTCTACCCCCTTAAACTACAAAACTGTCTAAATACTCATATGAAATATGCAAAATTGTCTAAATAACTCCTGGGGCAGTTTTGAGAGCGGTATTGCCACCATGGTGGATGACGTGGACGGTGATGTGGCAATGACTTAGCACATTACATGTATAAAAATTGCTTGCAAAATAAGCCCACATGATAGTGAGTGTCTTTCTTGATGTCAGGCTTGCTTCTCATAGAGGAAGAGGGAGAAGGTGATGCCTTCCTTACACACTCGTATGTAAGATTTCAAAGTTGCTTGGTTCTTTCTTGATTGGAGCCCTTCTCGAGGAATTTTGATCTGAAGGTTTTGGCTTGCTCTGACATGTGGGAACTCATCTAAAGCCATCCTGGCTATTCTTAACCCACGAGTAAGTTGGTATCAAGTTTTTGAGATTTGCTCGATTTTGTTGTAACCTTGCATGTTTTGAAAAAAAAGATTAGAACTTTAGTCAAGATCCATATAATCCTTGGATGAACTAGATTTCTGAGATCCTCAGCAAGGTGTGTGCAAAGTTTAACATCATTTAATCATGGGTTTTATAGTTTGCACCAGAAGTGGTTTTTAACTTGAGTTGATTTTTTTATTTTAAGAATAGGGGAGCAGTTAGATCACTCTTAAGCCCAATCAGACAACTAATTTATGCCTGGTTAGACCACCCACCAGTCAGACCGGTTAGGTGCTGAATTTTTTGAGGCTTTGTTGTTTTGGATTGTTATGGTTTAGATTTAGGCTGTCAAATATGACCTTCTTAACACTCTAGCTTTGAGTGAAAGATTTCTAGGTATTTAAAGAATGCATCATTCACCCCTCTGTTACCATTACCAGTCCTATAGAGTCGCTGTCAGTTCATCAATGTCAAGAGCGGAGGTGCTCTGATACCATGAAACATTTTGAGGGAAATGCCACGTGGATGGCAATTCCATTCATCAGTATATATAGACTACATCAATTGTTAAAAAAAATGCAGAACAAAAGATGGCATATCATAATTTATCACAGGCAATCATACCTAATATACATCTAACAGAATCTAATCCACGTAAAAATTAATGATCTTATAGGTTTATTCGTTTGCTCTTTCGAATTCCAAATGTGCGGGCGCCTGCCGGGTTCTTATCCGCCTTAATCGCATTGCACAGGTACTTCGCCTTCATGACATCGAGCGTAACCTTCATAAAAGTAGCTAGGTGAGTACAGAACTCCTCTTTCTAGAATTTTTCCAGAAACACACACGATCGACCAAAAGTAGCAAAATGCTCGGCCCCAGGCCCCAGCACTCAACTCAAGCAAAGCAATATTGAAGCCCGATCGGCCGTCGGGCGCAAGGAAGGACCATACTTTACGAGGAAAGACTTGGGTGATGACGACCACCGCTACCACTCTACTGCCAGTACTAGCACAGTAGCAGACTAGCAGTGTAGCACAGCACAGTTCCAAATCAATTACTGCTACTAGCTAGTAGTCGTATCATGCATGTAGATCAGCAGATGCAGGATGTATTCTTTTCCAATGTAGCTTATGGTTTTTGATCCTAATACTAGTGCTAGTGTGAACGAGCCGAAAACTGATAAGCTGTTTCTAAAAAGTTATCCCGATAAATTACTTTGAAATGGAAACAAAAAAATCGTCTCATTTGTTTGTTTAAAAGAAGTTATAACTTATAAGTCATAAATCATAAACTAAAAAGATTAGGACTGCAGTAGCCAGCCGAGCAAGCTGGGAGTCCTGTCCGAAATTTTATTTTTTCCGGCCTCCTAGGAGGATGGCCCTAATGAGACTTTTTTTGTTGTTGAGAAAATTGCCCTCTTGGACGAAGCTGGTGCGGTAGGGCACGCTAGGCATTGTAGCAGTATTATAGCACTTTTTAGGAAATTCATTGAAGCATATATTTTGTAGGAATTTTTATATGTATCAAATAATTTTCAAAATTTATTAATTTTTTGTTGAGCCTCCGTACACATTGTACTTATTTGTGTAATTTTTCATTATGTATTTTCCTCTAAAATTCATTTAATTATACTGTTTTTAGGAATTTCATCAAACAATCCAGATGGACAAAATTATCAAAAAAAAATTACAAGTATACTGTGTCTGAAAGGTCCAAAAAAATCGTAAGTTTTGGAGCTCATTTCATACATCTAAAAATTCCTATAAAAATTATTGTTCTAAAAGGCACACCAGGCGACCGCCTAAGCGGTGGGCAACCGCTCGGTCCCTACCCTAGGGTGCTAGTCGGGTGCCAAGGTGGCGAGATGGCCGGCTAGGCGCCATGAAGACACTGAAGAGGCCTAAAGAAGAATCACACACCTCTACAGCAAAAAGGAAATGACTAGGGTTTCTTCACGCCGCCGCCTCCGCGCCATCGTCGCACCGCCTCAGCGTAGTCACCGCGCATTCTCCGCGCCATCGCTGTGGTCCCATGACCTCTCTGCATCCGTGTTGTCGCCGTGAGCCTGCGACCTCTCTACATCCGTGCCATCGTCGCACCGCCTCCACGCCATTGCCGCACATCCTTCGTGCCATCGCCGCGAGCTTGCGACCTCTCTGCATCCGCGCTGTCGCCGCGAGCCCACGACCTACATCCCATTTTGGGCTCGTGAGGGGGGGGGGAGGATGCCCTGGATCCAAATCGGGAGAGGGAGGGGAGGTGAGAGGAAAGGGGAAGGAAGAGAGGCGTGGGTGCATGGGGGTGGGAAGGAAGAAGAAGTGAGAGGCTGGGGTGTTGGCCAGATGGAGAAAGAAAGGGAGGAGAGAGAGAGAGGAAAGGGGAAGGAAAAGAAAAGAAGAAAAAGGGGATCAAAGTAATAAATTTTTATCTAAACATCAAATATACATGTATAATTATTTATCTTCGGTCTGCTATCCTTATTTTTAATTCGGCTGCCTAGATCCTGCCTAGGCTCTCTAAGCGCTAGGCACCACCTCGCCGCCCGCCTAGCGCCTAGTATCTTCTTGAATATTGTAAAAATATGCTTTAATAAATTTTCCCGAAAAATTGTTATAGTGCTGCTATATGCTACTACCGGCAACGTTACCTTCGTCAAAGGAGCCATTTTCGCAAAAAAGGGTATGTCTAGACATCACTCGGATGTTTTCTTTTTAACAATCATCCAGATTTAGAACCGTTGTATTACAGATCCAACGCCCCATTTTTTTGGAGGGGGGAGACTTTTTTGGAGGGGAAGATCTTTTTGGAGGGGGGAATTCATGACCGTTAGACCTCTAATCTAATAGTAATAAATCTGAATGATAGTTAGAAAAAAAGCATCCAAATAATGTTTATCAATACCCAAAAAAAATCACCAGGACCATTTCTGCAGATGACTCCTCCCAGGAGGTCAGAAAAAAAAATCTCGTCCTGTCCATGCTCTGGAGGACCACCAACGCAGGCCAACCGGGCAGGCGAGCCGGCCCAAAACCGGCAGCCTCCTACTGTCGCACGCGACGCAGCCCGCGTCTCGCTTTCCATTTCCCGGACCGCCCGCCCGCGCGCACCACGCACCCAACGAACCCACCATTTCCTTCCCCTTTTGCCCCAACATTTTCCTCCCGTTTCGCCCCACGCCGCCGTCATCTCCGCCGTCGTCGTCCCGCGCCGCGCGCCGTCACGTATGCGTGCGGTGGCAAGAAAAGGAATGCGGTTTCGGACGAGGAGTTGACACATCACCCCTCGGCCGGGCCCACCGAGGGCAACGGGTGGTTTTGGGGAACCGCCACTGCCTGTGGCCCCCACCGCGTGTCCTCTTGCCCAATTACAGCTCGACAGCGGGCATCCTCCAAACCAGCCCGGTTTCGCGAAACCGCTCTTCCCCTCCGATCCGTCGCGCGCTCCCTTTAAACCCCCCTCCCATCCCGGAGCTCTCCCTCCTCCACCGGTGCGGTGCCCCCTCCACTCCCCGCCTACGCGACTCCATGACACCGCCTCCTCGCCTCTACGTACGCTTGTAGGATCAGCCAAGCTTAGGTAGGTAGGGTTTGGTTGGATTTGGGAGGAGGAGATGGGGCGCGGGAAGGTGCAGCTGAAGCGGATCGAGAACAAGATCAACCGGCAAGTGACTTTCTCCAAGCGCCGGTCGGGGCTGCTCAAGAAGGCGCATGAGATCTCCGTCCTCTGCGACGCCGAGGTCGGCCTTATCATCTTCTCCACCAAGGGCAAGCTCTACGAGTACGCCACCGACTCATGGTACGTACCCACGCGCGCTCGTCTATAACGTTTGACCAGTTTCCTTTCAATCCGTCGTCGTCGTTGTTCGAGCTTGTTCGATCGATCCATTTCTTCGATGTTTGGATTGCTTGTCAATCGGTGTTTCTGGATTGTCTTCATATGTACTCCTATCTGTTCGAGTTCTGCTGCGATTACTGCTTCCTCGCCGGGGATCGATGGCGGCGAGGCAGCGGAAAGCCTGAGTCGCGGTTGCTATTTCTGGCTTTTGAGTAGACGCACGCACGGCGTGAGATGAGTTAATTCGTGAGTGTGCTGTGTGTACTGTAGTGCGCCTACCAGCAAGGTAATTTTATGCTCCGCTTTCTCTGTGGAGGCGTGTGTTCTTGCTGCTCTCCTCTTCCTGGGGATTTTTTTTTTGTTCCAGCTGCGCGTTGGGTGCTGCTTGAATCGCCTTGCGTGCTTGAGGCGTAGCTAGCGCTTTGCACAGCATTTGCACTTGCGCCCAATGGGAAGGCTAGCTGGTACTCCTGTGTCCCCCGAACTAGGTCATCTTGGTTCCATGCGATCAAGTTTTAGTTATTAATATATATTAAAATATATAAATTAATTATACAAAAATAGCACTATTGAATTTATCTTACAAAATACTTTTATAATCTATATTTTATTATTTTTATAGTATATTATGATAATAAATTATAATCAAAATTTTGTATTGGAGATCTAAAATATAAAAAATAACATACATTTGGTGATGGAGGAAGTATTATCTTACTACGTTCTGGTCTGGGATATTAGAGATTCATTGGGGATTAATCTCTAAGAGCAAGTTTAATAAGGCTGACTGTGCTAGCTACAAGGGAATCTATGTCAGCATAGTCCTATGTGGAGGGGAGAGAAAAAGAGAGAAAGAGCCAAGCCGACTCCCATGCAAGAGTCAGGCTATAGCACAGGAAAAGATGCATTATCCATGCATGTACCCATAGAACTAATTGCTATATCCATGCATGTATTAAATTATCGATACCCATGTATGTATTAAATGATTGAGAGCTTTTGTGGAGACAATTTATAGCCAGCTTATTGTATGAGTTAACTGCATCATTATCTTTTGATGATATGGAAATGTATTGGAGATAGCAGCTATCTGTACTATTAAACTTGCTCTAATATTGCTGGATTCTGTAATTTATACATAGCATGTGCAGATGTGCTCATCTGCTAACAATTAATGCCTGGTTGGACATGGTACGTTAATTGTTTCCGGCCGGCTCAGCTGTGCTTGCACCTCTTCTTTCTTGGCTCTTTCCCAGCTTCTGCCTAATTAGTTTCTGTTGCTCCGGTGACATGATCCTTTTCTTTTGTTCTTGTTTCCTTGCCGGTACTTGTCCGTGGTACGCACAGACACAGTAGTGACTAGTGAGAGTAGCTCTCATGGAGGAACTTGCAGCTAGAAATTTTGTTTGTAGAGCTGATGATACTGTCGTCCTCCAACGGATACTTTAATTTCCTGACCCTTTCATCAGTTTCATTAGTTTGCTTGTAAGATATGTTCGTTGCTGATGGCATGCATGATTTTCGACAAGAAAGATCCGGCCTTTGCTCTTAATTTACTTCTCTTCCTTAGCTTTCTGGTTTCTATCTGCTTCCTTAGCTTATCTGGGGAATATACTACTACAGGATGTGCATGGTTTCTGAGTGGAAGCAGCCATAGAAGCACATAGATAGATGCGGCCTTCTTTCCCCGCTATGTATTCTTTTTGCCGTATGTCATATATGTTAGATGTGCATTATACCTATGTAGTTTCTCTGTTTTATAAAGGGTTATCTATATATATATACTATACCTGTATTGTATATATAACGGCCCATTGGCCTTATGATGAATACAAGTGCTATTCATAACATGGTATCAAAATGTACCTAGGGTTAGGGTGTTCTCATCGGGAGCCGTCGCTGCTAGTTCGTCCTCTCCAGAGCCCATTGCACTATCTGGTGATTTTGGTCTCCCAAGTTAGTCATCGAAGTCGGTGCCGTGGTCGAAGTCAAAGCCGTGGTTGAAGGGGGCTGTGGCCGAAGTCAAAGATCCATGGTCGAAGTCGAAACCATGGTCGAAAGGGCGGTGGTCAAAATCGAAGGGCCGTGGTCAAAGTTAGGCTGTGGTCGAAGTCAGGCCGTGGTCAGAGGGGACAATGGTCAAAGGGGGCAGTGGTCGAAGTCCAAGGGTCATGGACGAAGTCAGTCTGTGGTCGAAGTCCAAGAGCTGTGGTCGAAGTCAGGCCGTGGTCAAAGTTGAAGGGTCATAGTCGAAGTCCAAACCGTGGTTGAAAGGGATAGTGGTCGAAGGGGCAGTGGTTCAAGTCGAAGGGCCGTAGATGAAGTCGGTCCGCGATCGAAGTTGAAGGGTCGTGGTCGAAGTCGAAGAGTCATGGTCGAAGTCCAAGCCGTGGTCGAATGAGACTGTGGTCGAAGGGGCAGTGGTCGAAGTCGAAGGACTGTGGACGAAGTCGGTCCGCTGTCGAAGTCGAAGGGCTGTGATCAACGTCGGGGCCGTGGTCGAAGGGGGCCGTGGTCGACGTCGGGGCTGTGGTCGAAGGGGGTCATGGTTGAGGGGCCGTGGTCGAAGTTGAAGATCTGTGGTCGAACTCGATGCTGTGGTCGAAGGGGGCAGTGGTTGATGTCGAAGGCCCGTGGTCATCAAAGGGGATAGTGGTCGACGTCAAAGGGCCGTGGTCGAAAGGGACAGTGGTCACCGTCAAAGGGCCATGGTCGAAGGGGACAGTGGTCGAAGGGGACGGTGGTCAAAAGGGGAAGTGGTCGACGTCGAAGGGCCATGGTCGTCGAAGGGTCGTGGTCGAAGGGGACACCAGTCGAAAGGGGCAGTGGTTGAAGTTGAAGATCCGTGGTCGAAGTCCCATGGTCGAGGTCGAAGTCGAAGCCATGGTCGAAAGGGAAAGTGGTCGACGTCGAAGGGCCGTGGTCGAAGGGGACAGGGGTCGAAGGGGGCGGTGGTCGAAGGGGGAAGTGGTCGACGTCGATGGGCCGTGGTCGAAGGGGGCAGTGGTCGAAGTCGCAGATCTGTGGCTGAAATCGAAGATCCATGGTCAAAGGGGGCCGTGATCAAAGGGGGAAGTGATCGACGTCGAAGGGCCATGGTCGAAGGGGATAGTGGTTGAAGGGGACAGTGGTCGAAGTTGAAGATCCATGGTCAAATTCGAAGATCCTTGGTCGAAATCGAAGCTGTGGTCAAAGGGGTCGTGGTCGAAGAGGGGAGTGGTCGGGGGGGTAGTGGTTGAAGTCGAAGATCCATAGTCGTCATCGAAGCCATGGTCGAAGAGAGAAGTGGTCGATATCGAAGAACCATGGTCGAAGGGGACAGTGATTGAAGGGGGGTAGTGGTCAAAGTCGAAGGAGGCAGTGCTCGAAGTCGAAGGGGGCAATGGTCGAAGTCGCGGTCATGGTCGGAGTCGTAGTGCCAGCCTAGAGGGCACCTACTGGTTCGTCCACAGCCTCCACCGCTACGAGTTCCCCCTCCAGTTGGACATCCCCGTCGCCTACCCCCAGGTCACCCCCGAGATCGAGTTCCCCACCCTCGACGGCAAGACCCACAAGGTGGTCGAAGTCGAATCCATGGTCAAAGGGAGCCGTGGTTGAAAGGGCAAGTGGTCAATGTCGAAAGGTCGTGGTCAAAGAGTACAGTGGTTGAAGGGGGCAGTGGTCAAAGTCGAAGGGGCAGTGGTCGAAGTCGAAGGGGGCAGTGGTCGAAATCGGGGCCGTGGTTGAAGTCGGGGCTGAGCAGGCTGACGCCGACAATTGGGCGACAGGGCACAAGCGCACCAGAGGCCTGCCAACGTACGACCACTAGCGATGGTCGACCGCTCCCGACCTACGATCACGCGCGATGGTCGACGGCTTCTGACTTACGACCACGAGGTGTGATCGACGATTTCTAATTTACGACCATGAGCACTGGTTGATGTGTTTCGACTTACGACAACGAGGTGTGGTCGATGTCTTCTGACTTACGACTACGAGCATTGGTTGATGTGTTCTGACTTACGACCACGAGGTATCCTCGATGGCTTCCGACTTACGACCACGAACGATGGTCGTCGGCTTTCGATGTACGACCATGAGCCATTGTCAAAGGCTTTCGATTTAGGACCACGATCAATCGTCGGTCGCGCCAACTTACGGCCACCAGCGATGGTCAACCGCTCCCGACCTATGATCACGCTTATGATCGACGGCTTCCAACTTACGACGACGAGGTGTGCTCGAGGGCTCCTGACCTACAACCACGAGGTGTGGTCGATGTCTTTCTACTTATGACCACGAAGTGTGATCAACAGCTTCCGACTTACTTGACGGATTTAAAAACTGTTAGAACATGTTTGTATGCATATTCTAAAAATTTTTACCACTTGTGAGTTTTAAAAAAATGTAGTATGACAAATTTTAAAAATCCGTAGCAACGCACGGGCATTTAGGTAGTCAAAAGGACAGACATCGGAAGCAGATGGTAATCAGAAGCCATCGGGCATCGAAGCAGCCAGTAGTCAGAAGCCTCTAGATATTGGAAATAGCCGGTAGTCAAAAGCCATCATGGTTAAAACCCATCGAAAGTGGCCCATGACAAAAATCCATCGTGGTCAAAATCCATTAGAAGTCGTTCGTTGTTGAAGTCCATCATGGTCGAAATCCATCGGAAGTTATCCGTGGTCGAAATCTATCGTGGTCGAAACCCATCGGAAGCCATCCATGGTTGAAAGGCATCATGGTCAAAATCAATCGAAAGTTGTCTGTGGTCAAAATCCATCATGGTCGAAACCCATCGAAAATTGTTCATGGTCGAAAACCATTGTGGTCGAAATCCATCGTGGTCGAAACCCAACGGTAGTTATATGTGGTCGTAAGCCATCATGGTCAAACACCATCATGGTCGAAAGGCAGCGTGGTTGAAAGCCGTCATGGTCGAACGCCATCATGGTCGAATGCCATCGTGGTCAAAAGTTGGGAGCTATCAACCATCGCTCGTGGTCATAGGTTGGAAGTCATCAACCATCGCTTGACCGATTACTGTGGCAAGGCCTGTTACTGTAGCACGCCTCACCTGAGCACCACGAGTGATCAGTGGGCTTACAGGTACTTCGGTAGTCGAAGATGTATGAGTACAACAAGTGGTCGGAGGCGTTCAACTTCGAGTACCAAAGGTGGTCGACGCCGCTCGAGTATGACGAGTGGTCGGAGTCATTCAAGTATGAAAGGGGGTCGGAGATGCTCGAGTATGGTAAGCGTTCGTGAGCGACCGAGTATTAAAGTCAGTCGAGGATGTCCGGGTACAACAAGCGATCGGCGGTATTCATCTTTGAGAAGCGGTTGGAGGCACTCAACTTCGATAAGGTGTCAGATGCATCTGTCTTCGAGAAGCGATCAGAGGCACTTGACTTTGATAAGGGGTCGGAGGTGTTCGTCTTCGAGAAGCGGTCAGAGGCACTCGCCTTCGACAAGTGGTTAGAGGTGTCTGACTTTGAGAAGCAATCAAAGGCATCCATCTTCGAGAAGCGGTCGGTCAGAGGCACTTGACTTCGATAAGGGGTTGGAGGCGTCCATCTAATGTAACTGGATAGTTCAAACGACAAATAAATCAACTTATTTGATAATAGTGGTACAGATCAAGTACTTTTAAAAAAAAGCAGAACAGTGATTCATGAACTAGCCCAAAGCAAAAGCAAATGCATTCAATCAATAGTGATTTGTCTGAAACACTGTCCATCGCAGCTCCCAAGATAAGGTGGCCAATTCCATGCATGGTTGGAGACCTACTTTTATTGAATAAACGTGCAAACTTTCTATTCAGACTCCTCGCATAACACATAAGTATAGTCAAAAACCAAGCAACACATACATTTGGTAACATCTTTGTGCTAGAATGAGAAAACTCACATAATTTGTTTCACCTTCCTAATAGGTGAACAATGTACCTGAAGAGCTGTTGCTTATGCAATATACATTGATTCCTGCATGTGCCTGAACAGTAGCACCGTCTTTACTCTTTATATTAGGACCTCTCTGAAACAAAATTTCAATTTAGAGACATTTCTCCCACGCATATATTTCTTTGCTCACGACTTTTTAGTCTTACTTCTTTTGACACTTTTTTGATTTATTTGGTTCAGTATCCATACCGTAGATTAATCTCAAGTTCTTAATGACGTATACATTTCAATATCACATGTGTGATTTTATCTCTTGATTGTCATCTGACACCACTTCCTGCTTAATTTGCTGACGGTAGAACGTTCTTGTATCACTTAGCATATGAACGTCCTTAGAGGCAACTTGTAATGGAGAGACAATTATAATAGGCGTTATTCTTTCTGGCTTTTTTTTCTTTTCTTTTCGTTTCAACCAGCTTTTAGTTTTGGCTTCTATCAGCTAGTACTATTTATCAAATCTACCTGTCGTAGTTAAAAGCCATCAGCCGTAGTCTAAAAAAGGGCCATTATATATTGTCTTAACAACTCTGGTAATCACGTTCAAAACTGCTGTACGATGTCATACAATTGCTTCTCTCTATGATGGCAATTCACCCTTCGCATGTACTTATCTAGTTCGGAGGAGGCGTTACCGTTCTTAATGAAATGAGCGCAAATCTTTTGCGTTTTCTCCCAAAAAAGGGTGTTACTGTCCAGTTTCTTATTAACTCTTTTTTTTATATATTGATCTTATATATTTTTCCATTGTTCTAACAATTTACGTTATATACGTTATTTTTCACAAAACGTTACCAGTATTGAGTATCCATTTTTAAGAGCTGGTATCTGATACAAATTACCTTTTCATGTAAATTTGTGCAAAGTAGCATAAAAATGTTAAAACAGTTTGAGAAAAATGTGAAGCTAGGGCTTGATATTCTCTTAACAACTGCAAATAACAATTAAATAGTAATTTCTGATTTTTGTATCCCTCTTATAGATTTTCACTGTATTTTTTTTAATATCTAGTTAACATGGCATTCAAAAAATCGCTAACGCCCTTCAGTTTAAGACTTACCGTATTACTGTCCACACCCTTCAGTTGTGATAATACTCCGTTAATACAGAATCTACAGGCTAGCATGAGTTCTTAAACGGCTAGCTAAGAAATTCTTCAAACGGGTTCATGTTGAAATTAACCGAAGGGGAACAGTTAACAAGAGGCCAGAGCCATAACACGTGTGTGTATATATATAAAAAAAGCAAGCTTTCTTGGTTTTTGGGAAGTTTTTAGTTTTTCTATTGTTATTTTTGCTGTCACTGTTGCTATGTATATGTAGAGAGAGAGAGAGAGAGAGAGAGGGGTCTTTCTGGTAATTAAAGTAGCTGTGCTGTTCAATCCCGATCCATACTCATTTAGCTTTGCAAACAGCTGTTCTAAAATAAGTTTTGCAAACAGTTGGACCAGAATGTTTTATAGTGTATGAATCTAACTTGGATATGAAACAACACATTATGGTAAGTGTTGCAGTCATATATCAAAATGAATGCATATATCTATTCTTGAGATTGTGTGTATACTACATATAGTTAATCATGTTTACATTTACTTCCAGTGACCAGATGTATTTTCCTCCTTTTTTACAGTATGGACAAAATTCTTGAACGGTACGAGCGTTACTCCTATGCAGAAAAGGTTCTTATTTCAGCCGAATCTGAAACTCAGGTAAAGTAAAAGCAAAAGGTTTCCTTTTCTTGAGCTATGAAGTAAATTGATTCTCATATATGATGTTCTGAACTTTATTCAGTATTTTTTCAATTCTTTTCTTGAGCTATGATATTAATTAACTTACTACGGACTGGGGGTCCATGTCGATTTTATCTCTCTTAACATCTACGCAATTAGTCTTTGAGGAGTACTTAGGCTTTAGTCGAACGATGGAATCAAATGTCGCAATTTGTAAGCTTAAATTATTTACTTTGATGGCTTCCTGAACTAGATGAGCTGCTTCCTTATTCCTTCGTAATGCTTGTTTCTGCCTTTTGAAAGAACTAGAACCGCTTTCGTGATCTAACGGGAACTGAAATACATGACAAGATCAGTAATGTATTAGCTGATTGGATTTGCTAAGGCTTTGAAAAAAATCGGGCATATTTTTTCTCGAAAACGTAGAAGACTTGCATTTTATTCATTAAAGAGAAACAAGCATGGCTTGAAGACCATGCGGAAAGCCAATTTCAGGTTGTAATTACAGAAGGAAGACGACTGAGAGAGATTGAAAAGAAAAACTGAAAAGAAACAAACAAGAAATTAGGACATATTACAAAGCGATTAAGAGACTATACATGTGCATATATGACAATTGCGACTATTAGATCACCGTAACAAAAGACAATTGCAAGCAATTTTGGATGACCCTCTCTGCCACTTCGGTATTTCATAGATTTCGTATGACCCTCTTCACTCCTTTGGGTTTTAAAAGATCTGGTCATATCCTTCGTGGCAGCTTTTACGGGGAAAACCTTGAGACTCTCCAGAACATCATACTCGGAAATGGATGGCCTTGATATATAAAAATTAATCGTCTGGGTGATCGATACACCTGTTTTGCGTGAATGATTTATTTCTGATAATTCGACAAATATGTACGTAACAAGTTCTTTTTGTTGGCAGAGCCAAAAACACGTTTTTCCTTGTCCTTCTAGGTAAAGTTTGTAAGGTGATTGCGCCATTCTTGTGAAGTAGAGACTGCAAGGTGTCTCATAAAACATTTACAATTAAATGGTAGAATATTGACTATTGAAACTGATCATGTGCCAAAACATGAAGAAAATAAGAAAGTATGAAAGGACGTCGGAACAGTTCAGAGTTATTTTGTGTATTCGGTTTACTTTTTGGCAGAAATTTTCGATCTTTTGAAAGACAATTGGTGGAAATGACAGTAGCATAACGGTCGTAAAGATGACCTCTGATTTTTTTTCTCCATAGCATCAGAAATGCACTGCACGAACTGTAGATTAATTCATGTATCCTTTTCATGAATTATCAGTGTAACAATTTATATGATCAGATCAAGTGCATTGTGTTCTTCAGTTTCCACATGTTTGTCATCTAGAATGAATTAACTATACATTTAGGAATTTCAAGAGCTATGTGTAATAAAGTTTATTATTTGACAATCATATAATGGTAGTGTGTCGAACAGGCTTGCTCGAGCTTACACCACATGCATGTTCACCATAACGAACTTGATTGAAGAAAAGGAAAATTCCATAATTGGGTGATGTGAATGGTCCTGTGTGTTGATGAGAGTACACAGAATATAAAGATGCTCCTGTATTACTGCAAGCACAACAGAAAGTAAATTCACTTATGCAGTATGCACTCAATCAGTTTTTTCCTTATGATCCTAATGCCAGCTCCGCGGATATGACGTTTCTGCTTATTCATGGTCCTAATTATATGCAGTGACAAAACTGATTTTAAGTTAATACAAAAATTCTAGTTCACACAGAACATTACTTCCTATATACTTAGTTCTCCCTGACGATCAATGTTGTTAAGTCTCTTTGTTCAATTCTGAATTGCTGAACTAATTGATAGCATTCCTATTTGTGTTACTTCCTGTTACACCCAAATTTAGTAATGCAAATCTTCTTTGCTTGTGTAGGGCAACTGGTGTCACGAATATAGGAAACTGAAGGCGAAGGTTGAGACGATACAGAAATGTCAAAAGTAATTCAAAGTGATTTCAGTTGGTTGCCAGTGTGTACTATACACTGTTAGAGATGTAAATGTGACTGAACTTGTATTTCTTGCAGGCACCTCATGGGAGAGGATCTTGAATCTTTGAATCTCAAGGAGCTGCAGCAACTCGAGCAGCAGCTGGAAAGTTCAGTGAAACATATCAGATCCAGAAAGGTAGTAATTCATATCAGTTAATATAGTAGCAGATTATCTAGAACAAAAAAGAGATACACTAGCAGCAAAGTTCAGCGAAGTAGGTAGCTTCTAGACTGAGATATCCACATTATGTGTATGCAGTTTACAATGACATGCTCTGTATGTTCAACAGCTGACAACTACAAAATTCCTTGTATGTGCAGAGCCAGCTTATGCTCGAGTCCATTTCCGAGCTTCAAAAGAAGGTAAATTGTCAGCCTTGCTTACCTAAATGGGTGTTGCAAGTCATGGGACATTCGAACATGCCTGCAAGTACTCTCTGTACTTACACACACCGCATTCTTGCTGCAGGAGAAGTCACTGCAGGAGGAGAACAAGGTTCTGCAGAAGGAAGTAGGCTGTTCACCTTATTGCCCCATCCACGATCCAGTCGATCTAAGTTATTCCATAAAAACGAGTTAAATTGGCAGAAACCCTTACCCCTTCCTGTTCCTGCAGCTCGTGGAGAAGCAGCAGGTCCATAAACGGTTAGTGCAATGGGACCAAACTCAGCCGCAAACTAGTTCCTCTTCCTCGTCCTTCATGATGAGGGAAGCTCTCCCAACAACAAATATCAGGTACATCACATTGCACAGTCTACATCCCTATTCAGGGTTGAAGAAACCGGTGGTTGGCAAACTGAATCCCGGAACCATTCTGGTAACAGCCCCGTTACTAGAGTCCCAAATGTTGATTGGTAACCAGACTGGTAGGGTCTGTTTGGTTGCCTCGCCTGACCTCTAGCCAGGCCCATGAGTTGCAGAGTTATCACTGTCTAGATGAGGCATACGGGCCAGGCTAAGCAAAATCAAACACAACCGTAATGGTTTCTTGAAACCTCTTTCGAGTAGGTCTGGGAAGTTTTTTGTTAACATTTTTTCAAGAACACGCATGAGAGCTGCCTTCTTTCGACATGTTATGTTAGCAAGAATTGGCAAAATAATACGCTTGTGTTCGGTTCGGTCTGTGCAGTATTTACGCTGCGGCAGCCGGCGAGAGGGCAGAGGACGCAGCAGGGCAGCCTCAGATTCACATTGGGCTGCCGCCATGGATGGTGAGCCACATCAACGGCTAAAAGGCTTCCAATCCATACAAGCGTATTTATTCAGTGCAAGTAGCAAGCTGCGCCGCGCGGCCAGCCTGCTGCTCTACTTGGGTGTATTATTATTGTATCTTGTGGTTGCAAGAAGAAGAAAGGGCTTAGCCCTAAATTCAGCATATTAGTAGCAAGCTGCCATGTGTAATTTCGCTTTGTCCCGCACAAGTTCCCTCCCGCCTGCGCGGAGGCCGCCGGACGAGCAATTTACCATGTAATATATGTATGTGTAGCCTGAATGGCAAAATTTCCGGTTTCCATGGCACGCATGGGCGTCGTCGCGGAGGCCGCCGGACGAGCAATTTACCGTGTAATATATGTATGTGTAGCCTGAATAACAAAATTTCCGGCTTCCATGGCACGCATGGGCGTCGCATTTGTGAATTATTAAATAGTTAAATGTGAGCATTGTGCATAGTGATTGTCGTATGATAAATAAGCTCGTAGACCTTTGATCTCTTTGTTATCTGCATAGCGACTGTTGTAAGATAAATAAGCTCCTAGACCTCGATGTCTTCGTTATCTTCCCATTTGAGCTGAAATGATCGACACCGAAGGCAGAGCTTAGAGCACGTTCAGGCAGAGGTATCGCTATGGTTTTAACATCAAAAGGTAATACAATCGATTTGTACTAATATTACCGGTATGAAATACTCCCATGTGTCCTACGCGCCAAGTTCTACTAAATGCAGATGTATGAAATGCAGACAAAACAGGTTGAACCAGCAGTCTTTCCGAAAGGAAAAAAAAAAGACATTGTATTGTCAGTTAAATTATGAAAGATCATCTGTATAGAATGATCCTTCTGCCATCTCTCCTATACAAGCATCCCCCATCATACACCAAGAAAAACTAAGGATAATGAATGCTCAGCACTAGTTCTAAGGATGACACCTTTTGATGTTCAACATCGAATAACTTTAGAACAGTTGAGCCTGCGGATGAGATTTCAGCCTATGAAAAAGACAACCCAGCTACTACTGGTAACAAAAAGAAATTGATTGGAGGTGGTTTAACTGATCTTGGATATGCTATTAAAAATCACGAAATAGCTTCTCTTTCAGGCGTGAAATAAACTTGAATGTCTCCTCCGCTTTGACCTGTTGATAAATATCGCTTCTTGATACTCTGTCCGGATGGAATTTCAGAAGAGCTTGCTTATAGGCAGCTTTAACCTGAAAAATAAGTATCATCCCAAAATGACTATCAGATAGGGACAAGAGAGAAACCATTTCTTACTTATATATGGTCATCATCACAAGGAAAAAAATTTGCCAGTGCTTACATAAAAACTTCTGTATAGATTTGGGTCAGAACATTTGTTTATGAAATTCAAGTAATTGACCCCCACCAAGACAGTAATTGGTAAGTCATTTTCCAAAATGTGCAATGAGGCGCTTTGATTTTCATTTTTGGAAAATAAACGATCAGGGGAGAGCCCTGCTGAAAAGTAAAATATAATCGCCCAGTGTATGCATGTGTGTGCGCCTGCAATGGCCACAGAAAAAAGAAATCAAGTGCGTGCACCCATCCATGTATGTGAATAGGCAGAGGAACAAAGTCCACTGGTAATCACTCCTGGTCATATGGGGCCTGCATTATACTAGGCATTGTCGCCCAGTAACAGCTCAGATGGCTTAATAAGATAGGAGTTTGCATTTAAGTTAAATTGGGAGAGGAGATATGAGTCCACTTCGGTTAGCAGTCCGGTCCAGTTTAGAGATGATTGTTAGGAGAATCAATCCAGAGTACTAATCTATCTTCTCCTGCTTCTTCTCTCCTTTCTCCTGCCCTTCCCTCCTACATGTACATGCTTCTGCTTCTATCCTGACCAAGCTACCAGCACGGCACATGGTGCGGATAGCCAGATACCA
This sequence comes from Dendrocalamus latiflorus, assembly GCA_017311315.1. NCBI lineage: Eukaryota > Viridiplantae > Streptophyta > Magnoliopsida > Poales > Poaceae > Dendrocalamus > Dendrocalamus latiflorus. Next base: position 30,622,355 of record CM029632.1, on the reverse strand, counting down.
GCCTAAGCTGCCTGTATCTCATGCCTACAACCTACGACCCGGTACCAGTTGTGACACTCCTATGCATTAGTAATAAGTTGATTCATTCAAATATCAGAACTGTAAAATATCAAAACATTAGATTTGAAAGAAATGAGATTAATAATATTCAGAAGCTAGCTGCTCAAAAATATTGAGTTCTTAAGCTACAGCCAAGGGTCATTAGTGTCTGTAACTTGCACTACACAGAAATAAACAAAATTAATACAACTGGAAAACTAGCAAAGTAGAAAACAGTAAAATAATTATTTGCCACCAGGAAGTTTAATATGGGATGAATGTATCCATAAAAATAGGGCATACCTCACCACCTTCAACAGGGATGCCTAATACACGCAATATTGAAGCCATATCACTGTACCTCCTTTCCATATTTTCGAGCTCCAATCTTACTACCCCTCGATATTGCTCCTTCAGTTGTATAGCTTCCTCATTCTTTTCAACAAAATAAAAGGAAAAAATAAGTACAACACAAAATCACCTAAAGGAAGAACCAAGAAAATGCTCTAGAAAGTAAAGGATAACAGAGAATCACACAAGTATCAGCTAATACAGTAGTATAGGTTGAACAAGAGACCTTTCTCTGTGATTCACGGACTTCTTCCAATCTTTGTTTTTGCCTCTTCTCCATGTCGAGCAACCGCAAAGCTTCTGCTTTCTTTCTCTTTCGTAACTTCTTTACCTCCTCAGCCTGCATTTTTTTCCAAACAAAAAAGAAACATCATGAATTATGTGTGAATGACAATTACTTGCCTTCAGCCTGCTAGCTGTTTTGATAATTACATTTTTTTTGGCAAAAAATGCCGTTATAAGTTAAAACTAGGCATGCCAAAAATACAAAAGGCATAACCCTGATGCTCCATAAAATTAACACTGAAATGTTCATTCTTGAGCTTTATGTTCCAAAATTTATGCACATAATGTTCTTGTATAGTTTAAGATAGATTCTAAGCAGGCAAAACATTATACCTGTTTTAGTAATTGACGCTGTCTGGATGCCCACTCCTCCTCTGCTGCCCGCTTGTACTCAACAGACTCTTTGTGCTTTTCGCGTTCGCCAATTAGACTGTCCTGGAAGTCTGGAGCATCTTGAACCACAGCAGATTGCCCTAATTTTTCAGGATCATCCACCAAATCTTTCTGAGGCATAGAGCAATTCAATGATATGGCATTTGCAGAAGCATTCTTATTGGAGGCAGCAGCACATGCACAAGAGTTAGCTTGTACCTGTGCACAGTTTTCACCAGGTTGTCTCAAGCAGCCACAGCTGCTAGTAAAAGGTGGATCTTCTGCTGGTTGACCAATAACAGAACCATCATCTGGTGCAAAACACGCCCCTTTGTTCTGTTTGGTAATTTCATTGCGAGCATCCAGTCTATACTTTTGTGAAGATGTGCTTTCAGGTATCTTCTCATCCATCTTTTCTGGAGTACTGACAAATATAGGAGGACTGTCATCTTTCCAATCTGCTGAGAAGCATGCAGGAAAAACCCTGTTTGCTGAGACAAAGCTAGAGCTTGCATGTCCTGCTTTCAAGGTTTCATCTAGGTGAGGAGGCTGACTTCTTTCTGGGGCTTTTTTAGGAACAGGACCCTTGTGAGAATGGGCTGTTTCATCATTACAAGTCGTATCAGGATTTAAAATGGAAGTGGCATTGCAATCTTCAGTTTCTTTTCCATTGGAAACATTGACCTTCGGACATCCCTGGGCATTTGGCGCTGAAGAAGGGCCAGTGCCATACTTTGCACCACTTGTACTACATGGCCCACCTTGCTTGAATATATCATTAAAATACACCCAGATATCATCATTTAGGTGGCATTCTGCACCAAAGAGGTTCTCCACATTTTCATCCTGTTGTGTGCTTGACTCAGCACTTGATGTGGATGTAGTACCCCTACCATCTTTACACTCTTGGGGATTATGAGGTATCTTTTTTCTTGAAGCAGCATTCTCCCACAGCTTACGAGCAGTCCCAGAGGTGTCATCCAGAATCTCGCAATCCGAGCTGCCATCACAGTCAGAGTTCCATCCTTCAGATGGATCACTCTCATAGCTGTCAGAAATATAATCCAGCCCATATCTGTTTCTCGGAGAACCACGCAGAGGTGTTGTCACCGCTGGAGTTCCTCCACCGCGGCCGGTGCTGGGGCCAGCCCTATCACAACCACCACCCTCCTCCTCATCCTCGTCATCCTCATCATCTATGTTGACCACATTACTACAGGAGCTGTTCCCTTTCTTAGTCTTGCACCCAGACGCCGCACAGGCTTTCTCCGCGGCACAGTCGATTATGAAAACCTCAGAATCGGGGGCACCGTCGTCTCCGTCATCGTCCTCGTCGATGACCACCACGGTGCGTGGCGCGGGCTTCGGCCTGGAGCACCTCCCAATCGTACGCACCCCCGAAGGGCCCGCCGCGTGGTGGAAGCGCCCCCACGACATCGCAAGCCCGAGCGCAAAACGATCGGCGCCAACAACAACAACGGCAACAGGCTGGCTAGGGCATGGGAGCCCGGACACGCGACCCTGCACAGAACAAGGCTCACATCTAGACGCAATCACGCGGAATCGCCGAACTGCAAAAAAATCAAGAACCCTAATTCCGATTGAAAAGTTTAGGGAAAGAAAGAAACGGGGGCAGGGGAACGATCATACGTACGCTGATTACGATGCCGGTCGTGAGATTCGGGGGCAGAATCCTCGAATCCGAGTTCTTTCCTCTTCTCGGCGTCTCCGCTGCTCGCCCGATTTGGGAAACGGGAGAGGAGAAGAGGAGATAGCGGATTGGGTTTGGTAACCTTTTGAGTCAGGGTGGACGGCGATAACGAGGGGAGGAGAAGGGTGTAGCCGGGCCGCGCGGACCCCAAACCCACGGTTCAATCCGGTTAATTTTGCGGTTTTGCGAGTGGTTTTTTTTTTATTTAGCGCCTTATAATATATTGTTGCAGCTAATAATTTTTAGCACTAGTGCAGATGTATATACAAAAAAATCGAATATCGATAAATCACTTCAAAAAAAATATCCCAATAAACAATTTTGAAAAGATAGTGGAGAAATCATTCCGAGCGAGCCTATCGTGCGAGCGGTCTACGCGAGCCGTGGTCTCGTGTGCCGCTGGGCCACGATGCTAGTGTGGTTAGTCGGCTTCCTGTGGAAAAGTTGGGCTATCGTCCGGTGCCTTGTAAATGGTAAAAGATTGGTCGCCTTTTTGATGAGGACGACAACGGCTGACGAACAACGAACTGGTTTGGCTACAAAAGTTGCACGAAAAAAGGGTGTGCAAGTTAGGGATGATAGAACGATTGTTGTAGGTTGTAAGGAAATAGCATGGAAGTTACAGTTTGTTTACTTGATCTAGTGAACCGTGATTGAGGGGATTCGGTATATCAGTTTTGTTGCGTGTATCTATCACTGGTAAGGGTTAGTCCAAGTCTGATCTCAACAACTAAGATCTCCTCCGATTATCGTGCGCTGGGACTAGTTAGAAAGTGTGTTTTAATGTACGCTTAGTCTGTCCATATTCGCTCTGATTACATCCCTACGGTAATTCTATCTTAGATTGCCTCTAAGTCTATTTATATTATTTACCAACAATACTATAGATGGCTCCTCTAATAACTTATCTCTTAGCACCAACCTATGTAATAAACACAACAATCATTTTATATTTTTTTCACCACCGGACCCACATATTAGTCTCACTATGCATTAAACCCCTCTCCACCTCTCCTAGTCCTCACCACGCACATCCCTCCCCATGGCTCATTGCTGCCGCCTCCCCATGTTTTGTTTATCGACGGGATAAAAAATATTGAATGGCTCGTATCAATTTAAAGGTACCGTAAAAAAGCCCAAGATAAAAAAAAAGAGGTTATCGTAAAAAAGAAAGTGTATAGTTGGAGTAGTGACCATTGGATATGATTTTTTCTACATGTATATTGATTTTTATATACTATCATCATCATCAAATGTGCCTCAAGATTGATGTAAACTTTCGATATTCAAAGCACCATCAAATTTTCTTATCCTTTTGTACGAATCTTGAGGCGCTTTGGAAGGTTAAAACCGTATTATATGGATATCCATATACATATAGAGTTGTTTTCTTAGTGGGTATTTTAGATTTTTTTGAATTTAGTTATATTTTTCTCAATGGAATCGCCAAATGCGATTGAAGGCATAGAGAGACCGATCGGTTGCCTTGATGAGTATAGCCTGGCTCCAGGACTCCCAAGTGATTCAACTTTTGGCTACATTGTGTCGGCTTGTACACAACTACAAATACACCCACTTCCTTGCCTTTCCTTGGCTAGGCTCCACATACGTTTTCGAATGAAAAATAGCCGGATCCACCCATGTCACACAAGCACCACCCGACCTCAGATCCGCTGCTGCGATTACCGTTTGTTACTGAAGTACAATGTTCATCACTGCAGCATAGCTATTACTGTATTTGGTGTGAACCTTGGATCTTGATCAGATAAAGGAAGTATATCATATTACCACTGTAATTGAGGGTGTTCTTTCAGGCTGCAGCTGATACCTTTTAGCCACGGTTAATGATTTTTTTTACTGTGTTTTTCGATACAGTAGCGGATAACGGAGACATCTACGCATATGGCATACACGATTTTATGCTTCGGAAGTCGTTTATAGAATCTACTTTAGACCGTCTCGTTTCAACATTTGCCTTTTTTTACTTTAAAAAAAGTCAAAAGTTAGAAGCCAAAAAAAACGTGGCAAATAGCGAGTGCGTTCATCTTGCAGTCTTGAGATCTCGAGTGCGTTCATCCTTGCACTCTAGCGAGGACACGGGGCAATGCCATGTTTTCCCCCTTGTTTCGTGGAGACAGATCTCTGCCTTCCAATTCTGACCCTATGATGCTATTTACCGATCTGCGTCCACGGCGGCAATACTATTTATCCGGCTTTAGCGCGACAGTCAACCAACCGGCTGCTACTTCTACCGGAAGATGTGCTCAGCTAAAGCATGTCAAAAAAAAAGGACGATAGACAATGCAAAAGAAAAAAGAATAAAAAAAACTACTTGGAAAGATCAGCGTGTTCAAAATTGTTCCTAGCTTCTGAAAACTAAAAATCAAAGCTAAAAATCAATATCTCACCTTCAGCTCAGGTGGACAAAATAAGGTTGTAAATCTCGATCAGATAGGCGTCAATTCACAGGGGAGAGGAGGGAGCCGAGCAGGGGAGAAGAACAGCCCTGAACCTAAGCAACGGCCCAGCTCCCCTCCGTTTCTCTCTGCTCTGCTCCTGTTTGCTTCACGCGAATGGCCTTGGCTGTCACAGTATCTGCACGTAGTTTCATCAGAAGTAGCTGGTCTTAATTGTGGTGCTAGGATGGGACGCTTCGCCTCCCTGCCTCGCTTCCCCTCGTAGTACGTCGGTCTTTGTCCTCCATCCTTGCTTGTATTTCCATCTAAGTTTTCCATCTTCGTCTCGGAACTTTCTTGTGCAGTTTCATCTTTCCATCTAGAAATTAGTAACCAACAGTAGAGAACTAGATCCGATCTTAACGGATGGCAGGGAGACTTGGTCGAGAAAGAAAGGGACAGACAAAGGGATACGGTATTCTTGTGCCCTTCCCGTGCTCGAAGGGCCAAAAAGTCAAGAAAGTCAGCTTGCCTTGCCTTGCCTATGAATTGGCCCCCCCTTGTTTTTCACCCAATTGGCTTTGCCTCTCCTTAATCTGCACTGGAATGGCACAATGTTTAGCACGGTGGCAATTGACATGGCGAGATTCTTGATGGAGCGCAATGTTTTCAGGTGTTGCTGTTCGACTAGGGTTCATGACACCACATCTCTTTCAAATAGGCTTCAGTTTGGCCTCAACCAACATGTATAATTCACACACAAGCTCAGAAGAATGCGGTCTCTCGGTGCTCCATGCAATTCTGTGTATATCCAGCAACTCTTGCCTTAATTTCACCTGATAATTCGTGTGAGCTTCTAGATCTTTTCCTTCCGTCTCACTCATTTGTCAAATCATAATGTGTGTCATTCACTGAATTTTAGGTTTTTGACTCTTTTTTTTTCTCGAATCCGCAGGAGAACTGCGCAACATTGAATTAAGAAGAAGTAATAATTACAAAAGAGTTTAGACGACTCAACCCCCCTAGGGGAAAAAACAAAAACAATGAGGCATAAATGCCAAATTCTACGGAGCCCCTTAGCTCCCGCCATACACCACACACTGGCCTCCTCACTAATGTCCCGCATGATAACATTATGGGTAGGAGAAGCGCCCTCAAAAACACAACTATTCCTATGCTTCCAAATCAACTAAGCCACCAACACAACCAAGGAATTGAAACCCTTACGAATAACCTTGGGAACCCCTTGAGAAGCTTGACGCCACCAATCTGTAAAAATGCAGTCATTCCCCCCGGAGCTAAATGCTGCAGCCCAATCCGAGATAACACTGAAAACCACACGCTCCTTGTAAACACACAAGAAGTGAGCAAATGTTGCACAGTCTCTTCCTCTTGATCACAGAAAGGGCAATGCTCCGGGTGATCCAGTCCGCGACGGGCCAAGCGATCCGCTGTCCAACAGCGGTTTAAGGCAGCCAACCAAACAAAGAATTTGCAACGAGGAGGGGCCCAGGTTTTCCAAATTGCCTTCCACGGCTCAAATTCCACAGATCCCTCCAGAAAACGACGGTAGGCTGATCTTGTTGAGAATTCACCAGAGGGCGATGGCGTCCAAACATGCTGATCCTCCGTGCCTGGAGTGAGCACAAACCCGGATAAGAGGTCCCAAATGCGGAGATACTCTAAAAGTGCCTCACTAGGAAGGCTACCTCTAATATCTCGAATCCAATTGTCATCAATTAGTGCCTCCTGAACTGTTCTGCGATTAGCAAATCTTTGTGGCACAAATAAACAAAGAGCTGGTGCAAGAGTAAGCAAGGATTTTCCATGCAGCCATTTGTCCTTCCAAAAAAATGTTCTGCTGCCATCCCCCACAATAGAAGAGACTGAGACGGAGAACAAAGCCAGTGAATGAGGATGCACTTGAATATCAAGACCAGCCCAAGGTCGGTCGGGTTGAGTCTTTTTAAGCCACAACCACCTCATTCGGAGAGACCATCCAAGCACCTCTAAATCGAGAATTCCCAAGCCTCCTAGCTGAATTGGCCTCTTGACCCGATCCCAAGCAACAAGGCAATGGCCTCCAATTACATCTTTGCGACCTTTCCAAAGGAAAGCTCTCCTTATCTTGTCAATAGCTTTAAAAATCCTTATCTTGTCAATAGCTTTAAAAACCCACTTAGGAAAGTCTAGTGCTATAAGCTGATAGATGGGCATAGCCGTAAGCACTGCACGAATGAGGGTGACCCTCCCAGGCGGGTTCAACATGGTTGCCTTCCAGCCTGGTAACTTAGCAGCAATCTTGTCAATTATTGCAAAGAAATCAGCCCTAGAAAGTGCCTTGATCGACAAAGGAAGCCCCAGATACTTGCAAGGGAACTCTTGCACCTTGCAAGGAAAGGAGGTTTGCACAGCTTCAATAACATGGTCGTGGCATTGTATCGGGCTCACCGAGCATTTAGAGATGTTGGTGACCAATCCAGACGCCTCACCAAAGACCCTTAGAATCTCCTTGATTAAAGCCAATTCATCCAAATAAGGTCTTAAAAAGAGAATTACATCATCAGCAAAAAGAGAAACTCGCTGACTAGATCCTCGAGAAAGAAGGGGCTGCAATAGTCCACTGTCACTTGCTTTATTGATGAGAGCATTGAGCACATCCATGACTATAATGAAAAGCATTGGAGAAAGAGGGTCCCCTTGCCTTAGCCCCCGCTGATGCTGAATCAGATCTCCTGGCACCCCATTTACCAAAACCCGAGTTGTGGAAGATCTCAACAAACTAGATAAAATGCTGCACCAAACCGGCCCAAAACCCAAAAAACTCAAAACTTGCAGCAAGAAAGGCCAAGACACCGAATCAAAGGCCTTTGAAATGTCCAATTTGAGAAGAATTCTTGGATCCTTTTGTCTGTGCAGCAGCTTGGCTGTTTGTTGCATCCAAATGAAATTGTCATGTATGCATCTTCCTTTGACAAAAGCACTTTGATTGGGGGACACCAAATCGTTAAGCTTGGGGGCCAATCTGTTTGCTAATAATTTAGTGACAAGCTTAGCAAAACTATGCACTAGGCTTATAGGTCGGTAATCTTTGATTTCCGCAGCCTCAGAAGACTTGGGCAACAAGGTGATATAGGCTGAATTGAGGAGAAACAATCTGCTGACATCTCCTTGCAGAATTCGGCTTAGGGCAGCCAAAAGGTCCTCCTTAATTATATTCCAACAGGATTTATAGAAACGCCCGGTATACCCATCGGGACCTGGAGCCTTATCTGATGGGAGGGATTTAATTGTTGCCCAAACTTCCCCCTTAGAAAAACTTTGCTCAAGAGATGACAGATCGGTCGGCTCTTTATAAAAGGATTCCAAGTTGAGTGTGCAGTCTCTTTGGGCTGCTGTGCCAAGAAGGCTAGAGTAGAAATCCCAAACTGCTTCCTGCTTCTCTTGTTGACTAGTGACAACGCTGCCTCCCACTTTAATCTTGGCCATGAAATTTTTCCTCTTTCTGTACCGAGCCTGCTGATGGAAAAAAGTTGTGTTTGCGTCACCTTCTTTTAACCAGCTTAATCTAGAGTGTAGACGGGCAAATGTGCGCTCAAGCGAAGTAAGCCCAAGCACATGCCACTTCAACTGCCGACGGAGCCAAGTCTCTTCACTAGACAAAGAGCGAGTATCTTGTGCAATCTCCAGACGATGCATGATTTCCTTCGCATATTGCAATTGAGCCTTGACATTACCCACTCTCTTATGGCTCCAAGACTGCAGGTCGCGAGCAAGACGGCCCAACTTCATGGAGAAAAGCTGTAGAGGGCAAGGGGCTACAACTGGCCTAAGCCAGGAGCTCTCAACAACCTGCAAGAAACCATCAAGTTTGGTCCAAAAACTTTCGAAGTGAAAACGACGCTTTCCTTGTATGTTGTCTGTCAAACCGAGAATTAGAGGGCAGTGATCAGAAATCAGCGATGCCGAGCTCTGAAGAATACAGTCCGGGAACAGCTGCTCCCAATCCGTGGACATGAAAACCCGATCAAGCCGAACCAAAGTAGGCACATCCCTCTCATTGGACCAGGTAAATTTACGCCCAAGCAAGGAGATTTCTTCCAGCTCCATATCATCCAAAAAATGGCGGAAACGACCCATCAGTGCTCTATTAGTATTGGTGTTGTTCTTGTCTTCAGCCCTGTATATGAGGTTGAAATCCCCTCCAATAGCCCACGGCCCCCGACAGACCTGCCGAATGCCCCGCAACTCTTGCAAAAAATGGACTTTCCGGTCATCCGATTGGGGACCATAAACTCCCGTAAACCACCAAGCAGGCCCATTTGGAGATTCAAACTGAACCGAGACCGAATAAGAGTCCACCCGAGAAGAAAGAGCATGCCAAGTATTGCCCTTCCAAGCCAACATCACTCCTCCTCTCGTTCTATCTGCCGGGAGCACCACAAAATGATCAAACTCCACACCCAGCATCGAGGCAACCAAAAAACTCGAGATGGATTCTTTCTTTGTTTCCTGCAAGCAGACCATGGCTGGCCGAATGGAGCTGACCAAATTCCTGACACTATCACGCCTTGCTTTGCTGTTGAGCCCTCTCACATTCCAAATTAAAATAGAAGACATTGATCACAGAATGCTGGGCGACCAACAATCAACACTCAACAGCGGCAGCCGAGGATTCTCCTGGCGAAGGTGGCTACCAGCCAAATAACGCTGCAAGCGCCGCAATATGAGCCTATGAAAGAGGCTTATCAAAGATGCGGCAGTAGTTCTCCAGCTGTTTCTCCCCGATAACTTCCTGATCTTCCACCAATCCTAGCTGATGCAAGATCTTCTTTTGAGCTTGACGAACTGGAGGCGAAGAGGCCCCAATTTTGGTCACCAGCCTTTTGCTTCGGCGAAGCACAAAATCAGTAGGGAGTTTCTTAGCACGACGTTTTTGGACGACGGGAGGAGGGAGCAGACCATCAGTGTCTCGAGTCACCTCCTCGAGGAAAGCTCTGGCCGGGGTAGCCAACTCCTGACTGGCCACTTGGTGCTGAGAATGGCGCAGGCGACGCCTGCTGTAGACGGTGGAACAAATGCGAGCGCCACCCAAAACTGCGGCCGGCCCAGGCGGGAAAACCGGATCCTCTGCAGCTCGCTCAACTGCGCGCGAAACAACGGCAGTCTCCTGAACCGGGTCCACCGAGTGAGAGCACGGAGTCGCTGGGACAGGTTGCGTGGCGCCAGTCGCAGCAGCAAAAAGGCGGTGAGGAGAGAGCCACCGAGTCATCCCTTCGCCAGTTCCCAACGCAGAGGGAGGACTTGAGGAGCCGGGAGCGGTCTCCTTGGGCAGAGCAGAGGGAGGACTTGAGGCTGCAACCTGCGCCATTTGAGGATTCTCTCCATCATGGCAAATCCCCGCCTCCAACACAGAAGATGCCACGTGGTCAAAGCCGTGGCCATCACGCGACCTAGCGGGCCCCAGGCGCTGACTGGCAGGGAGGCAAGCAGTCTGGGCATCTCCGGCGCTCGTCCTCGCCGGCGAACTGCCACGGGAGCGCGGCGGAGACAAGGCGGCCTGGTCACGCGACCTAGAGGGGATGCGGGCAGTTCGGGCAACTCCGGTGCTCCTCCTCGCCGGCGATCTGCCACGGGAGCGCGGCGGAGAGAAGGAGGTCCTCCGCTGCCGAAGACGGGCCGCGGCCTGGCCGATGACGGCTGCGACCTGGCCGATGATGGTCGCGGCCTGGTCGAAGGAGGCGACGGAGAGCGCGTGACGGATAGCCCTCACAGCTCCAGCGATCCCCAGCTCAGAAGCTCGACCAGAAGAGTGGCACCGCCGCCTGCGACGCCGCCGAGGTCGTCTTCCAGCGCCAACACCGCCAACCTCCGCCGGAGACGAAGACGAGGAAGCTACCGCAGTCGGGGAGATACGCCGCCACACCGAGACACGTCCCTGCGACGGAGGAGCTCCAGGGCAGCCGTAGGAGCGATGGCCAAAGCCCATGCAACGATAGCATCGCACCCGGCGACGACAGTCAGCAGCGCGGTGCGAAACAGAGAGGCAGTTGAAGCATTTTCCACGGAGGTCCGCCGGCACCGGACGACGAGAAGGGACGCGAGGCGGACTTCGAGAGTCGCCAGAAGGGAGGCGAGGCCTACTCCGACGGCGGCGGCGGCCAACCACCGTCCGCCAGCCCTCCTCACCCGCTCTTGGAGACGGAAGCGCAGCACGATCGCCAGGGGCTTGAAAGGGGCGAGCTCGCTGGCGGACCGCAGGCTGCCGCTCCGACACCGCCGAGACCTCGCCGGCCGACCTGGGAGACGCCAGCACTACGTCACGGTAGGACGGTGACGCTGCATGCCTGGGCGCTACAGGGGAGGCGGGAGGGGAGACCTCCCTCCAGCGCTCCAGCTTGGAGCGCCCAACGGCGGGGGAGGACGGCGGCAGGAGGATAGGAGAGGTGACCGGCGCTTGGGGCGGCGCGACCAAGGAGGTGGCCGCCGAGTCCGGAGTGAACGTCGGCGGGAGGCTGAGAGGAGGAGGCATCCCGTTTGACATTGCTCGCAACAAATCCAGGCTAGAGCCAATGCCTGTCAACAGTGTTCAACAAGCACTGTTAGCTGATACCCCTAATGTGCTGCAAAGGAAACCATCAGAATGGGCTAAACGGTTTCGACGATGCAGGACAACTCCCTCCTCAGATACCGTTCAAAAACCAGAAGAAAATGGCTCCTCGCTTCGTGCCAAGGAGTTATTCAAGGAGATGCGGCCGAGCTTCAGACTGGTAGGGTTTCTCCTATTTGTCTACCTACTAGTGGGCGTCATCGTCTTCTACCTCGTCATGGATCAGATATCCGGCAAAAGAACCAGCAGAGTGCTTGATGCCTTGTACTTCTGTATTGTCACAATGGCCTCGGTTGGCTACGGAGACCTCGTTCCAAACAGTGACACAACAAAGCTGCTTGCTTGTGCTTTCGTCTTCACCGGCATAGCAATCATTGATCCTGTTCTTTTCAGCTTCAAAAATTGTTTTTCGATTTTTCTACGGTAATTAACTTTTAAACAAAGTATCTTTTTAATATAGGGTCTGCTAGTTAATTGTAATACGTACTGTACCGACTTCATTTATATCAATAAAAACCACACGTGAGTTTCTGTTACTCTGTAATCTCTCATATAAACAGCCCAAAAACCAAAAGCCGTAGCCAAAAGTTATAAGCTTCAGCCAAAAAGAACAGGTCCATTGCTCTCTTCGTGAGCAAATCAGCAGATTATCTGGTTGAGAAGCAGGAGGTGTTGTTCTTCAAAGCTCTGCACATGAATATGAAGGGTGGCGAGGCCAAAATGCTAAGAGCAATTGAGACTAACAGGCTAAAGTACAAATTTTACACGAATGCTCTACTTCTTGTGGCGGTCATTGTTGCTGGGACTGTATTTCTGTGGAAGGTTGAGAAGCCGAGCCTCGTTGATTCCTTCTACTGTGTCTGTGCCACAATCACTACCCTGTGTTATGGGGACAAAAGCTTCTCCTTCAAATTGGGGTGTGTCTTCGCGGTGTTTTGGATAATCACGAGCACCATCATCATGGCACAGTTCTTTCTGTACCTTGCTGAGATCTACACTGAGCGACGGCAGAAAATGCTGGCCAAATGGGTTCTCACACGGAGGGTGACAACCATGGATCTCGAAGCAGCTGACCTGGATGGTGATCGACAAGTCGGGTAAGCAACTAATTGTCAGTATTCTTCAAATCTTCTTCCATCATATCGCTAGAGATTTCGTAAGTATTAAGCGCTGATGCTGATTTCTGAACGTTGATCTGTGTACAGTGCTGCTGAATTTGTCTTGTACAAGCTCAAAGAACTGGGGAAGATCAGCCAAGAGGAGATATCTTGTTTTCTGAAGGCGTTTGACAAGCTCGATGTCGACCAGTTCGGCACGCTCTCGGCGTATGACCTTCCTCTAGCACAATCCGATCAGTGACAAACAGATGCTCTTGTACTTGATTTTGCTGCTTGAATGATTTTGGTTGATGCTGTTAGTTTTTGCCTGTCCATGTGTAATTTTGCAATCTAGTAAAGTCGCAAAGGAAACGGGGGTGTATAGTTGTATACCTTCTACATATATAGCATAGTGGATGTGCTCATATGCACCAGAGCATGTCTAAGAAACAAGTATTTGTTGAAGTTTCGCCGAGCTTGCATACCTGCATATATTAAGTTTGTTATGCTATTTTCCTGCCATTGCAGTATTTCCAGCTTATAATGTGCAAATGATAGCTTGTACAGATGTAATTTTCACCTGGAATAGATGCAGCATTTTCTCAGTAGCAAGTAACAGATCTGATGATGCCTGGAGAATGAAAACCGAAGTATCAGGTAACTAGGTAAGGTAGGAATTTATTCGCACGGGAAGGTGACCTGGCAGAAGAGAACATGCAGAGTTGCAGGCTATTCAGGCATCCACTTCTGAAAGGTTGCCATTGTTACAGTAATGCAATAAAACCAAAACTAAACTACACAAACTCTCAAAGCGGTACATCTAGTAATAGAGTAATGGTGATTGCAAATCGAACCCCTAGAGCTTCCTTTAAAATTGTGCTATGCACTTTTTGGGAGAGCATTGAATCACTTATATACAAACAATTGTAGCTAAACTCCTACAGGGAGTTAACCACCAAACACTGGTCATCCAGCTTGAGAGGGGTGCATGACATATGATCAGACATGAACTACAGTCAGCATAGCCAAAACAAAGAAGTCTCTTTCCATTAGACAAGCACAATTCTGGATAGATACAGGTATTCCAATCTTATATATGCCTTCCTAGTTTGATCTTCTGAGGGATGCACTCTTCTGATAGAAAGGAAATGGAACTCGCAGACAATGCCTCGATCTCAAACTTGACACCCTTTTGCAACATGGCTTCTAACTCCGACCTGCCAAGGAGAGTATACTTGTGAAAATTTCAGCAACAAAATTACCAGAGGAAAAAAGAACAAGTCTTCCTAGGCAAATGATGCACTAAACTCACCCCAAATATCAAGTGCTTGCACCTGTTATCCATTAGAGCTGACCAGGTGAATGCATCAGTGGAGTTTTTGAAACTAAGCAACTGATGCTGAAGGGAAGGCACTTACAATTTATAACTACAGGGGCTAAATTATAGGATTGATCACTGTACTGACATTAGGTTTCACTCACATCACTGCGTTTATTTACTGCATTTGGTTAATTAGTTTTAGTAACATGGTATTTAGCTGGGTTTCTAAGAGAAAAAAATCCGAAAAGCCATGTTTAACAACTATTAAGACCAATAATCAAAAGAAAAGGTTCTAATAGTTGGTCAACTCACATCATAGTTATGCCTGGAATACACAACATACAGAGTGCAACTTTCTGTTTTTTTACCTCCATTCTGGGGCTTCCCTGTGCAAGCAACACCTGGTGAGAATTCCTTCAGCTTTCCTCTTATCTGCAGTACAACACATGGCTCGACATGTTGGCATTTAAAATATGAAAACAAAAAAGGTACTTCTAAGTTCCTACAAAAAGGAACATAAATGCCATCTATATCCGTCCAATTTAGTCACCTTCAGGTGACAAATGAAGAAGGCAGCAGTCTGGAAGGTAATAGTCCTCAAAGTCAGATGTGAAGACCCCCAAGACACCGTATCTCAGGCACACGCAGCAAATTTGCATCATATGTGGCGTCCCGTGTCATTAACCGAAGGGTAATAATACTTAAGCAGCAGATTACTATTCATTTGCTCAGTAGAACACCGCTCCAACGAATAGCAAGTTTTACCAGAGTTACGCAACGGAGCAATAAATAGAAATTGTGCACTCATATAGTTGTTGACAACATAGGGCTAGTCTTGATTATAAATTATTTAATTACAAAGGAGATATGGGGATTTATATTCTATCCCATGCCGATCATGCTCTACTGGATGTCTACTCGTCCCAACCGCCGTATAAGGTGTCCATCTCACCCTGGTCCTTCGCGTGATTGCCCTCATCCCATGTGGCCTCATCTGTGCCTGTGTATCTTGTATCCCACTCGGGGTATTCTCCGATCGGACTAAGTCTAACAAAGGAAAGTAATAGTAAGGGTGAGTATTAGTGTACTCAGCAAGCAGTAATAGAAAAGATGTATTGTATGACTTTTCCGTTTCTTTATCATAGGTTTTAGATTCATCTCTTTTCTGGAAACTACTTTACCAAATTAAGTTGTCAATTTTAATTAATGAAAAGGTTACTAGCCACCCGGTGAGAAGAAAGACCCCTAGTAGTCTCCGCAGTCTCCAATCAAAGAGACATGCATGAATTCATGATTTTATGTATAGCACTATGCATGCTTGTGCCACTGTACCTATAGCTACTTCGAGCTCTCTTGAAACTAGGTAACCCACATTTCCTTCGATGTGATGCCAAGTTCAGAGTACGGAGCATTTTTTATGTTACATATTAAATCTCCACCCAAATATTTTCCATCAGTGACCCGGGGCGGTTTCTCACCCTCATCCGGCACCCACCGACCTCAAATAGATGTTGGTTGAACCGTTTATCCCTTCACCCAACACTCCACTTGCGTTAATATATACGACTCGGATCCCCCACTTTCGGACTTGCGCTACCGGACCTGTGTTCCTCCACTCATTATATTACTTATCCATTGTGACTCATTATATTACTTATCCATTGTGGAGAGATTAGTAATGTAACAGGGTAGTATTTTCTGCCCGTCAAAACGGGAATATGGATGGCACTTAAGTACGGCTCTCTTTTCGAGTGAGAGTTTGTTGGTCCTCATGTTATAGCCATATGTAAAGAGTCCCACCTTCCCTCTCTTTCATGACCATAGCCCCCTTTATCCTCCTAATAATTACTCTTGCAGCCCAGCTTCTCTCAGCCGGATTGCTATTTTTTCATGTCTCTTTCATTTTTTTTATCCGATTTGGTTTTGAAATATAGTGTTGATGCACATATAGGTTAAGTGGTACAAGAATGTAGTTTTTTTATCATTTAATATAACTATGTGAATGATCAACTTGCCTTCGTAGTCGTAAAAAGTCTCAGTGTCAACTATAACCGGATTTGCTATGCCTGTCTGAGCCGGTTCATCTTCTGCATTTATAAGGCATAAGCGTATCTTAAAAAAATATACTTAATAGTTTGAGTGATTGATAAGATTTTATATAGTCAATCCCTCCCTATTTGGAGGATTTCTAACATATTTCAGTTACTTAAAAATTCTTTTGTTTTTTTTGTGAAGTTAAGTCTTCCCTGGTAATAATTTTTCCTACGCTCTCTCTCATTCTCCCTGGTCGACCTACTGTTGGTCCGACTTATGCAGCCCATCGGCTCGGCTCACATTCCCAACCAGCCCAACACACATGCGGCCCACTGACCCAACCCGTACTATCGATTGGCCCAACACATGCACGCGGCCCACCTACATGCACGCACGCACAACACACCTGAACACCACACACAACACACCCCACACGCCGCAACACCCGCACCCACACGCAATTTGTAGTATCCTACATTCAAGGTCAGGACATGAAGTCACAAGAAGTCGCGAAACACATTTGCATACTTTTAGAGTCACGCCACAAGAAATAATGACATGGACTTGAATCGTTTGCAAACCACATTTTCAAACTCAAGTCGCATGTTACAACGGTTTTTGCATGAGCTTCAATCATTTGATAGACACATTCACAAATGTTAGCATCATATCTCAAGAAGGAGAAAAACATAAACATCAACAATTTGCAAAACTCATTCGCAAATTTTTAAGTTACATGTCACGAAAGAATTGTGCATGAGTTACAACTATTTTCACGAACACATTCGTAAATACTAGCACCATGCTATAAAGAGAGTTAGAGCAAGTAAATGAACTATTAACACATGATGCGTTCAAGCTACTAATCACGACTCCTTTTAATAGTACAACAACATATATTACCAACCCGATCTCTCAACCAAACACCAAGACCGATAAAAGGGCATGTTCTTTTCGGCTTCGGCTTATGACTTTTGGGCTATTCGTGAAAGAGAATATGGAGTAACAAAACTCACATGTGGTTTTGGCCAATATAAATGAAGCATTACAGTGTGTACTACAATTAACTTGTAGACCTCGCCTTGAAAAGACACTCCATTTGAAAGCTAATTACTGTATAAAAATTGAAAAGCAGCTTTTAGAAGTTGAAAAGAACAGGTCCAAAGACTAGGATCATATCCCTAGCCCTAGTTAGTCATACCTTTATCTTACACATCTTAAAGTTTGATGACATATATTTCAACTTCAAGTTTAGGTCCATAACTTTAGTCATTAACACATGATGACCCTTACTTGACTTGAAGGCAATCAACCGCGTGAAACCTTCTCAAGTCATCCATCACCGTGGGACACATTCTATTTATCCATCTCAATGAAAATATTAGTCACACAATTTGATTGCCATTAATTACCAAAATATGTCATTAACTCATAATGATGGGATCTAGGTTCTTCACATTGGTCTTGTAGTTCACACATAAAAGAATATCAAGCTCTTTTATGCACCCAAATTTGTTTGAATTCTTGGAGGTTTGTAATTAAGATTTTGGGTACCCAAATGACATTCTTTTTGTCGCAAGTATAGAAGTGCTAATAAATTGTCACTACTCTACCATCCTTGGACTTTGAAGCATGTAGTACACACCAAGTTTAGGAGCCTTACCAATGGGGCAGTCATTTGGCAAGTGCCCTACATCATGACATTTATGGCAAAACCTGTCATTCTCATTCACAAACCTTGTAGACTTGTAAATTGGCTTTTTATCTTTCTTGGGAATGAAACCAAGACCTTCCTTGTTGTATGAGTACTTTTGGTCACTCAATATCTTGTCAATGGCTACCTTTCCCTTGAAGCTTCTATCCAAGCTTTTACTTAGCTTGTTCACTTGCTCTTTGACTTCATTGTTCTCAACCACAAGAGAAGGATCACAAGTATAATTTAAGCAAGAACTAGAGTCTAAATTTGAGTTACATGGCATGGCAAACAAGTCATTATATGAGGTGGATACACTAGCCTTAGATGCAATGCAAGGTGCAATATCTACACTTGGCATGTTATTAATGATATCACAAGTAATGTGTATATCCACATTGAGCTTGGTGAGATCCTTGAAAAGGAGAGTCTCATAAGCTTTCTTTAACTCCTCATAGATATCTTTGAGATAAAAAAATTCTTTCTTTCAGACTTTGAATTTTGACTTCTCCTTACCAAGGTACTCTTTCAAGTCCTCTAGCATATCCATAAGCATCTATCCAATATCTTGTCAAGGGATGCATTTCCCTTGAAGCATCTATCCAAGCTTTTACTTACCTTGCTCACTTGCTCCTTGAGTTCATTGTTCTCAACCACAAGAGAAGGATCACAAGTATAATTTAAACAAGAACTAGAGTCTAAATTTGAGTTACATGGCACAGCAAACAAGTCATCACATAAGGTAGATACACTAGCCTTAGATGCAATGCAAGATGCAACATCTACACTAGAAATGTTATTAATGATATCACAAGTAATGTGTATATCCACATTGGGCTTAGTGAGATCCTTGAAAAGAAGTATCATAAGCTTTCTTTAACTCCTCATAGATATCTTTGAAATAAAGAAATTCTTTCTTCTAGACTTTGAATTTTGATTTCTCCTTACTAAGGTACTCTTTCAAGTCCTAACATATCCATAAGCTTATCATAAGTAGACTCACCGTCATCATTTTTTATCTTACGGTCCTCTTTTGCTATAAGATAAGTGAGTATAGAAAATAGTGATAGAGCCTCCTTTTATATTAAAGAGGTATATGTGCATGCATGCATTTTGAAATGGAGTAACTAATAGAAGAATAGAGACATGCAGCTACATGATCTATACATAATGAAGAGTGGTTATATTTCAAAGAACCCTAACAATTTATTATGCTTAATGATTTTCTTCCATCAAAGCTCGTACTTTAATTTCGTTTCTCAAGTTGAATTTTCCTACAAGTTTATATTGTCATTTCAAATACTTATAACGTATTAAAAATATAAATAGCCTACAAGTACAAAAATATTTTTTTAAACATCTAAATTATATTATTTGATACTACAAACTTTCTAGCCACACAAATATGAGGACCACTCTGCTAGTTTCTTTTAAAACCAAAATGGCATATTCAATAGTATTCGAAAAAAATGAAGAGTACAAATTTTAAAGCAAATCAGAGGTCTGATTTGCAACCAGCCAATGCGACATAGTTTGATAAAGATTTGACAACACAAATGAAGATTTTATTCATCATCAATTCATCACTCATTTTCATACAGTTGCCGGTTAAATTACACTAACACCTAGTAGCTAGCTAGCTAGCTCCCCAAATATCAACGTGATCAGTCCGTGTTTCCAACTACCATCATCACTTCAACAGCTACATTTGATACATCAGCTAAGCTCTCCCAGGAGGCCAGACTGTTCTGATAACAACATCAGCACAGCAACCCCAAGCACGGCCTTAGTATGACGTTTCTGACGGGGGAAAGGGGATCAGGATTCAGAAGTTACTCGTCAAAGGCTTGGGCCTCTTGCTTTTGAGCTGGGCGACCGGGAACTCCATGAGGACGATGAACGACGAGCTCTCTGCTTCTCGGAGGTACTGTACCGTGCCACTCATCGTCTTCACGAGCTTCTGGCTTATGTAAAGGCCAAGGCCTTCTCTGGACACCCCTGGGCTGTGGCGGAACATCTCTTGTATCAGAGCCTCTGGGATGCCGGGCATTGGATGGACAAGCCTGCATGGTTTTGTCAGTAAATTAACTGTTATTTTCAAGGAGATAAGGCCTATACAAGAAACTGCTCTTCAGTGAAGTGAAAACTAATCAAGCAATCTACTAATATGTCTATTTTGAATAACACGGAAACAGAACTCAAGCCTATTTCTAACTGTCAGCCCTATTTATGTGCCTACTACTGTATCATCTGCCTCTCTGCTCGTTCAATGATGGATAATAAACGCGGGCTGTGGGTATAAAGAAGTTCAAAAATGAATTTGTTTATAGTAGGGCTTATCTGTTGCATGTCAACAAACAGCCCTTTTTGTTCATGGAATAAAAAGAGCATTAAAGTACACCACTGCAAATGTTGTTTAAGAGAGCACCAGCTGAACGAGACAACTGTGGGGAGCTATGTTGGATCAATGGGAACAAGGTGCAAAATCTAAGTACTCTAATTACTTGTAAAGTGGTACTTTCAGCTCAAGAACAATAATCAAAAGACCCAGATGAGGCAATTGGTGGGTTACCTGAACTCTAAATGAGCAATCTGCATGCCAGACCCAATATTTTCCTTCCTAGGAATGACTTGGAGTACAATAGGTCCTTCAGCTGGCTGTGTGAATTGAAGCGTGCATGCCAGGAAGTCTGCTAGGACCTGCTGAAGCCTTAAATTGTCTCCGTAGAGGTGCATACATGACACTTCTACAGGCCAGTCACGATCAATAGAAATTTGTTTTTCCTTGCTCAGAGACATGCCTTGCATTAGGACCGTATTCAGAGCTTCCTCAAGGTTGAATTCTACTGTGTTCGTCTCCATGTAGCTGTAACAGCAAGCATTTATTAATCAATACTTAATTTATTAAATTTTTCATGCATGCAAAACAAATGGAACAGGTATTACAGTTGTAATCTTGTATGCATCAATCTTCTAGTCCCAGCAGCATTACTGTATGGATGGAAATTTCTAACCAGCAAAGAGAAATTATATCTTTGTGCATATCATACGTACTCCATAGATTAATTGTAATTGTGAAAAGCAAGAGATACAGTACTTTCATTTTTGCATCAAGCCATCAGCACAGCTATCTAAATTTTCTAGGATTAGTAAAAGCATGAATTTCAGAAAAATTGAAAAGCTCAGAATAAGAATAGGTGAATAAGGCCATAGACGATGTGCATAATAAATTGCACTTACCACTGTTCAATGCTTTCTAGATCAGTGTCATGTAAAATTTTTTTCAACTGTTCTTGACAGAGGACATTTGATGCAAGAAGTCGCCTCTGCTCCTCTGTCAAGTCGGAAGGTTCCAATAAATTACGAGTAAACTGCATGCCATTGAGTGGGTTCCTTAATTCTTGACGAATATATGTCAATTCCTTAAAGCTGTTCATAGCAGCTTGTTCAGACATTTTCTGCACCTGCAGAGCATGCTGAAGCTCTGGGCTGGCCACATGCAAAAAGCAAAGAGCACCGGTGATCTTACCCTCAGCATTTGTCCTGTTGTTTGCTGTCAGCAGTGATTCTACGTATTTGCCATCTGTGTCAAAGAAACCAAAAAGAAGTTTCTCGGGATCTTGACCTGAGATCACTGTGTTCATCAGTATGCTAAGTTTGGTTAGAGTAGCATGATCTTTCACCCTACAGCCATAGTCATGAAGGGTGAAAACCTCCCCAATTAGCAACTTATTTATTGCATCTTCCCTCTTTATACCTGTAATCTTTCGCATAGCTTCATTCCACTCTAAGCAGGAACCAAGATCATTGATCATAAATATAGGGGGGATAAGCTCAGTGGGGTTCTTTACTATTGCAACATAGTCTCCTTGTATCCGAGTATACTGATCCATAATCATCTTCTGCCCTGTCAAATCTTGTGCTACGAAGCAAACCCCAACAACTTTCTCTGAAATGTCACGGCTACAGCAGGCATTAACCATCAAGATTACAGGGCCATTACTTTCCAGGTGATGGAATGTTTTAAGCTTGATTTCCAGATTTTGCTCTTCTATTCCTGAAATACAAGAAAGGAGACAGGAGACACATAAGTTGTTAGGACTAAGTTGGACAGTATAAAAAGATCAAATTCAAGACAGAGTGACAACCTTGTAAAGTTGAGTTTAAAATCTGCTTAACCACTTCAACAGAACCATCCTCAACGAGATCTACCAGAGGCATCCCTATGGCTTCCATGACAGGTAATCCAGTGAGTTCTGCGGCTTTATTATTCCATCCGTTTATGCTACCAGTGATGTCAACAGCCAAGATAGGCGCAGTTGCTGTCTCAATTAGGCGGACCATCTCGTTTGTAACCGTTCTCAGTTCAAGTAGCCCCTGTATCTTCTTCATATCATCAGATGGAGCTTTAACAATGGACCTTACATTGTTGTTGTTGATGTTGGCATCTTCATCTTGCAGGGAGCCACGTAATATTAGCTGAAGAGAATGGATTGCATCCATTTCAACATCCTCCCAAGGAACACTCCTCCATTTAACTACCTCCAAGAAAGCTTTGAACGAAGATCGCGGATGCATCTTCCTGCCATTGTCATCTGTGTCGACTGGTTCATGCTTAGCTCCACCCCACTTAATCTCCTTCGCCGTGTGGGATCGGAACCAGAAGATAAAATCTTTGGAAGAGAACTTTATAGCTGCCATGCCGCACGCAACCTCACCAAGTGCAGCAGCACCAGGATAACCGGCTTCCACTAAGCTGTCAGTGCTCAATCCAGTAGAACCATCATGGTACTCCTGCAACCACGCAACAATGTTCTTTATCTCTGCTTCAGCAGCTGTTGATCCTAGGACCCAAAGTTGGTTTTGGTAATACAATGCTGCACCATCACATTTCACTAGATCCATCACATTGGGCGACTGGGTAAATATCCCGACAGGAGCATCCCGAAGGAGCATATCACAGAGAAGGGTCTGTGTGCGGAGGATGTGCCTCTCCTTTGCCTGAGCAGCCAGTTCCACCTCCTTGTTGACCTGTATGCCAAATACTTGCAAGAGAAATTCGCAGGCATACCTGAGCGGGAAAGGGACGAACCTCGGGCTTGTGTGATGGCAGACCACCAGCCCCCACAGCTTCCTGCCTTTCGGCTGCTGGTCACACCGAGTGTTCCCATCCTCCTCATCATCCTCATTTATAGTGATCGACATCACAAGCGACGCAACGGAGCCCATGTTCGCCATGTACTGTGCATGGCAACCATGGGGTGCCCTGAGGGTCGAGCCGCAGAGGCTGACCGGCTGTGCTAGGTTGTCATCCTGAATGAGCTTCACAGGAGTAGCGGAGCAATCACATATCATCCGCACTTTGTTCTTCATAAACAGAAACCTGGATGCCTGCGGGATGTCGGTGGCCGGGTAGTGCAGGCCAAGATATGGCTCCAAATCAGACCTCCTGCACTCGGCAATGACCTCACCATGCTCGTCCTCATGGAACTTGTACGCCATCACCCTGTCATAGCCAGTGAGCTCGCTGACCTCGCGGACCAGGACGTCGCACAGCAGGGAGAGGTTCCCACTGGACAGGGACTGAAGCCTGGAGATGGCCTTGGCGGCGAGCTTGTACGACTTGAGCGCGCCGGCGGCGGTGACGGGCACGTCGGCGGGGTTGACCGGCTCGAGGTCGATGACGAGGCCGACGTCGATGCGGTGCATGATGGCGTAGAAGGGCTTCCCGGAGGTCCTGGCGTGGACGAGGATGGGGTTGAGCAGGTTGACCTCCCCGAAGGTGGCGGCCTTGTGCAGCGCGACGGAGCTCTGGGAGCGGAAGAGCGTGCGCACGTCGGTGCCGACGGCGAGCGCGTCCCGCTGGTCGATGGTGGGCACGGCGTGGGGCGTGAGGTCGAGCATCTCGGCGGCATTCTCGCTGTAGGCGAGCAGCGCGAAGGTGTCCGGGTGGATGGCGAGCAAGCAGCCGAAGGGCTGGATGTAGCGGCTGCGCTGTATGTCCTGGAGGTAGGCGGAGACAGTGCTCGTGCTGGCCCCCGACCGGTTGGCCACGCCCACCGACGACGAGTAATCGAAGTGGCGCTGCGACCCCTCGAACTCGGCGTGCAGCTGCGCGTCCACCGGCGTCTGCGCCACCACACGCGCGCTGTGCTTGGACCGCGCCGAGCTGCTCCGCGAGCACGTCGGCTGGTTGTTCGACCGCGACGACGACATCTCAAACGCCCCCCCCCCCCCCCCCCCCCGGGGTCTCCTCCTCCTCCCTTACAGGACGAGAACCGGCAGTAGCGGCGCGGGGGATTCGGCGAGGAGGAGCAAATGGGCGGGGGAATCAGCCGGAATCATGGCCGCGGCAGGAGGGGAATAGCCGAAAAGCGGGGTCTTTTGGAGAAACACGATAAGGGGATTGGATTCCGCCGCGGATATGCGCCGGGGAGATGAATAGGAGGAGGTGAGTGGGGGCACCGAGCGGCGAGAAATTTCGATATTTGACACTGAATACGTGCGCCTCTCAACTTTTAACCCCCAATTCGCACGCCTTTGGAAATTTAACCCTGTCACTGCGAATTCTTTTGATTCAAGGGATTCTCTTCATTTTCGCAGTGACAAGTGTCAAAATATAAAAGGAGAGAAAATGAGGAGAATCCCTTGAATCAAAAGAATTCGCAGTGACAGGGTTAAATTTCCAAAGGCGTGCGAATTGGGGGTTAAAAGTTGAGAGGCGCACGTATTTAGTGTCAAATATCGAAATTTCTCCCGAGCGGCAGGGCAGCGATAAAGCGACCTCTTTTCACACGCGATTATTCATTTTCATCTTAAAAAAGGTTATTAATCACAGCTAGAGGACGGATTTTTTACTTATAATTACTTCATACATATATAATTTATAGTAACTATCTTTTTACTTAAAATTAATTTATACTACTGTCTACATAACTAGTTTTTAAACTATATAGTAACGATGCGTTTTTTTAAGATGAGATCAATAGAAAAATTATAGTAAAAAATGTAATAAGTTCAATTGTATCGATCAAATTTATATGCAACTATTTCACTCTACATACTGTCTTTCACAAGCAGTCAAAATTTAAATATCTGAACCATAAAACATAAACCATCAACAAAAAAACATATTCTAAATCTCCCACCGCCATAAAACATAAACCACTAGCACAAAAAACATATTCTAAATCTACACACCACGGTCAATATAGGCCCTGATCAATATGGCTTCAGCTTCTGGCTTCAGCTTATTTTTGCACTATTCATAAATTTCGTCTTTTTCTGAATTTTTGGCTTTTTTTTTAGTTTTTTACCGGTTCTTTTTTTCCTCGTATTTGTTTACATTATACGTGATGGGCTAATATGCCTTTTCTATTTTTAAATTTTTTTAAATTTAATTATGGTAAATAAGCCTCTGTCAGCTACAGTGCTTTTTTCAGCCAGCTACAGTGTTTTCAGCCATAAGCCACGAGCTTTTCAGCCGAACCGATCACCACCATAAACACACCCACATCTTCTCCGCTCCGAAGGGAAAACGAAGCGACAGCGACTAACCAGGAGGCGGTCGCGGGCGCGTTCGCCGCTCGGCGTGGAGCTAACGGATGTGGGGGTTGGAGGAGTCGGCCAGGGAGGATGCGGGCGGCGAGGAGACCGACGCACACGCACGGCCGGGGGACAGGGCGGCGCGGAAGTAAACACGCAGCCGCAGCTCGGATCCGTCAAGCAAAGCGTCGGGACACCGAGAGAGGAAAGCCGTACCACGTCATCCGGTCTTCTTCCCCACAACAGTCGCCTCCTCTTTCCATCTATAGTACTAGTACTACTCCTAAGTAAGTGATTACAGGTGATGGTAGTAGTAAATAGAGATTAGAGAGCGCCGCTTGATTAGATTAATTGTTAGCTTGTCGGGGCCTTATTACGCTACCTGCGATCTCCTCTCTCACACACACAGAAAGGAGAGTGTAGATAGCTAGCATCTACTTGGTTAAGCTTAGACCTATCTATGGACATGTTCTTTTCGTTTGGAGCTTATAGTTTTTAGTTGTCATTTGTGACTTTTGAGCTATTTGTATAAAAAATTACAAATTAACAAAAATTCACATACAGTTTTACCGATATAAATGAAGTTGGTAAAATATGTATTACAATTAACTAGTAGATCATATTTTAAAAAAATACTCAATTTAAAATTAATTACTATAAAAAAACTAAAAAGCGGTTTTTAAAAGCTGAAAAAAACAAAGGCCTTTATGTGTAGTTTAGATTTATACACCTCTCACTTAGTGACGTAGTCACGTTGGTGGACTTAGGCCAGTCTCAATGGGGGTTTCAAAAGAGTTTCATTCTCATTTAATGCAGTGACACATCAGCAAATTTGCTGAGTTGGCAAGAAATTTATGAGGAGAGAGAGCAACAGAGTTTCATCAGGATGAAACCCATCCGTCCCGGTTACCAACACGATAAAACCCAGTGAAACCCCCACTGAGACCGGGTCGTTTCGTTCTCAGGCGCTCCCGAGGATCTGCTGTGCATTCATATATATGCGAATGTACTCATGAATATTGGATTAATTAATATATTTTATTTGACCATGATTATTTGTCGGCATGAGATATATTGTAGTTACCAAAGTGACTATGTTTAGTTTAGATATATTTTTCAAACGGCTACATAGTTTACATGGCACATAGGATCACAACATCATGCATACATTAATTGCTGCAGCTTGTCTATGAAACAGTGAAATGAAACCCCCCACTGAGAGATCCAGTTTCATTTCTCAATCCAAGTCTGCAAAGCTGACATGGCAGTCTTGGAAACTGGGAAATGAAACTCACCACTGAGACTGGCCTTACAGAGCATTTCCATAGTCGGTTGAGCAGCAAAAGGCTCGGATACATACAAGACTACCCACAAACATTTTCAAAAGCAGGTGCACTATCATTTATTTTCTAAGGAGAGAAAAAATCAACACCAGCCCCGAAGGGATGGACTTCAGATAGAGACGAGTCTTAGCCGGAAACAGCAAGAAAACATGGACGAGGATCCTCGAAGTGTTCACACAAATAACACCGTAATTATATTTTTTTTAATTTAATCTTTAAATGTTCGTTTTCGCAAATCTAATCTTGATCACATCAATTAGTGTTGATCATACTTAATTAGTACTAAGGGCATCTCCAATGGTTATAGCTAGCAACTAACTATAAGACTTCCACATCATCTATATAGTACACACTAAAGTTAGCATTCTAAAGAACTATCTATAAGGATATCTATTTGATGCTTACATGCACACACAGAATTTACGGAGGCTGCCTCGTTTGGCGCTATAGACTATCTCTAGAGCTGTAGAGAGCTGCGTTCTCTTTCTTCATTTAATATCTTCCACGTAGGACAGTTGATGACATGGACTCTCTTGTAGATAGCTGCTATAGACCCATTGGAGATGCCCTCGTATAATATAATAATTAATACGTGCTAGCTATGGTAGCTCGACACGGCTGTAGCATGGCAAGACAAAATGTGTCATATGTTTCAGCTACTGCGTTAAAGGATTAAATTGTAAAAAATAGATACGGTGCCATGTTTGTGCAGCTCCGGATCCTCTGACTCGCAAGAGGCAGGTCGCGGCGTGACTTTCCCCCTCTCATCCGTCATTCGTTGCCTTCCGACGCTCATTTTTTATGGCCCCACGAACCATCCACCGTTCCCATCTAAATCCGGTAAACTGGAACAACTAAATAGTTAATGGATGGATTTTTGTAGCAAGCAGAGAGGCTTGTGTGCTGTGATGTGGAGTTGGGTGGTTACGGGTCAGTTCTGGCCGCATTTCGCAGCCGCCACCATCGATTTCTATCTCTTCGTCCATGATTTCCGGCTCAGTTTCGCCTCCTCTCCTTTGCTGTGGTGGCCGCTTCGGACTTCGGCCTTCGTTACTCCGGCGCGCTTGCATTCCTTTTCATGGAGGAGTTTGTTCCGACTTCAACTTTTAGCTTGTAATTTGTAAGTTATTATTTCTTAATTTTATTTTTTTAGCTTTTTGGTTTTTGAGGGGTGTCGATGTTTTAGTATAGATGTTACGTATGATTTGTTTAAATTCAGACAAACTCTAGAAGACTCAGTGTATTAACATGCAGAGTAGAGATATAGAATTTTTTATACAGGTTCAGGCCTTCTTCTGAGAGAATAATAACCCTACGTCCTGTGTGGCTATTGCTCAGAGAAATTGATTACAACTGAGAGTAATGTGAAATACCTAGCGCTATCTCTTGATCCAATGTCCTTCGATCCCCTCTCCTCTCCCACGTCAACCTCTATATGGTCGGCGAAGCAGTGGTCGTTGCCCCATGCTAAAAGATGTCTTAACGCTTCGGACGATAACCATCTAACGGAAGTTACTGTCAAATAGACGTAGTGGCGCGTTCATCATGCGACGGTTATTGTAGTACAGAAAAGAGATCGTGTGCGGTTATTAGGAATAAGCGCATGTTCTAACTGTCTTGTTAAACAATCCCATGATGAAGTAGGTCGTCGTAAACAAGTTGGTCGGGGATATCTTACAACTACGTGGTCATAGAAAAACTTACGATCAAAAAACAGTCATAGGAAAACTTACGACTATGTGATCGTAGAAAAACTTTCGACCAATAAAATACTAGTTTGTAATGTAACTTTTCATGTATTTCAAATTAAGCCGAGTCTTTATGTTGCGCTGACACATTCTTTTATGTATCTTTTAATGTTACTTTTACATGAAAACTGACACATTCTTTTCTGTACTACAAGAACTGACTGCTTCTATCAATACTCGATGACCAGTGGAGGCTAGAGACTCATACGTTTCACTTTTCGTGCTGACAACACGATGAAGGGAGTAATGGTAACCATGCTACATCCCTTTTCAGGCCAAAGTAACAATGCTACTACTAGCCCTCTTCCAGAGCGAGACGACAGCACACTGCTACCTTTCTAGTCCGACCGAACTGACTATATCTTGCCCCCCACACACAACATACCTATGTCAAGTCCACCGCCCACGTCCAAGAGACCCTACAATTGTCCCATTCAAGAAACCTATATACCTCGATCGCACTTCTGCAGCCAAAACATGGCAAACAGGGTTAAAAACTCAATGCGTGGGAGGAGACGAGCTCATGCGGCGTAGCAGGATAGTGGGCCCATCGCATGTTGCACTCGTTCGTCCGCTAGTCCATTGCCGAGCTAGAGTGACCTGCTACGGTCCTTGCCTCCTACCGAGTTAGGGCAGCGTGGCAGGCGACATGTGTTGGGTCATATTTGTAATTTCGAGTGGACCGGAACTGGTTTGAAAAAATACGCTACGGGCCAGAAATGACCAGTGTTGAGGTGTACAGAGGAGAGAGGAAAAAGTGCATACGTACATCATGTTACAGGATATACAGTACAAAGAATACAGGCTATGTATTGATTCCAATGGAGAGAATACGGGCACACCTCTCCAGCTGAAATGGACGGTGGATCATGGGGTAGGATGTCCAACCTGTAGGACAGAATCCGCCTCCATACGCGTAGAGTATATATGTACGGTGCTTGTGCAGGAGGACTTAATGGCGGTACCAGCGGCGGGAGGAGGTAGAGCGTGGTGTGGAAGACGTACTGGGTAATAATCACATTATGGTGCAGGCGTAGGACGGGTCCTCCTCGCATACGATCTTGTAGCCGCCGCAGGGTCCGCAGGGATACGGCTGCGGGTACGGCGGCATGATGTACTGGGGCGGGGGTGCCGGCGCCGGCGTCGGCGGGGCCTTCTGGGCCTTGCCGCAGGAGCAGCAGTGGCAGCCGCCGTGGCCGTGGTGGCAGCAGCAGTCCAACGGCCACGCCGGGAATGGGTAGGGGTACGGCCACGGGTACGGCACCTCCACGATCTTGGTCGGTGGCGGATCAGGCTTCACCTCCGGCTTGGTCGGCGGCTGGGGCTCCGGTTCAGCCTCGGGCTCTGACTCCGACTCCGGTTCAGGCTCCGGCACTGGCTCCG
This sequence comes from Dendrocalamus latiflorus, assembly GCA_017311315.1. NCBI lineage: Eukaryota > Viridiplantae > Streptophyta > Magnoliopsida > Poales > Poaceae > Dendrocalamus > Dendrocalamus latiflorus. Next base: position 30,592,427 of record CM029632.1, on the reverse strand, counting down.
GCTCCGGCGGTGGGGGCTCCACGACCACCGACGGCGGCGGGGGCTCCGCGACCACCGGCGGCGGCGGCGGGGGCTCCACGATCTCGATCTCCTTGATGATCTTGCAGGCCTTGCAGCAGAGCTTGTCGGCGAGCTTGTCGGGGTCGAAGGGGCCCGTCACGATCACCTTGTTGTTCTTCTCGTCGTACTCGATGTCGTCGATGACGAACTCACCCTTCTCTGCACGCCAAAAACCGCGCCACCCCCAAGATTCATCAGCCTCGTTGCAATTAGCGAGCCCAACAAAGCTAACACAGACAGGAACAGCGTTTGATCAGAGAGAGAATGCGCGAGCAATTTACCTCTGATCCTGTCCAGCACCTTCTGGATCTTGGCGTAGCAGCGGCTGCATTCCAGGTCCACCTTGACGATGATGGTCGGCATCTGCACTGCACAGCTCCCTGGTCAGAATTCTACCGGAATCTCTTATCTTACCTTCCTTTGCAGAGCAGAGTTAGCTAAGGAAAACAGAGATACATCAATTTCATGCGTGCAGAGCAGAGAGGAAACCGACTGTTGATTGCAACCGATTCACGACAACACCAGCAGCTATTCGCTTGATACAAAAGAAGGAAAAAAATTCAGAAGAAGAAGCAAAGGACTAGTTTGAAGCGTGGAACACCCTCCAAAAGAAAGAAAATAAATTAATTACGGACAGGACAGTTCAGACATCAACGGGGTTGGCACGATCAAATTAATACGTAATCCTAATGTATTAACTTCCTGGCTTTGACAAGTGAAGAGAGAGAGAAGGATATACAAGCATGCAGCACCTTGATTCAGTCGATAGGCGCCTGCAATGTGAGGCGGGGAGGAGGAACAACTCTGAAGAAGTGGTGATGGAGGGAGAGAGAGGAGAGGAGAGGAGAGGATGAGGAGATGGTGTGAATATGCAGATACATATATGCATCATCCTCTGTCTCGCCCCCCTCCTCTGGAGACTTGCTTCTGAGTTAAAAAAAAAAAGCAGAGGACATCAGGAAGAAGTAAGCAGGTAGGTTGGAAAGGCAGCGGCGGCACAACATTTGGCTTGCACCATCAACCACACTTGGAATCCATAGGTGGTGTTCTTTTATGCTACAATTGATAGTTTTTAATTATGGTTGATAGTTTTTAACTGTATTTTCTGAGATGGTGAGAAACGGTGAAGACACATAATTTTAAACTTGTAAAGCTGTTAGAAAAAAGGCTTGTTTTGAGAAATCATTTAAAAAACTTTCTATTTATTTTGATTTTTAGAGAAATTGAAGAAAAAACGGGGCTATAGCCGCGCGTCGCTCAAATGGTTGTTATTTGGCATTCTGCCCGAGGATGATTACTACACGAAAAGCTTGCTACTTTTCACAATATACAACAGTAGTGTAGCACCTGATGTGACTTTGAGCTCGTATTCTCGCGCGGCAAGGTGGCACTCGCATGGCAGACACGCCTGAAAATGGAGTCACCTCAACCGATCCTCTCACTGGCGAAAAATAGTGCTTCAAAGCTCTAGTCATCTGTTGCTTTCCTTTGTGATCTCTTACTCAGACAAAAATGGGTCAAAGAGAACTACTACTAACTAATTAATGGCGGCCTAATCAGATTATCAGAACAGTCTTGCAGACTTGGGGTCCGTCCTTGCGCGGATGGGCAGGGTGCGGTTGCGGCCGGGTCCACCCGTGCTTGGACCGCGCCATGCGCGCACATCTGGTGCACTAGCACGTTCTCTTCAGTCTCCAGCGATGACATGCACACATGGTTGCGAGTTGTGACATATCGATATGCGGGTCCCCGGCAAGGGCAAGCGCTCGATGAGACTAGCCGCACTTGGTAGTGATGGTAGTGGGAATCCATTATCCACACAGTGTGAGCAATTACTAGCGAAGAACATCCTTTGACACTTCATACATACAGCAAACCTTGATTGTAGCTGATCCTCTCTTTTTTGTTCCAAGCTGTCGAGAGCTACCATTCAACTCCTAACCTCTGTCTGTCTGTCCTTCCTGCTAGTAGTTTTACCCCGCTTGACGGTAGCCAAGACGTATGCCCCAAAGTGACGCCGTCAGCGAGAGGATTTCGTAGCACGTAAAAGCCAGGAGTTCTGCGTAGCATATATATCGCATTCGAAGGAAGAGATCCTTCTTCTTTCTTGGCACGTTAAAGCAGATGCCGCAGCATGCATCGGCGCGAAAATGCCACAGCGTCGGAAAGATCTAAAGCGTCAACTTTTGGTCCGACGGTCACGACGAAAAAAAAGAAGTGTTGCACAGGAGAGGGCAGCAGCTGGACCAAACAGGAACGGACGGAAGCCAGGGGAGGGAAGGGATCCACCGGCCGGCACGGCGCACATGTCTAGGCAACGGACGGAGCCTTGGGGGCCGGGCTTTCCCCCGGCCGGCCACCGTCCTACCCTCGGTGGTTGCAAAGAAACGGAGGTGGCCACAACAGCCGAGCAGTATCCAACGCCATCCTGCTGTTCGCACAGTTTGGCTGCACATCCATCTCTCCCCGTTCTCCTAGCAGTCCTCACCCCGTCTCGCTCTCTCGCGCTGCCGCTAGCTGGCTGCCGGTGTTGATTCAACTGCCTAGCTGGCGATGCACGCAATCCCAATCAGGGTGACCTAATCCTGTCTCGCCGCACAGTGCTGCGATTGCCGCCCCCATCTCGCCCTCCTACGCCCTCATTCCATCATCGCATCTTCTTCTTTCTCCGGTCGCTGTCGCCTCCTGAAGCCTGTCGTTCAATATCGCCGCGAACCAGACATTTCACGAGCGGAAAGAAAGGAAGCAAGAAGGCAACCGAGGCGTCCGTGCCAGTGCCTGCTTGCCCGGCCGGTGTCGGTGGTCGTCGCTCTCTTCTTGCTACTGCAAATTTAGGTGTACCAGTACATTGTAGTAAGAGGGTATTTTTAATATTCTGTTAGTTAGCGCTGGAATGTTTTCTGTGTGTGTATACTGACACGAAGTAGAGATGGGGACATTTGCGACGCCGAAAGTGCCCCATGCATGCTTCTATTTGAGTGAGATTAGGAGCAAAGGAAGTAGTAGTAGATTGGAGTGTTTTTGTGGTTGCACTTAAATATTTTTTCATGTATACAACGTTTTTCGCTAATGTTTGCTCATATATGCAATATTTTATTTAATGTATGTAACATTTTTCCTATGTATATAATATTTTATCGCCGAGAAATATTGTATACATGAGAAAATATTGTATATATGGATAAAAAATATTACAAACATGGGTAAAAAATATTGTATATATGGAGAAAAAAACTGAGTGCTCCGAGTCAAAAGATACTCGAGTGTTGTTTAGCAATTTCCTTCTTTTTTACATTGGTTTATAGTTTTTAGCTGCGGTTTGTAACTTTTGGGCTATTTGTGTATAAGAGTATGGAGTAACAGAAACTTGTAACTTTTAGAAACTGAAAAGAAGAGGTCAATATGGTAGCTGTCGAGTACATCTAGAATAACCCAGCTTTCACCAATTCCACTGCGGAGAGCGGGTGGCTGCCGATATGTAGGACCTTGAAAGTAGTACTAGTAAACAGTAGCAGAGGTATAATTCGATGCTAATAGCTGTGGATAAATGATGCTTAATCTATAGATGCAGCGGAGTACGACGCCACCGCCTTCCACTCAAGGAAAAGCTTGGCGCAAGAGGATCAAGAGTCAAGACGACTTAATTAGGAGGTGGAACTGATGCGGGGTAGACTGCTGTCTCCTAGGCACGGATTGGTTGCCATTCGGCTGCTGCCATTGCAAGAAAAGTTAACATGATGACAACAAAAGGGAGAGGGCTTGTTTCTTTTCCCTCTTCTTCTTGCTTTCACCCACGGACTCAATTGAGGATTAGATTAGATGTTGTTCGTCCCATCTGGGTCAGCATTGCGCCTGGCTTACGCGCGGGCCGTATCCGGCGATCGTTGTCGCGCCGCGTCAGCCTGCAGCGCAACATTCCTCCCGATCAAACCGCGAACCAGAGATGGGAGGACCACGTGCGCGCGCACCTGACTTTTCAGGCTCTTAAAACTGCGTGGTGTGCTTCCAGCTTAGTGTTTCGTCCAAGTGTAGGGTTCTAAAAGTCTGCCTCTTTTGGACTTCAATGTGACAGATTAAGGTGAAAGATGAAGACGGGGGAGTCCAACCAGCCTTGCAGCTTTATGTTTGCAAATTGCAATCTGGGTTTGCTCCGGCAGATTTTGGTATTCGCTGTGTACAGAAAAACTTCTCTTTTTTAAGGTCACCGAAAAAAGGAACTTACGGGCCCATGAAGCTCCTAACTCGGCCGGTAGGCGGTCGAAATGGGCAGCTCTTATTGGCCCAATAGTTACACATTTCTGTGGGCGATTGCTCGCCTAGAGGCCCAGTAGCTGGGCCGAAGAGAATTGTACATTCTGTCATTGGACGTCTACCGCAAGGAAGAGGCCCATCCTCTTCATCTCCTTTCTGTACAAGTGCACGTTCTTCGGAATCACAGTTGTTATGGCTTATGGGATGTTGGAATCCAAACTCGATTTTCCAGATGGCCCAGATTACCAGACAGGCTTAGGAGGGTTAACAGACGGACGACGGCGAAGCCCAAGAGGCCCAGAATAAGTAACAGCAGATAGATGGATCAATAGAGAGAAGAGAGCCAGTACATGAGAACATCATACTCCCTCCGTCCAACTTTATAGGTCATATTTTTTCTTAACACATAAACCAAAAAAATATTATAAGTAACTGGATTATCTCTAAGCATTATGTCAAATGTATGTATGTATGTAGAGAATATAAAGTAATACTAGATATTTATTAGGGGCATAGAGGAAACTCACACTAATTTTACATTGAAATATAAATATGTCTTATATTTATAGATAAAATTATTTAAAAAATATATTTTATAAATTTAGACAGAGAAAGTATAGAGCATGGGCAATTTCGTGAGCTGAGCTGAATAGAATAGCATCCTTTTCCACTTGTGATACTATCCAGGGGCGGATCCACACCCCGGGCAGGGTAGGCTTCAGCCCGGGGTGTGGAAAAATATCTAGTGTATAGCCCGAATAAATTTAGTTCAGTCTGGGTAACATTTTCATGGTCCAGCCCAGATAGCCTAGATCATTCCACCACTGAGCCCGGGGCGTAATCAAATCCTGGTTCCGCCACTGATACTATCCGCTGGGATCAATTCCACCCCTAGATGGACGGATATCTGGTGGTCTGTCATATTTTCTGAGAGAGAGAGAGAGAGAGAGAGAGGAGTGCCAGTAAACTCGGCACTTGCGCCACCGCTGCTGCAAATTGCAGATTGCAACGGCAGGTGGTGGCCCGTGGCGCCACCGCCCGATGGCGACGCGAGCGAAGGCAAGCTAGGGCTCGCTCGCGGTCGCGGGGTGGAGAGCTACGGCCTGACCTGATCTATCCCCCGCGACGGGTGGCTGGGCGCTTCAGAGTCGATCTGATTTGACGAATCCAGGGAATCCTCCTGCCTTTCCACTCTCGTCCACGGGGGAAATGATGAAATGGGCCATCGGGACGACCTGCACTGCAGCTAGCCCAGCACAAAAAGTAGAAAAAGAAAGCTGGTGGGTTTTGTAGACTATAACTTATGGCTATATGATTTCTAAGTAGTTTATTGGACAAATTAATAAATTTGACATTCCCCGCCCACCAAGCAAAGCCGGTGATTGTTTTTATCATGACTAGCTAAAATGAAAGTTCCATTAAGGAGCGTTTCCGCGTGGTAAAACCGCCTCAGGGAATATAAGATTTTCATTAGGCTATTCCACTTTTAACTTATGATTTTTAAATTTTAGCTGTTCACAAGAGAGATTACAAATAGAGAGATATTATATGATTTTTATTGGTATAACTGAAGTCGATACAGTGTATATTATAATCGACTAATAAATTCTATATTAAAAAATATATCATTTAAAAACTACGCACTGACAAACCATTGGACACGACACGACTCGGCAAGTCAACGCTGCTCTTCTCTTCTGCCTTTAGTCTTGGCCCAACACGTGGTAGAAATCGGGACCAGGCCTTAGGCTCTAGATGCCTTTGCACTCCTGATCGTGTAAGAGCAAGTCCAATAATAGAGCCAAGTGTTTGGCTATAAGTCAAGTTATAAGAGCCAAGTTATACAATAATTTATCTTCTATTTGTCTACAAAAGGTTTTTTATTATTATGTGGTATCATGTCTCACATTCTCTTTCCTATTCCTCCTCACATACATTTATTATCTGAGCCCACCACTGCATAGGCTCCTGTGCCCAGCTTGTTGCTTGTATGAGAGTCAAGCTCTCCTCTCTCTCCTCTCTTCTCTCCTCCACATCAGTAAAAAATGCTGATTAACTTAGCTATAAGTACGTATGGGAGCATGTGTTAATCAGTTTGTGTTCCACTAATCGCGTGCACTACATATGGGAGCATGCGTTAACCAGGGGCTTAAAGAACGCGTCGGCGCCGAGGTGGCGCGCGCGGGGCCCCGGCGGCAGGGTGCGCGGGCATGTGGAGGCGGCGTGCGCCTCGCGACCCCCACGTGCCTCCCTCGCTCGCGCGGACCGTACGCCTTCGCGAGTTTTCTCGCGCCGTCGCGGCCATTAATTATGCATGCCCACCACCACTACCGATCCAGGAGTATCAACCTGTCTATCGCTACGCTGTTTCGCTTTCGCTTTCCCAACACGCACAGCGAGTGGCATGCGTATGGCGGATAGGGAAACCGCTTCCATACCATATACATGCGCATGCGCGCCGATGCGATCATGGAGTAAGTTTAATAATATAGATAGCTGTTACCTTCAATGTATTTTCATGTTATCAAAAGATAATGATGCAGCCAACTTATACAATAAGCTGTCTATGAGCAAGTTTAATAGTACAGATAGCTGCTACCTCCAATACATTTCCATGTCATCAAAAGATAATAATGCAGTCAACTCATACAATAAGCTGACTATAAGTTGTCTCCACAAGAGCTCTTAATCATTTAATACATACATGGGTATTGATAATTTAATACATGTATGTGTATAGCAATTAGTTCTATGGGTACATGCATGGATAATACCTCTTTTTCTGTGCTATAACCTGACTCTTGCATGGGAGTCGGCTTGGCTCTCTCTCTCTCCTTTTCTCTCCCCTCCACATAGGACTATGCTGACATGGATTCCCTTGTAGCTAGCACAGTCAGCCTTATTAAACTTGCTCTAAGGCCCTGTTTGGCACAGCTTCACCAACAGCTTCATGAGCTGTTGTGAGCTGTTTTTTGCCAAACACCCTTTTTGCAAACAGCTTCATGGGTGAAGCTCCTTTTTTTATGCTCTCACAAAGGAATGGGGAGAGGTGAAGCTGAAAAAAGTAGCTTTTCACAGCTCTCTCCCTCAGGTCCGCAGTCCTAAGAACCCACTGCCCCTCTAGTTCACCAAAATTACACGCATTTGCCACTAGTCCATCCCGTTCACATCTCCTGTTCACGAAACATAAACAAGGCACTAATATTGCTTCCTAATGATTTTAATTTTTTATTATTTATTATTTTAATATTTTAATTCGTACTCATTCAAATATATTATTTTTTAATTCATATGACCATATACAAACATACAATTCCAAATGTTAGAACAAATCAGGTAGACAGGGGCATCTTGGACAATTGCCCTCTCTCAGTCATGCATGAAGATGTTGGTGAAGTTGTTTTGCCAAACAATTTTCCAAAACAGATTTAGCTTCATCGGTGAAGCTGCTCGTGAAGCTGAAACAAAAAAAAACAGCTTCACTAGTGAAGCTGAGCTGTGCCAAACGGGGCCTAAGTTGTCTTCACAAGAGCTCTCAATCATTTAATAGTGTTATCATTTAATACATGCATGGGTATAAGAGCAAGTTTAATAGTATAGATAGCTGCTACCTCCAATACATTTCCATGTCATCAAAAGATAATGATGTAGCTAACTCATACAATAAGCTGGCTATAAGTTGTCTCCACAAGAGCTCTCAATCATTTAATACATACATGGGTATTGATAATTTAATACATGCATGAGTATAGCAGTTAGTTCTATTGGTACATGCATGGATAACGCCTCTTTTCCTGTGCTATAGCCCGACTCTTGCATGGGAGCCGGCTTGGCTCTCTCTCTCTCCTTTTCTCTCCCCTCCACGTAGGACTATGCTGACATGGATTTCCTTGTAGCTAGCACAGTCAACCTTATTAAACTTGCTCTAACAGTTAGTCCTATTGGTACATGCGTGGATAACGTCTTTTTTCCTGTGCTATAGCCTGACTCTTGCATGGGAGTCGGCTTGGCTCTCTCTCTCCTTTTCTCTTCCCTCCACATAGGATTATGCTGATATGAATTACTTTATAGCTAGCACAGTCAGCCTTATTAAACTTGCTCTCAGAAAGGTGCAATCTCACGGTGCAAGTAGCGCTGATCTCTCGTCTCGGTCGGGCTTGCATTGATCGGACAAGCTGATCATGCGGTTGGACTTTAGTGGGTGGCCGGAGTAAGGCTTGCCCGGTTCGCCATAGCCATACTGTAAAGTCACACAAGTCACACATACACGATGCTAGTAAAAAAAAGGTGCCGTGGAACGCTTAAAACTTGCCCATGACCATACTGTCACATAAGGTTCATCTACCAACCGGATGCATGCATGACTTGCAGAGGTAGCGAACAGAGCAATTCGCTCAGAGCAAACATCATTTAAATCTAAACTAGATGCCTGTCGTACGCGATACTGAAGCTAAGCTGCCGCAGCCCTCGCCTTCCATCTTCCCCTACTGACCCACTGAGCGACGAGCTTAATTAGTCTGGTTCTTTGTGCTAAACGTATATACATCAAACAGCAACAGATTAATCTACAGTCTTCGGGTCCGAAAGGAGGTCGCAGCCCTCAGATATCGCCCCATCTCCCATGCATGATTGGTTCGTACTAGCATGGTGTTAGACCATATGGTTATCAAGTATTTAATGATGATGAATAATTCACATTTGAATTTTATTATAATTTACATTTGTAAAAGTTTTGATTGATACGCTCGTGTTGCTGGAGCTTTCAGGGCAGCATTACGACTACGACAGTCGCTCAAGCTAGATCCACCATGACAGTCGCTCAATGCATGTCGACCATGACTAGTTTCGACCACGTTTAATAGTCGGTGGCCCGAATGATCTTGTATCGTTGGTCCAAACTGCTTTATGCTGGATGGTTCGAACGGCTTTGTCCGATCAGCAGACTTCGACCGCCTCCGACTTCGACCGCGTGCGGTTTTGATCACGGCAGACTTCGACCACGTCAGACTTCAACCACGTACGACTTCGACCGTGTCCGGTTTCTATCATGAACAGTAACGTTACTGTTCTTCTTCCTCAGCCGAACACGCGCGCGCCGGAAAACAGAGGAAGAAGGCGACGGCGGTTAGCGGGGTTCGAGCGATCTGCGACGGATTTTGAGACTATGGCTGGGTTACTAGTGTTCTAGGGGTTCCATTTTTGGGGTCAATCGGGACAGGAAAGTCGGCGATCGCCGGTGGCGAGCCTTTTTCTTCCGCGGAAAATTTGAACTGTGTAGAGCTAACCATGGGTTAACTGGGTGATCAGGCTAGTGTTTGAGCATCAGTGGGGCTAGGGCGAGCTTATGGGAGTGGCGGTTTGGGTTGAGGAGGTCGGAGTTGAGCTGGCCACGGTGAGGTGGTTTTGCCTTGTGGTGGCTCTCCGTGCCGGGGAAGAGGGGTGCTTGGGGAGCTAAGGCGGTGGTTTGGACATGTTTCTAAGGACTTGAGGAGGCTACGGGCGGGGTTAATTGGAAAATGTTGGACCGGAGAGGCGACATTGGGTTGAAGCTTGCCTTTGGGGATTTCGGCGATTACCGGCAATGTGGGGGACGGCGGGGGCTTTGGGGGTGTCCAGCTAGCTCTGGGGTTTGCTGCCTTCGAATGGAAGAACTCAGGTGTATTTATAGGTCCGTGGAGGCAGTTCGGCAAAGTGGGCCGGCCATGGCGGTGATGGCGCTTGGCACAGCCGGGAGGATTCAGGGAGGTGCAGTGCGGCGGTCAAGGAGGGACATACTAGCTGCCTTGAGTGATGTGTTGTGGCGGTCAAAAACAGCGGCTGTGTCAGGTTGGCCGGAAGAGAGCAGAGAGGGCGGAAGGCGCGCGAGAGCCGGCAGCAGGGTGGTCGGCGAGGCTACCACATTGCAGGGGTGTCAGGGGAGGGCGTACAACTTCTCAGGTGGTACAGAGCTGGCACGCGAGAAGGCGCGGGAGAAGCGGGTGGCGGCGGTTGGTTTTCTGACCATGAATAGTGACATCAGACTTCTCCTCCGTTCAAGCTGTGCTGGCGTAGATTAGTAGCGCCTTTTGAGATTCATGCAGGATTAGCTAAGGATCAAGGGAAATCAAAATCGAAACACAATTTCAATTCTTTTCCAAATTTCGGTTTCATTTCACCACCCATATGTGTTCGAACGAGATGCCTGCCTTCTTTGCACCGTCCATTTGTGCCTCGGCTCCATGCCCATGCCCATGATGCTCGCTTTTAGCCTCTCCTGCAGGTGATCGAGTCGAGTCGAGACAGCCCTCGGTCGAGTACAAACAAAAAAAAAATCCTGTCGAACAGTCCTGTGGATGACGAATATATCTGCATGATAAAAGAAGATTTGGTTGAGACTTGTGGGCGCAACGGGAGGCTGGGAGCCTTGCTTTTTCGATCGAGCGCGCATGCGCATCTCAATCCGGATGAGGTATAGAACAAAGAAGCATATCTAACTATAAGCAAACACGTCAACGGGATCGAAACTTTTTTAAAACGTGGTAAGGAGCACTTGAGTATTTTTTAAGGTTAGAAGTAATTAGATTTTGGAATGTTTGATCTTTATCCAACAGATCTTTTATATTCCTTTTATTTCAAAAAGAATTTGGAGTGTTGGATCTCTATTTAACGGGTCATCTATACCCTACTCTCTCTAAAAAATATAAGTGCTTTAAATATGGAATATTGAATGAAGATCTAATGTTCAAAAAAAAAGTGAATACCCCAACCCTAAAAACACTTGAGTATTTTCTAAACACCTCCAACTTTGTTAGCTACAGCTAAGATAGTATGACGAGACCAGATTCGTGTTCAAGGTACAAGGTTTCCTCATCTCCAATCGTTTATTGAGAAGCTGATGTTTTATGTTAGAAAGGAAAGTATGGAAATACTTTTCTTTGTGTTATTATGCATGATGATACTATTTTGAATTGCTAAATTATACTCGCAAGAATTGATGTGCTGAAGTAGACGAGCAGTACTTACTGAGGGATGACAGCAGGGAGGGTCTGTGAGAGGCTGTCCCTCTACTCCGTCTCTAGGAAATTGCTATCCGTAGTGGTACTACTATAACCAGGGTGGATCCATATCTCGAGTAGTTTAGGCTTCAGTCTAGAGTATGCGATATTTATCAGTATGAATCTTAGATAAGTTTAAGTAAATTAAGTAGGTAACTTTTTCTTTTAACTTAGATAATAATAACATCTGATCATCTCTAGTTTAGGATATGATAAAATTCTAGATTTGTCCCTGACTATAGCTGTCAACGAGGCTGGTTCTACAAGAAAATCGTCCAAATCCATGCGACGGATAATTGGATACGGTCTGCCTGCTTGTACAGGAAAGCCATCCAAAATAAGCTGTGCAATGGATAGAAGGATCCCATGCGAATCGCGGCGTTGCGGCTACCACATCGCACGGTCTGAAAAAGATTAGAGACACTTTCCCAAGCAAGAGCGACTTTATTACCACTAACGCGCGCGACGAACCAAACCAACCGAACCACTAGCGGCGAGCAATTATGCGATAAATCATGCCGCCGTGTGCCGCGCCCGTGTCTCCGGTCGCCGGGGGTTAAGCCGGCGCGTGCCCGTCGGGTGTCTAGGTGGCTGTCTTCCGCCCGTCCGATCCGAGGCACGGACGGCCATGATGACTTTCTCCTCCACCCCGGTCGCCCGAAGCCCCGGGGGATTCACACCAGGCGGTACGAGGAGGGAAAGGAGCTGCGAAGTGGAATATAAATAGTGGCGAACAGAGGTCAAGAGCTACCATCCAAGAATCCCCGAAAGTGCACTACCCTCCACCGGAGATACAAGCAAATTATTAGCTTCAAGGATCAGAGGCAACTAGTGAAGCTGATCGAGAGAGGGAAAGAGGGAGAGGGAGGGAAATGTCGTCGTTGAAGTCGCCGGTGGCAGCGGAGGAGCAGGCGGCGGCGATGGGGGAGAAGGGGGAGGGGGAGAGGTGCCCAGTGGAGGAGGTGGCGCTGGTGGTGCCGGAGACGGACGACCCGTCGACGCCGGTGATGACATTCCGGGCGTGGACGCTGGGGCTCACCTCCTGCGTGGTGCTCATCTTCCTCAACACCTTCTTCACGTACCGCACGCAGCCGCTCACCATCTCGGGGATCCTGGCCCAGATCCTCGTGCTCCCCGTCGGCCGCTTCATGGCCTCCGTGCTGCCCGACCGCGAGGTTAGGCTGCTCGGCGGCCGCCTCGGCAGCTTCAACCTCAACCCGGGGCCCTTCAACGTCAAGGAGCACGTCATCATCACCATCTTCGCCAACTGCGGCGTCTCCTACGGCGGCGGCGACGCATACTCCATCGGCGCCATCACCGTCATGAAGGCCTACTACAAGCAGGCCCTCAGCTTCGTCTGCGCCCTCCTCATCGTCCTCACCACACAGGTCTGTACCAGTAGCTAGTTAGCGAGCTCCATTTACAATCAAATTATTCATCTATTTCTTCAGTTTAATTGTTCATTTGTTTTCGATTACTACGATAATTTACTTATGCAAGCATCGATCAAAGACCGACTATAAAAAGGTACTTAGGATTGACAAGTGTCGTCTGCTCCATTTCATCTTTAATCTGGCATGTGAGTGTGACGTGCACACCGAGTCTAAGAGATGTGACTAATGCCACTATACGCTTTAGATGCGTGAACCACACAATGGCCCTGTTTGTTTTTGTTTTTCATCTGCTTTTAGCTTTTGATTTCGCAATCAAAACCTATAAACTATAGAAAAAAAAGTCCTAATATTGTGCTGGTCTAGTTTGCGTATGAGTTACCACCGATCATGGCGCGGAGAAGAGAGGGAAAAGCGGGTTAAAAATATCTTACGGGCATAGCGTCACTCCATGTACTATTGAGGGCCTACAAATAATTGGCAAGATTTTGTTCGTCTTGAGTACGTGCGCCTCTTGTGAATTGCGTAGTGGGCAACTCTGAAATTCCTGTCGGATTGCGGGTACTAGTTGCAAGATGGGTGTCCGCGAGTAGTGACAGATCGATTCAACACTTGGCAGTACGATCTTAATTACATCATGGAGGTAGCGGCATGAAGAGACTAGTTTACTAATCCAAGAGAGAAGAGTCTAAGTGTTTCTATTTAATTTGCATATACATCTCAGTTAAAACTAGAAAGGCTGGAGATGCTGACGCAGTTCAGAGTGCTGACGTTGTGACCGACTAGTGTACCACATGTGCTATGTTGTTGCACACTGCAGATTCTGGGCTATGGATGGGCTGGAGTGCTGAGGAGGTACCTGGTTGACCCTGCCGAGATGTGGTGGCCCTCTAATCTTGCCCAGGTCTCCCTCTTCAGGTAAGGAGCATAAGCACTCCCTCCTTGTATGGTGTGGTGTGCACGAATGGTGATGTATGTGTCTACCTTGTAATCGCCAAAAACTATATAGCTCGTTCAATTTTTAATTTCTCGGCTAAGTCCGATCCTGCTGATCTGGTAATGACATAAAGAGCAAAGTTAATTAATTAGTTATCCGCTGTTAAGAAGTGCTAATATCTGGGTGCATGTGCGACGACGGTACGCGTGCAGGGCGCTGCACGAGAAGGAGGGCGGCGGCAAGTTGTCCAAGGGCCCGTCGCGGATGCGCTTCTTCCTCATCTTCTTCTTCGCGAGCTTCGCGTACTACGCGCTGCCGGGGTACCTGCTACCGATCTTGACCTTCTTCTCGTGGGCGTGCTGGGCGTGGCCGCACAGCATCACGGCGCAGCAGGTCGGCTCCGGGTACCACGGCCTCGGCTTCGGCGCCTTCACGCTCGACTGGGCCGGCATCTCGGCGTACCACGGCAGCCCGCTGGTGACGCCGTGGGCGTCCATCGCCAACACGGCCGCCGGCTTCGTCATGTTCATCTACGTCATCGTCCCGCTCTGCTACTGGAGGTTCAACACGTTCGACGCCCGCAGGTTCCCCATCTTCTCCAACCAGCTCTTCACGCACGCCGGCCAGAAGTACGACACCACCAAGGTGCTCACCAGGGACTTCGACCTCAACGTCGCCGCCTACGAGAGCTACGGGAAGCTCTACCTCAGCCCGCTCTTCGCCATCTCCATCGGCTCCGGGTTCCTGCGGTTCACGGCCACCATCGTCCACGTCCTGCTCTTCCACGGCGCCGACATGTGGAGGCAGAGCAGGTCGGCGATGAGCTCGGTGAAGATGGACGTGCACGCGAAGCTGATGCAGAGGTACAGGCAGGTGCCGCAGTGGTGGTTCCTGGTGCTGCTGCTGGGCAGCGTGGTGGTGTCGCTGCTCATGTCCTTCATCTGGAAGGAGCAGGTGCAGCTGCCGTGGTGGGGGATGCTGTTCGCCTTCGCGCTCGCCTTTGTCGTCACCCTCCCCATCGGCGTCATCCAGGCCACCACCAACCAGGCATGCATGCACACCATCTTGGCATCTTCTTGTTCAGTGAACAGACAGATTATCAGTATAGTTTTCATCGATTTTATCATCTGATTTGGTTTGTCACTTCGTTTTTTTTTTGTTTTGTTTTGCAGCAACCGGGGTACGACATCATCGCGCAGTTCATGATCGGCTACGCCCTGCCCGGCAAGCCCATCGCCAACCTGCTCTTCAAGATTTACGGCCGGATCAGCACCGTGCACGCGCTGTCGTTCCTCGCCGACCTCAAGCTCGGCCACTACATGAAGATCCCTCCACGCTGCATGTACACAGCTCAGGTACAAATCTCAGCATCAAATTATCATGCAGTAGTACACTTGCCCACTGCATTACGCATCCAAATGTCAAGTAACCGCGCGCGGCGTGCAGCTGGTAGGGACGGTGGTCGCCGGCGTGGTGAACCTGGGGGTGGCGTGGTGGATGCTGGACAGCATCGAGAACATCTGCGACGTGGAGGCGCTGCACCCGGACAGCCCCTGGACGTGCCCCAAGTACCGCGTCACGTTCGACGCGTCGGTGATCTGGGGGCTGATCGGCCCCGGCCGGCTCTTCGGCCGGCACGGCCTGTACCGCAACCTGGTGTGGCTGTTCCTGGTGGGCGCCGTGCTCCCCGTGCCGGTGTGGCTGCTGAGCAGGGCGTTCCCGGAGAAGAAGTGGATCGCGCTCATCAACGTGCCCGTCATCTCGTACGGGTTCGCCGGTATGCCACCGGCGACGCCGACCAACATCGCGAGCTGGCTCGTCACGGGGACTATCTTCAACTACTTCGTGTTCAAGTACCGCAAGGGGTGGTGGCAGAAGTACAACTACGTGCTGTCGGCGGCGCTCGACGCCGGCACGGCCTTCATGGGGGTGCTCATCTTCTTCGCCCTCCAGAACGCCCACCACGACCTCAAGTGGTGGGGGACGGAGATCGACCACTGCCCGCTCGCCTCCTGCCCCACCGCGCCGGGCATCGTCGTCAAGGGCTGCCCGGTGTTCTGAGCTCTAAGCTCGCCGGAGAACCATGCCATGTATGTAGGTAGCAAGCATTTGAAAGATTGGGGAAACCATGAATGAATTCAGCCTGGCATCTATTAAGCGATGCAGCGCTTGTCAGTTGTCACTCTTGAGTGTAACAGTTTGTTTTTCCACAAGAAAATGCTATAGCTACTTTATAATCATGGAGCGGTTTTCCTATCCTTGAGGAGGTACCAAGAGGTACCAAATTAGATCTAGTCGTTCAATCAGTGTGATCAACGGCTCAAAATTTGGTACCTCTTGGTACTTTGTACCTCTTGGTACCTCGCGTCCAGTACCACTAGGTACTGCCAAATCTCAGCCGTTCGATCAGTGTGATCAACGGCTCAAATTTGGTACCTCTTCCCCCTCAAAGATGGTAAAATTTCCCATAATCATGTCATTCGGAATACACTAACACAGATATCTCATATCTGGCAGTAAAAGAACATGCCTTCATAATTAGCACGATGAATCGACGAAGAAATGAACTATGCAAAGCAAAGGAACAGGCCTTCATAATTACTATTGGTACGATGAATCCACAAAGACACAGAAATGTACACACACACCTTTTGACAGAGCAGTGTGATAAAAAACAAAGCATGTGATCCATGAACTCCTGATAATATGCATGGAAACATTCGTCACACAATACAATTGCACACTTGTCAATTGTCACCATCAGCACAGGGACATGAGACAGCACCTTGTGGTCGTCGACCAGCGGGCATGCTGGATGGTTCAAAGTGGTAGCTCGAAGATCTCATCTTCTCTCACGGCGATGTCTGTGGTCGAACAGTCACAGTAGTTGAAACCTATCAGAAGACTATCGTGGTCGAAACCCACCATGGTCAAAACCTATTGGAAACGTCCGTGGTCAAAATCCACTGTGATCGAAACCCATCGGAAAACATCCGAGGACAAAAGTCACTGTGATCGTAAAAAACGTTGTAGCCCCATCGTCGAACATCACGGTATTACCGTGGCCATAAAGCATGCTCGTAAAAGTACTGTGGCATATTGAGTTGAATGAGGCACTCATAAGCCTAGTCGTAGGGAAGTACTTGTTGGAGTACTGAAGCACCGTGATCGATGATTTGCGGCTGAAGAAGTAGGTATACCACAGGTGGTCAGAGAAGCTTGGCTCTGGCAAGTGGTCGTATGCATCTATCTTCGAGGACCAGCCGAAGGCGTACAGCTTCGATGAGCGGTCAGAGACATTCGGCTTTGAGGAGCGATCAAAGACACTCGACTTTGAGGAGCGGTCAGAGATCCGACTTTAGCAAGCGATCAAAAAACCCCGACTTCGGCAAGTGATCAGAGACCCCAACTTTGGCAAGCAATCAGAAGCCTGACTTCAGAATCAATCGGCAGCGGACAAGGACTTTTGACTTTGTGAAGTGATCGGAGGCCCAACTTTGTGACACAATCAGAGATACCTGCTCATAAGAATGATCTCAGGTGTTCGGCTTTGAGAATGGTCGAAGGGCCTGACTTGGGAAGCAATCGGGGGCGCACAACTTCAAGAGCGATCGGTAGCAGTTGAGGATTTCAGCTTTGTGAAGTGATCGGAGACACGCACGACTTCAGGAGCGATCAACGACCTTGGCTTTGCGACATGATTGGGGACACGCGCGACTTCGGGAGCAATCAGAAGTGGTCGTGGTTGCTTGGCTTTGCAAAGCGATTGGCGATACGCTTTGCGACATGATCGGAGACACACCTGACTTCAGAAGTGATCGGCGGCGGCTGACTTTGCGAGCGGTCAAGGGGCCTGACTTGGGAAGTGACCGGGGCTCACGACTGCGGAAGCGACCAGAGCGCTTGACCGTGAATAGAGGTCAGGAACACCTGCCTTTGAAAAGCGATCTGGAACTTCAACTTCTAAAGCAATCGGAGGCACACAGCTTCAGAAGTGATCGGAGCTCGACTGCAAACAGAAGTCGAGAACAGCAGCCTTTGGGAAGCAACCAGGGATGCACGACTTCTGGAGCGATCAGAGGTGCTAACTTTGGCCAGGGATTAAGAACCTCCTCAAGGTCATGACCTCGAACAGTGGTCGGAGATGCCTGACTTTGGCCAGTGGTCGGGGGTGCACGACATCTAGAGCGATTGAAGGCGTTGACTTCGGCCGACGATCGGGATCCTCCTCAAGGGTCGTGAGCCGCATCTCGATGAGCCCTAGAGCACCTGAGCAGCCATAGTTGCTTGGCGATAATGTTGTCGTAGCCGCTATTCATTGTATGCAGATTAAGATGTAGAGGAAAGGGAGGTGAGGATATTTTTACCGTTCTCAACATAGGATGTCATGGCCCAGGCTTGTATTGATCGGTGCCTCAGGTCCCTCCGACTTCTCTTGCTTCTTCTTTCCCTCCGCCTCTGTTTCTCTATGGGTGTGCTTGCATCTTCTCCCTGTCTTGTATGCGTCTGCGGTTCTTCTTCCTTCATATCCGTCTACGGGGGTGTGCTTCACCGTGTTCACCTCTACGTCTGCGTCCGGGGGTGTCCTCCTCTTCCCCCTCTTCGTACGTCCCCGCCTCTTCTTTTATAGGAGGCTCAGGACGGCTCCAACATGGTGTCGGTTGCGCTGTTTAAATTAGAGATAAGATATCTGATTGGCTACGGATCAGTTACCTTCCAGGACTATGCTTTCATCTTAGAGGTTTGTTGAGTGCTATCTCCAATTGGATGAGGATACGGTGCGACCATGCCATGCTGTTGATGATCTACAACTGCG
The DNA here is from genome assembly GCA_017311315.1 of Dendrocalamus latiflorus. Taxonomy (NCBI): domain Eukaryota; kingdom Viridiplantae; phylum Streptophyta; class Magnoliopsida; order Poales; family Poaceae; genus Dendrocalamus; species Dendrocalamus latiflorus. Next base: position 30,573,938 of record CM029632.1, on the reverse strand, counting down.
GTCAAACTGCACAACATGGTCATATCGGTCTGATTTACACATTGTAATCATGACGGAAGAACATGCTCGACACCCAGGCGGTCGAAGACGTGGTCACAAGAACGTGGTTGTAGCGAGTGCTCGAGCAGGCGTGGTTGTAATAGTTGGTCGACACGGTGTGCCACAACGTGGTCGTAGCCATCCGCTTCCACCGTCACTGCCCTCGGGAGGAGCAATCTCTGCTCCCGGGGGCGGCCATCTCTTAGTTGTAATAGCAGTAATCATTGCTCACCATCACTAGGTCCGACATCCCATTATCCGCGTCGCTGTCGTCGCCCGCCTCCAGCCTCCTCCACGCGGATCTGGCGACAAGCCACAGTGCCCACGTCGCCGACTCCCGGGCCACCGTGATCGCCTCCGCCCCGCCCGGATCCGAGCTCCCCGTCGCCGGATCTGGCCGCTTCCGACGCCGCCAAGTTTGGATCCGGCCGCCTTCGGGTCGGATCCGATCGTCTTCACCGCCGCTCGAATCTGGCCTGTCTCCCACCGACAACGGCCCTCTCCGCTGCCGCCGCGCCACGCTGGGCCACCTACGTCTCCAACAGCCCGAGACTGCACCGGCACCTCCTCCTAGGCCCCAGCCGTTGTCGCCGCCGCTGTCCACCGCTTCGGCCGCCTCCTCGCACGGATCCGACGTCATCACCCTCTCTGGCTGTCTCCTCCAGCCAGATCCGACCGTATCTGGCTCCTCGCCACCGCCTCAGATCCAATCGCTACCGCCGCCTCGGATCCGACGACCGCCACCATGGATTTGGCCGCCGTCGGAACTTGGCTCCCCTCGTAGGGCTCCACCGCCGTCGGTCCGGGCCCCACGCCACCAGATCTGGGCTCCACGGCGCTGGATCTAGGCTTCTCGCCGCCGCCAGTGCCTTCTCCTGGCCCGCCCTCACAGGATCCGGGCTCCCCGCCGCCGGATCCGGTGCCCTCCTTGCCGCCTCCCACCTCCTCCCAGTCACGCGGAGCGTCGCTACCCCCTTCCGCGGTCGCGTGGGGTTGTGGTGAAGAGAAAGAGAGAGACGGGAGGAAAAGAGCGATGGCCTTTTGCAGTAGATGGAGACGCCGGCTACTTGTAGCGCTGTGGAGTTGACTTTACTGTTCTCTGGAGAAGTGGAGATGACTGCAACAAGTTTCTGCCGCCGTTGAGTCTTTCTGTTTTTGAGTCTTTCATTGTGTTCATCCAAATATGTATCATCTATCCTTCAGTTCGTCAAAACCGTACGAGTCCACAAATTTTCTTTGTCAGTCAGTCGATAGCTTTGCTAACCACAGTTCATCCTCTTGGATGAGTGTGGTCTTCTCTTTCCTTTTGCATAGCCGCAGCCGCTGCTCTTCTCCTTGAGCTGCTGCAGATCGTAGAAGTCATCATGATGCCGCTGCCTCTCTTTGAGCTGACGCCCCTTGCTTCTAAGGCCGCTGCGCTTCTTCTGCACCGTGCCTCCGTTGAGCTTCTTATGCACTACGCCGCCGCCATTTCGGGCTTCGATCTGTGTCTCTATACTTCTATCTCTCTCTTCGGCTTGATTTGATAGCTCTCTACTAGTGTCATCTTCCACATCCTTTTCATCGTGTTACCGCGGTCGACTTTGTTCCCACTTACCTCTACCTTCTCGGCCCCTGCATTTTGTGCTTTATGAGCTGCTGCACGATTTCGGATGGAAGGCAATCTTTCCGACACAATTTTCCAAAAACTGCATGCTTTGATGACATCTTCAAGACTCGGACTTTAGATTTTCCCTATTTTAGTGTTAACCCTTTTCAAATATAATGCTATACGTTAAGGGTATTTAGGTCATTTCCTATTATCTAGGATTTGGGTCCTTGTGTGTCTTTTGTACTATATATATGTCCAATAGGCTATTGCAATATAATAAGCTTCCTTCATATTAACAGACTACACTACATGTATGTCCATCCTACCAATGTGCACCCCATCCAAAGACCAACATGCGCTTTGCACAATAAACATTGCGCTATTTATTTTTAAAATTTTCATTCACATCATTTAGGAAACAAAAACGATTTACCTTGCCGTTGTCTTTACATTACTAAAAACAAATGATGCTTTAATGCACTTAATTTTTAATTGTAGTTTTGCATTGCACTGTGTCAGCATCATGTGCTTTTTGAAAGGTAAAATAGATTCTCAGGTTAGTGCATGAAGTAAGGTATAAGTGTAGGACGCCTTTAATTTTAGATAAGCAAAGGGGACCCATCCTTTCTCCCTCTTATTGTCCACATCATTGACCATTATATGGACTTCACACAACTCGAGCTACCTACATGTAGATTTGTACAATTTCAAATATATTGCACAGGAACTTAAGTGCTAGCACCTAGCAGTTGAAAGAAAGCAAAATGCATACTTCCTTACCACCAAGTGCAGGCAGAGTGAAGAAGTGGGATCTAAAGAAGCAAGTAGCAACAAGGATGATACTGCTGCTTTATTTGATCATCCATTTCCTTGCAGCGTCAGCTCAGCAAGGTAGGATGATAAGTGCTAGCTCCTGACTCAAGAAGGTTCATATGTTATTCTTCCCTTTATTTTTCTTCTTTTGATCTTATTGTCTTTGATTATCCTAGTGCTTTCTCCATTCCAAATTTTAAAATTAAAAAAGTTCAAGCTCCCAGTAAGCAAGTTCGTAGACACTAACATCTTGAAAATGTAATATGGTAAATCTGAACAATCATGACAATTAATGAAGTTAAAAAGCTGCCGACGAATGCAAAATCAAAATAATCCATAAACAAGAAACATAGTTCTATAATTTGATAGCATATTAGCATATAATGGAAAATAAGATGTGTGCATATCTGCAACAACAGTGATTAGCTCATTTACTATAAACATTTAAAGAAGATATGCAGACTTTTTAACCATGTCAATACTCAACCAAAAAAAGATTGATTGTTCTACCATACTTTCAGATCCACTGCAGAAAGTAACATAACAGCATTTTCGTATTACAGTATTCACTAGGTATATCCATTGCTCTAGGATGAGAGAGAAGCTTTTGAACCTGGGATGCAATAACCTCAATGACATTCCTACTCAGGTTCATGGGGTGCTAACAAGATGTATTCGAATGTAATTTTGTTTCTAAAGCTTATATTGAAAGCAGTGCAAGTACTAATACCACACTGGTCCTTCCACAAATATATTGATTACTTCAATGCTTCACCTTGATTCCTTAGGTAAATACAAAAGGCACCTATGAACATGGAAAAAGAAGGAAACAATAACTGGGATTTGAATTCGTGTCTCCCACAGAAATAAACAAAACCATTTTTAAAATTCCCAAAACCATTTTAAAATCCCAGAGAATTATTTCTTACACCTTTAAATGCAAGCAGAGGATCACAATTGGGAGAAACAATGGTGCATAGCAGATGAGCAGACACCAGATGAGATCCTACAGCAAGCTCTTAGCTGGGCGTGTGGTCCTGGTGGTGCAGACTGCACGATGATTGAACCAAACAAATCTTGTTATCTTCCCAGTACTGTCAGGGACCATGCATCCTACGCCTTCAACAGCTACTGGCAAAAGTTCAAGAAACATGGTGGTTCTTGCTACTTCAATGCAGCTGCAATGGTCACTGACCTAGATCCAAGTATGTTTATCGTCTGAACTCTGAATCATTATTAGGAGCATTCATTTCTTTGCAGGTAGAGATTTTGCTAACAAGATCAAACATCCTGAGTGTGCACGCGTGCAGTCACACATGCACACATAATAACACAAAACGGAAAGCTCACACCCACCCACCTACCACACAGAGACACATTTCAGTTAAAAAAGAAAGAAAAAGAAATCCTTCATACACAACAAAAGATAATTCTGATATTCTGTACAAGGTAGCTCTTTCATTTCCTACTTGTTAGGTAGCATGAGACTTTTAGGATTCTAATAATAAGCACATCTCTCATTTGCACATTTAAAAATTAAATTCATGATTTCCAATAATTTAAAACACAAAATATGTAATAATACACGTGTTAAATGCAATTCACACCTCCAATCCTTGAAGAACTCGAGTAATATTTTTAGGGGAACCATCAAGCCCTACTTTTCCTTTAAACGGCACCATCTCTTGTAGATGCAAGCATAATTTAAAAATTCCAATGGCATGTACAGAGCTCTTCTCTTTGGAATCAGCATGCATCCTCACTCCTTGGAGAAATTAAGTATTGCATCAAATCATAAATTACTTATGTTATCTAAGAACATGATAACTATTATTCTTATATCAACCACTTGATGCCCTCTTGCAGGTCATAATTCGTGTCAGTTTGAGCTGGCACCCTGAATCCCTGATATACCGATGGGCAAAGCATGAAAAGAAGAAAATTTCCTTGTTTCTGGGGTTTCTTCCACTGATCATTCAGGAAATGAAAAGGAAAAATATGTTCAACAAATACTCTCTCCTTGTGTAGAGAATATCATTACTTGGAACACGGCTGGGATGGAGAGCAACAGCTGATATGTTGCTCCGTACTTCAAACATCATGTTTCTATTCTGCATGTCAACTTTAATCAGAACCCATTTCCATTTTTCATCATGTACCTAGTTTTATATTAATGTCAGTGATTGGGCAAGTTTTCTATGATGCATAAAAAGGGGAATATATTCCACATAGCTAGGACAGAGCTATAGCACAGAGCCAATAACTACTTGGCCCAGTATTGTCTTTTGACAGTGACCCATGAGGAAGATGCTAACGTGATGCTTGTAGCAGAAGTGGGTCAAACCATTGCTACGCTAAGTAGTACACACAAGGTCCTAAGTCTAGCACGATGTTTACAACATTAAATACATTTTGGGCATACAAGTTATGGAAGCAGCAAACCAAGTTATAGCGTAAAGATCAGGGCATATTGTGGATGGAAGGAAGAAGATCCACAGCAGTCGTGCTGATCTAACTGATCATGTTCACACAACTAACAATGAAGGCCAAAACAGGATACAGAGTTTCATTGGCATGATCAATTGATCACAGACTGTAAGCAGCATGTCATACTTAGGCAGAAACGAAAGTGTGAACGTCAAGGAGATTTATTTTATTTTAATTATTCTCTAAAGGTCATGATAGAGATTCATGCCGTATCGGTACAATTGCATGACCTAATAAAGCAGCAAATACAAAGCTTTCAGTAATGTAGATATTGTTTTCATTGGCTAAAACACAAATACACGATAAATCAGAAAACAGACTGGCCCAAGTAGCAATGAGCGCAAAGTGTGAGACCTTGTGGAGGTCATTCTATGGTTGTGATGAGTAATTGACTTTTGGATTAAAGTATCTGCAGAGATTGAGTTTGGTTTCTGAGGATTTTGTAAAAGATCGCTTTTTATCTGACGACTTTGTGGTTTACAAGTCCGTCTGACTGCGAGTACTAGAGTATTCGAAGTTTACGACTTCGTGATCTTGTGTCGATCGGTCTGATCGGCAAGTCTGATTGGTAATTGTGCGAGATCGGCAGAACAACCACGGTTTGTCAAGCACAGCAGAATGATCACGGAATGATCGTAGCTCACTGCCTGGTCGGCGATCGATAGCTGAAAGCCTTTGCAATCGGTAGTCGTAAGCCTTGGCGATCGGTAGTCGTAGCCTTTATGATCAGTGGTCGTAACGATCTGTTGTGGTAGTCGTAGGCCTTGCGATAGGTGGTCGTAGGTTTTGTTATCGGTAGTCATAGACTGGGCGATTGATAGTCGTAAGCTTTGCGATCGGTGGTCGTAGACTTTGTGATCGGTAGTCGTAAACTGTGCGATCGATAGTCGTAGGCTTTGTGGTCGATGGTCGAAAGCTACATTGCCTAAACGACCACAAATGGTCGATGGTCGAAAGCTACAATGCTTGAACGACGATGAATGGTCGATGGTCGTAGTCGTAGGTTTAGTGTTCAATTGCTGAAGGTCTCTCGAGTGGTACTCAATGGCTTCGAGTGCCTCGTTTTTTGAGCACCCGAGTACTCGTGTCAAACCAGCCAGGCAGCCAGTGGTCTGACTGGCCTGTGCTTGGCGGTCCGATTGGCTTCTCTCGGTGGTCTAAGGTTGTTCTCTGATATTCTTGGGGTTTTTGGTCATGGTTTGACCTAAGTGTTGTTGCTTGTGTGCACATGTGTTTATTGTATGGTCCTAGAATCAGGATCAGTAATTTGGGTCACACATTTTGCATTGTGCATTGTATGGATTAATTGCGCAGATTGAAGACTTTGTATATTGTGCGGTGCTACAGTTTGCATGTCGGTGTTGGTTTCAGAACTTCGGAGCTAGGTCATGGTGAGGCATAGAAGGACTGGGCCTAGGCACAGGGTGGTGCTAAGGTCCAAAACGGTTAGAGAGACACCAAAGATGACTGAGCCTTGCGAGGTGGTTGCAAGCCGGGACGATGAGAAACTGAGCGGGAGTTACTGATGATGGACATGACGTGCAACGGCAAGGTGGACTTAGACTAGGCACAGGGGGGAGTCGAGATCCTGTGCGGTCAAGGAAGTTGGATGCCATCATGCGCGAGGAGAGGCATGTAGTGCGCCAAGTGACTTGGGCCGTTACAAGCGATGACGTTCAGTGGGATCCAGACGCGTGAGAAGGTTAGCTAAGCCTTTTAGTGGCTAGCGTCTCCTCCCTCCCATGGGAGATAAGTTAGAGAATAGGTGTGTTCTCTAGGCTTAGAGTTTTGTCCCCCTGAATGGAATGGCTGTAAAATCAATCATCTCAAGTGAGCAATACATTAATCTTTGATCTACCTTTTGTATATCTTTTTGTCTGATTGAGGTTGCTCTGTTTTAAGTTGGTTTTTCTTCTCTTCTCTCAACCCCTTCCTGATCTCGTTCTGTTGTTCTTGTTTCGGTTGGGTTAATATCTCTTCTGACCATCTCTTGATCTTGCTATGCCAAGAACATGGACGAGATGAAAATAATCTCTTGAGATCGATCTCCAATCATTTAGCTACTTCAATAGCAAGTTTATTAAGAAATCCTATGTTTACATGATTTTGGCCTCGTTAGGTGATTTCTTGATCTGAATGTTTTTGGCTTGATTTCGTTGATGCTGTGACTCGCTGTGACATGTGGGAATGTAACCAAAGCCATCTTGGCTATCTTTGACTCACGAGCAAGTTTTGATCAATGATTTCGATATTAGATCACAGTTCATGTGCGCTTACTCAAATCGCAAAAAGGACTTATCTTAGTTATGGATTTTTTGATTCAAGATTGGAATAACCTCCTGAGACCTTAAGCACTACGCGTACAAAGTTTCACAGCTTTTGAATCTTCCAATCAAAAGTTATGTGGATTTGCATCTTTGCGATCATGCTGAAAACTCTATTCATTTGGTAGTACCGCGGGCTGAGTAGCGCTAGTACCGCAACTCCTGGTCTCTGACCACTAAGGTTTTCAACCATTCACTAGTCGTCGACCTCACTGGCCGTGTTTTGACTTGGTTTGACCTCCTTGGTTTTGACCGCTTACAGATCGACCACTCTCTGGTCGGTGATCTTACCAGTCAGGTTTCAACCTGCTTCAAACACTCGGGTTTGCTCTCAGGTCTTTGACCACGTTGGTTGTTCGACCACTCACTGGTGTTCGACCGCGTAGGTTCTTCGACCACTCATTGGTCCTCGACTACGCTGGTCTTTCGACCGCTCACTGGCGATCGACCACGTATGTTTTGACCACTCAATGGTCCTCAACCACTTTGGTCTTTCGACTGCTTTCTTGTCATCGATTGTATTGGTTTTCGATCACTCTATGGTCGTTGATTACTCAAGTCGAATTCAGACCATGTCAACTTTCGACCATATTGGTTTCGACCACGTTGGTTTCAACCATGTTGGTTTTGACCACGTTAGTTTTAACTAAATTGGTTTTCGACCGCTTTCTCTGGTCGTTGGCCACTCTAGTCAAATTTCGACCACGTTGGTTTCGATCACGTTTGTTTTTTACTATGTTGGTTTTCGACTGCTCTCTGGTTGACCACTAGAGTCGAGTTTCGACCACGTTGATGTCCAATTGGTAATCGATTTTCGACCATGTGGATTTCCGACTGGTAGTCGAATTCCGACCACGTGGATTTCCGATTGGTGGTGGAAATCTGACCAGTTTGATTTTTGTTCAGGACGCGCTCAGCTTTGTGACTCTCTGGTTTTCAAGTAGAACTTCTATCCTAATCTTCGTAGCTTTGTAGCTATAGGAGTAAAAAATAAGTGAATGCGTGGGAGAAAATTTTAAGGCACCACTTACCCCACTCTGTTGCCATCTTCGGTCCTACACAAAGCCACCCAATGGTGCCGGTGAAGAAAACTTGTAACACCTAAACGAAAACGATTGATTCTCCGTCAACAATGATTCCGCGATTCCATCATTCAGATACAATTCCATGCAAAAAAAATTCAAGAAGACCTTTCTTATTTTCTTTGCTTTCCCTGACTATTTAGGTTGCAGTTAAGAAGGAAAACAAATATATACTTACGTTCCAGAGAATAGCACAATTCCAGCGGTAAGAAGCCATCCGAACTGCAAAGATGACAAGAACTGAACGGTCCGTGGAAATTGGGAAGCAAACAAAAATAGCAATGTGGATGGCAAGTATACTAACGATGTTGGGGCGCTTGACGATGGGAGCCCCGAGCAGCGCCGCGGTGTGGACGAGATGGTAGAGGGACGCGGTGTGCCAAACCTATTAATTTTGCCCCCAATTGCAAGAAGCAGATAGATAAACAATTGGAAGAAACAAGCTGGAAATAGAACAAAGAAGTGGGTGGGGATGAACACCAAGTAGCCAAATAGTTACCTCCTTGTACGCAGGGTTCTTGGGCGGAACATGTGCGCCCCATAGGTGCCAAGTCCAAGAGCAGCAACCCCTGCTCAACCATTCATCCAGTGGTCACATTGGGGTAGCAAGGTAGCAAGAATAAGAGGAGGAGAAGGAGGATGGATGGGTTACCGGAGACGGCGGCCACCTTGTGCCACAGCATCGGATCCGTCCTGGCCGGCACCATCTTCTTCTTTGGATCGTCTTCGTTGCTTGCTCCCTTGCTTCTGCTGTCTTTCCTACTCATTCCTCGTCTCCGCTGGTCACCGTCATTTTTTTCAATACACAACCCCATAAAAATTACAAATTACTGCTAGAGCTTTTTATTGTACAATTTCACTTTTGCCCCTCTGAGATGTGCAAATTGTCCATTCTTTTGGACTATGACTTATCATTTATGATTATGGTTTATAGTTTTTTTTACTCTAATATGAGCATTCGTGCAAATAAACTGAAAGCCGATAAATCATTTCTAAAAGGTTGTCGTGATAAACAACTTCCAAACAACAATGGAGAAGTCATCACGTTTACTTATTTAAGAAAAATTATAAATCATAAGTTATAAATTGAATTAAGATTAAAAAAAAGGCCCTTTTGCATCCCCTTGGGAATGATGATCTGCTGCCCAGCCCCACTCATTTGGGTTTTTTTTGGTGGTGTATAGCTTATTTTTCATTAGTTAGTATTGTAGGTGGCTTATTTTGTACTATAGCTAGTGGTGATTTTTTTTGACGTGATTAGATTTTAAAATTTTAAAAATAGAAAAAAATAGCTTAACACATCATAGACAATGCAAATAAATACAAAAAAAGAAAAAACTAAAAGACAAAAATAAGAAATTACAAAACAGAAACTAAAAGTTAAAACCCAAACAAACGGGGCCTAATTCTTCTTTGGCTTCAGCATTATTCGGGACTGTGTCGCTAAGAAAGTCACAAATCAACATTTTGTTTTTTGGTTGGTTTGTATTTCCACAAGCTTGGCACGATTTAGATCAACGTTTGGTACTTAAAGTCAACCATAGTTTCAAATATACTAATATATGGTAACAAAGATGACTTTTTAGTATATATAACACTGTTTATAACTGTAATTATAAAAATGACTGTATGCATGTCGTATTAACAAAAATAGCATTTTTACCATCCGATGGCCGGTGGCAACGCCATAGGACTGATACGTGTAACCTGCCACCCTGCCACTGGCCACCATGTAATTAAACCGGCTAATTAGTCGGCTTAATTACCTGCTTTAATTATTTTTTGTATACTGTTTGTTTGAATTTTTAAATATAGCAAATAAGCTCCAAATTTTACAAAATTTTAAATATAACATGGTTGGGACCGATGTGGTCAAGATCTGTGTAAATGAAACTAACATGGTCAAATCCAGCATGGTCGAACCGACGTGGTCGAAACCAGCATGGTTGAATTGATGTGGTCGAGACATGTGTGGTCGAAATCAACATGGTCGAACTGACTGTGATTGATACAACGTGGTCGAAGATTGATGTGATGGTCGGAAATCTGTGTGATCGAAGATTGACGTGGTCAAAAATTGACATGGTCGACGTGGTCGAGACCTGAGTGGTTAAAACCAATGTGGTCGAAGACCTATGTGGGCGATCCGGACAACGTGGTCAAAGACCAGCGTGGTAGAAGACCAGCGTAGTCAAAGATTTGTGTGGTCGAACCGAATAATGTGGTCAAAGATCAACATGGTCGGAGATCTGAGTAGTCAAACCATTCAACGTGGTCGAGGACCAAGGTAGTCGACGATCGGTATTTTTGACCAGCTCTATGTGAGCAATCCGATCGGCTCTGTGTGAGCGGTCCAATCAGCAAGCAGAACTACCGGCTTTGTGTTAGCAGTACTTTTGAGTTTCGACACGACCAGTTTGTGTAGCGGTACATTTTTTCCAGAGAGACACCTGTGTGGAGTCTTCTCATCCCCAATGAAAGCAATAGTTCCGCACAAGTGCCGCGGTACTTTCGATGATCGATTTTTCCAGACTTTGTACATTGGAAATCCCGGACTTGCCTGCAACGGCTGGTTTTCTGACTGTTGTAGAGGGAAGCGAAAGTACCGGTCATATACCGGCGGTACTTCCGAAAATCATGTTTTTCTGTCCCAACGACTAGTTTCAAGGTGTGGGGTATATATACCCCCTTGTGGCCAGTTGAAGAGGGTAATGTTTTACTTCATTTCACTCTCTTAAGCTAGTGTGAGGTCCTTCTCTCTGTTGTGCATGTGTTGCACCTTATGAGAAAAGAGGATTATCCGGATAATACGCATCCGAATATCCTAGATTTTAACCCAACATTGCCCAGCCCAAGCCATCATCTCTTATCCTCCTGCCACCAGCCAACCAGCAAATATTTATGTTTATAAAAAAAAATTTAGTATTGTCGGTAGATTAAAATTTGTACCGATTAAATTGATGTGCTACCGTTTAAATCATTCAAATGCAAATTTAAATTCTTAATTAATTTATTAGTCACATGTAAATGGTAGAAATCCATTAATAATTATTTAGGACTTTAGAAAAATTAACTGCCGTTTGAATATTTAAAATATGTACAATGGTATGACTATTGTGGATAAAAATACTTATGTTTGTTTAGATTTCATTAATGTTTTGACAAGATAAACTATTTATGTGTGTTTATTGATTTTGGAGTATAGTTTAAGGGGTTTTCATGTTCCGATAAATATTCGTGACCGTATTCGTTTCGATTCGCATTTGCTCCATATTTGTATTCGATATTATTTGTATTCGTATCCGCATCCGAGAAAAAAAATGATAGACACATTATCCGTCCGTATTCGATCCGTTTGCATCTCTACTTATGGTTGATGTATGTGTTTTTCTATGAACAACTCCCGTACTGATTTTTCAAAACGATTTATTAGAACAGTTTTTTTAAAGTAGCTTATTAGTGTTCATTTGATTCGCGTGAGCACTCACGTCAAAACGGCGAGAATTTCGTGTGTTTTGGCGCTTGATCCGGTTCGAAACTTTGAATTCCTCCTTCCGGACGTGCCTGCATGGCTGCATCCCCTGCCCGGCGTCGGCGTGCAGCAAAAGACGCCGACACTGCTAGGGCAGGATACCCTTTCCGAGAGAGAGAGAGAAAAAAAGCCGTCCGGGCGGGAAAAAAAAAGCCGGAAACGCATCGGCACCACGCCATAATTGGGCCATTTGAATTTCGAACGCCGCCGGCCGCTCCGCTCCCAGCCTCCCACTCTCCTCCACGCGGAACGAAACAAGCGGCGGGCGAGAGCTGAGTGGTGGTGGTAGCGGCTGGCGAGAGCTGAGTGGTCGTGGTAGCGGCAGCAGGAGATGAGGAAGGCGGCTGCGGCCTCGCACTACGCCTCCTACGACTCGCCGTCGCCGTCCCCCTCCCCGAGCCGTGCCGCCCCCGCCGCCGCGATCCCGGCGCACGGGAGCCGCGCGCTGGTCGCGTCCAGATCCGGCCACGGCGACCTGCGCTCCCAGGCATCCCAACCGCAGTCCCACCACGGCAACCTGGGCTCCGTGCTCCGCAGGCTCATCTCCATGGACAAGAAGCCGAGCGCTAAACCCAAGAATCTCCCCGTCCCTCCTGCTGCCATCGCCGCCAAGAACAGCGGAGGCGGGGGCAAGCTGCCGGGGCTGTCCCGAAGGCTGCTGGGGGCGTCGGAGGGCAAGAAGAAGGCCCTGACGGAGGTCAAGAACTGCGGCAACACGCGGACTCTGGCCACGGTGCTGCGCAGCGAGCGGGAGCTCCTCACGCAGAGCAAGGAGCAGGAGGACGAGATCGCCGCCCTCCACCTCCAGCTCGAGCAGAAGGACGGAGAGGTACTTAACAACTACACACACATGGCACACCTCTTCTCCCGTCTCTCCTCTTCGCCGTCTGTGATATCAATGGTGGGTGGACTCATTGGGGTTGTGGTGAGCAGGTGGAGCGGCTCAAGGACCTGTGCCTGCGGCAGCGGGAGGAGATCAGGGCGCTCAAGAACGCCGTGCTGTTCCCGGACACGCAGCCGGACCGCCACCTCCGGGATGAGATCTCGACGCTCACCGGGCAGATCCAATGCCTTGCTGAGGAGCTAACCCAAGCACGTTCTTGGCGATTCTGCCATGTGTTCTTATCGCCCGCACAGTAACAGGCTAATGCTCAGTTGCTATTGTTTCACCCCGTGCAGGTTAAGGCCGAGAAGCACACGGCAAGGTCATGCTTTGATGATGGCTACTATTCTTCCCCAAGGACGCCGGTGCTTAATGAGGAGACTGCCTACTCACTGGTATGTTCGATTGGTCCAACACTCCCAACATGTGTTCGTTACAATTAGATTATGGGTACCTTAGATTGTTAGTATATTGTTTTCAAACTGATAAAAGCTTATGTGACCAGCTTAGCATTATGCTTGCTGATGTGGAAATTAACAATCCTTAGGGCAAAGCAAAGTAAGCTGGGGAAACGGTGCATTTCTTTATGACATTTGGGATGTTCGTTTAGAATTTGTCGAATTGAACAGCTCCTCAAATCAAGCTCTTGGTCGAGCTGCAATTACCCGTTCTTATCCTGTTCTTTAGTTTGGAAATATTACTTAAAAGTAGCAGTCTTAATGTTTCACAAGATACTGCGACAAAAAGAAACCAGCAAGTCGCTATTAGCTAACATTTTGAACAAAAGATCTCCTTTTTTGATGTATCAAGCACGTACAAGCACGTCGATGACTTAATAAAAAAATGAACCCATATATTGATACATTCCACTGAAGATGTGGTAGCCAGATAGCAGAAATTGATGTTTTTTTAGCCTCTATTGTGATACTGTCTCATGATTTAGCCTGCTGTTTTGACATACTTTCGTCTTGGGACAATGCAACGGACATTATCATACCACATAGTTAACATTTTTCAATAGTTCTTTACCTTATTTTGATGATTATTTATTTAGTTATTTCTGATATTCAGTTTATACTCTTTATGTTTCCAAAATGATATTTTTATCAATTCTTCCTCTAACAATGTCAAAGTTGCACAGTCAATTCTTTTCTTATGTTTCATGGTTAATTTGGTTAGTTAGTTTCAGGCTACCAATTCATAATATGAAGTTTTATTATTATTGGAAAGGGATAATTGATTATTTGCCTTAAAGTTGGAGAGCTATTGATAAAATGCCCTTCATCGTATTGCAACGGATCGTTTGCCCCAAAGTTCATGGGTCAATTGATCATTTGTCCTCTTTTGAATTTTTAACTATTTTTCGTTGAATCGGATCTTAAACCTGAGATGAAATCACCATCTTATCCCTAGGACCTGCGCTTGTCAGCCTCGGTGAGTCTAGTGAGCCCGTCCTCTCCTGTGCACATGAAGAGGCCCCCAGCGGCAACGAGGCTAGCATTGCGGTGCACCCCCACGAGCGCGACGTCTTGGTCATCTGTCACTGCCACCGGGACGAGCTTGCTCTCATCGAGGAGCTCAGCTAGCGTCATGCAGAAGGCCGGTTGTAACATTTTTCGCCCCCTCGTGGCTGAGCTTGTTGGCCACATCAAAGCCTTCTTCGTCATCGCCAAGCGGCAAGCCCTCGTCACCGTCCTCCTCGTTTGAAACGGACATAACATTGAGGCCTTGTAGCCTCCGAATTGTAAGAAATACACTTAGGAATCACGCACTCGATTTGCCCATGGACGAACACTACACGGGGAAGACGATGAACAGTAGAGTATTTTTCCGACGTGAACTTGACTTGCATCGTTTTTCCTTTCTCTATTATTCACCACTCTCTTTAATAGACTGATTATAAGGATATAAATAGATACTCTGTGAATCGGTTTTATTGGCCACGATTCCACGACTTGCGCACACTGCGCACCATGACTCCACGACTTGCGCATATCGCACACTACCCGCAAGACCCGACCAACTCACTGACTCTGTCGTTACTCGGACGCCCAGCCTCAACCACGGCTTCTTGACTATGCTCCTCCGACCACGGCTTTCGAGTACTCTTCCGAGTATGATCGAATCACTCGGTAGCTATATTAACCATGGCTACTATAGTACTCCCTACTGCTACAGTATCTTCGACTACACAGTAGCTACGAGGCTACGACTAACTCTTCGATCACAGTTACTCCAACCACAGTCACGACTGCTATTTCGACCACGCCTTCAACTCTGATTGTGGCTTGGATTATGACTCAGGCCTACAACCACTAACAAGAATGACCCCTACAACCACTTCAAAGTGACTCCTACAACCACTTCAAAGTATCAGGATTAATTCTAACACGAATCTCGTCAAGGTCGATGACCTCAGGGAGAGCTCGTCGGCGAGACTGTCCTCCTCGGGTTGCAATGGCTACGAAGGGGATGACTTAATAAGCCCCCGCCTAGTGAACTCCTCCTGCTTCTTGGCGATGGCGCGGTCGATCTCATTGAAGAACTCGTTGTAGGGGTCGTAGCTGCCGCCGTCGACTGAGGAAGGGGATGAGAAGAGCGGGTGGTCGAGTTGATCTTCGTCTGCTTGGCCTGCTACTTGCGGCGGGTGCACTCGACGTGGCGCGTGAGCTGGTCGTATCGGTTGAGGCGGTGGGACGAGTCCTTTGCGGCCTCGGGGGCTTCTCGTCGACGGTGGGTGGGCGGAAGCGGCATGAGGCGGCGAGGCGAGGGGCAGGGCGGCGCGGGGGCGGTGGGATTAGGGAATTGGGCAATGGGCGGGAGGTGGAGGGGATGTGGAAGGCGAGGGGCGCCGTGGCCATGGGAGGCTGGGGGACAGTGTCGCTCGCTGCCACTACGCTTGCTTGCTTATCGGTACGGTGGGAGGTCTTGGCGCTGCCCCGAACGGGTCCCAGGGGCAAGATGGTTATTTATTCCGATTCAATAGAAAAGAGGGCAAATGATTAATTGGCGCATGAACTTTAGGATAAAAGATCTGTTATCATATAATAGAAGGTATTTTATCAATGGCTCTCTAACTTTGGAGCAAATAACGAATTGTCCTATCTGTGTATACCAATTTATTGAAGGTACAGATTCAATTCAACTTGAGTGATGATGTTCATTCTTGCTGTTTGCTGTCAACACAGGAGTGTAGCATCGGGGATGGGGAGACACCAAATTACGGTAGCCCAGACGAAATGTTCGTCAAGGATCTTAATCCTTGCCTAACCCCATGCATCTCCAAGAGCAAATCCGAGGTATTAAGGCTGGTCTCAGTAGAATCTTCATTCTTCTATCCATTTTTGCCAAGATGAATGGCCTTCTCCTAACCTTATTTTGTCCTCAAGCCAAAGCAAGGAGAATAGGAATAGCATTTTCCCCTATGTAAATCTTGAAATTGGCAGGAGCACAAGGAATCCATCAGTTCTCATCGCAGCAGCAGCAAGGCAAGGCCGGACCTCTCTTGCAGTTCGCGTGGCAGGCCAATGTCGAAGAGCTCTGATCATCACAAGCCTACCTCAGGCAGTACCAACGGCAGGCGGCGACAATACAGATCCGTCCAAGACAAGATCTATCAGAACCTGTTTTAAGTTCGTTGCGCCCGCAATCTTCCCGCCGTAGGCGGGTTCTAGTCTCCGCCCTGTGAAATATTTATAAGCGTGTGGACTCCTATGGTCCATTGATACAGGTTTCGAGTTGTGTAATAACAATGCTATGAGCCTATGAGTGAGCCAGCAGCGAATACGATCTTGGTTGTGCTTTTTTGCGTGTTGTTTATGCTTCCCCAGCTATTTGTGATGTTAATTAAGTTGTGGGATTTATGGCCTGATGATAAGAGGAAAGGGAAAGGCCGTTTTGATTGCATTATGTGGCATATGTCGATGTGATGGAGTATGCCGTACAGAATATATGAGTGGATTGCCAATCGATTCAAGTAGTTCGAACTGCAGTTTAGTTCCTTGACGATTGCTATATATATATATATATATATATATATATATATATATATATATATATATATATATATATATATATATATATATATATATATATATATATATATATATATATATATATATATATATATATATATATATATATATATATATATATATATATATATATATATGTGTGTGTGTGTGTGTGTGTGTGTGTGTGTGTGTGTGTGTGTGTGTGTGTGTGAAATTAATTTCTCATCATAATATATTTCACAACTGCAACTCATAAGGCTATCTGAATGGACACGCCTGGAGGAGTTTCTATTAAAAACAATTGTTAGAGTCAGGGGACCAATATTATCTATGTTTTATAAGAGCAATGTTATCTATATTGGCGAATGTAAATAGTTGAACACAGAAGAGAGGCAGGCGTTACAGTTCATGGCTAAAAAATTGTGAAGAAAATCCAAAACTTTTGTTGAAAGCAAGCATACATAGTATGAATAAGAAAACCTGACCTAGTTGTTGGGGAACACGAGCTCATTAGAGTGCTAGTTTCTCCAAGAGATACTCTGCCGCTGTTATAGACTCACTTGCAACCATATGAGCCAAAGTCTCACATCAGAACTGATAGGCAAAAATACAGAGGCTGAGCAGAACATAGGAAGAAAACAGAGGAGGAGGGGAGGCGCCCATGGTAGGGCTTGGCGTCAATGGCTAAGGTGATGGTGGCGACCGGCAAGAACAAAAATGGAATAGGGAAAGGAAGGTGAGCCCAAGGGTGGTGGTGTCACGGTCGGACACACACCAGGACGAGTGAGTAGCATCGCATGGTAGGCGGGCGTAAGAAAGAAAAGGGGGCGGCGGTGCTCGAGTAGGAGAGGGGTGAATGTAGGGAGAACATGAGCATAAGGGAGGTGGGAGGAACTCACCGACGCAGTTGGTGGAAGCGGGGGAGAGCCGAGGTAGCTTAGCGACCGTGGTGGGGCGAGCTTGATGGTGGCTGCTACTGTGGTTGCTCTTCGTGGTTGCGCGCTCTGTCCTCGCGGCCATGGCCTCTTCCGTGTCCTTGACCTCTGCGGCCCTATCCCTGGTTCGCCAAAGTGCTATCGTCGGACCCGCCATCAATGCCGAAGACGTATTTGGGCCTCTGACCTTTACGCTGTCCACGGCTAGAGCCGTCATTCGGTGGGTCCCGTGCTTGCTTTGAGTCGAAGGTGTTGCCTCGATGTCGTTGCGCGTCCTCTTTTGCTCTTGTGTATCCCTCCATCTTATTGAAGAGCTTGGCAACTATTTTTATGAGCTTGCGCGCATTGTACTCAGCCAGCGGCCCTGGACGAAGACCTCATATCGCCGCATTGATGATGGTGGTCTCGTTTACGTCTTTAACTTGACAACAAACTTTGGTAGAGCGCTTGAAGTATTCTCAAAGCTTCTTCGAGGACTTCTGTTTGATGAGAAGAGCTGGTCTGCGTCGACCTGTTCGACATAGTTACCTTGAAAATTGTTGTACAAGCGGTTCTAGATCTTCTCCCACGCATATACAGAGTTCAGCACAATGTGAAGAACTAGGAGAGCGCCATCCCCTGGAGGGCAAGCGGCAAACCCTTCGCTTTGGTGGAGTCGTCCTTGCCGACGGCTTCGATAGCCATCTCATATACACATACGAACTCCCTAGGGTCTATATCACCTTTGTATGGCTCGATGATCAGGAATTTGAAGTCTTCCAACCACGTCAACTGCTGTAGGCTGGCAGAAAGTGAAGACTCTAGGTTTACACGTCGAAGTGTACTGCGGCCAAGGGGGGCTTCACGGCTGTCTGCTCGGTCGGCTGCGACCTCCGCCACCATCGTTGGGGGCATTTGTTGGCTTTGAGCCTCTTGCATCTCTCGCATAGCCTCCTGGAGGTCTCCAGCTCATGCTGCAGCATTCCAAGGGCTGCCATCAGAGTGCTTTCCATCCCCAGGGTGGCCGTACATGCTTAAGTGGAGGTACGCGCTGCGAGGTTGTTGGCAATGATGGCCTATTCGTCGAAGCTGCTAAGCACATTGGTGCAGCTGGCATCATGGTCGGTGACGAGGCCGGCGTGAGCGTCGAGACCACTGGTCGCCCCTGCGTTGGATCCAGGGTCACTCGACGTACCGACACGGGTGTCGATGTCGATAGTCCTGCCAACGCGTTTGTCAACGGTGGGGTCGACCGTCGAGCCGTGGTGGTGTTCGTGGTTGCTGATCGTGTCGACGCGGGAATCGTTATCAGGGCCATCCGCAGCACCGATGCTGCCATCGAAGGCAGCCCCGAGTATCAACGCAGACTGCCCACCACCTGAAACCCTGGCGTTCGCGACCGCCACCATCGTACTCTGCTTCCTCTTCTTTGTCGCCAATGCCTTCTTATGCGCCATCACTTCTCAGGCTCATAGCTTGTTTGTTGTCATTCCCACGGACGACGCTAACTGTTGTGGCTACGGGCCAAACAATAAACAAGTAGACCGCTAATGTGAGTATAGGAGACAAACTGGTCTTGGCCTTTCCCCATAGCCAAGCTACGTATTTATATAGTCATAAGGTATGATTACAATAATACCTTGCATATTTGTGCATTGTGCTAGGGACATACACATCCTTATCCATATCACACTAGGCCTTTAGCCCAATATGTCGGATGGATTTAAGTGGGGGCCATCTCTACCACAGTAGTGAAAGTGGTTTCGAAAGTAACTATTTTCACCAAGTTTTACTGGAACTTTTCGTCTCCCAGTTCTAGTTGTAGGAACCGAAATCTCTGAATTCTGTATTGGTCGTTCGAAACAAAAGAAATCCTTCTCCTTAAGCAGAACCGTTAGTTTGCACTTTCGTCTTTCAGAGTCAGAGCGGTCGAGGGCTTAACTGCAAGAAGGTTGTAGTCAAGTCCCACTAGAAAAAAAGGTGACCCGTGAGATTAGGCGAATAGGCGATGGACGTCCCAGATTTCAGACTGCCGAATACTAGTACTAGTCTCCTCTCGCACCCCTCTCGCCCTCGCGTGCTGCATTTGGGTCGTCGTCTTCTCCCCGACACCCCGACCCCAAATCGCAAACCCCAGATCTCTCCCCCAAATCCCCAATCCTAATCCACCCTCCCGCGCCGATTAATCCCCCCAATTCGACTCCGCTCGATGCGAGCAGCGGCGGCGTAGCGGAGCCCCGCGCGAGCTAGGGTTAGGGTTTCGAGGGTTTGCGCTAGGGTTTGGGCCCGCCGCGATGGGCCGGTCTCGCGTGCACAATTCCGGCGGCGACGACGACACCAACCACAGGTTCTACTAGTCTTCCCCCCTTTGCATTTCGCTCTGCTTGGCTCCGAGCGGGCGAGGAGCTAACAATCTAATGTGTGGTTGGTTTGTCGCAGGTCGAAGCGGAGGAGGGTTGCCTCGAGCGGCGATGCGTCGGATGCCCTCTCCGCGGCGTGCGGCGGAGCTGGCGAGGGGGGCGGGAAGAAGGCGCTGTACCACTGCAACTACTGCAACAAGGACATCTCCGGGAAGATCCGGATCAAGTGCTCCAAGTGCCCCGACTTCGACCTCTGTGTCGAGTGCTTCTCCGTCGGTGCCGAGGTCACCCCGCACCGTAGCAATCATCCGTACAGGGTCATGGTCAGTGCAGCTTCGCTGAGCTTTGTTTTTCTGTTAGTCCACTTATTGGCGATTGCTGTGTAATGCTTGCATAATTGGCTATCCTACAAAAGTAGTTGTAGTAGCCTTGCTAATACTAGTGCTGTCAAGGCACATACAAGTTGCCGCCGCTGATCCTTTAGTGCGGCATTTATTAACCGGCTGGCTGAGAGTTGTGGCCAACTGGCCATGAAGTATGGTTCTTCAACGTTGACATAGTATTATACATTTCATTTAGAATCACAACTGATTGCTACCTTAGTCAAAAAGAAAAAAGAGGATAAGATAAAACCTGACATTCCAAGGCTGATCCCACACGAACACTCTATCCTTGCTTAGCCCAAGTACACTCAGGCTTCTATCCTTGCTTAACTCAACTACACTCATATGTGTCCTTAATCCTTATTAACATGTGTTAACTCAGATGCTATGTTTTGGTTCTGCATGATTTTATACTCGGCCATCTCTATCAGAACTGATCATATGGGGTTTAACACATGCACACCCAAGTCACTGTGAGGTTTCATATAGAAAGAGCAAAAAAATAGAACTAATCTCTACCTTAGCACTTCAAATATTTGGTACTATCGGTGCTTGTCTTGTCTGATGCATGCTATAACTTAAAACGAAATTTTGCAACAGGACAATCTGTCTTTCCGACTCATCTGTCCAGATTGGAAGGCAGACGACGAAATCCTCCTTCTAGAGGTATTTTCTGTGTCTTTTTGTTTGATTTATTTTCTAGGTGGTCGGTTTTGATTGCTTACCTGTTATTATTGAAGGGAATTGAAATGTATGGTCTGGGAAACTGGGCTGAAGTTGCGGAGCATGTTGGTACTAAGAGCAAGGCACAATGCATTGATCATTATACAACAGCATACATGAACTCACCTTGTTATCCCCTTCCGGTAATTATTTTCTCTACCTGTTAATTTCTGAAGTTCAAAAATAATGCTTATTAATTCAATACTACCTCATCATTGTAGGACATGTCTTATGTTAATGGTAAGAATAGGAAGGAACTTGATGCCATGGCTAAAGTACAGGATGAGAGTAAAAAAGGTTAGTCACAATCGCATTTCTTTTCAAGTGATGAAGACAAGCTATGTAGGCTGGCATAAAATATTATACTTTTTGTTGAACATTTGAGACTTGACACTGATGGGAAACAAAAAGCTGAGTTTTTGATAACTACCCAGTCATGTGGTTTGGTTTTTACATGAGTACATACTTTACTACATGTTAATTGGTCTTAGGTGATGTTACTTAGTGTTTTAGGTGGTATTTAGTTGCAGAGATCTGGTTTTTTGAGGATTATACATCAGGGTATTTAGTTACATGGTTTCTGAACTTTTGATATCTTAAAATTAAGAGCTAAAATCTTGATCTAGTTGGTTATTCATGCCAAGTATCGGGGGATCCAATTGGTGGCACTGTATTACTTTCAAGTGAATGTAAGATTTGTTGAAGGAAGTAACGTCCAGTGTTAATCACTCCACATATATACCTGGATTTTGAGATTTGTGGGTTTAACAAACACAGATTCTTAACCTATTGAGTGGGCCTACGTACCTCCTTTGGTTCCTCCACCGCCAAGACACACGCGCCTCACTCTGTCCCCAGTAGAAGCCGCAGCAGAATCCACTACCACACAGCATGTGCCTGTATGCACAGACATGAACACAAGGATCTGCACAAATGCATGAGCTAACAATCAAATAAAGAAACAGATAAGGCTCCTGCTAGAATTTTTTCTGTTGGTAATGACACTGAATGTGGGAATGCTAAGGAGTACTTGCTGCCCTGTGTAGTCATTCAATTAGAAAAAGAAGAGTAACAGTAGAAATTTGAAGAGATGATATCTCACCATATTGGTTAGCCTTTATATCTCATGATTCCTCTTTGTTCTTATAGGAACTTCAGTGTTATCAGGGGATTTGACTCCTAAGGATGAGTCTCCATTTTCTCCCTCCAGGGTCAAGTATGCCTTTGCTCTACGAATGTCTGTAAACATGTATGTATGCTCTGCAAGAGGCTAGTTACCAACTGTTTACCTTGCATAGGGTGGAAGATCCACTTGGAGAAGGTCCAGCCAGTCGATCGCCTTCAAATGTAGCTGGTGGTATGTCTTGGAAATGACTACTTTGACCAATCCAATCCTAAATTAATAATATTCCTATTCTGTCTATGTCATGAAAACATGCTATCAGATTATGCTAATGCTGTTGAATCTGCTGCAGGTGCAAATAAGAAAGTTTCAAGTGCTGGACAATTTAAAGATGGTGCTAATGTGGCAAAAGTTGAAGGTACAATCATAAATAAATGCATCACTGTAATTTTTTCTTTTTACTCATCATCCAGAATTGCCATCAAGTCACTGATAACGTTCATTTATTGTTCTCTTACCAGTAATGAGTGACCAGATTAAACCAAAATAAAATAATCATTAGCATGTGTTCCCAAGCTTTCAACTTTCAAGATATGTTTAATCAAGGTTATCATTTTTTTTTTGGAAATGAAACTACAAAAATAATCGTGGTGCCAAAATACCCTTTTTCATTAAAGGGTTTCCTATTTTAAGTTTGTACTAGCAGGCTAACAGTAAAATAAACTAAGGATAAAGTATCTCTCTAGGCCATGATATGTGAAACATTTAGAAGCAATTGTTTTTTTCTTTAGCATGCTCACTTGCTTAGTTAATATATGCCACACCTATACATATCTTCACATTCCGGCAAAATCACTTGTTGAGCAGTGGCCTGTTTAACTTGCATGTGCCAGATGGTCATGTGGATAGAAGTATCGGCGTAAAAAAGCCCAGATATTCTGCAGATGAAGGCCCTTCTTTGACTGAACTGAGTGGATACAATTCAAAGAGACAGGAGTTTGACCCGGAGTATGATAATGATGCTGAACAAGCACTCGCAGAGATGGAATTTAAAGAAACTGATTCAGAAACTGATCGTGAACTGAAGCTACGAGTATTGCGTATTTACTTGTCAAGGTTCATTAACAGTGAAGATGAAAATATTTTGTTTATAGTAAATAACAACAAGCTATATTTTTTGCAGTAACTTTCATTGACTTCCCCCCTCTGATTTTAAGAAGATTATCCTTGTTCTTCGTTCATAATAATTACTGTTCAAATGACAATAGTTCCATGTTCCCATTGCTTTAGTTGCTAGTTAATCAGTACAAATAGTCTTGTTTATATGTTGACTTCATTAATGTCTGTAATAGATAATGTTTAATAACCCAAATAGTCTATTTGAATCTGTGTATATTTAGAACCTTTTTTATGTTTCTCATCTACCTTTTCTTTTTGCATCCATAGACTTGATGAAAGAAAAAGGAGAAAAGAGTTCATATTGGAAAGAAATTTACTATTCCCTAATCCTTTGGAGAAGGATCTTACAAATGAAGACAAGGAAGTTTACCATCGCTATAAGGTCTTCATGCGCTTCCTTTCTAAGGAGGAACATGAAGCGCTTGTTAGGAGCGTCATTGAGGAGCGAAAAATTCGTAGGAGGATTCAAGAGCTTCAGGTGTCATATTTTTTTTCTTCTAAAATTTACATGGGCATGCATTTTTGTATGCTATTGCATTCTTTTACTAAAGTCTATTTAGTAATGTCTTTTTATTTGAAAATAGAAAATAATTTACATTTTGTAGTTCCACCATTTTTTTATCTGCAAGAACAATTCATTCCATCATGTGACGTCTTTATATGCTAACGCTACATGAAGCTGAGAAAGTGGGATTGCCGATAAAATTTACAAGCACAGGAACTAAGATTATCAAATATAATTCCACATGTTGCCTGAGAATTAATCATATGCTCTATAGCACATGTTGCCTGAGAATTAATCATATGCTCAAATCTCAAGTAACACATTTCTGTTTTCCCCCTGAGAACACAACGTCTTTGTGTTGTTCATTTTGTTCTTATAGTAAAAGGTCAGTAACTGAGTTGTGTCACATAAGTGCAATGAGCTCTTGCACTGCCTCGAACAATGGAATATTAACCTAACTGTGCAGATCCCTCTTCAACTACACTTCGCTTTAGCCTATTCTTGGGGCCTGTTCTTTTGTGGCTGCGCCTTGTGGCTTTGGGCTGCGGCTTGTGACTTTTGATTGTTCGTGTGAGAGATTACAGAGTAACTGAAATTCACGTGCGGCTTTTGCCAATATAAATGAAGTCGGTACAGTATATACTACAATTAACTGGTAGACCCTATCTTAAGAAGACACTTCGTTTAAAAGCTAGTTACTGTAGAAAATCCAAAAGCCGCTTAAGAACAGGGCCCTAATGATATTGCAGTATCACTGACTTCCCATGTTTGATGACGTGTCGCACAAGTTGCACTTGAATTCTCCTAGAGCATACAATCCTGCATACAAAATTTTGTACTTCAAGGCTTCGCATATCAAGGAAGCTGTCCTTTTCTTTTCGTAAAAAGGGTAAAGAAAGTCTATTCGTGATCAACGTTGTTTTTATTGCCGTTTGGTATTGGATTCATGAAAAATTAGTTCTCTACTGATCATATGCAGAGCACATGATAGTTGATCTGATGTTTCTACCCTTATAGGTCTGGTAGCACCAATATATTCTGATGTGCAAATGTAATTTTTTTTGGTTCTTTCTTTTGAATTATGCTCAGGAATGTCGTTCCGCTGGATGCTGTACACTGGCTGAAGCAAAGATACACATAGAGCAAAAGAGGAAAAAGGAGTATGAGATGAATGCCCAAAAAGCTAAGGAAAGCGGCCAACTTATTCCAAATACTAAAGCAGTACACAAGACAAACCGACCTATGAAAATAGAGACTGATGGGAATTTGGATCCGAAGAAAGGTGGTTCTAGCTTAGATTCTTGTGGTAGGGATTCTCCAAAAACCACAGGACATAACAGTGTTAAACAGTGGGATGATTGGGATATTGTTGGTCTTCCTGGGGCAGAGCTATTAAGTGCCAGTGTAAGTACATTTCAAATTCCAATGTCTTCAAATTTAATATTCTACACATTTGTGCATATTTAATCTTGTTGTTGCCTTGTTGATACTTTGGTTCTTGTTACAGTAAAGGAATGACCCATCTTTTCTATTTCAGGAAAAACTTCTCTGCTGTCAGAACAGATTGCTGCCTAGTCATTATCTGAGAATGCAGGAGGTGTTGATGCAGGAGATATTCAAAGGTAGTGTCGTCAAGAAGGAAGATGCCCATGTATTATTTAAGGTTGACCCTGCCAAAGTAGATACTGTTTATGATATGGTGACGAGAAAGCTGGGTAACAACGAGGAGGCTCCGACTGTTTAGCTATACTTTTGAGTCTGCCTGGTGTAAACTTGCCCGAAAACCAAATCTTGGTTTCTCATTTGCAGAGTGATTGAGAGACGCAGCTATAAATGGAGGCTATGCTAAAGTTAACTTGGCTGTAGTTGAAAATTGAAATTTGTGTCAGTTGTCTGAAGTACAAATAAGGCACTCCCAAGGTAAAATTGTAAAATTATCGCCCCCAATGGGAATGTGTAGCATGAGTTGCCATTGCTATTCATTTCAAGAGGATAGTTGCCATTGTTACCGTGTCGCTGATGTGCTAGTGCCTTGTCGTAGGTATAGGGGCCTGAAATGATGTATCATGTACGTAAACATTGCCCGTCCTATTTTATGCCATTGTTCCAATACCATATATTGATTATTACAATTCGCCCTCCTACCAAGTTCTTGTTTGTGTGTTCCTATATACATTGCGATGCTTTGCCTGCATCTACATTTTGTTTGTTGGTTTGGTCAAGCCCGTAATTTGCTTCACTCTTCGCCTTGATGAATCCAATGTCATGTACATGCTCTCTTGATTGGTTTGAACAAAATTAACATCCAAAATCAGTGCGAGATGACATGCAAGTATTGACTAGCCACTGAACTTACCAATAGAGCTATGACTAAACAAAAGTGAGCGTTTAATCTCTTACGATTTACTATGCTGCCATGCAGGCAAAGATCAGTGCACAGTATTTTAAATTTGGACATGTTCAGCTTCACTCGGTAACAAACAAACAAGTGTGTGTACCAATCACATTTACATGTCTTGTCGACGAATTATTATCAATCTTATGAAATAAATATTTCATAAGAGTAAACATATTGGATGACACAGTGGAGGCATAGATCTAAACAGGTTCGAGTCATGTGCAAAGAGAATAACAATTCTATTCATATGTTCTTGTATTCAATCACAATAAGATATCTAAGATTACAAGCCTACAATATCTTGTGATATCTCTTTCTATTGTCTGATATCCTCCTTAAATAGCGTTGAAGCGGTGGCAGTTGGTGTTTATAGAGAAACGTCTTATCAATGATAGTAATCCGTACGTGTGGAGCAGTTGTTGTTGGTAAGATGTTCTCCTGGCACGGTTATTATACCGTTATTGTCAGAGACAGAGGATAAAGAATGTGTGGTTATGTGAATGGTGTAAGGACATATATTTTCTTTATTTGCCACATACAAACAGTTACAGTAGACTTGATCTCCGATCAGAAGGTTGACCCAAAGGCATTTTCGACCAGAGAATGGTCGATGCTTAGGATGGTTTGGACTTGTTTTCTCCGACCAAGAATACTCAGGAAGGCTATTTGACTAAGTCTTGTCATTATAAATACTGATTACTTAATCTTCGTCATGTCTGAATCTGATTGCTTACAAGATGATGGCACGTTCAGATCAGAGCCAGACTTCAGTGAATGTCCAATCTCTAGTAAACAAATTAGAGAAGCTTTTTCTTTGGCAATTGGAAACATCTCCGCCACAAAAGCTTGTGCGGGCTCGAGGATCTCGGTTTTGAAGGTGATATTTTTACCTGGAGGAATCATTGTTCCAAAGTTGATCGGTATGTGAGAGAGCGTCTAGATCGGGCTGCGGCATCGCATAGCTGGTGCAGGCTTGCAGCCGGTTTCCTCTCTACAAGGTAATAAACGGAGACCCGAGCAGGGGCGTAGCTACTAGGGATGCTCCGTATGTTTGGGCACACTAAATAATTAAAAAAATTTCACAGAAATAGTGCGCAATTTTTGGTCAAACTCACAACGAACGGTACACACGTAGCCCCACACAGTTCACATGCACCTTCATTTTGCCTGTTAAGGCCCTGTTTGGAATGCGGGAATTTTTCCTGGTTCCTGCGGGAATTGAACTGTTTCCTGTAAAATTCCTGCAAAATTCCTGTGAAATTCCTCTGTTCCAAACAGGCCCTAAGTTAGATTTTCATCAAGCTAATCATTTTTAAATACTCGCGAGCAGATACAATACTTTTTCTTTTTGTAACTGAACTTCTAATCTGGTACGAAAAACTTCTCAGTCCTATTCCCAAAAATAGAGTCATTAAAGCCCAGCTGATCCTTTGCTTTGATAGTGTTTTGGAGCATTGTTTTGATAGTGTTGAAGTCAAGTATTGCCCTAGAGGCTGTAATAATGTTGCTCACGCTTTAGCCTCCCATGGAGCTGCGTTGGGATCGGAGAGCCAATTGTCATGCTCGACCAATTCCCAGACTCTGTATCAGTTGCTGTTGCTGGTGATTTAACCAGGCCGTTATCGCAGTGGAATCCTTGCGTTCCATCTCAAAAAAAGGTGTTTGTCAGTTCATTGTAACTTTGCAACTTAATAGACAAGGACAGTTCATCCTCATCTGTTGATTGCCTCGTTAGAGTCAGGTGCTTATAGAAACCCTAGTCATACTTGCCAAAGTATTACTACGATGATCTCTCTTCTTGTTATCAGTACTTCAATTTATTGTTAGCCAAACAAGCAACAGTATTGCAAGAAGGAAGTAGAGTAAGAAAGTTAGAAACTTAGAAGTCAATATAAACATCTATTTTTTCAAAATGATTTTTTCATTTCTCTCGTGCACATATCTCTTTTTGATTTTTTTCTACCACTTGCTCTATCTTTCTCGGGAGTTTTTACTGTTCTAGCCCTTAGTGGTTCTTTTTTGTAGGTCAGCCTCTTATGTGGTTATTTTGCATTTTTTGACCCCTCCGGAGCGCAGATTCTTCGGTGGCCGGCACGTGGCTATTTCAGCGGTCGTGGAGCACGGAATGCTTGCGGGAGCGCCGAGGCTGTGTAGTAGTGTGTCGAGTACTCGTGTGTTCGAGTATGTAGTCGTGTGTCGAGTATTCGTGTGTTCAAGTACTGTAGTCGTGTGTCGAGTACTCGAACTTGGTCGAGGCGCCGTGGTTGATGCGCTGTGGTCGAAGTGCCGTGATCAAGAAATCATGATCGTAAGTCGTACTCATAAGAGTACTATAAAGACCTCCTGCAGCCTCGGCGTCCACGCAAGTGTTTTGTGCTCTAAGATCGCTGAAATAGCCACGCACCGGTCGCCGAAGAATTCACGTTTCGGAGGAACCAGAAACACAAAGTAACCGTGCAGAAGGATAGACCTGCAAAAAAAGCACCACCAAAAAGTTAGAACAATAAAAACTTCTCTTCTGGATACCACTTGTTTCAGTTTATTGCTTATTTATTTTCAGCCATAAATTAGGAGAAGAAAGCATAGAGTAGTTGCGCACTTGCGGGAGGGACGCTGAGGGGTAGTTGGCTTGTGTGTTGCTGCGAAGGCAACGACGCAGCGGCCGTGAAATATACAAAGCAGCCTCTCGCTGCTGAAACCACCACCAGTGTAGTGCGCGGAGAAACCCAAGAACCGCGGGAGGAGAGGAGGAGATGGCGTCTGCGGCGGTGGTTGCGGCGGCGCTCGCGGTGGCGGCTCTGGCGGCGTTCTGCGGGACGGACCCGCTGCGGCTGGGCAGCATGGTGGACTTCCCGGGCTTCGAGGCGCACCCCGTGGAGCTCCCCAACGCGGCCGACATGCCGCCCCACGCGGACGCCGCCGAGCGACTCCGCGGCGCGGAGATCCGGTTCCGCGGCGAGGTCCAGGGCCCCGAGAGCATCGCCTTCGACCCGCTCGGCCGCGGGCCCTACACCGGCGTCGCCGACGGCCGCGTCCTCTTCTGGGACGGCGTGCACTGGCTCCACTTCGCGCACGCCTCCCCGAACTGGACCGCTGAGCTCTGCGGCCCCAAGGCCTCGCCGCTGGAGTACCTCAGGAACGAGCACATCTGCGGCCGCGCGCTGGGCCTCCGGTTCGACAAGAGGACCGGGGACCTGTACATCACCGACGCCTACTACGGCCTCCTCAGGGTCGGGCCTGAGGGCGGCCTGGCCACGCCGCTCGCCACGGAGGCCGAGGGCGTGCGCTTCAACTTCACCAACGACCTCGACCTCGACGCCGACGGCAACGTCTACTTCTCGGACAGCAGCATCCACTACCAGAGACGGTCCGTGATGTCACGCCTTCTCCTCTCCTCTGCTTCGCCAGTTTCACTTTCATCTCGTCGTGTTGGTTGCACACTGTTGTGCTATCCATTGGCTCACTTGGTAGTTGCATAGACCTTCCTCTATATAGTATTTCTCATCGTGCTTGTTGCTGAATTGTTAATTGAAAATATTAGGACTCTGGAATTGGAAGTTTAGGCTGCGTTAGTTTAGTTTGACCCTGTATTATGTTGACTTTTGGAGCTCGATTGCACAATTTGTCTCTTATATATGCTGTTAATGTTCCTCAATCAAATTTTATATACATGTTAAAGACCAGTATACACTTAGCTACCAAAATAAAGAAAGAACCACGCAGATTTTTAAGCAATTTAGGGGCTTGTTTGTTTGCAGTTAGATGTTCTCATTTTTAGTTATTGCAGCTGCTCTAGGACTAGGAGATGTTTGGTTTTCCTGATGAAGTATACAAGCTATCCTCTGTTTTTTTTGGGTGTGTATATCGGTTTCTTTGCGACGATTTTACATAAAGACAGAGATGTCTAGTTGGAAGAGGTGCTATCAGTGTTGGAACTAATCATTTAGGTGTGCCCATTCATTTGCAGGAATTTCATGCAGTTAGTCTTCTCTGGAGATCCCTCTGGGAGGCTTTTGAAATACAATCCACAGACGAAGCAAACTACAGTTCTCCACCGCAACCTCCAATTTCCCAATGGGGTGAGCTTAAGCAAGGATGGCTCGTTCTTCGTCTTCTGTGAAGGATCTCGTGGCAGGTCTATATGCTCTCATCTCCATTTGGTTCAGGCACTCTTGCTTCTTATCGGACACTGATTGTTGAGTCCTTGTTGAGACAGGTTGAGCAGATACTGGCTGAAAGGTGAGAAGGCAGGAACCGTAGATCTTTTAGCCATCCTGCCTGGATTTCCGGACAATGTGAGGACCAACGAGAATGGTGAATTTTGGGTAGCAATCCATTGTCGACGCAGCGTATATGCCCGGCTCATGAGTCGCCGTGTGCAACTGAGGAAGTTCATGCTCAGCCTCCCGATCCCCGCCAAGTATCACTACTTGATGCAAATCGGTGGCAGGCTCCACGCGCTGATCATCAAGTACAGCCCTGAGGGTGAGGTGCTTGACATTTTGGAGGACACTAAAGGGCAGGTGGTGAGAGCTGTTAGTGAGGTGGAGGAGAAGGATGGGAAGCTCTGGATAGGATCCGTTCTCATGCCCTTCATTGCTGTCTTTGATTATGCCAAGGCTCCTTAGCTGCACATTTCTCTGAGAGGATGATTGATCCAAACAAATTCGGCCTTGAAGGAAACCTAGAGCTGCTTGATGTTTCAGGTTGTGGTAGTAAAAATGTAACTTGCTGACATTTTAGATTGTGTCTCGAATCTCTAGGCAATGAACACCTCATGATTGTGTCTCGAATCTCTAGGCAATGAACACCTCATGTTTCTGAGTCCATATTTGTCAAATGTGTTCCTTTATGTTTGATCCGTTTCAATTTCTGGCTGTTCGATGCAGAATGTGCTTTCAACTTGTCATCATCGGGTGAATATCATTGGTGAAAATGTTTTACTGCCCAAAACTTTTTCCTTGTTTTGCCTTGTAACAAATGGGTCGGCTTGAGATCCTCTGAATGCCTAGCTCCTGAGTCCTGACATGTGTTGTGAGAAGTGGTTAGTGGCGTCTCACGAGCGGCGGATATTTGATATTTCCACTCCTGGCTGTTTGGGTGCCTGGTACGGCGCCCGACCGGTTGGATGGCTGCGGCTGCCGGTTTATCTCGAGCTGCCCAAATTAAGCCTCTACAACAAGCAACCAGAATCCGGCAGCTCGTCTCGTCGTAGACTCGTACGCAAATGGACAGGTACTGACCCGGTAGGATCAAGAGAGATGGTAAACATAAACGTACCCCCTAATTACACACAAAATAAACAGTACCGCATCACAAAAGCAGACATGCAGGTGCTAGTCAGGTAAGCGTACAGATTGTACTATCATTACTGTTGTATAGTATTTACGTCCCGTTCGGGACGCTTAAGAGTTGTACAAATCGGTTTTGGTTTTTGCTCATATCTTTATTTTTTAAAGTGGCTTCTTTAAGACAACGGTCGGTCTCTGTCATCTCCTTTATACCCGTATCTTTTAAAAGTCATTTTTCAAATTTTATTCTAAAATCAATTTCTTTTAGTTGTTGCTATTTTATTTCAGCTAAAAGCAAAAAAACTCTAACTAAAGGCATCCGTTTTAGCCAATTAAAACACTCTTTAAGTAGACAATAGGGTGGATGCAACGGGTGCATGCACCCACCGTCGGCTCCGCTTCGAGATCTGTGTGCCTAGCTCCACCCACCGCCAAGGCGCGCCGTTCGTGGCCTGGGACGGCAAGAGTCGGGCGGCGGCGGCGGCGGCATCGGGGGCGGGGGGGGGGGGGGGGGGGGGGACGACGCGTGACTGCTGCTCGGCGCAGCCTACTGTGGCACCCCTCAACTACTATCCACATGCCCTATAAGCCCTATGATAGATAGCGCGCACATAAGTTTCTGCATATGTAATACGCTAATAGTGTTCTGTAACTTCTTTCCTGTATAGTAATTTTGTCGATTGTGTGTCTATGGTTTTCCTCATAAAGACTTTTCATGTTAAATATGTGTCTCGTATATCTAATTATTCTTCATTGTTTCATATTTTACCATAAATTTTATAACAACCGTAAAGTTGCAGTATGGTTCAGATCAACATACCTGGAAGTTGCTGCTAAGGGGGACTGTGGATATGTTCAGAAAACAGAAGTCAGCCAATTGTTCATCTTTGTATGGTTTTAGATGTTACTTCAGAGAATAAGTTGTAGTAGCAGTACCTGCAACAATGCTTGTGTTTTCCCACTGCTCTGCTTGATTGATGGTGCAGGAGTGCGTTTCTAGAGAAAGACCCACTGAAAATGTTATTTAATATGAATTTTAGCTGCGGACCTAATTTAGCGTTCGTAATTTGGCACGGTGATATCTTGTATTTTATATCTCCTACCGACCAATTTTGATGACATCTTTTATCTTGTCAAACTCTACTTTGATGTCGTATTTAACCCGGGAACAGTTAATCTTCTTGGTCAGTGTATCCTGCTCTTTATTCCTGAAGCTTTTTCAGATTATCCTACTCTTTATTCTCGAAGTATGCAATTGCGGATATGCTGCAGGAACCAGCAGATGCTGGTTCGTGTATTGGCCTGCAATATCTGTAGCATGCATATGCACAGACCTATTTATATTGATTTATGTTTCTAGCTTTTGTTTATAAAAGTTAAAAGTCAATATGAATACTTATTTTTTTTAAACGGCTTCCCCACTCTTCTCACTATTGTCTTGCTTTGGAGATAAGGTAGGAGTCACGGATACATTACACACACTACTCATCTTACTCCTATCACAGGCACATACCTCTCTCTCTTTTTCTACCACTCGCACTCTACTTCTAAAAGATATTTATTTTAACTGCTACTAATTATTTTTAACCAAAACCATAAGCAAAAGACACAGTGACACGAGAGAAGGCTTGATCTGCATGCCTCCGCGCTGGCAGATGTGCCGCGTGGGTGCACCGAAACCGGGGGCAGGTGTCTGTATCGCGAGCCCTGGAGTCCGTGGACGCACAAGGCAGGGAAGATGTACGCGAGTACGCGACGCAAGCAAGAGTTGAGAAACGGAGCAAGAAAACAAAAACGGCCGTCTCCTCTCACCTCTATCTCGTGCCGTCTGCGTCCAAACGCAGCCTTCATTGCGTGCATATTTGTACACGAGCGATGGGGTCGATGGAAGCAGCACTGATCGCTAGGCACGTAGCCAGTGCACTTCGAGTGCATCGCCATGGAGGAGAAAGAGGCAGCGGCGGTGGCGGGTGGGGCGCAGGGAGCGGAGACCGACAAGACGAAGGTGGCGCCGGCGATGAAGGTGGTGGCGGCCGTGGACGCTAGCGAGGAGAGCCTCCACGCGCTGTCGTGGGCGCTCGAAAACGTCGTCAGGCACCACGCCGGCGGCGCGGCGCTCGTCGTCGTCCACGCACAGCACGGCGTCGACCGCTTCGTCTACCCCGTCGCGGGGCACGGTATCGGTGTGCAACCACAGCGCATTAGCTTACCACTCTACACTACTACGTACTATCTATCATGCACGGGGCTCGATGTCCGATGAATTGCACTGACACTTGAGGCCATGCTACGTGCTGAAGCTGTCGCCTATGCCCCGACCTCGACCTCGGCGATCGACTCCATGAGGAAGGCGCAGGAGGAGAGCTCCAGGAAGGTCGTGTCCCGGGCGCTGGACATCTGCAAACAGAAACAGGCAAGCGTTCATTAGCAGATCAGCAAATGCACGCACAGCTAACTTTCTTTTCCGCAGAGTGAAAACGCCGGAGAAATTAATCAGCCAGAGCTGGATGATTTGCAGGTGAATGCCACGGGCGCGATCGTCGAGGGCGACCCCAAGGAGGCCATCTGCCAGGCCGTGGAGGAGATGCAGGCGGATCTCCTCGTCCTGGGCAGCCGCGGTCTAGGCAAAATCAAGAGGTACCTAACCAAACTGCCATAAATTGTTATAAGCAGTGTTTCTATGTTTTTCTCTCTTAATCTCAAAATAAATAAAGAGATAAGTAACATTATCTATTATTTATTATGATTTAAACATCATATAAATTACTATGGAGAAAAGTATATTAACACATCCCAAACTGCATTTGCATATGACGTGAATCTGTTGCGAC
Source organism: Dendrocalamus latiflorus (assembly GCA_017311315.1). Lineage (NCBI taxonomy): Eukaryota > Viridiplantae > Streptophyta > Magnoliopsida > Poales > Poaceae > Dendrocalamus > Dendrocalamus latiflorus. Next base: position 30,539,467 of record CM029632.1, on the reverse strand, counting down.
TTTGTGAGCGACTCTGATGAATCTTTTTTATCATGCAGGGCGTTGTTAGGCAGCGTGAGCGACTACCTCGCACATCACGCGTGCTGCCCAGTTCTGGTAGTGAAGCCGCCCAAAGCGCATGGCAAGTGAAGTGAAGTCTACTTTAGGGGTGTGTGAAGAGTCTGAACTACTGAACTTAATTATTTACTGCCGTATGAAGTGCCTTGTGCTTCCAATAAAGATGTGATCAAGCTCCTATGTAGTATGTACTTACAATGCAGAAACTGAGCAATGAACTCGTGTAATACTTCCTCCGTCCAGATTTATAAACTATATTTTCTCTTGGCATATAGACTAAGAAGATATTAACAATTAACTATATATATTACCTATAATTATTATATCTAAACACTATATTCAACATATGTATGTAGAGAATATAAAACATAGCTAGATATTTATTAAAAATGTAGGGGAGAATATAACATTAATTTTACAAGAACATTAAACCGCACAAAAGGAGGCTTGTGGTTCAACATACTACAAGCATGCTTTGGAGGTATCACGGATACTTTATACGATTGCAAACAGGGTCAGATCAGATGCTAATTGTATCAATGTAAGCTACCGCAAACACAGTTGCATAGAAGTGCACTATGTTATGGTGAATGCTACAGCAGCATATGTCTAAACACTTTGCTCTAGTGAGACATTCTAATGCACATTGGATCTCTGTACCAAAAGTAGCAAGGTACTTATATCAAGTTCCTCTTATTGACCATTAGCTCGTGCTACCGCTGCTTCGCCAGGAACTCCCGCAGCACCTCCGACGCCGCCGCGCTCAGCTGCGGCCGGTCCTCCTCTCCCCCAACCTCCCCCCTCCCTCTCTCCTCCTCCACGCCACCCGCCCAAGCGCCATTGCCTCCGCGGCTCCGCGTCTTGCCTTCCATCCCTGCCTCGAGGCGACGCACCACGTGAACTCTCCACTTACACACACAGAGCCCATGGGCCTGCATGGACTTTAATAAATGGGCCGTAATGAGCCTATACGGCCCCGTTTTTGTTGCGGAGGACTCTTGGGCCTGTTTGGCAGGCCACAAACCGGTCGGCTTTTCGCAGCCGCTACAGTACTTAACTTTTAAACGGAGTATTTTCTTAAGACGAAATCTACAAGTTAAACATAGTACACGTTAAAAGCTCAACATCTATACCAACCAAAATCGTAAGTGAGTATCGATCTCTCCGTAATCTATACTGTAAACAGCTAAAATTTAAAAATTTCAGCCAAAAGCCATAAGCCGTAGCCAAAGTAAACAGGCCCGGAGACTCTGAGAGTGGAGTTTTTTGCTATTATGGTACCCTCTAAGTTAGGCTTCGCTGAAACGGCACTTATACCGTGGGCTTCTCCCAAATAGTACTCTTGTTGTTAACACCTCTCCAAAATAGTATTCTCAGGGATTTTAACTCAAATAATTTGATTTTCGAATTTGTACTCCCCCAATTGACTGAACTGCCCCTGCTCATTTTGTTTAACCCTGATCACTTTTATTTTTTTCTTTTCACATCGTTTGGGTTTCATTGGCGACGGCGGCACGCCGACTGGCCGATCGGACCTGTGGCGTGTGGTCCGATCACACCTGCCGCGTACGTGGTCCGGTTGCCCCTGTCGACGTGCGACCGTACCTGGCTGGCGTGCGATCGTCCATGGCCTGGGGTGCGCGCACTCCCGTGCGATCCTTGCCGCGCTCTCGCCTGGCGTTGACGGCGCCGCGCCGAGTATTCCGATCGGCTAGTCGGCGTGCCGCCGTCGCCAATGAAACCCAAATGATGTGAAAAGAAGAAATAAAAGTGATTAGGGTTAGACAAAATGAGCAGGGGCAGTTCAGTCAATTGGGGGAGTACAAATTCATAAATCAAATTATTTGAGTTAAAATCGCTGAGAATACTATTTTGGAGAGGTGTTAACAACAAGAGTACTATTTGGGAGAAGCCCACGGTATAAGTGCCGTTTCAGCGAAGCTCAACTTAGAGGGTAATAGCAAAAAAAAAACTCCTGAGAGTGGTAATGGAATCGCAGCGGAACTGAAAAAGAAGCGTAAAGGCAAAGACGAGGGAGGGGAAGGAGGTGAGGTGCGTGACTGCGCCTGCGCCTTCGCCTCCGTATCAATCTGCCTCCGCATCCGCCGTCTTCCCCGAGGCGGCGCCACCCCAATCCGCCTCAAGCCGCCGCCCGCAGCAGCGACGAGGGAGTCAACTGTTACAGGGGAAAGGCGGCAGTTTCTGCTCGCCTGCCTTGGCCAGTCGCAGCCCGCCGTCGCATTCGTTCCGCCGCGTCCGCCTCCACTCGCTGTCGCCCATTCCTCGTGCTACTACGGGTACATCCATCCGCCGGCTCGTCTGGCCGCGGTTGCGTTGTGCTCGCGCGCCGTGGTGGGGAGCAAGTAACGTGCGGTGCGGTTGCTTCTTCTGGAAGCTTCGGGGGGCAGCCGAACCGGTTTGGGCGCAATCAGCGGCAATGTCGGGTTCATCGGCGGCGGGGGAGGACATAGTGCAGCACCTGTCGTCCAATTCCAACCCGTCCTCGTCCAAGCTCGCCAAGCTCGAGGCCCGCATGGCCGGCAAGGCCGTCTCGGTGCCGTCGCCGCCGCACCATCCGGTGATTTCTTCCGCCTTCGCCGCCACGTTTATGGACCAGGAGGAGCTGCCTGAGTCCTCCTCTTCCGACGATGATGTCAGCCCTAAACCTCGAACTATATCTGTTGCTCCCCCCCCCCCCCCCCCCCCCTTATTTTTTTGCTAAAGTACAGTAGCGTTTTTATCTATCTTCGATTGCCTTGCTTGCACATGACTTATGATGCTATGATCGTGCTGGTTCGAACTATTCGTAATGTCTCTTTTGTAAACCTGTACTTGTAGATTGCTATTGTAACTAACTACAGACTAGTCCAATGTTTCTATCCCTAATTCCATCTTTCTTCTAGCCCTGAGTCCAGACTAATGTTTCCTGCTTTTGCTGATCAGAACGGTGAGGAGTTCTTGATACAGAAGAACACACTGAAGCGTCCGAGATCGCCAGATGGTGACCAAGGCCTAGCTCTTGGAAATTTTGACGTGCGCTCTACTAATAGGAACTGAGCAGAATTAAATGGCATGGGCTATTCTATTTTGCACTTGCTTGTGGTTCACTTTTAATAATCTTTTGTTTGGTGCATTCTTTTGTAATTGTAACTTTCAGGGGTCGGCTAATGAGGCAGCAAAGGTTTTAGACATCATGGATGCACGACCATCCTTAGATAACTCAAACAAAAAAATGCAAGGCCGTGGAAGGGGACGTGCTGGAACAGGCCGAGGGCGTGGCTCAAAGAGTGTTGATCAAACACGACTAGCTTCGACTTCCTCAGTAATTGTAGCAAATGGTCAACATGACAAGTTAACCAGCATGGTATGCCGTGCAATTTTATTCTCAAGATCTCAATTTATCTTCCTAGCTTTTGATTCACTTGTGGGCAATGGTGAGTTACTATCCTGCACTCGAATTAATGAGTAATGACATGCAAATGCCTGGGCTGATAGTGAAGAAATTGCTATAGTTTAGTTTGCTATCATTGAGATTGTTAGATATATAAAGCCTGATTACTATACAGAGTGATTACCTTCTTGTTTATGGATCATATAGCAAATATAAGCACCTCAAGACTTGGATTTTACTAACTGACCCATATTAGATTGATAAATAAAAATTGAAGTTTCATAACACATTAAAACTACATATTGAGCAAGAAGAGGATCACTGCGTCCGAGAATTTGGAATTCTGTAGACCGGAAGAAATTGATAAGACGTTCTAAGTTCTTGTTTAAGATAAGCTTGGACTAATTTGATTTTAACAACCTGACTGTATGATAACATCCCAAAGGATTGTACATGCCGCGATCAAATGATACAAGATATGGTAGTTCATTGATACTTTTGAAGGATTCATTTGTAGTAACTCGGATTATTGGTAGTTGCGGTGGACTATGTGTACCTCATACACATATATTAATTATCACTGGCAAGAGAAAACACTTACGATGAACAGTTGTATGATAGCACCCTCCTGTACAATGATTCAGCCTCATATGCTAATTTATGAGCACTTTCCAGCAGGAATCCCGAGTAAGTGTTCTACTTGGCAATGATTCCCGGACTGCTTTACAGGTAACACTTCTTTCTTTACATCATTGTTTTCTGTGAGATGTGCACCATGAAGTATTCCCCTTGTCTTGGTCATGGTATGGGTCTGGAGTTGTCTGGGCTTGTAATGTTATGCACTTATGCTAATGCTAATGCTAATGCATCCTTGTGCTATCCTTGCATCTCCTGTTTGTCTGCTTCTGAATGTGTTTTTGTGTTAGCTAATACATATACAATGGGATCTTTCTGATGGCTTTTGTATATGCCTCTAAGCCCTTTTTCTTTGAGATGACTTTTTCCATTTACTTCCATAATTTCATTGAGTTTGGGTATCTTAATTCCATAAAGTAGTCTGCTGTGTTTAAGATACCCTGCAGAAAGCATGAACAGCCTTTGTGAAATATTGTACTGGGACAGGTCATATCATATACGGGATTAGGGCGTACCCAGTGCCGAAGCTCCCACACTATGTGGGGTCTGGGGAAGGGGATTTTCTAGGCAGCCTTTCCCCTGCTTTGCAGAGAGGCTGATTTGAACCCGCGACCTCCAGCGCACAATGGAGAGACTCCACCAATGCGCCAGGCCCGCCCTTCATATACGGGATTAGGGATACTTGTGAAATATAGTATACCAGACAAACATGTCTAGGCTCTAGAGTCTTTTTTTGTGTGTTTCAAATTTATATCCTTAAGCCCCCCCCCCCCCCCCCCCCATATTGAATAGGAAGAACTATCACTGTTATATGGTAAAGTTGCATTTTTGGAGGAGGAGCTTAAAAAATCGCGGCAAGAAGCAACGGACTACCATCAACTTAGTGATAGGTTAGCAAAGGTAAGGCAATACTCACTACAAGCTCTTATTGTATCTTGAATTACCTAGGTCTCTGACATGTTGGCTTTGCATTATTCTACCAGGAATTGAAGGATCTCAAAGATCATGATCAACAAAAGAAATCAAAGGTTGTTACACTTAGATACTTGGATACTATAGTGGCAGACTGTTATTGTATTATAATCAACCATTTTTATTTAGCTACTCTTCATTCTTTCGTTTGTATACATTAGTTAGACCATTTTATCCTGAAAATTTAGAATTCACTACTCAGGCATATCAATGTTGAATAACTGTAGAAAACGGCTCGCGTCTTCTATATGCACTGCATCTTGAATATTATAATCTGTTAAATTGCATGGATGTAATATATTGTCCTGATCAATATGGTAGAGAAGGTCATGCCATTGTTACACATAAATAATGTGTGGCTCAGAAATCTTACTCTTGCATGCTAGCCATGCAATAATAACTATTATTGAAACTATGTAATATATACGCTTATATAATCATTTTCATTAATGCAGCAAATGAAGATCCTATCTGGTTTGCTGATAGCTGTGTCAAAAGCAGAGAGGCAAGAAGCACGAATGAGGATAAGGCAGGAATCTTTCAGACTTGGCAATGTTGGTGTTATGAGGTAATCTCCCAATATTCCAGGTTTCAAACACTTAATGGTGAATAGTAGACGTATAGGTTTAGAGCTCCTTCAGCCTGGAGAATAATATTATCTTTATAAGGAGTCCTTGCTAACTATAGCTTGATGGTGTATACTGGCATGTATGCTGCCCTATTGTCTTTCAAAAACAGGGCAGGTAGCATGACCCTCAGTTGCTGTATAGATCCAGTATGCCTTCTAGTATTGACAACTTATCTTGAGTAGTTGATGCTGCTTCACCTCTCTCTCTCTCTCTCTCTCTCTCTTTGTGTTTTGGGTATGGACTATCTATTGCAACTTTTTTTGACTAGTATCTGTCATAACTCAGAGCTGGAACTGTCATATCTGAAACATGGGAGGATGGCCAGGCAATAAAGGATCTTAATTCTCATCTTGTGAGTTTCCGCGGCTCCATAGATCTGTCTATTTCAATACACACTATTAATTATGGTGCTCCATTGTAAAAATTTATCATGTAATGTTAAGAACTTCAACTGTTGAACTTTGATCTGGGTGACCTGTCCAGTTGTTAATACCTAGCCAGTAGCAATTTTACTTCAGAAGGCACCTACCAGATACCATTAGACATTAGTAGACAACTTCTGTTCCGTATTCTTATTGTTTACCAATTTTGATCACAGCCACATGTCACTAGCTTTAAGTCATAATGTTCAAGTATCTTATAAGATATGTTGGTCTTATTTATTGAGCATCATGTTCACAAGCAAACATTTTTCCTCCTGGTTTACTGATCTGGGCTAGCCTGGATGTTTAGCTGATTTTACTGATGTAAGGTGGGCATGCCATTCTATTTCATAAAACTTCATCTATTAAGGCACATTGTCCAACTTGCAACTTTAAATGTTTTGGATTCATGAAGACTAATGCTTGCTTAACTTCACCTCGGTCTCATGAAGACTAATGCTTGCTTAACTTCACCTCGGTCTCATGGCAGCCAAAATTTTAGTACTACTTATAGTTGTGCATTTATACATCAACAGTAGGTTTCTTTATCCCCGAAAAATGTTAACTCGTGAACTATTATTGCCATTCATGTCTTTTACATGATTCCCTAGTAGCCTTCTGTATAATCTCAAATCTTTCTTGATAGTGATGTACCATCCCTTTGCTGAATTGCTACTGTATGCTGGACCTTTCTGTAGAAATCTTTGCTGGAGACTAAAGAGGCTATTGAAAGGCATCGTAAATCACTAAAGAAAAAACAATCTGGTAAGAGTTATTCTTTCTTTAAAAAAATATTGTCTTGTGCCAGCTCAAATTCTTTACAAGCTACCAATTGAACCATCTTGCATTTGTTTGCACAGAACGTTAGTGCATGACCTTTCATAAATGAAAAGAATATTTGAAATGAAATAGCAATTTGTGTAGATTCATGCATATATAACTCCAATTCTCTTTCTCTCTCTCTCTCTCTCTCTCTCTCTCTCTCTTGAAGATAAACTGTAGGGGAGTCGCTGACAGCATAATATATTAAAAATAAAGGGAAAAATATTTACAGCAGAAGAAAGAATATACAGGCCCTACAAGGGGCAAAAATTATTTAAGGGAGTCTAGCCAGGCAAAAAGAGTTGCTTTGAGATTTTCATTCTTTTTATACAAGGGAAAGCTCCCTGCTTTCACACAAGCAAGAAATAAAAAGGTATATCAGCTTAAGTGTTATTTTTGCTGGCACTATCTTTTTTTTGGTTATGATTTTCTACTGTAGATAAGGGTGATGGCAGTGATGCTGAAACTAGCATGTCTGAGGAAGATTTCCTCTTACAGGATGAGATATGCAAATCTCGGTTAACAAGTATCAAGCGGGTAAATTCCTTTTTCTAGTCACTGTTACCTGGTTGTTGAGCATGTCCTCCCCCTCGTAATCTACTTTCCATGAACTTTATTGTAGGAGGAAGAACAATATTTGAGAGAAAGGGATCGGTATGAATTGGAAAAGGGTAGGCTTATACGTGAAATGAAGCGTCTGAGAGATGAAGATGGATCACGCTTTAATAACTTTCAAATTCTTCACCATCGTTATGCTCTCTTAAATCTTCTTGGAAAGGGAGGATTTAGTGAAGTCTACAAGGTATACTCTTGCTTCAGCTATACATATATAGGAGTCATATTATATAGGAGTCATATTTATCTATTTTTTGCTAACCACGCCCTCTTTAAATACAGATAAATTTTGTGGTCATAAGGTTGAAACACTGAACTTTACCATTATTTATTTAGATCTTTCTTTATGTGTGCTCTTATCAAGAGAACTTGCTTGAAGGAGGTAGGAGTTAATACCCACTTTAAGGCCCATTTTTGGTGCGCTGGGATCTGTCTTTATGTGTGCTCTTATCAAGAGATTGCTTAAAGGAGGTAGGGGTTCATACCCACTTTAAGGCCCATTTTGGGTGCGCTGGGATCGGGTGGGATCCTGACCCATGGCCCATCCAAAAATGGGCCTGAAAGGTAGAAAATGTGGGAGGAAGTCAGATAAGAAGAAACAAATATCTAAACCTTTTTTTTATATTAACATTGAGATTGGAACAATTGGTAGGTAAATCCTGGATGGAAACAATGGGAGTAACGCATCTGGTATTGCAAATATCTTTTTTAACCTATTGAAATGTCCCTTGGTTTATCTCCTTTATCTTTTAAAACATGTAAGGTGTGGTAAACAGGTAAAGTAATGCGCACAGTGTGTGCCATCTTAAACCAGCTTTGATGATTATATTCATATCTGAACATTTGACTAGTCCATTGTGCTTTCTTTCATGAAGTAACCTCAATATAGCGTCTGCATCTGCTTTGCAGAAATTTGAGTCTTTTTTGTTTGATAGCACCAGCAGTTACATGTAAACTGTTGCTTTGAGCAGGCTTTTGATTTGGTGGAGTACAAGTATGTGGCATGTAAGCTTCATGGTTTGAACGCTCAGTGGAGTGAGGAGAAAAAGCAGAGCTACATACGACATGCGATTCGTGAATATAACATCCATAAAACTTTGGTGCATCCAAACATTGTCAGGCTATGGGACATATTTGAGATTGATCACAACACATTCTGCACCGTCCTAGAATATTGCAGTGGTATAATCATTTTTCTTAAGTACCTTCAAATTTATTTTTGATATGACAATGTAAATTTGGTGGCTTTCGTTACTGGTACCCATTTTGGGGGGGGGGGGGGGGGGACTTCATTCTTAAATATCTCATGTTGCCATAAACTTCATAATACAGAGAATGCTACATGGTTATTTGTTTTTTTTGTGTGCCAGACATATATTAGTGTTGCCCAGATACATTCATCTATGACGAACTCTTACTTCAATGTATTAATGGTATTTAGGTCATTTCCTATTGTCTAGGATTTGGGTCCTTGCGTGTCTCTTATGCTATATATATGCCGTATATGGGCTATTGCAATAAAACAAGGTTCCTTCATATTAACATGGTATTAGAGCTCAGGTTTTAGAATCTAGCTCCAGCCGTCGTGCGCAGCCGCCGCCCCCAGGGGGAGTGTGCTCCACTATCGGGGGTGGCCACCTCCCGACCGGCGTCGCGCGCCGCTGTCACCCATGCCCGCCCGCTCTCCTCTACGCCGCACCGCCGCCAGAAGGCCTCCCCACCGTCGCCAACCCTGGATCCGGCGGCCGCTGCCCTCGCTCCGCCCGGATCCAAGGGCCTCCGCACCGGATCCGGCCGATCTCGCCCGCGCCGGGCCGCCGCCGCCCGGATTCGGCCGTGCCTCCTTCACGCCGTCGTGGATCCAGCTGTCCCCACTCCAGATCCAGCCTTCTTCGGCCGTCGCCATCCGCGCCGCCCACCTGGATCTGGCCGCAGCCAGCCTGGACGCGACTGGATCTGGCATCCCCGACATTGCCACACCTGGATCTAGAGGGGAGGCGCTTGGTCGCTGCTCCCTCTCCTGTGGCCGTCGCCTCCTTAGCCTTCCGCCCGGATCTGGTTGCCTCCAAGCTGGATTCAGCTAGCTTAGGGCCGCCGTCATCTATGCCGTGGTCGTTCATGCCGCCATTGGCCTTCCACAGGCCACAGCATGAGACGCCGCCGTCCTCTCCTTGGACTGCCGCCGCTACTCGGCTCTCTTGGCCCTGCCGTGTGCTCTGCCATCACCGGATCTTAGCCTCGGCATCGCCTTCGCCAAGCCCCTCCATCGGACATTGCACCAGCACCGCTGCCAATCCGGCCACTGGAGCTGCAACCATGCCTCCTCGCATGCCTCCTACTCCTGCCGTGTTTCGCGCCCTCGACGCCCGCGTGGGCTCCCCACAGCGGGATCTGTCGAATCTGGCCTAGAGATGGCCTCCCCGGGCCGCCGCCCCCCTTCCCTGGTTGCCACTGTCCACCCAGTCGGCCACCCCCGTCCGCACACGCACCGCCGCCAAATCCTGCCACCCTGCTCTCTCCGACCATGAAGCCTCCTCACCACCACTCAAGAGAGGGGGAAGTGCGTTCGGGGGGAAGCTTTGTGAGAGTGAGGGAGGATTTTATTTCGCCATCTCCTGGCTGTGCTCTACTGAAGCTCGTGAGGAGGAGGATGCAAGCCAGGTCTGTGGATGACAAGCTAGTTGTTGAGAAGCTGGCTGTGCTCTGCTAAAGGGTGTGGTTGCTAGTATTTGCAACTTTAGATTCTTGGTGTTAGTGGCTGCTATCTTTGAGTCATTTCTTTTGAGTCTTCCGTTATGTCGATCCAAGTCCGTTCCCATCTCTCTATCAGTTCGTCAAAGCCGTGTGAGTCTACAAATTTCTTGTCAGTCAGCCGATCGCTTTGCTAGCCACGGTACATCCTCCTCTCGGATGGGTGTGGTCCTCTCCTTCTTTACGCATAACCGCAGTTGCCGCTCTTCTCTTTGAGCCACTGTAGATCGTAGAAGTCGTTATGTTGCCGCAGCTTCTCTTTGAGCCGCCATCCCGAGCTTCTAAGGTTGCCGCATTTCTTCTGCACTGCGCCTTCATTGTGCTTCTTGTGTACTGCGTTGCCGTCGTCTCGGGCTTTGATCTATGCTGCCATGCTTCTATCTCTCTCATCGGTTTGTTTTGACAGCTATCTCTATTTGTATCACTTTTCACATCCTCTTCATTGTGTTGCCGCGGTCGACTTTGTTCCCGCTTACCTCTACCTTCTCGGCCCTTGCACTTTGTGCTTTGTGGGATGTTGCACGATTTCGGATGGGAGGCGATCTTTCCGACACAATTTTCCAAGAGCTGCATGCTATGACATCTTTAAGACTTAGACTTTAGATTTTTCCTATTTTAGTGTTAACCCTTTTCAAATGTAATGTTATTGTATACATCTTATATTTAAGGGGGGTGTTAAGGGTATTTAGGTCATTTTCTATTGTCTAGGGTTTGGGTCCTTGTGGCTCTTAATGCTATATATATGCCCTATGGGCTATTGCAATAAAACAAGCTTCCTTCATATTAACACAATGAACTTATTCCATTTTTTTTGGGTCGGATCCTTAGGCGGTTCTTGGGAGAGATGGCGAAAAAAGTCCAATAGTTAAAACTAAAAGGACCACATAAACCAATGCCTCCATGCAGAAAGCTATGAGGATGTCATGAATATTTGAGCTAGATTATCAGCAATACTTCTGATATCTAATAATGGAGGTTGAGGTTGTTATTTGTAGTGTCAAGCATGGCCTTGATGCTTGGTTTCACTGCATAGGAGAATATAAGGGTGATAGATCGTGCCCCCCCCCCCCCCCCCACCAATTACAAGGTAGACCATGTCTCGTTGAAGACGGAAGTTTCTTTTTGCTGTTCTCTTCTTAATAGGCATAATCTCCTTTCCATTAACATATACTTTAGTCAGCCTTGTGAAGTTGTTATTTTTAAGTGGAATGCTGTAGTAGTCATTGATAATGATTTTACTACCTAAATCTACAATTCTCAGATCAGGAGGCCATGACATGTGATAATGTTCTTCATTGTTAATGTTTTACCCAGGCAAGGATCTCGATGCAGTCCTTAAAACAACACCAATTCTTCCAGAAAAGGAAGCAAGAATCATAATTGTTCAAATATTTCAGGGCCTTGTTTATCTTAACAAGAGGGCTCAAAAGATCATCCACTATGATCTCAAACCAGGCAACGTTCTCTTCGATGAGGTTGGTGTTACAAAAGTTACAGACTTTGGCCTGAGCAAGATTGTGGAGGATGATGTTGGGTCTCAGGGAATGGAACTCACTTCTCAGGGAGCTGGAACCTATTGGTGAGTGTATTCACTTTTTCAGTTGATTCTTTGTACTAGCCCAAGACAAATTTCAAACTACCTGTTCTTATGGAATGTATTAGCTGCTGGCATTAAATTTCTATATCTGGTGCAAATAATGCATGCTCTCTCTAGTAGAGTAGCACCTTTGGTGTATCATTGTAGAACCTTTTAAGGGAATTACTATTTGTTGCATGGGCTACAACCGTAATTATGTTACAACTTACCAATGAAATACTTTCCTGTAACGTTGAATTTAAATAGGTGGGATCATACATTTACAACAACAATAAAGACTTTGTCCTAAATAAGTTAGGGTAAATTGGGAATGAAACCTCCTTAAGGTTGAAGAAACGAGAACCTTATAATTAAATCTACAAGGCTAAAACTCAAAACCCTACATCCTGCCATCTAAACTAAGAGTCCTAAGGCACCGCCCCTAAACCTTCTTCTTATGTCATGGTTCCAATACATAGATAGCTAACTTCTATGCACTCCTATCTAAAGCTAGCCTTTTGGATATATTTCAATCCTTCAAGTCTCTTTTAACTGCTTCCTCTCACGTTAGTCTTGATTCACCTCTGTCTCTTATGTTTTAGGTATGTTTTAAAATTCCACTACGTACCGATGCCTCAAAAGGCATTCGTTGGAGATGTCCAAGCCATCTCAAACGATATGGGACAAGTTTCTCTTCAATTGACGCTACTCTTATCTTGTCACGTATATCATCATTGCGGATTTGATTCCGCCTTGTATGACCACAGATCTACCGCAATATCCTCATCTTCTGTACATATTGTCATTTAGTCGCCCAGCATTCCGCTCTATATAGCACGTAGGTTTGATCGCCGTCCTATAGAACTTACCTTTTAACTTTTGATGAGTTTTTTTATCACACAAGACACCCGATGCTTGGCGTCATTTCACCTACCCCGCTCTTATCCAGTGGCTCACGTCTTCATCAATCTCGTTGCCTCACTATGGCATCGATTACAAATATCGAAAAATGTCCTTTCTAGGCACTATTTGTCCGTCCAAACTAACATCTTCATCATCTACCCTGACAGTTGAAACCACACATCATATACTCAACTAGCCTCATAGGCGCGGCGCGACGCCGCGCCAGCCACTGTGTGTACCGAAGCAAAAGAGGCGAAAATTCGTGAGGAGTTTTTCAAAAAAAATGGAAGGCATATGCGTATTTCCGAAAAAGCTAAAGGGGTTTTTCGTAAAAAATCGAGGACATGTACGTAAACAAACAAGGACCCGTGCGTAATTTAGAAAACCGCGGGGCGCTATCCTGCAAAGTGGAGGGGCTAAAAAAAACTGGCAGGGACCTTTTCGCGATAACCAAGGACCTTTACGTAATTTCGGGAAAACGCAGGGGTTTTTTTGCAAAAAAGGTCTCCCGACCGTACGTAGATTCTGCGGCCACGCGGCGCGCGGAGCAAGGGCAGGGGCGACGTGGGCGCTCTCTCTGGCCGGGAATCCCCCGGACTTTGTATAGGGTATGATTTTAATCCTACTACATTTTAACCCTAAAGCTCTTCGATTTTAAAGTCTTCCTCCACAGCTCCAGTTTCCTATCGATACCTATGTTACTCTCATCAACTAGAACTACCTCACTAGCGAAAAGTATACACCAAAAGATATCTCTTTGTATATCCCACGTGATCTCGTCCATCACTAGGGCAAAAATGTATGGGCTCAACGTGGATTCTTGGTGTAGTCCCATCTTAATAAGAAAGTCATTAGTATTGCTATCACATGCTCTGACACTAGTCACAACAGGTGGGATTATACAATTAATTCTTATTTATGTTAGCGCATCATTGTTCTTTCAGAGTGACAGACATTTCTGTTTGTAATATTATTCTTTGTTCTTTTTCCAGGTATCTGCCACCTGAATGCTTTGATCTCAGCAAAACACCATTTATTTCATCTAAGGTAATTGATATTTGTCAACATGTTTACCTTTTAATGTAAATAAAAATTGTTCCATCCTAATGTGTTGAACTAGTATGAGCAAAATGATGTGTATAAATATAGACCCTTATGTAAAAGATATTAGGATTTGGCAGTCTTCGATGTTTGTCTTAAATACATCCCTCAGTCACCAGCGAAGCATGCTCACCTGCCAAATATTTCAAAAGGTCCTAATACAAGTGCTTGCTCTGTGAATTTTACAGTCTCCTGAATGAATCTCCTTACCCCAGTTAGTTGTCTAATGTTTCGCTGGGGATATTTCTCTCGAAAATGACTACATGATTTTAACGGGAAAAATCAGATACATTGAACACCCTGAGATTTAGTCCCAGACTTGTGCAGATCCAGCACATCTTGGGTTCACCGGACCTCAACTCTAGATTCTCGGGTGGGCAGAGCCATGGGAAGTGGTTAGACAAGGCGGTGGTGGTGCTGTGGGGGAGGCTGGGAAATTGGGTTGGTGTTGGCTGGTGGGTGGAGGTGGGCAGTGGCGCTGGCAGCAGTAGGGCCACCAGCCATGATGAGGGTGGTGGTCCACTGGAAGGGTGGGGGTGGAATGGTGGATTGATCTGTCAATTGCCGGCGATGGGGAGAGAGGTGGGTCGCCGGGAGGGGTGTGGAAGAGGAGTGAGGCAGTGGCGATGGTGCCACCACCAATGGTGATTGGTGGATGAGGTGGGCAAGGTCAGTGGGCGGTGGCAGCAGTAAGCGGTAACTGGGAAGTGGGAGGTGGCCAAGTGCGAGAGATGGTAGGCGAATTGGTTGGGTGGATATGCAACTTTTAGGTAAAACATCATAGACATGATCCCTAGTTAACCCCATTTCCTTAACTCATTTATGAGCTTCCTGAATTTCCAATTTAAACAACCTTGCTAGGTGAGCAAACCCAGTTATGGCAACATTAGCTATATTCTGAGTGGTGTGTAAACTATCTGTTTGCTTTCATGCAGGTGGATGTTTGGTCAGCAGGTATAATGTTTTATCAGATGCTCTTTGGGAGGCGTCCTTTTGGCCATGACCAGACCCAAGAGAGAATACTTAGGGAAGATACAATCATCAACGCACGGAGGGTGGAATTCCCTTCAAAACCAGCTGTATCGAATGAGGCTAAGGTCTGTTTACTTTTTGTTCAGATGTTATATATATACCTTCTGAGCCATCTCTTGTAGTGATTCCTTTACTAGATTGTGCATGCTATACATGTGAAAGGAGGCTGTCAGTTTGGTTTAAAGTTGTGTTCCTCTACACTCTAGTTTTAAGGAGTATCATGAATTATTTAACAACTGATGATAAAATTACACACATCTTTTAACTTCTAAGTCTTGATTGTTGCACTAAGTGTGTGCTTATGTTGGCTGGTTTGCAAAATTTTGATTTTGCATTATTGTTCCAATCTTTTGTTGGTTAATTTCCCTTTTTCCTCATTGTACCTGAACATTCGCAGGAACTGATACGTCGTTGCTTGACATACAATCAATCAGAGAGACCGGACGTTCTAACAATAGCTCAAGATCCTTATCTCTCTTATGCGAAGAGGTAGACACTGCACAGGAGTACAGGCCAAGATTTTGGACGGGGAGCCGCTCTGCTAAAAGATTTTGGACGGGGATGGATACTTGCAAATGGTAAGGATTCCACAAGCTCAAGAATATCCCAAAGGGTGTAACTGTATATTTTGTAAATTTCAGTTGGCCCCATGACAGCAAATGACCTGAAACATCAAAGGTCTGCCTCTTGGTAATTTAGAGAGAGGCAAGCATTGATTTGGACAGGCCATGTACTCTTTGATGTTTCTTGATGCTGTTGTGCCCCCCATGCGTTGTGTTGATGTTTTCGGCTGGTGCCCAGTGGCCCTGTCGATGGTTAAGAGGTTATTGTTTGTTCATACGGTCGGCAAGGCCTGCCAAATCAACAATCATGAAAGATAGACGAACCGCTCGATGCTCACCACAATTTTTTTTTCTGCTGCACAATGTGATGCTGATGGCTTGTTTGGATGGACTATTTAGATTCGAGGAGAAACAGTTACATAATCAGTAACGATAACAAAAACACTTCATGATTTACAGGTATAATTTCCTTTCGAAGTGAAAGGAAAGACTTAACAGGTTAAGGATCAAGCAATTCAGAATTTCTTTCGTCATTCGGGGTTTCTGTTCTACTCAACTTTTCCGTGATTGATTTTTTCCATGCTCTAGCGTAGCAGTCGCATAGAAAATCATTCATCTATTTACCTTCTCACGATGACCCGGCACGGATGAGAAGTGATGGACCGGTTGACGATGAGAGGTGATGTCCGTATGTTTAAACGGAACTAGCAAGGTGGCCTGTGTACTTACGTGAGCATCTTCCGCTCGGACAAAAAGGCTATTATTTTCTTTGCCCCAGTGACCCCTTATTTTTAGGGTTGGCCCTATGCCTATTTTCTCCATATGTTGTGGGGCGGGCCAGCAGGTCAATGGGCCGACCCACACCCCCTTTGCATCTCTATTCCTAGCCAAGAGTTAGTAGGGTTAGCCCATTATGCGTTCTCTTTACAATGGGCCACCAGGTTCAGGTCTGGGCCGGACCCGCCCCGGTGCACTCCTACCGCTGCCCATCACTAAACAATCTCTTTTTGTTATTTTTTCTATGGCAAGTCTACGCGGACCCATCTGCTCATTAATTCGGCTCTAGTCAGCTTCTTATCTGTGGCACTGCAATTCATCATTCTTTCATGTGGTGGCCTCATAGTCATTGGGCAGTGGGGATGTCATTAGCAGCTGCTGTTGTTGCAATTAACAGTTCTGCCGCGACTCCCTTGCACGGGACCTTGCCTGCGGCCGTTGGGTGGTGTGAAACCTTTGTGGGTCTCACCACCTACCATATCGGGCTAGCTTATTCCGCGGTCGGGTGGCGTATCAGGAGTCACTCGTGTCGACCGCTGGTTTTTTTACGCTTGGCAAGGAGCTAGATTTATAATTTTGTACTGTATAAGACTATTTTCGAAATTAAGGTGCCATAATAGGGTCAAATAAAAAATTGTAATTTAGTTGTGTACTTGATACTTCAATATTTGTTAGTTGTTTTTGTTCATAGATTTATGGTAATAGGGAAACAAACTTTGCGTAACTATTTTACAACTAATTTAAGTAGTACTCTCTCAGTCGATAAGAATATAACTCAAACAAAATGTAAAAAAAACTCTGCTTGTATCAATTTATTTTAGTCTTTTAAGCCCACCCTCCTTTTTCATCCTGACTTCGCCACTGGCCTGCTACCATTTCTTGACCCAAATACTATACTTATTTTGTTAAAATACTTAGTGGCGTTAGTGTTTAGGATATAATTTTCTTAATTTAAAGCTTGCGTGTGTATCTGTGGAAAAACAAATATCTGAAACTCTGTTTGTTGAATCAGGCTAAGATTCCCAAGAAAAAGCTGCATGATCGGTTTGTTTCTGATTTGGAACTTAAGAACTGTACCAAATTGATTGATGATATAAGAGGAGAAGATATGATAGCTTCTGTTACTGTCCCGGGATACAAGAAGAACAGGAAGTATAGAATCCCAACTCCTGTCACTCTGGATTCGAGTGACAACTAAGGCATGAGGTGACTCATTCAGTTACTCTGATACATATTGTGAATCCTATGTATATACCGTTCGTTCCGTCTGGCGTCTGATACATATATACCTAAGAATCCTAACTATACCTATTCGTGTGATACTTGTACCAAAGAATTCCGTTTGTTGGCAGGAAGATCAGCAGTTGATATTATTTGGGTGTGTGGGCTTAATTAGTATCTGAACTTTTTTGGTATCTGTTCTAAGTGTGGTGGGTGTGTTAAATCACTTCTGTTTGGGATAGTGATAGTAAGCAAATCATTAACCATGTGATCTGTGATACAGCAAGGCTACTGAACTATTAGGCCCTGTTTGGTACAGCTTCACCAACAGCTTCATGAGCTGTTGTGAGCTGTTTTTTGCCAAACAGCTTTTTTGCAAACAGCTTCATGGATGAAGCTCCTTAAATCATGCTCTCACAAGGGAATGGGGTGGGGTGAAGTTGAAAATAGTAGCTTTTCACAGCTCTCTCCCTCAGGCTCGCAGTTCTAGGAATCCACTGCCCTTGTAGTTGACAGAAATTACAACACTTTGCCACTGGGTCCCCACGCCTGTTTCCTCTCCTCCCGTTCGCACTTCTCTACCGTTCACACTGATTTTAATTTTAAATTTTTAATTTTTTTTAATTCATACTCATTCAAATATATTATTTTTTAATTCATATGACCATATACAAACATACAACTCCAAATGTTAGAACAAATCAGGTAGACAGAGGCATCTTGGACAATTGCCCTCTCTCAGTCATGCATGAAGCTGTTGGTGAAGCTGAGTTGTGACAAAAAAAAATAGCTTCACTGGTGAAGTTGAGCTGTGCCAAACGGGACCTTAATGGTCCTCTATTCTGGACGCTCAGAATTGACTTTGCTGTCGCATTAGGCCTTGGTAAAAAAAGGAAGAACTGGAGCTGCTTATGATGGTGTACATGTTACCAAGTCTGCATGCACGAGTCGTACAGCTGCATTTGTCGTAACGAGCAAGACATGTTATGTTGTGGTACGTAGATTCCATGTGTCCCCGACTTTGTGCGCTTGTTATCATCACATTACGGATGTTTTTTTTATACCTTTCCCCATCTTGGAGCTTTATTCCTCACATCGATGGCGGCATAAAAGCAGGCTTTGCAAATATTGTCATATTCATATTGAATTTTTAAAAGCTGATTTTCTATAGTAAATAATTTTTCTATAGTATCTAATATTCAAATGGAATATCTTTTTAAGATAATGTCTATTAGTCGATTGTAGTACGTATTACAATGACTTCATTTATTCAGCCAACTCACACACGAATACCTCTCTATAAGCTACTAGTATTTATAAACTAAAACAAAAAGCTAAAACCAAAGGTTAATATGTACGGGCTAGCATGTTACATAAGAAGAGTGATTGAAACATGGTGGTTACATAGTGCAAGCTTATTTAGGACCATCTGTTTGTAACATAGGAATTTGCTGTATAGAAATTGAAGGGTTTTTTTTTTGTGAAATTCCTGTATAGAAGCAGCGCTTTTTTTTTTCTTGTGTGATAGGTGATACCACGGCCATGGCTCTCTAGAATGCTATATATGGTAGTTCGCAACAATGGGCTTGACCGTATTATGATATCTGTTGGTGATGGTACCTCTCCCGTTCCACCGTCTCTAAAGGGCTCAAATTTTAACATATATATACAC
The DNA here is from genome assembly GCA_017311315.1 of Dendrocalamus latiflorus. NCBI lineage: Eukaryota > Viridiplantae > Streptophyta > Magnoliopsida > Poales > Poaceae > Dendrocalamus > Dendrocalamus latiflorus. The sequence continues at coordinate 30,520,327 of CM029632.1, read as the reverse complement.
ACACACAATTCTATGCACAGGTGTAAAATGCACGACGAAAAATTAATGTCGGGTGTGAGTAAAGGTACTGTCAAACATATGTAGAATTACTGTTAGTTATAATACTATAAAACTGATAGAAATTCTACAAGAAGGCATGATTTTTATTATTCCAAACGACCCACACCAACAGCCTCAAGAATGGATGCCTCACTTGTCGTTGTCTACAAATCCAAACACAAACGTATGTGTAGCATAATCCCCCATCTCTCTCACTCACATGCCACGAAACACCTCATTTCGTCGCCTCCGTGGTGAGCCCAAAACCGAACGGAAAGAGCGGGTCGTAGTGCGCGTCGCCGACGTTCATCGGCAGCTGGTCCACCGACTTGAACCACGTCCTCGACAGCTTCCCGCTGAACCCGTAGTCGCCGAACAGCACGTCGGCCACGCCCTGGCCCTCCGTGCCGGGCAGCCACGCCGCCACGAACGCGTCCATGTCGCCGATGTACGGCTCCACCACCAGCGGCCTGCCCGAGATGAGGACCACCACGCACTTGATGCTCTTGCAGACAGTCTGGACCACGCTCGGCCCGGGCTCCGGGATCGTCAGGTTCAGGTTGTCGCCGAACGTCTCGGCGTAGGGCGGCTCTCCGACCACCACGATCGCGTAGTCGTACTTGTCGCCGTTGATGACGCCGCTGTCCGGGTTCTCCGAGTAGACCACCTGCGTGCTGGGATCCACGGTGGACTTGATCGCCGAGAGGATGGTCGTCCCTGTTTCACCACATGATTGCAAATTATTGTTACCATGAATTTTGTTCCAAAGGTTTAAGATTTACTGCAAACTGCAAGCAATGAAACAAGGGATGCCATCGATTTACCGGCGGTGAGGTCGTTGCCACTCTCCCCTTGCCAAGTGATGGTCCATCCTCCACACTGATTGCCCAAGTTGTCGGCGTGGCTTCCTGCGACGAGGATCTTACCGGCCTTCTTCGGAAGAGGCAACAATGGAGTGTCGGCAGACTTCCCATTTTTCAGCAATACCAAGGATTTCCTGACTGCTTCGCGTGCCAGTTCACGGTGTTCCTATTAAGGGAAAGAAATTCATCGGTAAATCTTCCAGATATCTGAAATGTGAGGGAGAAGATGAGGTGTTCAGAACTGACTTGCTTTCCGAGTTCACCAGCGAGGCTAGGATCGGGGAAAGAGTTCTCAAATAGACCCATAGTGAACTTGACCCGAAGAATCCTATACACGGCATCATCGATTCTGCTCATGGGGATAATGTTGTTTTGAACTTGGGATGTCAAATCATCAATGAATTCTGTGTAGGCATAAGGAACCATGATCTGCAAATAACGCATTTCAGGACTCGATCAGCAAAAAAACATTAGTGAATTTTAACAAAAAAAATAGCATCCGTCAATGATGTACAATCAGTATACCATCCTTTTTTTAAGGACAGTACCATCCTTTCATTATGATCTATGAGTTAGCTATTAAATCCACCTTTCGTTACAAAAAAAATGAATCTGAGGGGACTAACTAGCAACTACAAAGCTTTTGCTTTCCTGGTTTTCCAAGGAAGAAACTAAGTACACATAATTAATTTGCGTATCTTACCATGTCAATGCCGGCACCAACGCCAGCCTCAATTGAATATGAGTAGTTCTTGTGCGGAGGGGAAGTGATTCGATCAATGCCTTCCCAATCTGAAATCACAAAACCCTGTTTCCACAAAATCCCAAGAAACAGGAACATCAGTATCCACCTGAAGAAAATAAGCTAAAAGAACAGTCATCTGCCTTTGTAATGAGCAACTAACCCTAAAGCGGAGCTTGTTCTTGAGAAAATCGGTGATTAGGTTATGGTTTGCGTGCATTTTCACCCCATTCCAACTGGAGTATGAGATCATGACCGTGGAGACACCTCTGATGATAGCGTCGTAGTAAGGAGGCATATGGATGCTCATCAGCCCATGTGTATCGATGACTGTATTGTTCTCATTGATTCCCAGGTATGTTCCACCATCGCCAACAAAGTGCTTTGCGCATGCAGCAACTTTATCACTGCACGGCATGCGAGTGAAACCAAAGTTAGCTCCATCTTGTAATGAACACTACTTTTTCATTTTTTAAACAGTTGGGTACAAGCCACAGAGAGAACGATTCAGCTATATCTGTTTGATGTATACTACCTTCCACCGACATATGGTCTTCCTTCATCATCTGACGGAACATCGCCTTGCAAGCCAGAGATGAGTGTGGTCATTGACTGGACAACCTTTGGGTCTTCACTATAGCTCTCATAGCAGCGTCCCCATCTTGGGTCTCTACAAACCTGGGCAATATCATGTAAAAATTACATGAATGGAGTTCCTCAGGATGGTAAAAACACGAGTTTGCTATCTGGACTGAAACATCCACTCTGCAGGAGGCATTATCTATTACCGCGACACACGGAGAAAAGACATAAGGAATTCCCGTAGCTCTAGCTTCAAGAGCAGTTGCTTCTCCTATCTTCTTTACCAGCGTCGGGTCCCTGGAAGACAGCGCACCAATATGTTCAATACGGACCAACAAATGCTTCACAGTTTGTGTTTTTCTTTCCAAAACTGACAGGAGTTTGCCAGTCTAACGTAACAAAGGCCTCCATAAAATTAACGGGATTTAAATGATTTCGTTATCACATCCACATCAAAAGCAAAACAGTTTCTACCTGGTAGCTCCAAGCCCAACGTTATGAGGAAAGACAGTAGCTTTGTAGACGGTATTGTGCCCGTGCACAGCATCAATACCGTAGATGATCGGAATACCTAGGCGGGTAGAAAGAGCACTCTTTTGCATTTCAGTAACCATTGAAGCCCAAGCCTCGGCAGATGCTTGAGGAGAAGGCACACTGCCTCCACCGCTCAATACACTGCCTGCACCACAGCACACCAATGTCAAACCCACACTCTCGAGCCCTTCACCGTTTGCATTTCTTAAGCATAAGTAAAATATGACGCACCTATGAAGTATTTGGATATCGCATCCGCTGTGGCATTTTCCCTCTCGATTTGGGTCATCTGGCCAATCTTTTCAGCGAGAGTCATCCGACTAAGCAGATCCTTGATGCGAACAGCAACAGGCTGCTTCGGATCTTTGTACTTGAGATACTGCGCTCTCCCCGACACCACCAAGCAGAACATGAGAAGAACGAAACTTATCTTGTGAAAACTTCCCATCTTGGCACCGTGTGTGGTATCGATCACCACGGACAGCCTAGTTGTAGACCTAAAGAGAGGATGTTAACCATATGATTAAACTTCCAAAGAAACTTATCCAACAAACGTGATCTATTATAGTGCAAGGTTCTTATTTGAACAAACCATAAAATCAAACATTAGACCTGTCAAAGATGCTCCTGTATCCATCATGAAGAAGGAAAATAGATACATGGGAACATGTCGCTTAAAACCGACTAGGTTTTTCTCAGTTTCTTTGTTCAAAACGCATCAAGTTGTTGGAAACCAGCAGTCCGGCATGTTTATGGGGAAAACAATAAGCTGCCTAACCTTGAATTGATTCATTCAAATCAGCCGGCACGAAACAAATAAGGGATGAATAAAAGAGAAAATGCAGCATAAACAGAATACAGTATGCAGTGCATTCTCGACAGATGACAACAACAAAAGCTTAGAACACACGGTAAGACACATGTTTACAGGGAAAAACAATAAGCTACCAAACCCAAATTAATTGAAATCAGCCGGCACAGAACGAAGAGATGAATAAAACAGAAAAAAAAATGTAGTACAGACAGAATACAACAGTCAATGCATTCTCGACCTACAACACCACCAAAAGCTTATACAGCACAGTAAGCCTGGATGTATACCTGAGAATATACTCAAAAGGAGGAACTAGCTATCCGCATGCGCACGAGCGCAAATGCGAGAAACAGGGATCTTTTTTTTTGGCAATAGGAAGATGAAACTTGCAGCCTAATGGCACTGCACAGAGATGTTCTTTTCCTCTCACAGCTCTAACGGTTGCTGCCTGAGAGGGGTGAGCATGTCATGAAAGAAAGGGAAACCCCGATTCCTCTTATAGACCAAGTGTGCAGTGAGCCCCGGGGTGCTGCGCCGACATGAGGATGGCAAGGCAACAAAAAAAGAAAGCGAAAGAAATCAGGGCTTTGATTAGCACGAGTGGACCTAACGCGCTGCAACGACGACGACGAGTAATATAAGCAGGAAAGTAAGCAAGAACGAACGATCTCCACCTCCGCATTGTTCCCGTTGATACTCTCCACTCCTCTCTCCCACACTGACCACTCTGCCTACAGGCTAAGGCACAAGCGCAGGGAACGCTCCACGCAGCCGTTTGACTGCTCTCCGCGAGAGATTCGTTTCACCGGCCCAGCTCGCATCGCCCGCGGCAGCGACGAAATTTTCATCTCTCCGGCCGAAAAGGACATGGCAACTAGAAAAAAACTACTTGTTGTAATATTATCATGCGACGTTGGCTTTGACACGCGAACTGTTGTTTCTGCTAATTCGCCCGGTTCAGAGGCTGTAGAATGGAATGGGATGGCTTAACCACCCAGGAAAGTTGTAAGTTAGGAGAAATTTTGGGCTCGCACGAGCGTCAGTACTGACCACTACTATTGCAATAGTACGGGCATCTTAACGCCAAAAAGAAGCTTTCTTTTTTGTGAGGTGGCCATGGGCGGCGTGCACGCCAATTCCAACCGACCGATCGATCCGGCGGACGCCGGATGGATCGACTGATCTGAATAACTGCGTGCGTGCGTGCACCCATCCACACTTGCATATGCAAGGCTGGCATGCGTACATGAGAGCCAAATCGAAGGTGGTGAGCTAGTCACTCTCCACTACTCCACAAACGCCGAACCCATGGCCATGGATATGTACTACTACTACCAGCTAGAGCCCAAGACACCACGGGACAAGGACGGTAGCTTGCAAATCCACATCTACCCAGGCAGGTTTTTCTTGGACGCATTCTTGGAAGCGAAAGAAAGGGTCGGTGGTGGCAAACCTGGAAGCCCATAGGTCCCAAGAGACAGAAAACAATCCGAGGTGATGGAGCATTGGAGCGTACTGGCGATGGGAACGGAGATGGAGGTGAAAGAAAGAGGAACAGAAGAATCAATCAAGCAATGGAGGGGGACTTACCACTCACCAGTTCTAGCAGGGTGACGCTGATGCGAGAGAGAGAGAGAGAGAGAGAGAGAGAGAGAGGAGGCGGCGTTGTGCGGCGAGAAGCCGCGCACGGGGAAGGCAGACGACAGGAGTAAAATGCTTTATTATTGTGCTGCTAACGCTTTCTCACTCGCGGCTTTTTAAACCTTTTTCGCGCTTTTTTTTATCCCGGGGAATCTACGCGACCGCAACGAGAGACCGGGCGCCGTAAATTTGACCGTGCGGATGTCGCGCGGCGGGGACCGAGCGCTTACGCTTACGAGCACGTCGTCCACAACTTTCACTGACTAGTGAGTCTAACGACCGAGTACAGATTAAAGGGCCCGCATGTCAGTGGGGTTTTACGCGGTTACAGCTTACGAGCGGCTGTGACATCTTCGTTTTCTTTTCCGGGTGGACACGGCATCCCTAATCGGGAGCGGTGACATTCCCTTCTGTTTTCTTTTTCCCAGCATACGTCTCGCTACTTGCTGCTCTACCCAAAAACCACTACGCACTATTCTTTTGAACCGGTGATGTTGGTGATTTTTATTTATATTTTTTATATGATAATAAAAGGTAAATATGTCGATGTGGATGATATATATAATTTAAAAAATTATTTAAAATTTTTGTTTTAAAATATTATACTATTTATTGTAACTTTCGAATAAACTAAAAGGGCAAAAGAAAAAGACCTGCTACTGCTACTCCACTGGAGTACTCTTATGTCCTACTAATGCCGTCCGCAGCGCAGCCTCCGGTCGCCCCTGCCATTCCCCGTCGCCCCCGGCCACACCACCTCCCGCACCCAACCACCGGGCCCTTGTCGCCCGCGCCTCCTCCCCCTTCCACCCGTTGCTGTCCAAGGCGCCCACGCCTTCCCCGCGGCATGTGAGCTTGGAGAGGTCTCCCATGGTGGCGGAGCTTGAGGGGCTACGTGACGCAGCGGGATGGAAGAGCAGAAAAAATGCCTCAAAGGTTGTGTGTAGAAATCGGGCTGGAGCAAGAGGCTGCGTTCACAGCCTTGTTGGAGCTCATGGCCGACATCAAACAGCTCGTCGTGGCCCTAGCCATCTCTTTTCAGTAGGAGCCATGTACGCCTCCTCATTGGCGTGCTCCTCATAGCCACCGTTGCCGCTGTCTTGCTCTCTGTGTTGCCACTGATCTGTCATGGCCATGCCGATCCAGTTAAAGCGGAGAACAAAATACGAAAGAGAAGGGTAATTGGAAGAGGGGGCTGCCTATGCTTGTGGAACGCAGCTTCCCTGTTCCCGTTCGTGTTCCTTTACATGTGTCAGCGAACTATTCGTTCTGCTTTACTTTTTGTGGGCCTGCAACAGTACTCATCTCTCCCAGATTGCTGCCACGTATGAGGGGACACAGGAAAGGGGACAGGGAAGCTGTATTCATGCCTGTGGCCTCGTGGGGAAGAATATGACGAGATGCTTTGAGATTTGTGAATGCCACGTGTCAAAATAGTAGGAAGGGCCTCTTTAGCTGTGCACTTTGGGCCTGCCCGGAACGGGCTCAGGTGCAGGGCCCCTGCTCTTTGCGCCGTGCAGGGGTGCCTAGGAGGTCGACACGTGTCCCTTAAAATTTAAAAAAATACTTAAAAAATCCGAAAAATTGTAAAAAGTACTTTTTAATTATAAAAGGTATTTTTTAAGTACTTAATTTTTCATTTTTACTTTTATTTAAAAGTATTTTTAAGTACTTAAAAATACTTTTAAATAAAAATATTTTTACAAAAAGTACTTTTTACAATTTTTTTAGATTTTTAAAGTATTTTTTTGAATTTTTTCAAATTTTAGAGATATGTGTCGACCTCCTGAGGCCCTTGCACCTGAGCCCGTTCCGGCCTGCCCACGTCGAGCTTCCTTCCCAAATTAGCAATCCGTTTAACGCGGTACGGTGTACGCATTAATTATTGGTTACGCCCCAAATAGAGATGTTGGCACGTTGCCGGTGTGGCTGCTAATGAAGCGGGGGGACAAGCGTTTACAGCGAGTTATGATTGATCTTAGTAGATCCGTACTAAACGGCTTAGAGCAAGTTTAATAGTACAGATAGCTGCTACCTCCAATACATTTCCATGTCATCAAAAGATAATAATGCAGTCAACTCATACAATAAGCTGGCTATAAGTTGTCTCTACAAGAGCTCTCAATCATTTAATACATACATAGGTATTGATAATTTAATACATGTATGGGTATAGCAATTAGTTCTATGGGTACATGCATGGATAATGCCTCTTTTCCTGTGCTATAGCCTGACTCTTGCATGGGAGTCGGCTTGGCTCTCTCTCTCTCCTTTTCTCTCCCCTCCACATAGAACTATGCTGACATGGATTCCCTTATAGCTAGCACAGTCAGCCTTATTAAACTTGCTCTTATGACTTTAGTTTAAGGGCGTCTCCAACAGCTGGCTATTTAGTTAGCTAGATCTGATGTGGCGAGGAAAAAGTAGAAGAGAGAATAGTCACTAGCGACGAGCAAATAGCTGATCTATTTCACGTAGTCCAAGAACATGAGAGAGGAGCATGTGGGTCCAACAGTATAAAATAGTCTTTGCTTTTGTCTCTCACCTCCACGTCAGCTGACTATATAGCTAGTACTAGCTATTACCATTGCGGACGCCCTAAGCAGTTTGAAATATATTGGGTTTTAACGTAGTTTTTTCTTTTTGTTTATATTATCTATAGAAATATAATATTGTTTTTTAATTGAATATGTTAAAAAACTAACGGTCGCTACATTATTATTTTAATCAAAAGACGCAGTATTTTTTTTAACAGAGCTTAAATTACTCTCGTCCTACCTGCTACACCATTTAACGAGTAGGCTTTTAGCTTAAATGCCTATCTGAAACACTAGAATTCCGCATAAATCGATTCATTTCTCGTTAATAAAAAAAATAGTAAAATTCCTGCAAAATCGTTTATTGTGGGTCCTCATCTCCGTGTCTAACCCATGAACGGTAGCATTACTGACATCTTTGATTGGTATAGTTAGATTCCTAGACTAGATATGTATGCCATTGCCAGTAGTGTCTGCTACTAGCTGCGTGTGCAGTTCTTAACCATTCAGATGTACCTAGGATGGATCTCTTCATCTAAGATTTATAGTTTATGGTTTTTAATTTTAATATAAATATATATACAAATAAATATCGGTAAATCTCTCCGAAAAAACTGAAAAACTGTTATGGTAAAATTGTTTTAAAACAGTGATAAAAAAATTTATTTATTTAAAAGAAACCATAAGATATAAATTGTCATCCGCAGAAAACTCTGCACAAACTGTGCTCCACGATCGCCGAAAAGCATCCGATTGAAACCGGGATGCACGCATCCGATCTTTTTTCCACTAAGAATTGTTCCTGGCCTTCTTCCATGATCCGTCTGTGCTTGTCCCTCCAGCGAGGCATGCACGGAGACCGCTTAGTATTCCCAGCCCCAATCATGCAAACGCAAAAAACAAATGTAAAATATTTCCTATCCTGAAAACGATCGCGGCAAACAGATGCCGTTCTCGGAGGCCGCTGTAGAGAGGAGTTACTACACTAAGCACATTCTCAGTAGAGAGTTTTATGATGTTGTTTTCAAGACTGCCACATATAAAATATCCATCCTCAATGTATAGTTTCATTCTATTATTTCATAAATATTTAATTTTATGACTTATATAGAGTTGGTAATCGTGCTAAGAGAGTTTTATCTAGATGAAACTCACTTCTTCTCTCTCTTCTTAAAAATGTTACCATATCATCAAAAATATCTATGTGACAGCCTATTAAACGCAGATGAAATTTCCACTGAGACTGGAGCAAGTATAATAAGAGTCTGTTAGTAGACTGTATGCTGAGGTGGAGGAGAGAGAAGAGAGGTGGGCTGTAAGTTTACAGCCAGCTGAAGCACAAGAACCAAGAAACTTTGTGAGAGAAAGGGGTGGGTCATACAGCCTTTAGCTGGCTATAAACTATTATATAAATGTGCTGAGAAGTGAACTGTAAGTGTCCATATAGTTAGCTAAAGGCTGTATTATTAACCTCGCTCTAATCCGCAAGAATAAATGGCTCACGCACGCAACTTGGAACTGAACAACGCATCACGGCACGTGTCCACTGTCCTTGTACTCCAAGGCTTATGATAGATAGATAGCCTCGTGCAGATGAGATCACGTTAAAAGTTAGAAGTGACGATCCAGGTCGCGCTAACTGAAAGACCTCAGATCACGATACAGACAGGTGAAAACCGTAAACAAAGTTGTTAGTCGAAGAATAATCGCACGAAAATGAGGCGTTTAGGTTTTTCAGGCACAGGCACAGAGCCACACAGGTACTCTCTGGCGGACCCAAGATTTCGGTATTCGATGTTAATAAAATATTGATCAGGAATAGACTGAAAGATATCTGATAAAAAAATTAAGTATAAATTATTCCAACTTAAAATATTCTAAAAATAATATAGAAAAATATAAAATAATAAAAATATATAATTTTTACTCTACGACCCTTTGTGCAATTTTAGAAACAACTGCATTGTTCCTTAGAACACCCTGTTAATCTGTTCAAATCATCATGCTAACCAAATTAAAAATTCAAAAAAATTCCCTTTATTATGTTAATCTAATCAACATTGTCTATAAAGATTTTAAATTTGCAAGCTTTTTTATTTTTTAAGATTCTATGATCTACATTTCATAAAGGCACAATCGTTTAATAAAATATTTGGGATTTGCCGATTTTGAATTTGGGAGGAAGAATAGAAAACCTAACGCAACTCATCTAGAAATGAGAGATCTGTAACACCGTGCGTTTCATCCCTCCATGCTCGCCACGTCGTCACCCAACTGACATGCCACTTTTCTGCTCACCCACATTGCCTCACGCCCTCGCTTTGCTTGTAGAGCAAACCTATGCCCCTAATTTGGAAATTGATTTGCCTTCTTGCCGGCCGCCACTACATGTCACACGCTCCCTCTCTTTCCTTGGGCGTCATCGTGTGTGGCCATTGTAGGCTTGCGTCACTGTGGCACTACCTCATGTCTCTCATCTGGTCGACTCCCTCACTCTCCACGTGGACGTTGCTACCGTGTTGAGAGTGAGAGATGAGCTAGTTAGGGTTAGAACTTTGGTGGTCGGTTAGTGCCTTGAAGAATTTGGGCTACGGTGGATTTGGTGGGTGTAGAGAGAACTCTAGACTCTGGTGAGGTGTGGATTAGATTAGGCTGATATATATATTTTTAGTATAAATATATTGTATTTTGGCTCAGCTAAGAGATATATATATATATTATCTACTGTATTTTTTTTAGAAAACAGCAGATGCTCAGAAGATCCATAAACTACAGAGGACCGTCCCTGCAGGTACTAGTTGAAAAAAAAAACACTACGCACAAGATGCAAAGCAAGAACAGAGCCACATGGGAGGAAAAGCAGAAACGGTCAAACGGACGAGAGATGAGACGAGATAGGATTTCGGTTACGAGGTGTGTGGCAGTGTCAGTACACCTGCTAGGGGAAGTAACAGCTGCACGTGCAGTGAAGGCCCGTCCAGCTAGGCTAGGGTGGGATGCAGAGTAAACAGCCTCGCAGGACACCACAGTGCACGGCAGCGAGCAGCATTAATGGCCAATCCTGTTTCTCTTTGTACACAAGTGCTGCTACACCTAGGGCACCGGTGAATTAGGTCCACTCATTTCTATTTGATTTTTTAGTTTCTTATTTATTTTTTATTTTTTTCCTTCTGATTTTTTGAGTTTTTTTATCCCTTTTCATATTCATTTATATTGTCCATAATAGGTTAATTTATTTTTTATTTTTTAATTTTAGTTATACCAATTAAGCTACTATCAATTACAGTTTAATTTCAGCTGGCTACTATGTAATTTTAACCATAAAGTAGCTTATTTCAGCACAATCACCTTAATCGGAAGAGGATTTTTAGTTATATAGTCTGGCAAGAGAAATTTGAGAAACCATGTGAGATCTGCAGCCAGGGAGGCACTGTCCTTGTGTCCTGGCTCCATGAGCGCCTCAAATGTATAGCGAATCCAGCCCGGCCGGTGCAATCTGCAGTGCAAATGCAGCTGTGCGTGGCCCACTCGACCGTCGCCGCTTGTGCTCGGTCCATCTCTCTCGCCTCGTAAAGGGCCGGGAATGGGACAGGCCAACCAATGCCGGGCAGGCGTGCGCGGCGCGTCCGGAATAGTGGAATAGCCTTTTTCTTTCTTTCTTTCTTTCTTTTGGGGAGCTTTTGCGTTGTACTTCACTGCATACCAATACAAAGAGGACGACTTCTCCCACCGATTTTTCCAAGCCATTATGATTCTCTGTATAAATATAATAGTGTAAAGTCTTTTTTTTATCTACTATATCGTTTCAATACGTAAGACATCCGCAAAGACAAGAGAGCGCCTTGATAGGAGGATATTATCATCTCATGTCTTTTATATGTCAATAGTGTTCTAATGGATGTGACCTACCACCTATGCTGGTTATGCATCAACTGCAAAACTAGGGTTCGGACAAGCATATTTTTGGTTTATACTTGTACTATTTATAGTAACTAGTTTTTAAATGGTATATTTTTAAGACAGAGTTAATACAAAAATTATAGTAAAAAGTGAACTGAGTTCAACTGTACCGGTTAAAATCGCATGCACTATTTTTCTGTACGTAATATCTTTCGTGAACAATCAGAATTCAAATATTTAAGCCATAAATCATCAGCCTAAAAGAACCTACCCAAATCGAGGCAGATCAGTCCCGCTTTTTAGTTTCTAGCTTTTTAATTTCATTTTTTACTTTTTTTTGTTTTTTAGAGTTTTTTTCTTATTCCTTTGTATTGTCTGTAATGATATAAATTTTTTCTTTTTTAAAATTTAATAACGCTAAAAAATGCTAACAGCAACTACAGTATAAGAAAACCACTACAACGTAAATAAACCAGAATCTCAGCCTTAAAACCTAAATGAGCAGTGTCGCATCAATGTATATCAATTCCCAATTTATCAACCATTCGTAACTACACCAATTAAAATTCTCCATATTTCCAATTCCCACTCACTAACTAGACACTTGAATTTCTTTTTTCCGCAATTCCTAATTCTGACTCGCCGGCTTGGTCGTGAGACCGAACCCGAACGGGAAGAGCGGGTCGTAGCGCCGGTCGCCGTAGTTCATCGGCAGCTGGTCCACCGACTTGAACCACGTCCTCGGCAGCTTGCCGGTGAACCCGTAGTCCCCGAACAGCACGTCGGCGACGCCGTGCCCCTCCGTGCCGGGCAGCCACGCGGCGACGAACGCGTCCATGGCGCCGAGGTACGGCTCCACCACGAGGGGCCGCCCGGACACGAGGACCACAACGCACTTGACGAGCCCGCACACTTCCTTGATCACGTCCGGCCCCGGCGCCGGGATGGTAAGGTTCTGGTTGTCGCCGGCCGTCTCGGCGTACGGCGGCTCGCCGACCATCACCACCGCGTAATCGTAATCGCCGGCGTTCTTGGCGATGGAGCTCTTGTCCGGGTGCTCCGAGTAGTCGATCACCGTGCTCTTGTCGACCGCCGATTTGATGGCTTCGAGAATCGTCGTGCCTGCATGCATGTTATCGTCAACATTAACAGATCAGGGCTCGATTAAAACGTTTCTTTGCGATTGATGTGCACGCACCACCAGCAATGCACCGACGCGACTGACAAGAACGTTCCTGAGATGAGCAGTTTTCCTATCCTTGAGGAGGTACCAAGAGGTACCAAATTAGATCCAGTCGTTCAATCAGTGTGATCAACGGCTCAAAATTTGGTACCTCTTGGTACCTTGTACCTCTTGGTACCTCGCGTCCGGTACCACTAGGTACTGCCAAATCTCAGCCGTTCGATCAGTGTGATCAACGGCTCAAATTTGGTACCTCTTACCTCTCAAGGATGGTAAAATTTCCCGAGTGAGATAGATCGTGACGTATACGTACCGGCGGTGATGTTGCCGGCCTGTCCCTGCCAGGCCATGGTCCAGCCGCCGCACTGGTTGCCTAGGTCGTGCGCGTGGCTGCCGGCGACGAGGATCTTCTTGGCCTTCTTCGGTAGCGGCAGCACCGGCTTCTGGCTGCTCTTGCCGTTCTTGAGCAGCACCAGCGACTTACGGACGGCCTCGCGCGCCAGCGCCCGGTGCTCCTTGTGGCCGAGCTCGCCAGCGAGGCGCGGGTCGGGCAGCGGGTCCTCGAAGAGGCCCATGGTGAACTTGACGCGGAGGATCCGGCTGACGGCGTCGTTGATCCGGTCCATCCGGATGAGGCCGCGCTTGACCTGCGACGTCAGGTCGGCGACGAACTCCGGGTAGTCGTACGGGATCATGACCATGTCGATGCCGGCGTGGATCGTCTCCTGGATGGAGTGGTAGTAGTGCTGATGCGGCGGCGTGGTTATCCGGTCGACGGCCTGCCAATCCGTGATCACAAAGCCCTGTACAATGTAACATGTACGTCGCAACACACAATCAGAAGCTTCATCTCGTCAAGTAAGCGTGGGAATTCTGTAGGATTCCTGCAGCAATTGTAGAGTTTCTTGTGAAATCTAGTGTTGGAACTGACCCTGAAGTGCATCTTGTTCTTGAGGATGTCGGTGATGAGGAATCGGTTCTCGTGCATCTTGATGCCGTTCCAGCTGGAGTAGGAGATCATGACGGAGGAGATGCCCTTGATGACGGCGTCGTCGTAGGGCGGCATGTGGATCCGCATCAGGTCGTGGAAGCTCAGCACCGTGTTGTTCTCGTTGATCCCGCGCCGCGTCCCGCCGTCGCCGACGAAGTGCTTCGCGCACCCGGCCACGTTCTTCGGCCCAGCGACGAAGGGGACCCCCTTGGGGTGCCGCGCGGGGACGTCGCCCTGCAGGCCGGTCACCATCGCCGACGTCATGAGCTGCACCAGCCTCGTGTCCTCGCTGTAGCTCTCGTAGCACCGGCCCCACCTCGGGTCACGGCAAACCTGCATGACACCAAACACCATGCATGCAGATGACGTCACCATATCTTCGTATCCATTTCAGTTCAGAATCGCACAGGACTAGCCATTGATTGTCATTACCGCGACGCATGGCGCGAAAGTGTAGGGGATCCCGGTAGCCCTGGCCTCGTGCGCCGTGGCTTCTCCGATCCTCTTCACCAGCTTGGTGTCCCTGGTTGCGCCGAGGCCGACGTTGTGGGGGAAGATGGTGGCGTTGTAGGCGTTGTTGTGGCCGTGCACGGCGTCGATGCCGTAGATGATAGGGATGCCGAGGCGGGTCTTGAGCGCCGCCTTCTGCATCTTGGTGACCATCTGCTGCCACGTCGCCGCCGTCGCCTTCTCCGCCGGCACGCTGCCTCCGCCGCTCAGCACGCTACCTGCAATTAACGCATCCATCGATGCACGCACATTACTTACATGCGAAGCGGATGCACATTTTCAAGGATCGTCGGCGAGCAGCGCAAACGCGACGAACCGACGAAGTACTTCTGGATGACGTAGGAGGACACGTTGGCCCTCTCGATCTGCGACATCTGGCCGATCTTCTCCTCGAGCGTCATCCGGCTGAGGAGGTCGTCCACGCGCTCCCCGATCGGCTGCTTCGGGTCCTTGTACTTGACGTACTCCGCTCCCGCCGCCGCTAGGAAGAGGGCAAGGAGGAGCCATGCGACGCTGCAGGCCGCCACCGGCGAACGCCTCGTTGTCGGTGCAATCTGCATTGTCATGCAAGCTTTTGGAGGAGGACAGATTCAGGTATGGATGAGGAATTACCGACGAGAGCTAGTCAGTTTATATGCAGCAGAGATGGATCGTGTCTGACTATTTCTCCTTAGTTCGATGTAATTACGGCTAGCTGTTAGTTAGTTAAGTAAGTTGTAACAAATCGAAGCTGTCGATCCGATCCCTAGTTGTCGCTGCCGCTCGTGCCCACGGAGCTCCACGCCGGCAACTGCGATCGCCTCGTCGCCGCGCTTCGCGCCCACATCTCCGCCTTCCACGGACTCGTACGTCCTCTTCCAGGGCGGGGAGTGTTGGTTAGCGTATTATCCCATTGCAAGATTTTCGTTGCAAAATGTTGGTTGCTCAATGTACATGTTGAGGCTGCAGCCTAGTGCTAGTAAAGATGCAAGACCAAAACAAGATCGTCACTTGAGTTCAAAAGATTTCTTTAACATTCTTAAATCTTTACTCTGTTGGCAAAGAGATCATGATCGCTCATACGAACTCACAACATTGAGGCACGAACAAACGAAGACACAATATTTTTGTGTTGTCTGATTGCCATACCTTTCGACTCTTTATTTATAGCAAAACAAGGATCTAAACTGGGCTAAGAAACTCCGAAACCAACTCTTAATCCGACTCCAAACTCTAAACAAACTCATAAAGCGAGTCATGAACAACCGAAAAACAACGGATTAAACTAATAAACTCTCCTTAATCCTGTTGTCTTCACTTGATCCCGATTATGCCGATATTGTCATGGAGCTCTAGGAACCGAATGCGGACGAGTGGCTTTGTCAGAATGTCCGCGAGCTGCCGTCCGGTTTCAGTGAACTCGAGAACAATTTTTCCTCCATCGACCACCTCACGGATGAAGTGAAATTGAGTGTCGATGTGTTTGCTTCTATCATGGAGTACTGGATTCTTGCTAAGAGCGATGGCAGATTTATTGTCCACCCTGAGTTCCGGCGCCGCGAGCTTCTGTTCCAAGAGCTCCTGCAGCAGCCGGTGAAGCCAGACACCCTGACAGGCTGCCGTCGCAGCGACGTCGATGTACTCTGCTTCGCACGAGGAGAGAGCCACAACCCACTGTTTTTGCGACTGCCAGGAGACTGGGCTTGTGCCGAGGAAGAAGAGGATGCCTGTGGTGCTCTTCCGCCCGTCAAAGTCGTCAGCCATGGACCCACCTCCAACCCCCGCACGATCTTCTGGATCACCATGTCACGGCCACGAGTGCAACCACAACGAGGGACGATCAGCGAGGCCAAGCGCCGCCCTCGGCCTCCACGGCGCGGCGACAGACTCCGGTCACTATCGCTTACTGGAGCCGACATTGCACAGGGATCGAGTAGCCTTGCTCTAATTCTAAATGTTGGCAAAGATATCATGATCGCTCATACGAACTCACAATGTTGAGGCAAGAACAGATGAAGACACAATGTTTTTGTGTTGCCTGATTGCCACACCTTTCGGCTCTTTATTTATAGCAAAACAAGGATCTAAATTGGGCTAAGAAACTCCAAAACCAACTCTTAATCGGACTCTAAACTCTAAGCAACAAACTCGTAAACCGAGTCGTGAACAACCGAAAAACAACGGATTAAACTAAGAGACTCTTCTATACAAACGCTAGCATTGGCCTTACAATTTTCCACTGTTCCGCATGTACACGACGCATGGCATACGCTAGCTTGATCGCTTGTATCATCTCCTCGGCTTTGGACGCCACGGGGTTAGCTGCCATGGGGTATCCATGGTTCCCATGCACGGACTGCATGCTCGTACGTCTCGCCGTCGCCCCAGACCGCGTACGCGTCCTCCCCGTGTATCGCGTCGTCGCCGGCTGCCAGCTGCTCCTCGTTCAGCCGCAGCGGCACGGCCATCCCGACAACCAGGCACACGGCGCTCGTCACGGCGGCGTTGAGCGCCATGACGAAGGCGATCCCGCCCACCTGCCGGAGCCCCGCGGCGGCTCGGCCGCTCCTGACCGCGTACACGAGGCCGACGTACCGGGGGTCGTCGCCGAAGAAGAGCCGGGCGAGCCGCGGCTCGGCCAGCAGCCCCGTCAGGACGCCGCGTGTCGTCGACGCGCTTCAGGAGCCGGCTCCGCTTGTTTCAGCACCATCATGGATTCATGGTGCACCACGGCACGCTGCCGGAGGCGGCGCCCATCAGCATCGCCGCCCACCATTGCACCAGCCCCGCGCCGGCAAGCGTCGGGAGGATGTTGTTCGGCGGGAACGCCTCCCTGTCCTTCGCCATCCTCGGACCAACCTGTCCATACGCAAGCTCACAAATGGTTTCTCTTGTCATTCATGATCGATGCATGCAAAGTATATGGTGGTCAGTAGGCGGCGGTGAATCCGGCAGGGGAGATTGAGCTGCATAAGAAGGCAGGGGAGAAGGGCGCGACCGGGAGGAAAAGCGGAAGCTCTGCAGATTCTTCAGATACTTTTGAACGGCGAGATTCTTTTCTGTGGCTGAATCTTTTGGTTTTTTTGTTCGCTTTTACTACTGCAGTAAACACCGGTTTACCATAATTAGCGTCTGAGCTGTGTTCAAAGCCGTGAGTTCTGCATCCAGCCTGTGTGCATCGCATCAAACTGAATGCTGCAAGGAAGCTAATGCTTGAATTAGTCTGAACATCCCCCCCCCCCCCCCCCAATGTAATAACTCCAATTAACTCAGTCTCAAGGTCGTCCTACATTCAAATGGCGGACTTTCTTATGTTAAGATTAGCAGATTGGAGTTTATTCCCCATCCTTTCAGTGTTTCGTTAGAGATCTCCGGTTTGGATCCATGCATGCCATCCGGCTCATCGGTTATACTCGGCCGGATCGAGTCAACAGCATTTACGTATGCGCCATATGTACTAGCCCGTGTACTAGCCCCACTCGGGTGGACTGAAAAATAGTAACTTATAACTGAAATTACACTGTAGTTGACTGAAATTATACTGTAGCTAAAGATGATTTATTTAGCATAATTAAATTTAAAAATAGAAGAAAAAAATATGTTAGCTCATCACGGATAACGCAAACGAATACGGAAAAAAGAACAGGCAAAAAAAAAGCTTAAAAATTCAGAAAAAAACAAAATTTATGAATAGTAAAAAATAAGCTAGAAACTAAAAGTTCAAGCCGAAATGAGCGAGGCGGACTGCAAAATTCACTAGGGCGGCCGAACCTTGACAATCTTATCTAGTAGTATTTAACATTCCATGGTTCGACAAATTTCTCATACAAATTCAGGATCCAAACAGATCTCAACAAATGGCACATGAAGAATCGAACATGGGTATCCAATGGGCATTCCAGTTTCAAATAGTCGAGTTCCAAATTACTCAAATCGAGTAACAATTTCGGCAGGACAACAATGACGATCAAGAATCCACACTGAGTCAGGAACATGGTCCAAAATATCGCTATCACTTATAATGAATTTAACATCGACACTAAAAAGAATGGCGGTTCTAAAATCCCAAAACATGATATCCTCTATATAACAAATCTGACAAGACTCACTGAAAAAACCTCCCCGGAGAAAAAAAAAGACAACAGTGAAATACACAGTTACAAGCCACACTGTCGACAGTCGACACAATCAAGGGAAGGTGTTTGCTCAAGGTTTTCCAATAGATTTTCCCAGGAAAAAGAGCTTCCAGAACCAACACAGCAAGCTCAAGCAACAACAGCAGGGCCCTGTTTCAGCAAAAGGAAAAAAATGTGGACTTGGAGCATGAGAAGAAACAAACAATGTAAACCCAGCAAGCTTCGTAAATAGGCCACACTACTTGAAACAATATTTCCTCGAGGAAAAAAATCATGCATATTGATTGGCTTAAGAATGGACTTTGCAAGAGGCAAATTTATTCCTGGAGTTATGTGATATTGTTCTAGCTTTGATTGATGCCACTTAGGTTAGCCAAAAGCTAACAAAGGTATCATCTCGCAGCATCACATTTTGCAAATCTGTCTCAGATAAAAGATATGAACATAGATAGCGTGGATAGCTAGAACTCCACAACCAAACTAACAAACTGTTCCAGCACTCTCCATCCCTGTTTGTTCCTCTGTGACCTTTCTTGTTTGTTGCTGGGTTGAGATTTTATCTAACTGATGGTTCTTTTATTAGGAACCAATGACCTGGCAATCCCTTGAAGATTGTGATCAGGACTGAGTCTACTATATACAGGCAAAGATGATGTTGGGTTTATCATGTTCCCCTAATGGAAACAAATTGTGCGCCATGCTAGAAGTCTACAACTATGATTGCTTAGCCGCCAAAGTTGAGCATCTCTGTGCACTGTGAAGCGGCAGGATGATGGGTCAATCTAGTGGGCATGCCTATCAACCACAATGCAACTGAAGTTCTATTGCATCGTAGTTTGGACTAGAAAACAAATGCAGAATGCAGCTCTCTTGAGTTGCTACATGTCTTTAATAGCACTGCTTATATTTCTAACCATAAATTTACCCAGCAGATTTATCATTAACTTACTTTAGCTGTTAGATTTGACACAGCTAATTGGAACTTCTCTCTTGTTCTTGAGCCAGCAACATGACCAGCCTTGGCGACCTTGCTGAAGGCACCATTCAGCCAGCTTGTTCCGGCAGACACATACCTACAAGTAGGTGAAAACAATAACAAAGGATCAGCAATATAAGACTTGATGGTAAAACATAAATACAAATTGATTAATTGAACAATAGCAAAAGCATGGACAAGAAGAGACCTGTTGGTTTTCACAGCAGAGCCTGTATCATTTAGCTTGCGCTCTGTAGCCAGCAAAGCAGCCATTGTTTTGTCAGAAACATGTAACCTTTGGTCCACAGATTTCACCTTTCCATTCACAACTGATATACCACTGCTTATCTTTTCTGAAAGGCCAACACGCCTATCAAAGGAATTGATCTTAGCTGATGCGTTAGCCCTTAGTTGATGTTTCTCGTCAAATGCTTTAGCTTTGTTCACAGCATCTTGTCGCATTGCAGAACCCCTTGCAATCACAGTTGTCATGACATCATGAGCCTTGCTGGCATAAACACGGCCAGCAGTGGGACTGGCATTGTCCTGTATGGTAGCGTGAAAATTTTTTAATCAGTGCCAACCATGATCCATTACAATAACATATAAGCAGATAGGCCTAGGTTCGAATTTTTCTCGCCGGGGGAGGGGGGGTTGGGGTTGTGCAACATTTATCATTCAGTAAATATAGTATAAAAGATCTACTTGTTCATCACTCATCCCTAACATCCATGATGTCACTGCCCCCTGATTAATGGGAAGTTCATGATGAGTGTACTGGAATTGAAAGGCACCTCAGTAGGTTGCTCCATAGCTGCAGTATAAGCTGAACTTGTACTTGTCACCTCATTGACCACAAGGTGCTGCATGATTTTCAAAATGGATATCTCTATTAAAAAGGATCAACATAGAATATTGACAGTTGTGTAACATAAATTAGTTGAATAGCGTACCTGTTGAGTAACAGGGATGTAGATGTAATCTTCAGCAGCGGTAATGTTCACAACTTTATCCACAATTGTTGCCCCCTGAAAAAGGAAAATTAGAAGATATTGTTCCATGCTAGCATGAAAGGGCAAACTGAGTAACTGACCCAATATTTCTTAGTTTTGCAATGCTGCAGATTTATGTACCGTAGTGAGATGTAAAACACTGAGTGAAAACAAGACACTGCGCTAAACTACAGATTCACTGGACCATCATCTGTGCACTGTATGTCATTCTGAAGACATACAAACTGGGAGAACCCCTCCATTGCAGCAATGGCATTTCAGCTTTAGATTGTCATGTTGCACTTGATGCACATTTATCGGATTTGTATAGTTGAATGCATGCAGCACATAAAGAAACAAATGGCATGCTTGTTTCTTAAATGGCAAAACACTGAAACAGAATCACAAAGTCAAAAGAATCACAGCACTAATCCGATAAATTATGCTGCTCACTTCCGTGACAATCAAAGCAGGCATTAAAATACTCAATATCTATTTTCTTTTTGTTTACTCCTCCATGGTCAATGGCCTCTTAAAGATTTTACCAACAACTAAAGATAGTACTGAGTGTCTTTCCATCATTTGCTTGCCAGTGCATGAAGCACATGGCAATATGGCATATTATCAAATAAACTAAAGCAATCAAATTCAAATGTGGTTTTCCATTAAAAAATCCCTTTCAACACACGCAATGATCCTCACATCCTTTTCTCCCATTCGTCTATTATGAAAAATCTCCAGTACAAACACGACTATAGTGAATATCCGATTTTTGAAATATTTATATTTTTCCTAACTTGAACATGCATGCCAACGCGTCCTTTGTCCTTAAGAGCGATGTATCACAAGTTCACAACAACAACACCAAAAACGTCTTTCTAATTTTTCTTTACATCGCTACACGCTACGATATTGATACTATCGGACACAAAATTGGATTCTTTAGGCCCCATGCATAAGCCGTAACAACTAAATCCATTATAGCAATTGAAAAACCACCACAGCCAGATAGCCAAAAAGATCCCCTCTCAGATGAAACCAATCGATGCGCGAGGTCATACCGACAGCAGCAGCGCAATCTCGAGGGCCTTGGGATCCCTGAACGTGACGTAGGCCGTCCTCCCCGTCGCCACCCCGTCACTGCAACCACCAACCAGAGCCCAAAATCACAATGTGGTTAAACGAGACATGGGAAAACACACGAAAGCATTCGCGGCAACGATAGTAATCGAACGAACAGGCAAGCAGCGCTCACAATCTGATGTCGACGTGCTCGATTTCGCCGGAGAAGGAGAAGAACTCGCGCACCTCCCGCTCCCCGGCCAGATCTGAGATGTTCCTCACCCGCACGGTCCTCACCATCCTCCTCCCCTCCTGAAAGCAACCGCCACACCATTACAACCCATCAGAGCCCCACCCTCCAACTCCCATCTGCAACACCCCGCCGCCGCACAAGAAACCAAGAATCGCTCACCTCCATGTCGGGCGCGGCGCCGAGAGTAAAACGAATTCGGGCGGCACGAGAATCCGCAGAAGCAGAGGGAGGTGGTGGTTGGGCTGGGTGGTAGGGTAGGGTTTGGTGCTCGGGCGATTTGTAATGGCGCCTCCCTCGCGGCTGGCTGCTGCTGCTGCTTTTCTTTAGCTGTTCGCTGCGTTTGGTCGCCGAGAAAATTAATAAACGAGGCGAACCCCAACTCCTACCCAACACGACGCCATAAATACCCGTTTTGCCCATGGCAGTATACTCCCGCCATGTGGGAACGAGGGGCAAAAGAGTCAATCCGCAGAGCGGTCTTACTTGGGCGACATGCTGGCTGCTGAGTTTGCTTCGCGACGGCGCCATCTCTCCTGACCTGTACAATTTTTTTTATTAGGATTAAAATTAAAATTTAGTTAAGCGACCTAATAATGACACGGCAGCGGCTGGTCCAGCCAATCAGTGATGGTAAAACCGGGTTTATTTTTCTACGGTAAAACGTAGTGTCTTTCTAAGATATCTGTAAATTTATTATATTACATATTGTAACGATTTCATCTATATCGGTCAAAATAGTATACAAACTCTCTCACGAATAGTCCAAAAACATAAACAACGGCAATAAGCTACAAACCGAAATTAAAAAGAAAAGACTCTCCCTACTCATGGGTTTTTTTGTACCTTGACTTATTTTTCACTGTTTGACACTGCAGCTAATTTATTTTGTACTGTTATTGCTGATGCCTTTTTGGCATAATTAAATTTACAAAAAAAATAAAAATAAAAAATATGTTAGTCCATCACAAATAATAAAAAGGAATATGGGAAAAATAAAATTAAAAAACTAGAAAGTCAGGAAAAAAAACCGAAACGAGACGGCCTTAGTCTATGGGCCGTGCGGTTAATCTGATGGGCGTGCGTGGGCCCGTTGATTTGATTTGGCCTCGTGTCACGGCAAAAGGTGGTTATTTTCGGCGGGCTCACGGCCAGGTCGGTCAGGGCCGTCACTTTCTACCCCCCACAACAGAATGATGACAAAAGGGTGCATTGGCGCATGTGAGGTGAGGTGAGCACTCCCACCGTCTCCTCTCTCGCTGGTGGGTGGGCCCCAGTTCCAATTCTTGGTTCCTCCGTATCTGATATTTTTGCCATATTTGAAACTTAGGTATTTTACGTAAATGTCACGAGAGTACCATGCATCCCATACTTCTTAATTTTTTCTCTGGCAATTTTGTGCAAGGTTCTCGGTATATTTTGTCTGTATCTGCCTTGATTATCCAGGGGATTCACCCTCCAGGAGGTCCTCCATGTTAGACTTTTTTGCAAAAAAAATCCACTGGATTTTTTGAAATAATGTGCAGATCCTCCATTTTTGTAAAAAAATCCCTGCCACGTCAAATTTTTTTTGTGAAAACCCCTACATTTTTTTTCGAAATACCGTATGGATCCTCCATTTTTCCATGGAGGCCCTTCTTTTGCTGGATAACACCTCATGGTTTTTTGAAATTACGTACGAGTCCTTAGTTTTATATGAAAAAACCCTTCGTTTCCTCCGAAATACATATAGGTCCTCGGTTGGTTTTATGTGGAAAAAACCTTCACTTTCTCCGAAAATACGTATAGGTCCTTGATTTTTCAGAGAAGCCTCTCTTACGAATTGTCGGCTCTTTTACTTCGGTCCACGTGGTAACTAGCGCGGTGTGGCGCGGCGCTTCCGCTGCTAGTTGTAAATATCCAAGAAGTTATTGGATGGCTCCCAGAATAAGATTATCCCTTTACAATATACTATACAAGGAGATTCAAAATGCCATATCCTAGGAGTGAATTCAACAACAACGAGCAAGTTTCCGATAGGTATATACAGGTAGGGGTGAAAATGGATTGGATAGTTTCTGACCGATACGGACAATTATTTAATATGGGTTCTGTCGGCTCAGATATTTGTCGGGTAGTATTGCATCAGAAATGAATACAGATTTTCTCTGTCAGTTATGAATACAGATTCGGTAACTCACTATTCGTTCAATACAAATACAGATTTAGATTATCTGGATATTCAAGGGGTGGATATATGTAGTCTACATCCTCTATTTCAGCCTAACTCATTTACATGATACTTTAGTAGCCCATCATACATTAACACATACATCAATGCATGGAGTTAGAGAAGGAACCTTACCTATATGAATAATTCATAAATGTTCTTCTTAAATGTTTAGATCAAATAACTTAGTTATTTTTTGTTCATTTTTTGCACATAATTTAATGGGTTTTCATATTTTGATAAATATTCATGGCAGTATTCAATTTGATTCATATTCACTCTATATTGTATTCGATATTATTTGTATTCGTATTGGTATCTGATGTATCTGTATTCATATCCACATCAGGGAAAATATGAAAACAAAAATGATAGAATTATTATTCGTCCATATTCGATCTGTTTTCATCCCCATATACAGGTGTAGACCAATAGTGCTTTTTAAAGTATCTAAATTGGCTACATAAAAACTATATCATTAGATTTATCATTAAAATATTTTCATAATATTATAATTTTATTAGTATATAATTATAATATTATAACTTTCTAAAGTTGCAAATAATAACAAGCAAAGTCACATCTTGTAGACCATAAAAAGTCAAAAACATCACTTAAAAAGAATAAAGAGAGTAATAAAATTAGCGTTGGGTAAAACATGCATTGTGAATATTGTATTCACATGGTACTTTAATGTTACTATATAATTAGTTGGGTTTTCTTCCCAATTAATTGGTTATTTTACACATTTAGTTGTGAAAATAACTTAATTTTATGATGTGATAACAATAACAAATACTAATATTGACAAATAAATTCTATAGACTTTTGTTAGCACATTGCATAACCCGTATGATAGTTTGTACGCCTTACCACTCGAAAAGTACGTACGATTTTTTAGTACATCTATACTTAGTAAGACAATATTGATGTGGCATATTAATATCACATACAACTTCAAAATTTATAAGTAAAATATCTTATATAAGATATCCCATATTTATTTTTGAATCATTGCACTCACAGTGATGATCACGATGGCTCAAACAAATAGATAATTGGACACTTGATTTTTAAGCTAGAAACTAAAGAAGTTACTAAGAGCTAAATATAATAAAGCACAAGAACCACCTTTTGTTGCGCGTGATAGAGTTATAGGTGTACGACTCAAACCTACCACGGTTCAAATCCTAACACTTCCGTAGGAATTATATGAGGTCGTAGATTTATCACTGGTTACAATTATAAGCGAAGAAATTTCTAACAATGACTGAGCCTTTTCTTAAGAATAATAATGAACTAAATTTGAACATAACATATTGATTCAGATATGATCAAACCCAATACCTGTTTTTACCAACCATCCTTCTTCGCTATAATTCTCATAGTTTCCCTCATTATCTTCATGCAGAGGAGGGGCGGAGCTGCCCGTGTACAACCCGGAGAATGCTATTATCTCTACCCTAGATGCGTGTATGATGCATTTGCAGACTATCAGCTTCTGGAGCTTCTTAGAACTCATTTAATTCACTATGTTTGCAGATAAAAAGTTTGCAAGTTGGCAGTATTAGAGAGTTTCTATCAGCTGCCTTACAGCCTACAGAACCACTAGAACCTCCTTCGATGTACTTGGTCTACACTATGCCCTTGGCTCCTCTGCTATACTCAGGCGAGCTCTGTTGAGGCACACGTCGCGCCTCCATCCATCCACAATGCTCGACTTGCACTACATCCTTTTTTTTTGAACTGAAACACAAAAGTTTCCACTAACCAAAGGTTCTGGGCATATCGCCAGAGACCAAACTGGTCACAATTTCGGGGACCTGGTCCATGAACACCTCAGAACCATAGCGCACAACGCTCGCCCCATAAGCAGCAAGGCTATCAGCCACTTTGTTGCAAGATCTCGGGCATGACCGGACCTCACATTGATCAAAGGAATCATTCATGAAATCCTTAATACGTCGAAAAATGCATCCTTCTGGACTCCTATCCATTGAGTCAGACCTCAAGGCCTTCTCCAACTCTGTTGCATCAGTCTCAACAATAATTCTGGTCATCCCCAGTTGAGCCACCCTCTTGAGACCGTTCAGAGCTGCAAGAGCTTCAGCATGTATGGGGTTTGTGAGCCTCTCAAGATGTCCACAACCCCCCTCCAAGAGCTCACCGTTGCTGTTGCGAGCAACAAAGCCCCAACCACCTGACCCCGTAATAGCACGATAGGAGGCATCAATATTGATCTTGTAGCAACCAGGATGTGGTGGTGTCCATTTCTGTTCTTGCACTACATCCTTAACCCCACCGTGCACCGGTCGAAACAGCTCACTTTGCACTGCATGCCTCCACCCTCCTCCCAAGCCGTGTGGCGTTGTTGTATTGTTGTCCTTTGAGGCCCCGCACTGCACGCGGCGACCTCATGTGTAATACATGAACTATTTCATGTGAAAATCACACAAGTTCCACGCATTTCAAACGGGTTCTAAATCCAAAGCTAGTTGCTGTGCGTCGGGAAGCCAAGTTTAGCGACCAATCGCCTTATTTTCGTTGGTTAATCTCGAAGTGGCCAACGTATAGGGTGCATTCTTTTTGACTGCAGCTGATAATATAGTTGTGCCTGATGATTTTTTGTGCTAGTATAGATATTTGTATGAACTAATCGAATGTCGTTAAGCCAATAAATTGTTTCGAAAAGATTGTTATGAACTTATGATAAGACACTTAAAGAAAATGACAGAGAAATATGTTATTTGTTCCTTGGGGATAAATCTGGAGCTTAAAAAATAGTGCCGTATACTAAATTGAACTCGGTCCGAGCTCGAGTTGAGTTGCGTCATCCATGCCGTGGCGCTGAGCGGACCGAGGCCCGCGTCGCTTTCTCCTCTCCAAGTTGTAGGGAGACACGGGCAAATATCATAACACGGACGGTTCGTTGGTGGCTTGGCTCTCTATTCTTAACGCAACGTCAGATGGCTACATCTACACGAGGAGCGCTAGGTCGTTGCTTACAGCAGTGAGGAATCACAATCCATCTTGTCCTTCGATCTCATATATCTTAGCCCACACCAACATTGTTTATTTACTACTATTATAAGGTAACAACACTATGCCTAGTGCAATTATCTATTTTGCGAATAATTTAAGGGTCCTAAATCAAGCCAGAATGCTGAAACCTTTTTTTTTAGAGCGTAGAGATCACTAGAAAATTACGGAAGGAGGGCTGTGAGCCTGTCCAAATTCGGCGAGAAGCCATCAATCAAAGCCCAAGCCCAGGCCCACCGGCCGCCCTATATCGGCGACCCTCTCCAACAAAGCGGGAGGCGGCGGCACGAGGAAGGAGAAGAGGAGCACGGATCGATAGCTACGCGACCGCCGGGATCGATTGGAAGACTGGCCGGCCGGCGATGTCGTCGAGCGGGTTCTCGCCGGCGCTGCAGGCGTCGGATCTCAACGACTTTATCGCCCCCTCGCAGGACTGCATCATCTCCCTCAACAAGAACCCCTCCACCCGCCGCCTCCAGGTGCTGCTCCCCACCCCCAACTTGTCGCAAAGATTTCGCTTCTACCTAGTCTTTGCGTATGGAGCTTTGCCTTACTCTTAATTGCTAGCCGCATGGTTGCTGCGCCCCCCCCCCCCCCCCCCCCCCCCATGCCATCCGCCTCAAGAGTACAGCTTCAATTCACGCATTAGTTTTTACTGTGAGATGGTATTGTGTGCCATCAATCTTCCCAATAGGCTAGTCATCTCACTATGCCGCACGATTGGATACCAAGGTGTGCTCTGTAACGTATAGAGTTGAAAGGAAGAGGAAAGGGAGACGAAATTGATTTCCTCACCCGCTGTTTAGTCATTTCTTACAGAGACAAGGGAAGGAAATAGTTTTTGCTAAACATGGACTGTTAATCACTGATTTCTTAAAAAAATGTATTGATATTTATGGCATCAGATTCTTTTTTCCCAATATAGCCAATGCTTCCCCCCCCCCCCCCCCCCGGTTGTTGTTTCAGTTTCTCTCCAACTTGGAGAGAGAAAATCACAGCTTGTAATGACTGAACTTTCCCTTACATTCTAGCCCGTTTTCCTTCCTTAGTATTCTTTCCGCCCAAGCAGAGCATATGCCTCTCCGGAAGTACACATATTGATTCTGTGATGCTCATATTATGATTTCTTGAAAATTGGAATACGATGATATTAAAGTTTTGCAGCAAAGAGCCATCCTATTTTCTTCATCATGAACTCATGCAAACCAAAAAAAAGTCAATATCTGCTATATGGTGCAAACAAGAAAGCAAAGCAAGGCTACATTATGCCCAAGAAAAATCACAATTCTTCTTCCTGCTTGTTGCATAACGAACTCAAGTAGCACAGCTTCTCAAGTATTATGTAGGACCATGGCAACATGAACTCACTTGATGGGCCCCTGGTGCTTAGCAATTTCCACCCTTTCCTACTTTTCCTCAGCTTAGCTAGTAACAAGTGCTGTACTAGTGTTTAATCTCTCCATTAAAGAAAGGCTTCCTCTTTCCGTCACAACTGAAGCAATCTGCCCACTAAAGTTTAACACAGTGGAACCACTTCGGAAGTGCTAACTACATCTCTGTGCACACTTAAACTAATAAAATTAGCTTCACATCAGCACAATTGGAACATCATAAACTCTTCTTGGTTGCTGCTGCTCCTCACCCACTGCCTTTCTGCATACCGTTCCCTATTTTGCTGACACTTTTGTTTCACAGATTAAACAAAAGGAAATTGCAGTGAGCACAAAGCCTCCAGAGGAAGCAGTCAAGATTTCACTAAAGGACTGTCTGGCTTGCAGGTTGTTACCACTCTTTTACCGTTTGTATCAATTGTAAAATCAGTGACCTTCGCAAATCTGAATAATGCTGACTGTGTCATTTTGATCTCAATAGTGGTTGCATAACTTCAGCAGAGACGGTTATGCTTGAGAAGCAAAGCCTGGGTGACTTCATTACTCGCGTCAACTCTGACAAAGCCATCATTGTATCTGTGTCTCCCCAGTCAAGAGCATCACTAGCTGCATTCTTTGGTCTTTCTCAGTCACAGGTAATTATATGTTCTTCACTTATCCATTCCCCCGTCAAAAGTACCACCCTATCAGGTGTTCTGTAATTTTCCTCACAGATTAGTTTGTCCAGAAGTATTTCACTCTAGTCCTTACCACTCTAGATTAATAAAATAGCTTATTTTAATTATGATAACAAAAGCAGAATACATTTTTTTAATCTTCAGGTTTTCAGAAAACTGACTGCTTTGTTCAAGTCAATGGGTGTAAAGGCAGTTTATGACACAAGTAGCAGTCGAGATCTTTCCCTTATTGAAGCCTGCAATGAATTTGTTTCACGCTATCAGCACAATCAATTATCTAGTGGCAAAGAAGCTGGAACGAGTCTTCCCCTACTTTCATCTGCGTGCCCAGGTAAAAATGTTTGCAGGGAATATGATGCCGCTTTTGCTACTATGTAATTTAGGTATCAGTAATGCTGAACCCTCGCTACATAATACTGATGGTTTCCTACTAGTTATTTAATTAGTTACATTTCTTCTATAAATACGACAGGGTCAGTTTAAAAATGTGTGAATCTCTTCCTCCTTGCAGGTTGGATATGCTATGCAGAAAAGACTCTTGGTTCATATATCTTGCCTTACATCTCATCTGTAAAGAGCCCCCAACAGGTGATTGGCGCAGCTATCAAGCATCATATGGTTGAAAAACTCGGTCTCAAGTGAGTATTTTGCCCTAGATCTAGATGTTAAGGTGTTGTTTTCAGATCCTTTTTGAGACTTAAGAAAATTAGTACTATCTTCGGTCACAAAAAAGTCTTGTTTATTTACTTTCCAAAGTCTTTGTGATGCAACTTTGACCACTAATTTGTACAAAAACTTTATAAGATTATGCATGTGTTTGCTATGAGCCTATGACAAATCTAGATAGACGATTTTCATGTGGCCAATCCAAATATTTACGAAGGTATTTTGCTCGAAGTTAACAAGAGTTGACTGTACACATCCCATTTTGACGCTTGTTCACGATTGGAGGCACAAGGAGTGTTGGTCAGAACCTAATTTTTCCTGTTCTGTTGTTTGAGTAATGCAACAATGTTCTCCATTTGCTGAAAATGGATGATTGTTTTGAACAAATACCAGTCTTATTATACAATGTCATTTTTTAGTATTTTTACTTTTAATTATTCCTGAATTTATTGAGTAGGCCAGATGATGTTTATCATGTCACTGTGATGCCCTGTTATGATAAGAAGTTGGAAGCTGTCCGGGACGATTTTGTTTTCTCAGTGGAGAATAAACAAGTCACAGAGGTGGACTCTGTATTGACAACTGGCGAAGTGTTAGACCTGATACAGGTTGTTAATTTATTTCCTGCTCTTGCTTGTAAGATGTATTTGAAAAACTATGACTCTATGAGACACCTAATATCACTTTGATGGTTGTGCAGTCCAAATCTATCGATTTCAAAACAATGGAGGAATCTTCCTTGGATAGATTGTAAGTTCCTTGTTTGCTTGGTATGTTGCTCTGTCTTCTAATGAGGTTCAAGATGACCAGTAAAAAGATCAGTCATAATAACTGGCCTTTTTTAAAAAAATAATTTAGCAAATCTTGAACTTAATCACTTGTTAAGGAAAAATCAACAGAACAATTTTTTCTGTATATTGCATGATATATCATAGTTTCTTTATCTGTTCTGCCCTATTTATCTGGGAATTCATATGTACTTGTCTTGACTGTAACCCAGATTAACAAATGTTGATGAGGATGGCCATCTATATGGGGTTTCTGGCGGCTCTGGTGGTTATGCAGAAACAGTCTTCCTTTATGCAGCACGTGCACTCTTCAATAGAGAAATAGAAGGCCCACTTGATTTCAGAATCTTGCGTAATTCAGATTTCCGTGAAGTTACATTGGAGGTAAAGTCATCCCCCACCCCCATGTTGGCCTGCTGAAAGCCATTCTCTCTTCTGCCTAACTTGAATGACCTTAGAATCTTTGTGTATAACATCTCCTGCTCATGCTAACAGGTGGAGGGCAAACCTGTTCTGAAGTTTGCACTTTGTTATGGATTCAGAAACCTACAGAACATTGTTAGGAAGATTAAGATGGGAAAATGCGAATACCACTTTATCGAAGTTATGGCTTGCCCATCAGGTACTTCATTTTATGATAATGTGCTGATGTTGCTTTTAATAACTGGGTTCTGGGCTGTAGGCTCTATGAAATACTGATTATTGCTCTGCAGGTTGTCTGAATGGCGGAGGTCAAATAAAGCCTGTTAAGGGTCAATCTGCCAAGGATCTCATCCAACTACTAGAGGGTGTATACACGCAAGATGTAAGTTAGTGAAGTGCTCACTACATTTAATGCTGTTTGTAAGGGTCTTGCTTTTTTACTTGATATTCCTTTGTCTTGACCTTACTTGGATTCTTCCAGATTCATATCGTATACATTTGAGACTTTAGACTTGATATATCCCTAACAATCAATTTTAATTTTACGTCCGGCGTGTAGTAGATGTTCCTTCTGCACTTGTTATATTGTTATATTCTCTTCTATACTTTTGTAGCTTAGAAACATTAGTTATGTTTGCATTGGGTTGCTTCTGTGTCCAATGTAGGCATGTAGCTAGCCAGCGTGTCTACTCATATAGTGTTTTTACCTGTTCAAGGGGAAAAAAGAGAAAGAACCTCTGTTGAACTGTCAGTGCCGTTACACCATCTCTAGTAGTGTTTGGACAGCTGAATAATTTCTGAACTCACATGTCATTGATTGTGTTTTATCATCATGGTCCAGTTTGATAACATGATTTTATCCTTAATCAAGTAGAAATTGAACAATCCTCCAAAAATTGTAGAAATTGAACAATAACTCCAAGTTGTCCCTACTTTATATTTGCTGGTTATCTCACATAGATGATACTTCTAGGATCTAGCTTCCATTGAGCAAGAATGTTGCAAGAGATGTTTATTTTATGCCAATTATGTACTTCCACTAACTGTAAAACTTGTGTACCAGGTGTCGATATCCAACCCCTTTGATAACCCTATCGCGAAAAGATTATACGACGAATGGCTTGGGCAACCTGGTTCAGAGAATGCAAAGAGGTATTTGCACACAGAGTATCACCCTGTCGTGAAAAGTGTGGCCTCACAGTTGCAGAACTGGTGATAGCAGGCCATTGTTGCATGGGGAATTCCTATTGTCTTCAAGAGCCAAGAGGCACTTGCACAAGTCATCATGGTGATCTGTCCACACACTTTATCAAAGGTTTTGCTTGAGAGCAAACGAATTTTGTTAGACTATAGGTTTGCACATGCTTTCTTGGTAATGTTGTATACTACCTCACAGGAAAAACAGTTAAATTGTAACGTGTAAAGATGAACAAAATAGCTGTTGACCTGCTCAGCCGATAATTCCATGCCACTGTCTACGAGGTTGTGATGACCTTTTCCTTGTTTGGTGTATTGTTATGTGTGCACTTATCATAGCCTTCATTTGTTCTATGTGCAAAAGTGAATTTTCAACTTCTTTCGATTATATTGTGGAATCATTCATTTCTGAAGAACAAGCTCTGCATTGACCTTTAACGGCAAACATTATCATACTTGGATACAGTTTGGCATGTGCCATTGACATTTGATGGTGGAGAAGACAAACTCCGCATTGTGTTGCTGTTCATGGATCAAGTCTGCTTTTCTCGCCCTTGGCATTGCAGTGAAATCTGTTGGTTTCTGGTGATTCTTGGGACGAGCCAAATGTGGGAGTGGGAGACAGGAAACTCTGGCATTGCATAGCAGTGTGAAGATGCAACTGGCTTCAGTACAGGGCTAAGAACACACTTATTATCAAGAAGGCAAAAAAAAAATCACATACATATATGCTGCGTTTTCAATCAGCAAATTCTACAAGGATTCAGGTTGGGATGCAAGCTGGATGATGTTGGGGAGCTTCTCGAGCAAGTAGGTGAACAACCCGCCGAGCAAGAATATGAACACGAACGCGAGCACGATCTTGGCAACATAGACGTACGTGCTCTTCAGTGTCTCCCTGTCGAGAGGATCCTTCGCAGTCTGCTTCTGCAAGAATCTAAGCTCATCGGTACTTGATTCTTGAGAAAAATCTTAACTTTTATCTACGAGAGAGGAACGCACGAGTGGTACCTTGTCAGGCGGTGGTGTCTGGCGGATTCCAGGCACGTCCTGCTCGGTGACGGTCTGCAGTTTCCAGCCGAGGCCGTAATCGGCGAGGAGGGCGGTTGGGCCGAAGCTGACGGACTCCTCGCCGTCCTTGACGGCCTCGACGTGCAGCGCCGCCGGGGCGCCGGGGGCGAGCTTGCGGTTAACGGCGTGCAGCGCGTAGCGGGCGGTCGTCCCGGCCGCGAACCGCCGGACCTTGCCGGAGCTCCTGCACGTCACCTCCAAGAACTGCCAAGAAACACACACGCATAATACATCATGCAACAACTCTCCGCTGTCAATTGCTTGCTCAGAGAGAGGAGAATTCTACAGTCGATAAACGCGGAGAATTGTACAGTAGAGAGAGGGGGGATTCGACTTACCGGCAGGGGAGGAGGGTTGCCAGTGCCGTCCTTGCTCGCCTGCTCCGGCTCGTCAACTCGCCGCTCCATCGCCGCGCTCCCTCGCCCGGTCGCGGCGGTTTGGTCGCCTCCGGATTTGTGATGGTCGCAGGGGGGCGGAAGGCAGAGCGACGGAGGCGGCGGTGTGGTGTGGCCGTGCGCGTCGACTGCGGTGCGGAGGAGCAGAGAACAAGCAGAATCCTGGTTGACTTCTTTTGGGGTGTTTATACGGGAGGGGCGGGCGATTGGGTCGGACAGCACAAGGCCCAAATAACACTCGGCCTCACGAGATTTCGTTCCAGCGTTGGACATCAGGCCCGTCCCAACACCGCTGCTGCACCACGGATCGGGCGAGGCCCGTGCGCGCGGCCCAAATTACGCTCGCATTCGCGTGATTTCACTCCGCTTTGGGCATCAGCACCGACAACGTCGCATAAACTCCCAACTAGGGGTGGAATGAAGTGGACACGGTCAAATTTCACTCATTCTTTATTTTATTTTCTATTCTTTTTCTTAAAATTAGAGTCAAATATAGATAGTATCATATCACTATTCTATCATTTCATATTCGCTCCGCCAGCCTTTGGTCGATCAATCAGACAAAAGGACTAATAATTGAGATGACAAAAAGAAGAACACTCAGTATTCCCTGTCTGTTCAGATACAACAATCCGTCTATTTTTATCTTGTTTCTAAGTGAAGTCACCACCGTTTTTCTCATACCACATGATATTCAGATACATACTGACATATATCGTTTAGCCTATATCTTATTTTGTATTTTATCCATGGAGCCAGACACAAATGCACTGGGTATCCATTTGTCACTTATGTATTCGTTCTATAAGCTTTCGACCGGACAAAAATTATCCATTTCGTTTGTGTCCCTGCTCGTAGCCACCACGGCCGCACGGTCAAATATCACTTATTCTTTATTTTATTTTGTATTCTTTTTCTTAAAATCAGAGTCAAATATGGATAGTATCATATAACCATTCCTTCATTTCGTATTCGCTCCACCAGCCTTCAATCGATCAGTCGGACGAAAAGATTAATAACTGAGATGACAAAAAGAAGAACACTCCGTATTCTCTATTTGTTCAGATATAGCAATCTGTCTATTTTTACTCTGTTTCTAAGTGAATTTACCATAGTTTTTTTTCATACCACATGACATTCAGATACATATTGACGGATATCGTTAAGTTTGTATTTTATTTTGTATTTTTCCTTGGAGTCAGATTCAGACACGAATGTGCTGGGTACCCATTTGTCACTTATGTATTCGTTCTATAAGCTTTCGATCGGACAAAAATTATCTGTTTCATTTGTATCCCTGATCGTAGCCACCACGGCCGCACCGGTTCGTTTCGCGATCGCGCATGTTGTGTGCTTGCTAGTATTCAGGAGTGAGCGAGTGACCGACCTTGCACACTGTGTTGCTCCCCACCCCATTGAGCACTGTTCATCGTGGCAACGACGGGCAAGGGCGGCAGCTGCATCCCCAGCAAGAGCCACTGCCTCTAGCGCCCCGCTGCCCCCACTCTTGCCCTCCCACCGTCGCGTCAGCACCTTCGTCCCCCTGGCCGCGTCGCGCCTGGTACACATCTATGTCATCTTCTACTCCATGTACGCCCATGTTCGCCTCTTCACGTGCGCCCTGCAACGCAGGGTCGGCTCCATCCTAGGCGCCTGCATGCTCCTCTTCTACGTCTCGGAGACCCTACATCTTAGTGTCCTCGCTCACATGAGCACGGTAGACCTCGCCAAGGGAGAGGGCTATAAGGACATCTCAGTCATGGACCCCGACGTCCTCCTCGACGCTGAATTCGAGCCACAAGGTTTGTGCTGCAAAGATGCCTGCCACACTAGATGGTGTTAGGTTCGGGTCCTAACTCCGTAATGTGATTACAATAGTCTTGTTTTCTTCGAGTTCTGGTTTATACTATAGTAACTAATTTTTAAACAGAGTGTCTTTTAATAAAAATAAGCTCTCCTAGTCGATTGCAGTAGATATTGTATTGACTTCAACTATACCAATCGAAATTACACGTAATTATCTCTTTTCATACTCTCTTTCGTAAACAATCAGAATTCAAAAACCAAAAGCCTCAGTAAAAAAACGCATCCAACGTAAACACGTTACTTTATCATATGTTTGGTTCATCCACACTGTAATCAGGATCCATAGTATCGAATCCCGCCTGATACGGCGTAGTATACCTCCCGTTACAGCAAAATTTGGGCAGAGTCCAACTACATTACGGCGTGGCTTCTCGTCGTCGTCTCGTCCACGATTTTTCTCTTGTCAACAACTACACCTCCTTCCTCCCGAATCCCGATCTCATTGCCCCGCAATTCGTCCTCTGGCTGGGAGCGCGAAGCGCGTGAGCCAGAGCACCAAAAGAAGGTGGCGTGCTCCATGATCGCATCCGTGAGGAAGTGCTTCACCCAGGCCTTCTTGCAGGCGCTCCGATTGAAGCCGAGGCGTAGTCCGTTGAGCGCCGCCTTGTCGGGGCGTCACTTGATCGAGGAGGCGGGGACCGCAAGCGTCGTCGCTAGTCCTTGCACCACCGCCGCGACGCTGAGCCGGCAGCCAGGGAGGAGGACATGGAGGCCGGGCAGCAGTGGCTCAACAGCGAGATGGAGCGCCACCGCTTGAAGGAGCGGCAGGAGAAGCGCCGCTCGCCTCCTCGTCAGGATCTGACGAATCCTACTGACTTGGGAGTTTTTTGGTGAATTATCCATCGGATTCGTTTCAACCAAACGCTGTAAAGGGATCTGAAACCATTCCCCACTAGAACCAAACAAATCATGGAATCATCCATTACACCACCAGATCGAAAGTAATGCCATTCCATTTACGTCTACATCACCATTCCTGAACCGAACACCACCTATAGTGCTGTCAGAAATTCTATATCAAATTAGTAATGGCTATCTGTAGTCCATGTTCAGTGAAGTTCAGAAACTAGTAATCGGGATATCAACATAACCATCGGATTAGGATGTAACAATAAGAGGTGTCCCGAAGCTTGCAACTTTGCATGGCAAACTTATCAACAATGTGGAGAACGAGACTGATGTGAACCAGCCCAAGGATGCCTACACAACAACTCAAGCACAATCTCTACTCCCAAATGCAACAAGACTGATCCTACAACACATCAGTACTTGTATGCACAAACGCACGACACAACTGCAAATGGATGGACAATACGGTACAGATGTAATTATACGTAAACTTCCATGTACTCAAGAGTTTAGATATCTCAGACGTGCCCAAAGACAGCCCCCGGCTGCTTTCAGATGGTTCCTAATCCTAACAGAAATTCCAAGTCAGGTTCACACAGAAGAACAAGGTAAAATGATCTCGGTTCCACGTTGTTCACTCATAAAGAATTTCAAAATTTTGCAGATTCTAATTGTACAAAAGAATATATCCAGGAAAAGGGTTAGGGGTCTCTTCAACCCCAACAAATCTAACCTTGTCCAACCAGCCCCATACAACAAATGTTTGGCCTACTCTTCTTTTCTTTGGGTAGCTATCCCCAATATATCTCAAACCTAAAGAAACACTCATTTTCCACTCATGAAACATATCTTAACTGGAAGCGAACTTAGCTCGTAAAATTAATAGCATCTCACTTCTTAGAAGGGGTAGCATTTGCTTTACTTTGCTTAGTACTTGCTTGGGGATCTTTCACCATCTTGGATGAAGCAGCATCTATGGCAATGTTCCCCAACTCCACAGCCATTGCATCTCTTTCATCATTCTCTTTCCTTTGCTTCTCTGATACACTATCATCGGAATTCTCTGTTGGGTCCGGCAGTGTTTTGGGCTGCCGTCGAAGGGGTCCAGCATTAAGCCATGGATGTTGAAGCAATTGAGCAGCCGAAGGGCGCTTTTCAGGAACAAAATCAAGTATTGGAACAAGAAACTCTGTCATGTCATTTGCGTCTCTGTCACTGAATTCGTACTTCTCAATGAACACCTTGTTGAGAGGCCAGAACCGCAAGCGCCGAATGTGCCTCAAGTCCCCATACCGATTGAAGAACTCACGTGAATATCGACCACCCAAGGCAATCTAGGAAACAGCATTGTCCTTGTGATATATCAAGAATTAAGGACACTTGCAACATTTGCTTAAAATTAAGGGAAATGCAAACTGCCTTTACCTTTCGAGGCATCATTCCTAGTAGCTCCATCATCAGCGCTAGGTGATCCTGCATCAAGTAGGAATTGCTCAGAATAAACTTCCTATGTAAAGGGAGTAAACAAGATAGTTCCATTAAAAAAATAACATACTGTAGTCTAGGACAACACGAATAAATGAAAAATCATTATGGTTTTATTGCTTGCCCATTTTTATTTCATATGGCATCTCCAAACAAAGGCTCATGCTTAGCATCCACACAGAGGTTACTCAGAATACTTTTCAACTAAGAAATCTTGCTAAATGAGATTTTGAAGAACATATGCAGTTGAACTCAGCAGTTGATCCCCATAAATATGCAGAGGTCAATCGACTAGAACAAGATGCATAAAGGGTTTGAGTTTTTAGCTCAACTCAAACAATACAATATTCATCTTATACCTGTCCATGTGATCCAATACCATACACTAGAGAACTAGGCAGAAGATAAAATGGATTTATTAATCATGTTCAAAATACCTTGCTACCAGGATACCCACAAAATACCGAAACATCCTATTTCAGCCCAGTCAGTGTGGAACATTAGCACAAAGTCAAGATGCAATATTAACACAGCATTGTTGCCAGCTGTTGCGACAAGGAAATAGTAACTTCTATCACCTCAGTATGACTTAGCTTTGTTTTCTTTTATTTTTGTTGTCATTTTTAGACCCCGATTGTGCTCTTCTTGAACAAATGATTTACACATGAAAGTTGACAGGTTGTCGAAAGGATCAATTGCTAATGCATCTTTGATAATAAATATGTGATACATAGGTCTAACTGTTTCATGATTAAAATCACAGCTTCAGAACCAGAGAGTCAATACGTTACAGAGTTGGACCTAAAAAAGAATGGGCATATCAATATTGTCTACCATTTACTTCTTCCATAAAGGGGAGAAAGAATAAATAGCCTTGTATTCAAATACTAAGTAGTAAGTACCAAAGGATAGATACCAATGTTCAAAGGAAAATTTGATCATTTGCCCCAAAGCTGAGAGGCCATTGATAAAATGCCATCCATTACTTTTTAATTTTTAATACTTTTTTGTTCTCCTGAACCCCACACAAAATGACCGCCTTACACCCGACTTCTTCCTTCTCTTCTCTAAATCTAGCCATCATGGAGGCAGGGACGGCCCCACCATCGCCTCGCCCTTCTGCTCCTCCTCATTCCACTCCCTCTTCATACCCAAAAGCTGCTGAGCAGCCGCATCCCCTTTGCCTCCTTCCCTGCGCCGGTAAGGTCTTCTCGTCGCTCCGCCCCGATAACAGCCATCCTCCAAAATTCCTCCCCACCGCCGTTCTTTTCCTCAAATTGGTTGTTCCCTCACCATCCTCACCTCAGTGTGACCCAAGCCGATCCATCCCTCTTATCTTAATTTCCCTCGAGCCATTCCACCGCCATGGGCATTGCCGCCAAGCTTGCCATGCACAGCTCCAAGGCACTGTAGTCCCATCTCCTCCAAATCCGAGCACATCCACGGCTTCCTCATCTCCCACTAATGCTCTTTCACATCTCCCTTGATAGCTGTTCTCGCTGGAGCAGTGTCGCCCTTGGGCTCGACGGCCCCGCGGCACCGCCAACAACGTCAAGCCTCCTCGTCCATTCTCTTCCCTCACCAACCGCATCACCAAGCCCGCCGCTCTCCATCATGGTGTCTCACCGCCTGGCTGGTTCCACCATCGGATACATTGCCACCAACCTCCCCTATTTTCGACCAACGCTGACCAGGCCCGGCTCCTGCTCATGGCATCGCTGCGCGTGCTGCTCCTCGCCGTGTGGTTGCTGCCAGGGGCGGGTAAGGGCGTGGGGAGCGCCCACCGGCGCATGGACCAGCTGTTGATGCTCGAGAAGGACTCCATCCACCGCATTGGCAGCTCGCCGTGGGTGTTGGGCTCATGCTCG
The DNA here is from genome assembly GCA_017311315.1 of Dendrocalamus latiflorus. NCBI lineage: Eukaryota > Viridiplantae > Streptophyta > Magnoliopsida > Poales > Poaceae > Dendrocalamus > Dendrocalamus latiflorus. The sequence goes on along the minus strand of CM029632.1, from coordinate 30,480,672 downwards.
TGCTACTCCTCGTCATAGTCTCCTACAAATACAACCTCCGGGAAGTGGTTCCTTCTCGGCTGAAGCGACGCCGCCGAGGGAGGAGGATGATGTGGTGGCCAGAGGGAGAGGGGATCGAAGGGGAGGGCGCGGTGGTCACAGGTGGCGGGGGCCAAGGTGGACCTGAGAAGGGAGGAGAGGAGTGGAAAGAAGAGGAGGGGCATTTTGATCATTAGGGAGAAAAGTAAAACGATTCAAAATTTGATTTAAAATGCAAAAAAAGGCAAATTATCAATTGGCCTCTCAACTTTGGGGCATGTGATGGATGATTTTATCAATGGCCTTTCAACTTTGGGGCAAATGATCAATTTTCCCATGTTCAAAACTGTGGTAAAATACAAAGTGGAAATAGTGGGCAATGACTTGTGCCATCCCAATAGCAAAAAAAAGTATATACATCTTTCTTGCCCAGCTATTGTTCAAACATGGATGCTGTCACTCTTGAATAAAAAACAGAAGATAATATATAATATATTATGATATTAACAACACGAGATTAACTACAATCATTCAAAATTCGCAAAATGAAAAAACCTGCTGTGAACAGCTGGAAGGGCAATTTAACTTATCATCATATGAGGATATGACAGGACTGGGCAATGAGCAGGCACCAACTATAATTGGAAAGCAAAGTCAACCTAGAATATTGATCGTGTTGGACTCAAGGTTCAAGATAAAGCAAGAAGATATTGCATTTTCCAGATTAAAATTTGATTATCATAGTTTACATGTGATATGTAATTAGTAAAAGAAGTTCCATAGTCATTTTTTGTTTGTTTTATTTCCAGAATTATGGTTAGGTTCCTACCAAACCTAACGAAGAGCCAGGTGACACCACTTTAAAATGCTAAGATAAGAAACGAATTATCTAGAAGAAGTCGTAGTAGCTTTCATTTCATTGATTTTGGTTATGAGATTACATCACAACTAGATGACAAAAACATGCAGTGCACAGTGTCAGTGTGGAAGACTTTTCTTTCAAGTATAGTTCGGAAAAGAAATCGAAGGGTACAGACCAAAGTGGAGTCCTGGGCTGTAGGTATCATAGATTCACATGTTTATTGTGACAACCACACTTGTTTTAAGTTAAAGTGGGGGACACTTGTTACCAGGTGATAATTGGAGTACAATTTCGTACAGACATGAAAAGTATGTCTTAGTAGAAACCAGAGCAAGGAAAGAAATGTATATACCTCATCCCTGTCAAAATTGTCGCCACTATGTGGATCAAAGAGCACATCCCCTGTGGCAAGCTCAAAGCATATGCATGCAAAGGACCACAAGTCGGCAGATGTAGAATACTTGGAGCCCAGTATCACCTCAGGGCATCTGTATTGCCTTGTTTGGATATCACTTGTGAACTGTTTGTATGTCCAACATGCATTTCCAAAGTCCACCAGCTTGCACTTTAGGTCAGCCTGCATCGCCATCCTCTTCCTAGTCTCTTTGCTACCCCGCCTATGTCCTCCTGTTCCTCCCCTCTTGTCTCCATCCTGGCTAGGACTGCCCTCATTTGCCGTACTCAAATCCCCCCTATCATCTGACCCATCTGTGTCAGCGGATGCCACAGCCCCACTGCCTTCTGAAGTTGCAGCGGCTGCTCGCTTGGCTTTCCTCCGAATCTTCTTCTTTTGGTTCTTAGTGAGACCACCATTCACTGATGGTGCAGGTGCCTTTGGTGGTGGCTCATCGGTCTTTGCGGCAGACAGCACCAGTGGCACACCCGACTTCCGGGGGTCCTTTGAGGGGTCAATAGAGGACACCAGCAATATATTCTCAGGCTTAAGGTCAGTGTGAATAATAGAAAGCTCTCGGTGGAGGCAGTCAAGGCCAATGAGCACGTGCCGGCATATCTCCTTAACCATCGGAAGTGGAATTCCACAGTAGTCCGTGTACTTTATCAGGGTCAGCAAGTTATCACCAAGAAACTCAAACACCATGCACACATGGCTCCCATTAGGGCCTGAGTGCTTGAAGTGGTCGAGAAGCTTAACGACACACCGGGTGTCATCGGGATCACCGTCGGCAATCTGCTTCAAGATCTTGATCTCATCCATGGCCGCCTCCGTGTAGTGCTGTGCGCTCTTCTGCACCTTCAGCGCCACATATCTCTGCACACAGAACCAACAAATTCAGAAACAGTTCACGGCAGCAGCCTGAATCTCTAGACAACAGAGATATTTTTTTGTTTATACTATTTCGTGTAGGATGATGGGATTGACGAATAGAACAGTACTACTTATTAACAATGAATTTGGCCATTCTGCTATGCTCCAAGGCAAAAGAGCGAACAGGTGGGGGGGCACACGCAAAGTGCCGCAAGACACTAGATAAAACGCATCCAGATCGATCTTCCTTACATATTATCGCGAATCTAAGAAGCAAGAGTGTAATTCAACAAGAAAATTCGAGACAAAGTGGTTAGCACATACGGAGTGGGCGGTGTCCCAGGCGAGCCAGACGGTGGAGAAGTGCCCCCAGCCGAGCTTGGACTGCACGACGTAGGCGCCCTGCTTGAAGGAGTCGCCGACGCGGACGGCGTGGTACCCGCCGCGGCGGTAGTCCTCCGTGCCCTCGTCCTCCGACGTGTAGTCGCTGCTCTCCCCCTCCGCCTCGGCCTCCATGGCGGCCGCCGCCTCCTCCGCCCGCCGGCTCGCCGCCGGCGCCTCCTCCATCAAGGGGGAGCCCTGGATCTGAGCGCCGGGAGCGGCGGTGGCCCGCGCGGGGATTAGGGTTTTTGGCGCCGCTGCTTTTTAGTGGCGGTGGCGCTCGTCCGTCTCGCTTCGCTGCTGCCGCCTCCTCTGCGCCTCGACCGCCGTTTTATTATCAGCGGGGGCGACTCCTGCGTACAATAACCACCCTTTTAATTAACCAGCTAACTAATCCTTTTTGTGTTTTTTTTTTGGTTTTGAGGACAGGCTAACTAATATGTTCCGTGAATACGCACGCTCTGAACCATACTTTATTATGGCATTAAGGAACAAAATACTTTAGTCTAACTTAAAGTTCGGATTTTTTTTTACAGGAATTTCGTAAGAAAACGCATGCCCAGAGAGCCTCGGAGAAAAGATTAGCGAGGGTAGATGTTTCCATTACTCTAAATTTTCTGCAAAAAAAAAATACGTCACGTGCTTAAATGAATTAATTGAAACATGTTTGTTTAGGTGGTGATCGGTTTGGCTGAAAAGCTCATGGCTTATGGCTGAAAACACTGTAGCTGACAGAGACTTATTTAGCATAATTAAATTTAAAAAAATTTAAAAATACAAAAAATATGTTAGTCCATTACGTATAATACAAACAAATACGGAAAAAAAGAACCAGCAAAAAAGTTCAACAAAAAGTCAAAAGTTCAGAAAAAGATGAAACTTATAAATAGTAAAAAATAAGCCAGAAGCAGAAATCAAGTTGATCAGGATAACATTCTGGCGTCTCCACTATTCTATAGTAGGGTGGCTATGGACTTATCGGAGGATGGGTTGGTGTAGGTGACCGTCATCTGTGAACTGTTTATATAAAGCGATGGAATTTGTTGTCTACTTGCCAAACTTTCTCTTTTTCTCAGAATTAGTGGATGAGGAGGAAACCAAGGCTACTAGGGATACAAAGGCCTCAATCTACGTGGAATTTACTTGAATTAATTAAGTTCATGCTTAGATTCATGTTCCATGGCAAAATACATGATCAATTTCAAGGATCATCTGATCCTGAAAAAACAATCCTCAACTGATCCACTCTGCACATTATGGAGAGAAACGAAAGGATATGACGTAGGGGAACATAATACTGTAGAATTGGCTCTGTTTCTTTTCAGTTGGGGTTGATGTCTTTTACCCTAGTGCGAGTGCTTATACGAACAAATTGAACGTCCATATGTTGCTTTAAAAAAATTGTCTCGATAAGTTGTTTCAAAACGACGATAGAAAAATCGTCCTATATATTTATTCTAAAGAAGGCATAAACTGAAGAAAAAACCCGGAGACACATGATACGTCCAGGTTGGTTGGATCTATTTAACGGCAGCATCTGATATCTCACATATTCTCTACATGTATATCACTTGCAGCCTCGTTTGCTTAGCCCAAGTAGAGCTTGGGGAGATGCTGTTTGGCATACAATTTTTTTTATTTTTTTTATATCTTACTGCTATTTATGAGGCAACTATTATTACTGCAATCTATCAAAAGTTGCATGTGAAAATGCTTTGAAAATTTCACTTTGTACCCTTGGATTGGAATATTCTAAGAAAATGGGGCAGGAGGAACTTTGGGGGTAGAAGCTCTGTACGACTCAAATGAATCGTCACTGTCTACTGTCTAGTAGTACTAAGCAACAAGAAGTCTAACGATAAGAGAAATATTAACTAAGCAGCGAAAACTATGTTTGGATAATTAACCACTGCTCTCCATCAGATTATCCTCCAAACCAGCAATTAGTCGAAGTTTATATTACAAATTTTCTTTCTTATTCTCTTGCTTATTTCCAAAGCAAGCAAGATAAATGGAGTATTTTGCATGGGTGACAGGTCCAATTAGGTGCGGTAGCAATTAGCAAAGCCGACGTAACAGATGCATTCGTGATTGCAAACATGATATGATCGGCCCTACTCTAACTGGCTTACGGCTTAAGCTTCTGTCTGTAGTTTTTTATTTATGATTGAAATTGCACTGTAGCGGCTGTTAGTTTTTTTAAGAAAAAAAAATATATCGTCACAGATAATACAAAACAATAAGGGAAAAAAAGAAACGTAAAGTACTGAAAACCCCTCAAAAGTTAAAATTAAAAGTTGACACATTCTAAGTATTTTTTGATTAAAATAAGTTGAAAAATAAAATAAACCAGAAGTTGAAACCGGAACGGAGGTATAAGCGATGAGAGTTTGGGCTTGAGTCTATAGCACTGCTGTGCTGCACCAGCCCGGTGTCTTAGGGCAGGAAGGCGAGTTGGACCACCAGCACTGTTGCCAAATTAGTGCCCCATTTATCTCGAAATAAGTAGATAACTGATGGTGGCGTACCAGCTGCGTGCACTTATGAATCATCACTGTTTTTCCAGCGGAAAATAAAGCGCGCACATGAACGTCAGCACAGTCCTTCCTGCAAACCATACATGTTTGTCGCGACAGCAGCAACACTACACTATTACTGCTTTCATGTGCTAATTAACTCATCTGAGAAACGTAAGCCGTCGAGAAGAACCGGGCAACATCCTTGTACTTCAACAGCATTGTTGGTTGCTCTGTGCTGCTCCAAATTACCCATATTGAATAGTAGGTGAAAAAAACATCAAAAGAGAAGGAGTAAATGGGCACTTCACTTTGGCCTGAGCACTTAAGCTAACCGGCAAAAGGCAGGCCAACCCAAGAAAGGCCAAGCTGCAAAAAATGATTAAATGAGAACCGTCTCTCCCTAGGGTAAAAAAAGAATGCAATGATTGGAACAAGGACTCGTTCCAAAAGTGCTATGACTTTCAGTTTTTTTCCCTATTCTTTTAGGCTTTTGAAGTGGCTTTTAACTTTAGCTTCTCTAAAAGCTGAAATAAATAGAACGGCTTCTTAAAATTGCTTCCCGAGCTCAAAACCGTATGCGTTATCATCTCAAAAAACGTAAACAAAAGTCATCAGTCGTAGGCAAAAGCCATCAGTCGCAACCCAAAATAACAGCTCCTTTAGTTGTGCCGTTTGATTGAAATAGCATTGTAGCGGTTTATTAGTTTTTTTAGATATTTAATTAAAATATAAGAAAAAACAAAATACCATTATATCTCCATAGATAATGTAAAGGAAAAAAGAAAAAAGAAAAGAAAACGCCATGTTAAAAAGCCAACATGTTTCTAACGGCTTTTGACTTTTGAAAGCCATAAGGCATTGCTATTTGAAATGGGCCTAATTCAAATTTAAGAATAAAAGTGTCTTGTAAATATCCCACTGAAAAAGTAAAAAAAGAAAAGTGCATTATTAATCCAGCAAAGAAATATTTCCTGCCACCCATCAATCTCAAACCTGAGGAGGCTGCACAGAGAAAGAAAACTTGCAGGCTCCTACACTACTACTCACCAATTCGCGCAAGAATTGGGCACGGTTTTCTGTGCTCCTACTGCCACCACCCCCCATGCCACTCCAGCTCCTCTCGCAAGCTCATGAAAGCACATCACCTTCTGCAACTCCTCCATGCTAGGTGGCGGCAACCAGAGCGCGCGGCTCGCGAGTGCAACTCCCCAGATGCATGCATTGGCGACGGCGACGGCGGCTGAAGCGCGACTGGGGTGGAACCAACAGGGCTGGGATACACCCAAAAATTAGAAATTTTTTTAAGGGATCGGTACAACATTTAGGTTATATTCATAGTATTTTTTGTTGTTCATCTTCTTTGAAGTCTAGACCACAATGGATGACCTGCTTGTACAACCAGCTCACAAAGAAGTCCAAACTACAATGGATTGCCTGACAAGCCCCTCACCAACCCACAGACGATAGCAACCTCACCACTTAGCCCACATCCATCTTTGTTCTCTCCAATAGACCAATACCCTCAACTTTTCAACTCTAATCCCTAACCCTCTCCTTTCCTCCCCAGTGATGGCGGCTCTAGTTGGCTGCTTAACGGTCAACGCGGTGCAAAGAGAAGCAGCGGACACATGCGGAGAGGAGGACCAAGAAGCAGAGGGGGCACGTCGCAGGAGCCGTGGCGCAACATGGGGGTACTAGGAGCATGGTGTGGCTCCGTGCGGTACGTAACACGACAATGGCACACAATCACAGTAAGTCAAGTTTTGATTCTTGATTTCGATTTGATTTGAGATTCGTGAAATGTTGTGAACTTGTGATTGGAATATCTGAAGCACTATAATCAAGATATGAGATTAGCTAGGCTCGGTGACACTCATTGAGGTTCTCATTATAAAACTATTTTGTATATTATTGGTACGCGTTCTATAATTTATAAAGTATTCATAAAGATTGGAAAAGATTTTGCCCTAAAGAATGATGTGCATTCGAACTCATGTATTGAATTTACATGCTATGAAACTACTGTATAAGATCATGGAATTGTGCATGTGAAATATGCACCCATTGTAAATTTTGTAGCTCCGCCACTGAGCGGTGGCGGCGCCCTCCCCTCTCAACATGAACTACCTGGCCGCAAAGTTCGCCGACCACGTTGTCAACTTCGAGGTTGTCGGTGGCAGCTGCACCGTCAAGATGGCTGTGCACAACGGTAGCGTGGTGCACCTGCTGTTGCCGAGCGGGCTTGTCACGTCCTACAAGCTAGCCGTATGGCACGGCGTGCCCACGGAGGTGCTCCGTGCTCCACACCACCATTGCTGAGGTCGTCGGCGAACAGGCCGTCATCCTCGGCGGCGTGTTGATGGACCCTCGTAGTGCAGACGACGTCGGCGGTGGGGACGTGCTACCATTGTTATCGCCAAGCGGGGCCTGGTCGCTCCACAACGTCAAAGGGAGAGCCCCATGAGCTCCATCGAGGTCGAGCTTGTGTCCATTACGCCAAAGAACAAGGTTGAGGTGAGGTGCGTTGTGACGCTGCACCCAGAAGTGCTGGCCTCGGAGTTCATGGTGTCGAACACCACCTCATCGCCGATGGCGCTGTCGAGCACTGTGTCCAACCACTTGCGCATGAGCACGCTGATGCCACCTACGACGTGGTGTCAAGGTAAAGAGCTTGGCTTTTCTTATTATCCCGAAACAAGTCTTCAATACGGGTCCATGTGGCGTGAGCAGTGGTGGTGGACTCCATGACGTACGGCGTCAAGGATTTCCATGGAGATGGATCCATAAATACATTGGAGCCCGTGCAATCGAGATGCTTTTATTCGGCATCGGCATCCTTGGGTGGTGCAGATGCGACATGGTCATCGAGGGCGAATTTGCCGATTGCAACAAGGAAGAGATTACGCCATTTTGCGTAATTAGACGCTTTGATGTCAAGGATGATTGGCACAAGGGAACGAATGGAAGAGACAGCCACTGTCTGCGCCCATAGCTGGGACAGAGGATTGACAGCAAGTTCTCCCATCGCTTGTAGAAGATGAAGGACGCATCGACTAACAGAAGAAGAATGACATGCTTTTTGGTGGGCGATCGAGCTAGAAAAAGCCAGCGATCAGTGCGGAAGGAGGACAGGTTCCCAATTTAGGAGCAGAACTAATCTGATACCATGTTGGAGCGAATAACGCACAGCTCAACCTGAGCTATCGTATTCATGTATGTATATTGGCATTGGTTTACAAAGGGAGGAGATATCTCATTGGGATAACTACCCATATACAGCTATACATGATCCTATCTAACCGATCATAACAGATATCGGTTGATACATACCAAATATTGATTAACACAAGCATCTGACCGCGGAGCTATGCCAGATTTACAGCTGTGCACCCCAAGAATTCACCGTCATCGCCAGGGTAAGGCACATGAAACTGTTTACTTCCCGTGTTGCAGACGGATCTATGACACTATTCTGTTGAGCTATGACTGATGGTTCTTGACTGCGGCTTATAGTATTTATTGTATTTTTTTGAGATGACGACGATCGATGGAAATACCAACGTGGACAACATACATAGTTTTAGGCTCACAAAGTCACTTGGAGAAGTTGCTCTATTTATTTCAACTTCCGGATAAACCGAAACTAAAAACCACAAAAAAGACAAAAAGAACATGACATGTAACTTAAACCCGAAAACCTTGCAAGATTAAGTACTCTTACACCATGGTGAATTGTGAGATGCAGCGAACAATTAAAAGATTAATGCGAATTATTGTGCAACGCAGGGCAGGAGGAACTCCGGAAATACGCCTACGTGTGCGCAGGCCTGGGGGGTACATGGGAAGGGACTCATCAGTCCTCCACAACCCCAAACCTTTTGATAGGCTCACTGTGCACATTGATGACGCCATGTTGGGAAACGACGACCCTGGACTAATATCACATCCAGTGTGTGTAGATGTTGCTCATGGTCATGGGCAAGGAAAAAAATTGTGAAACATGGAAATAACAGGTTTGCAGATCTAGTTACTACTTGCTACATTGGGTTGCAGATGCTACACCTCCAGATCACAAGTCGAAACGCGACAGATATGATGCTCAAGAGTACAATCATATGAGCTTAATACGCTTAATAGCTATGAGATTAACATCACCATCAAAGGAGATGGATGCCAAATTGCCAACATTCGAAACTCTGCAATTGCTTGCGTTGCAGCAACAAGAAACAACAACAACAACAACAACAAAACATTCCATAACTACAAGCATTTCGATCTCTCCAGAAGAGATTTCGAACAAGGAACAGTGCCGTTCTCCCCAGCATATACACCTGATGAGCGATTCGAGATGAAGGAAGAAGCCGCCCGTTTAAGTCACTGTTGAGTAACACCTCCCTACAACTCAAAAGTTGTAACCATTTCGCATCCTACAAACTTTCGAGAACCTCACATTGAAGAGTGCTGCATGTTGGGAAACACCATCTCCCGTTGAATCTCGTTTCAGGTGTCAGACCGCAACGGAACCATTAGCCTCCTTCACACTGTTGAGCAAACATATAGTAGTTAGGACTTAGGACAGAGAAACAACTTTCTTAAGACAAACCCAAGCTTATCCCATTAATATAACATGAGTTGGTGCATCAAACATGATTATGCAATGGTTGATTACTAATTTACTGGCCTCCAGTTGTGATCTATTAGTTGGATAGGGAAAAAAGAATTTTGATAGGGTTTTTGTTCGGTAATTATATGGCTTAATGTGTGATTGCAATGAGCAATATATCATGTACTATAGTTATATAATTGTGATTTGTCAACAGAAAGTTTCTCTAAGCAAGTTCAATTTTCGTTATACCTTGTACTGGCATTGTCTGTTCTATGATCCCCGCTTCCCCACCCCTATAATTCTATAGAGGGCAACACCCCTTTTCAGTGGTCCAATACTCCCCTCACAGTATGTAAACGGTCATAAAAAAATATGAAAAAAGGGGGAGAAACCACCAGAAAGTTTTGGAGTTAATTTGAAGCATTGAGTTAAATGAGAGGAAGTTTCTTTTCGACAGGGGGAAGCCTGCACTAAAAGTAATGTATTTATTTGACATGAAAGGGCATACTGGAGAAATTAATGGAACTAGAAGAATGGGGTTCTACAAATTTACATTTTATATAGAAAGATGAATTGTATTAATGATTTTTTAATAAGGTAAATTAAGATGTCTACAAATCAAAAGTGGTAGTGGTATGTATCTTACCAACTTCGGAGGACATCTCATTGAAGATTCCTGCATGTTGGGCAAAACCATTTCCCCTTGAATCTCGTTTCTGGTGTCAGACCAACGCATGAGTAATGGAACCATTCGCCTCCTTCGCACTGTTGAGCAAACATAAAACAGTTAGCATTTAGCAGAGAAAGATGACTTTTGTACAACAAACCCAACATTTAAAGCATAACATAAACAAGCATTGACGCTTCAGACGAGATAATGCGACGCACTACTACACAGGATTCGAACTTCTAATGGTGACCTTTGGTTTAAACAAAAGGAAGGAAAGAGATCCTAACGAATGTTGCTCTAATAACTTTTGTTCGGAAATTATAGTATTTTTGTGGGCTTTACACATGATCACGAGTAATACACTATATGGAAATTATAGTATTCTAGTGTAGGGCTTTACACATGATCGCGAGGAGTAATACACCATATATGTCTGTATATGACTCTGATTTGTTAACAGGGTTTACCTATAAGTTCAATTCTGGTTGTTTGTACCTTACAAGTGTCTCTGTATGTTTTACGAAGAATTATTCGTTTTTCTATTCATGGCTAGGGAGGGCGTATCCGGTGCATCATCCACTTTCAGAACTTCTATGCTTCCACATTAAAATTATATGTAAAAAAATCATACACAATTTCAAAACAAAAATCAAGGGGAGGATGCATCGGATGGTTTAGGGAAATTTTGTATTGAAGGTAATATTTATTTGCCATGAATGACATGTTAATGGTAAATTAATATAACTAATAGAACTGTCTTTTGGAGATTTACATTTTATATAGGAAGGTAAAATGTATTGAGGATTTGTTTGGAAAGGTAAACTGTTCAAACTAGGTGTTTCGAATAAAGTATATGTGGCATGTGTTAAACACATCCAAAGCTCGTACGGTTGTATCACTATATACGAAATGTAGTTTTTATTTAGTCATTTGGAAATTTTCGATGTGTGAAAGATTGGCTTGAAGGCTACTTTAGCAAGACTTAACTTTAAATTGTACAAACGGTTACATTGAAAAATTCCAAGGCACATTCCGATGTGCAACCAACTCTATACTGCTGTTAGTATAATATACTACAGCTAGCTAACAAACGTCATATACTGGTTGTAATAGCTCAAATGGTGCAAGATAACCTATGTATTTAGGAAAGCAACTCAACAGGCTTGGAGACTTGAGGGGGGACATGCAGTAAGAACAACTTGTAGTTAACATGTAGTTGAACTAGCTGGCCACCGCGATTTGGCCATAATTGGCCGGCTGGGTGGCCGGAGCGCCTAGGCGGGTCATAGGGGAGCAGAAGCTGCTGTCTCTACTTGATCTCATTCCCATTTGTGTAAGCATAAGTAAAATTACATCCGTGTGTTTCCTATCTTTCATTGATACATGAAGTGTCATCACTAGTACTAGCACAAATCCCACATTCCCACATGCATCCATGTGTTTCATTAATACATGAATTTTCCATTTGACACTGTTTGCTAGGAGGCTGCCTAGGCGTCCTAGGCGCCATGCTGCCACCTGCCAAGCACCTAGCGCTTTCTAGAACAGTGTGCAGGACAACAAGTTCTAGAACATACAAGCAAGAGGCAGCCCAATATTATATCCTAGTCACAACAGTAAAGCAGTGAGCACAGAATCCTCGAATCGAATGGTAACAAGTAGAAAAAAACTACAATAATAAAGATAAGATATCAACCACCAGTCCACCCACAACATCATGGAGCCAATGCTACACTCCATTGTTCAAAAAAGCAACAAAACAAGTTGGAAAAGTCCTAAAGCTTATATGAGACCCAACAACGGTAAAATCTAGTAATTTAGAAGAAAAAAGTTAGACCTGTTCTTTTTGGCTGCGGCTTATGACTTTTAGTTGCGGCTTGTGCCTTTTGAGCTGTTTGTGAGAGAGATTATAAAGTAAAAGAAACTCATGTGCGGTTTTTGCCGATATAAATGAAGTCGCTACAGTATGTACTACAATTAATTAGTAGACCTTATCTTGAAAAGACATTCGTTTGAAAGCTAGTTACGGTAAAAAAGTCAAAAGCCAGAAACCAAAAATTGTAAAGAACAGGTCCTTAAACTCCTCCGAATAACTCACAAGACAAGTCATCACTATAAAGACTTACATTATCATTGTCACAAGCAATCATATCACCATATGAAACCTGAAATATCAATAAGAAACAAGAAACCTTTTTCAGCAAACATTTCAGGAAAAAATGTTTGATGTAGATATCGATGCAATTATAAGTTCCAGAAATATTATCATATATATTAACTTCAAAGCTGACCTGGTGGCATATACAGTATGTCGGTTCATTAGGATCAATTGTTTGATCCACATCCATAGATGTGGTAGTTTTCTTGTTGCTACCTGGAGGAGGCATTAAGTCCATGCCCCTTTCCCTGTCCCATTCCCTCTCTCTGAACTTCTTTGTTGCTTGCGGTGTACTGAAACCAGGCCGCCGTTTGTCATCCCTGCTAACCACTGGAATTGGAGGAAGGATGTGTGGCTCGTCTGGAGGTACCTTTCCTTCTGCAAATGAGAGAGAACAATCAGTATTCTGTTTGATAAAGGAGGATGGCATTCCTAAACAATAAGCAAAGCTGCCATGCATTGCTTATACCTTGCTTTAAATCTTCTGCAAACTGGCCTAAGTCTTCATCAAGACGTTTGATATGGCTCTCTATCTGTACAATTACGCCCAAGGTCCTTACAGTTAGATATCCACACAAAGTAATTGCCGCTGAATAAATTGGGAAGACTATCAAAAGTAGATCTTATTTCTAGAACGGTTTCGGTGCCCCAAATTTCACTACTACATGGGAGATGATGAGTCGACACTGTAGTTGTGATTCTACTCTTAGGCTTCTTGCGCATTCAATGTTAGAAATTTGGTGACATATCATAATATGACTCCTGTCAGGCCCTTCATACCCAAATATAATTTCATATTTTCATGTCACTAGTTAATTTGTAGTAGTTATCATGTAGTACTCTTTTGAACACCCTATAATTGTAACGAGTATTTGAGTTGACTACAAAACTATAGATGTTTGTCTGAAATTTTAATACTTGATTCTGGAATCTAGTTTGATTTCCACAAATGCATACTGTAGTACTAAGTTTGAACTTGAGAACAAAATGATCAACTAGATAATCAAACAGTAACAAAGAACAAAGAGAACTACCAAACACGAAATAAAATGTATTGAGGCAAGAGTATGCTTTAACGAGCCCATATCCGTAAGTTCCTTAAGTTACAGGACTACAAGGAAATGAAAGAGAGCAGGACCAGGTCATAAGCTTGGCGTGCGAGCAACACTTTCTCAGTGCTGAGACTCAGAGCACTGTCCTGGCTAGCTTCAATATCCTTCTTCATCCTCTCTGTGGCAGTCTCGTCATCATCCATGTTCGACCTGTTGAACCCATGGGACGACACTCTCAGAAGATACTTTATCTGCTCTTTGGTCTGACCCATAATGCCTGGATCACAATAACATACGATACAGAGTTACAAAACAAACTTGAGAAGCATCATTTCATATGGCTGCGGCTTATGGCTTTCGGTTGAAAATTTTGAATTTTAGCTGTTTGCGACAGAGATTATAGAGATAAAGATACTCGCTTGCGATTTTAGTTGATACAAATGTTGTGCTTTTAACGTGCACTACAATTAACTTGTAGACCGCGTCTGGAAAAAAATACTCCGTTTGAAAGTTAGGTACTATATCAAAAGACAAAAGCCGCTTTTAGAAACCGTTAAAGAACATGCCAAAGCAGCTGGCCTACCAGTGGACACTAGTCCTCTTCCTTCCTCTACAATTCATGGCATCAATAGCTCAATATCAACTACAAAAAAATTGACTAAATACTAAGGAAACGAGAGGAAATGCAAAATTGCAGCCGGAATGATTAAAAATAAGAGTACTAAAATCATCACCATGAGCCCTCTCGTCGAGCTCACGCATGGTGGAGAGAATCCTCTGCAGGTCGCCGGCCAGAGTGCTCGAATCTAAGAGACGAAACGAAACCAGTAAGAGCAAACGATCGAAAATTATCCTCGCAAAAAAAAAGTAATCGAAGTTAACCAAAAAAAAAATAATCGATGGTCTGAGAGATGGAAGCTAGCAATCTCACACTCCAAGTAGTCGTCCACGTAAACGCCGGTGCGAGCGATCGCCATGCCTGTCGACGGGAGGATGGATTCGGCGTCGACGGGTCGGGCTGGATTCCTCGATTTGGGGATTAGGGTTTCGGAGGAGGAAGGATGCTGGGGAAATCTCGCTATAAATTCGAGAAAATTTCCCCATTTGCGTGATTACGTCATTAATCTGGTTCGGATATGATTTGCTTGGGCCACCGGGCTTGTCTGGTCCCGTGGGCCGTGGGCTGTGTCGGGGCGTGGTCTGTTGGTCTACTCGGCCTCTCTCCCTCCGTGGGTCCAGTCTACTTTCGGCATGTTGCTATCCAAAGGGAGACATTTGGTACCTGTCCTTGTGTGGATATAATTTAATCACTCTTGCTTTGCTATAGCTCAATGGTAAAAAAAATGTTACAGTTCATTGGCCATCAGATCATGGGCACGCATTATTATTTGACGAGATTAAATTATTATCCGGATTTAACATGTAAAGCCAGTTTCGCCTATTGGCTGATAGCAGCGGTTGACTTGCAATTCAGAAGTCACACGATTAGGTCTTGGAAAATCCATAAATAATATATGTAACTTGTAGTTAGTGGGTACTGGAAACAGAACTCTAGCACTTCAGCCATACAATTGATGTGCTTGGAACACAATGGTTGGTACGTAGTTGGCAAGTCCGTTGATCGGCGTTGAAGCCCCCATCTGATCCAAGCCGAATAGCCAATCATCTGGTTGATATATAGCGTGTGCATCGCAAGTGCACAACCTAGAAATCGACATGGACGCACAGGGGAGCATATCCCGTTCGAATCGATTACGACGATATAGCTCTTTCCATCCTCCTCTTTTCTCTCCCTCACCTTCGCAGCCTCTCTTCTCCGTTGTCATCGTCGCTACACTAATCGTAGCCTCTCCCCCCTCCTCCATTTTTCTCACCTCCGCTGCCTCCCTCCTCCATTGTTGTTGTCGTCACACCGGTCATAACTCCACTCGCTTCCTCTATCCTCACCCTAGCCTGCGGCCGTCAATGAACTCGCCGCCTTGCTGGCCACCTTATCAACCTAGTATTATTTCAACCCTCACCACATCGTCTCGCCTTTCGCCACCGTCCTCCGCAGCCACCCAACACCGGACCACCGTCTCCCTAGCCTCATTCTGTATCGAGGCGTGGGGAAAGGGGGGGGGCGTGGTGAACCCGACAGTGCGTCTCAGCTCCTCCAGCTGTCACACCTCTTTCTCAGATCCGACACCATATCTGGTCTTCTTCGCCACTGTCAATCGGATCCAACAGGGATGACCAGATTAAGCAGCACCGCAATTAGGGATGATGAGATGTGACGGCACTGTGGCCGGAGACAACGGATCCGGACGTCGTCGGATTGCTACGCCTTCGTAGCGCTATAGCTTTCTCCGACTCCGACGCACAAAGACTTGCAACACAAACACTTCCATTCGGAGCGCTGTCCATGAACAGCAGCAGCACACCAACGTTGACACCTACTAGTAGCACAATGATGGCACACTTCGAGGTTTTACACCACACATGCACTTGACTTGGGCGCCCACATGCCCTGCGAAGCGATGGCTCGCATATTAGCATCGCATCCTAAGTTCTTAACACTGTGACAAATACTAAATTACGACTCACTTCACCACTTGACCTCGATCGATCGAGATGGCGGCATGCACCACAACTACAATAATACACGTACGTCGGCGTACGTGCGCCGTGGTATATTAGATGGTGCCGCCGTCCGTTGCAGCCGAGGACCCAGCGGAAGGCGTCGCTGGCGAGGAAGCCGACGAGAGGCGCGATGTCCTCGGGCATGCCGAGCCGGCCCGGCGGCGCCTCGGCGATGTACCGGTCCATCTCCTCCTCCGTCTTGCCGTTGTAGAACATGGGTGTGCCCGTGGACCCCGGCGCTACCGCGTTGGCCGTGATCCCCGTGATGCGCAGCTCGCGCGCCAGGATCTTGGTCATCACCTCCGCGGTCGCCTTGCTCGCCGCGTACGCCGAGTACCCGGGGCGCAGCGACGCCACGCCCGACGACGAGAACGTCACGATGCGGCCGCGCCCGTCGCGGGCCGGGCGGTTCGCCGCCTCGCGACTCTGACCAGCGCGCGGAATCCCTTAAAAAAAAGAGTATGCTCCAGACAAGATACATTTCTTTCTGATAGGGATAAAGATCAGGCACGAGCTTAAAGCATATTTCAAGCATGAAATTTCCAGCAAGGATCGCTGTTAAGTAGTACACAGAGTACCAAGCTGATTGATGGGATTTCAGGCATGAGATGTTTCGACAGCGCAGAGAGGAGCAAAGCCAATCAGGGCTCACCACAGGCATACAACACAAGGGACCAACAAAACCAGAGTTCTTTGTTTTATTACTTTCTCCAATACTGCAACACTCAAAAACTACCTGTGTTGTCCAGATGTATAGAAAATTGGTTGCTTCGCTAATAATAGCAATAGAGAAAAAGCTAAAACACGATGCGAGGAAAAAAAAAAGAAGGGTTACATAAAAGCCGATGTCACAAAGCATGTAAAGAGTCCTAACACGGACAGCATAACACCAAGAACCAGCCACAAGCTAAAATAGAAGTAGAAAACTGAGCCACTCCCCTGACGGCCCCCACTTATAGAAGTCTCATACCAAGTTTAGCTCCCCAGGTCCCAACCCAAGCCTACAATTCATGCAGTATTCCTTAACCTTCGATTTGCAAATACTGCAAACCTGACAAGGTTGCAGAATAGACTGCCAGCTGCGGCAATAGGCGTAACAAATATATCGCGCTAATTGCCATTTGCTACACCGCTTTCAGCTGCAGGTTTGGAGGCGCTCAGCACTTCCCCCCGCAACAGGGGCACACTCCTTGTTCAATGTCTGCTTCTGCACTATGGATTTCCCATTAATTGCGTTCTTGTCCTTCTCGTGAGGAACATTTCCGTTCCCGTCATCACAGCCCTGGACAATGTGGACAAGAAGCAGGCATCAGAACCTATCATCGCCACCTGATCGGAAATACTCCCAGAGTTCTCAACAGGTTTAACCACAGAAGGCTCTAGAGCATGAATATAGTACTTGCCTGGCCTTGAAGAAGTTGTTGCTTTGCTCTCTTTTCCTGCATCAACTTTTGCCGGTTCTCATAAAATACAAAATCATCCAAAATTGAGGTCTTGCTGACAAGGTCCTTGAAAATCTTGAGCATTTCAAGACCTTGCTCAAGCTTAACCTGCAGCATTATGGAGAGAGAGGGGCAGTATTGTAAGTAATACGTATGGAAGCTACTGAACAGATCAATGGTACTGCCAAGCAATCAAGCAGTAATGCAGTGGCCACCCCTTTAAATCTACATGATTTTTTGGTTAATTCGTGAATGGCTGACCAGCATTGGGGGCTGTTGGCTGTGTGCTGTGGCAACGCCAATTCATCACAACGTTGCATATCTGATGCACAGAAATATGACTAAAGTTCTACGAAACATCCTTAAGCCTAGCTTATATACGAGGGTTCATCTGAGTCATGACATAGCTACCCATGACCATAATGGAGAAATAAATAATTTCACATTTTACCGTTCTCATTAACTAAAGTTTGCATCTGACAAACGGATATAAAATTTAAATATGCTCAAGAAAATAAGGGATGACATGAATTATCTAAAGTAACATACAATAACTAACAGTACCCCCAGTGACCATGGATCTAAAATTTAAATATGCTCAAGAAAATATGGGATGACATGAATTATCTAAAGCAACATACAATTATTAACAGTATCCCCAGTGGCCATGGCCTCATCACGCAATTATATCACTTAATAAGCAGTTATTGACAGTAGTTTTGAGCAAGGGTACCTCTTGTGTGTCACGGCTGTTTGTCACAGGCTTATTGTCATTGTTGTCCAACGTAATGTGCTTTAAGATGTTGTTGGGCACATCCTTGACAATGTGCCACTTAACTGGAAAGCAGCCATTCCACTTGTCTTGTTGCCAATAATCCACTGTCTTGTCAAAGTCAACAGGACCAATCATTTCAGCAACACCAACAAACTGGCCACTTGTGTTTACCTAAAGCCCAAGCTTAAGGTCAATATAGAATGCTTAAGGAGAAATGGACAATATAAATTGGTAACAACATACTTACAGAGAAAAACAAGAACACTGGGCATTCACTGGATTTCTCCTGAGCTTCTCGGTATCCAGAATCCAGCTTCTTATTTCCATTAGGAGTGCTTGCCCACACATTATATTTGATACTCTTGTGCACATCATCCTCACTGTAAGATTTGATAACAAAAAACTTTGCATCCTTGTATGTTACAGGAAAACCTTCCTGGTTAAATTGGCCCTTCTCTGGAAGGACACTATTCTCCTGTTTTCCGATTGAAGGGAGGGCCTGGCCCTTCACAGCAATAGTGACAGTAGGTCCAAACGGTTTTTGGTGCTTGAATCCACCAGATCTTGGTCCTCTGTTCAGCTCAGTAAAGCCATCCTGATTCTCACTGCCAAAACCAAAAGGTGTCCGGCCTCTAGGCTTGTATTTGGTATCCACAACTCCCCACCGTCCATTGTTTCTTGAGTTATATACATTTGATCCATAACCAAGTCCAGCTTTCAGTGTGTTCCCGTACTGACCATACTGCCCATATAATCTGCTGTCAGGGTACATCCTAGTAGGATAACTAGGAGAGGTCAGACCCATCCCGGATGAAGGTATCTGCACGTGCATACCCTGGAAAAAAGTAGAAACTAACAGCTAAGCTTTATTAAGGGCGCTGCAGATATCTCATGAAAACTCATATACGCAACTTTATCATTTTGTTATGCTATACGCGTCATCTTAAGGGGAGGTAGTATATGTCATCATAGAATCTAATATGCAAACGATAAGTATATGTGAAGGTAAGCTTTAAAACCAGTCATAGCTTGTCAAGGTTAATTATGCAGAACATCACATTAATAAGGAAAGCTAAGCAACACAATAACAAGGAAATTGAATAGTCTGTAGAACACACCATGAGGTTTGTTGTTGGACGCTGGCTCTGATTTTGTGCTGAAGATGAATTCGAACCATAAGATGTGGAACTAGCAGTTGATCTCTGATGCCCATTAGAGTAGACTGGCCCATACCACTGAACTGGAGAACAATGACCATTGCGACCATAGTTGCTAGCAGAAGGTCCACCTTGCAAAGGTCCTCTTCCATATGAACCATTGTTAGCCACTGATACATTCTGGTGGGTTTGCTTACGCGGTAGTGAACTGTTGTTAGTATTTGCAATCATATTAGCAGTCCCGTTAGCACTTGCTTTTGCTGAATCTACAGGAACACGTGCCTGGTGAGCGGCAACAGAAGGAAGCTTAGCTTGAGAGTTGGCACCATTAACACCATGTGTCGCATTGGTTGCAGCCGGTTGTTGATAATATTGAGTAGGGTACTGATAATGCTGTGTGCCATATGTCTGAGCGTCATGCCCAACAGTTGGGACAGGAGAACCCGAAGGATATGGGCCAACAGTTGGGACAGGAGAACCCGAAGGATATGGGCCAACAGTTGGGACAGGAGAACCCGAAGGATATGGGCCATAGGGAGCATAACCATATCCATGGTACATGTCACTATACACATTCTGGTACATTGAAGCAACAACAGATTTGAGTCAATTTCATCTCTTATGTGTAGCATGAGTAAAAAAGTAACTCACCAAATTCCAAATTAACTATGTACATGTGCACAGTTTTTCTACGTCCATATTTTGTCCTTAACCTCCAAGACACAAGTGAAAGTGCATAATCTAGCTATATATTAGACTCGCTAAGGCTACCGAGTATAATGATTGCACAGTGTGAATGCAGTACAAATGGTACTCACCGGGGGCATCTCCATTCCTTCATGGCCAGCATACCTGGAGTTCCACTCATTGGCTGAGCCGTCATGACCTGACCACCAGCATACAGAAATTGAACTTCCCAATTAACGAGTCTAATCTTCTAAAAAAGGAATTGATCATTTGCCACTGTCAAAGATGTGCCATTTTAGGATTCCCAATTAATGAGTCTAGTGATTTAAAAATAGCTGATTCCCAATTAATGAGTCTAGTCATCTAAAATAGTTGATTCCCAATTAATGCAGGTTTATGTACCACTAGGACAGTAATAAGCTGGGGATGCATATCCACTGGGCTGGTAGAAGAAGTTAGGATCCATGGCCTCCTGGAGCAGAGGCGTTATGGACCGGTCCACCTGCGACGCAGCGCTCTGCGCATCACGGGTGTTGGCAGATACGTATGGCATCCCAGAAGGCTACAATTACAAAAACCATGGTTTCAGTCGTCCTTCCTCCAGGAAACATACTACACCAGAGCAACAACCAAGAATCGCCTAAAACTACCTTCTTGGCAGCGTCAGCGACGGCGCCTTCCTTGTTGCCCTCCAAGGACAGCTTTTGCAGGAGGTCGGTGACCTCTGTAACTCGAAAGTCAAGGAAGAAGCACTTCGATTTCAAGCAAACAACTCATAATTTGACCACAGATTTCCCACAGATTAAAAAGGCTAAGCCTTTTTCACACCAGCATAAAAAAAAAGATCAAATCTGTATAAAACCACCGCGCAAAAGATTACTCCAAAACCCTGCTAACACCGCAGCTAAAACAGATTAAAACACATCAAGAAACCGAACAAGGATACGGTCGGCAGCGGCAGGAGCAGGGGCAACGGCCGCCATGGTTTCTCCCCCACGCAATTCAATCTAGAACAGATACCTTCTCCTGTATAATTTGCCCTGGATTGGACCCAAGACCGCAACAATTCTAAGCACTAACGATAACAACGATACGATAAGGTAATTCTTATGGTAGGCAGAGGCGGTAGGTGGTGGTAGATAAGCCCTAGGAAGGTGTGGGGGGAGGAAGATGAGGAGAGGAGGAGAGGGAAACGAAGATAGCCGCCACAGACGCGAGGGGAGAAGGGAGAGGAGACGGGGAGGCCAGGCAAGGGGTTTTAGCGATTCGGAGGTGGTGATTCAAATACCTCCCCCGGCCAATCCCCACCGCTCGTTCATCTTCCACACTTTCGCTCCGGGAACCCGAGGAAAGTTGCAAGTTGCAACTAGAAAGGAGTCCGTCCCACTCATATTGTTACAAATGGAAAAGCCATAAGTTAATATAAGCACCTGATTTCTTTAAACGGTTTTTCATTCCTCTCACTCCTAACTTCCTTCGGAGATAAGGCAGTAGTAGGTCATGAGCGTATCACGTACCCCACTTCTCTCGCTCCCGTCTTATCCATACATCTCTTACTCACTTTTCTACCGCTTGCATCCTCCTTCTAAAAGTCACTTATTTCAGCCATTATTATTTATTTTTAGCTAAAAGTCATTAGCTATAGCTAATATGAACATGCCTTTACTCTTGAAAATATGAGAGCTAATGCGAGGCCGCGCATCTTGTCATAAAGGGTTTTGAACAACTAGCAAATTATTAATACAGTTACATGTTTTAATTTGATTTTGATAATGGATGCTAACTGGTGCAGTGTCTATGTTCATTAGGTGATTAGTGATAATAGGCGGATAGCCAAGTAGATTTAGTTGAAGCCCTTGGTCAACATCATAAAAGACCAACCAAGTTATTCGTCTATTAGACCAAGAAGGGAGTCCTATTCGACCTCAAAATAAAAGAGAAGGGACCGAGAAGGGAGTTCTATTCGAGCTCAAAATAAAAGAGAAGGGAGCTCGCTCTATTCAGCTAATTGTTATGGCAATTCCTACTTTCACTCGAGACTCATTATTAGCTAATTCTGACTCAAAGTTTAACGCCATCTAAGTATTGTACTTTGTGAAATAAAAAGTATTTGGTAGTTCTCTATCCAATACTATATGCGGCTCCTAGAGCCGTAGTCCTTGTTGAGTATGTAGTCACAGAAGTAGAGGCTGATCTTGTTAACTATGCGCGGTGGTGACCCTGGCTTGGCCTTATGGCACCGGCTATGCGTGTTCGCATGACGAGCTCAAGATGGCCATATTACCGGCTTAAAACATAGTGCAAAATGTAATATTGATTAGTTTAGAGTGGTGTAAAGTGAAAGTATTATTTGAATCCGATGCAAAACATAATTTACTTTAAATAATATAATCTTTTCTCTGCTTTTTTAGAATGGTGCAGTTAGTTTATCACGATTATACTTAAGAATTAGCAATTGAGAGGTCATGCAATCAAATCTTGAAAAATCCATAAATAAACCCACCAACATATATTTGTAACATGTTTGGAATACAAGAATTTTGCATGAAACAATTCAATTCCCGTATTTCAAATTTGGCCATAGTCGGACTCAAATTATGCCTTTATCCGTAAGGATGCATATGCCAATGCCATACTAGTTGGACCGGCCATCACTACGGCCATCACTTGTCTTCTGAGTTAGGATGATACGGAGGACATACAATGTGTCTCTGGTCGTGTGGCTATAGCATAATTCCATGCAATTACTCCAGCGGGAAGCAAGAGAAACCCTAGCCTACCTTGGGCCAGCCCACGATCGAATCAGGCCCATGCCTCTGGTCAAAGTTCCAATTTTGTTCACATCTGGAAGTGGTTTGTTGCTTGAAGAAAAATCTCATGTCATTTTGTCTTGTAATAATAATCATCAGCCGATTGATTCATGTCCTCCCAGGTCTGTCTGCTGTAGCAAAACTCTTTGTCCCAGAAATTGCACATACAAATAGGCAAAGTTACAGACAGTCGCTGCAAATGTCTGAACGATTTTGAGAGACGGATTCAGTCGGAACCTAGACGGCAATGAAAGATGCAAGTAGTATTTCCTTTTCTTTTTTCCTTGGTTTAGAATAAGAGGAAGCAAAAAAAAAAAAAAAAAAACTTGCTCATCTCTCAACTTCCAGACGAGAAGAGAGGCGCGCGGCTGCAAATATCTCTCTCCCCCCTCTCGGCGGCCAACGGGACACCGCCTTACGATACCGCCACAAGCGCACGACGCGTGTCACTGCTCGGCTCGGTCGTTCTCCCCGTCGCAGCACCAGCGTTCTCCTCCTAGTACTCTATTTAAAAAAACCGAGGGAAAGTGACTCGGCCGGCCGTACGCGGATTCCCTCGCCACGCGCCGGCCGGCCGAGCGTGGGAGCGTGACGTGGAGCGCTGGGGGGGCCGGAACCCCCCGGAAATATGGCTGTGATGATACGGTAGTACTGTGCTATTGCTAGCCTACGGGATGTTGTTTGATGTTTCTGCTTCAACATGATTAAGGGGATATACACAGCATATCCAGTTTAAGACTGGGTAGAGTTCTGGCTAACCGACATGATCGCCAAAGATGAACTTATCCTGCATCGTCCCATGCATCATTGGTCCATGTCCGAACTTGCATTTATCTGAGACCAGCGAATCTCTGCATCGTGATAATAGGTTTGAGCCTCCAAAGAATGCCCATGCATTATTGCATTGTCATTGGGCCATAGAAATCTCCAATCCGACCTTGGTCTTCTGGATTGCTGCAGTCATGGAGATAAGTCTGGATGCAACTACTCCAATCCGACCTTGAGGCGAGAACGAGGTAAAGAACATCCCAAACTCATCTCCTATCCTCGCATCAACTCACCATCGATCGATCTCACATCTAAACACTGCATCCATTCTTGCACGCAGACTCGCAGAGGTCTCAGGATTAGCGCCCGATGCCTTCCCCTTCTTCCATGTCGCTACTGAGCTAGTGCTACTGCTGCGCGTTGAAGCAGCAAGCTGCAGAGAGCAAGCAGCCGCCTATCTGTAACTTATCTTCCTCTCGCTGCTGTTCTTGCGTTGCGTTGGTCCAGGGCTTCATCACGCTGATTCTTGCGTACCGTGCAACAGTGCAGGCGGCGGGCGGGTGATGCTCACCAGGAGAGCGCACGCCGTCTCCCTCCTGGTGGCCGCGGTAGTGGTGGCGACGCTGGCGGCTCACGTCAGGGCGGAACAGAAGAAGGACGGCGGCGAGGGGGTCCTCGGTGCCATCAAGTCGATATTTGACCCGAACGACAAGACCAAGGCGGGGAAGGTGCTGCCCAAGGCGTACCTGAAGGCGGCAAGGGAGGTGGTGAGGACGCTCCGGGAGTCGCTGGAGGGGGAGGACGCCGGCGACGTGGCCAAGTTCCGGCGGGGCGCCGACGCCGCCAAGGAGTCCATCAGGGAGTTCCTCGGCGGCTGGAGAGGCCAGCAGGCCGTTGCCGCAGAGGTACGTAGTACATGCTACATGCACATCTTTCAGCAGCACTAATAGTAGCTGTCAAGAAATTCAGTTTATTCGCCTCTCAGTTGAACCACAGCAACATTTAAATAGTTTGATTACCACAGCGTTTCGCTCTTAGCATTAACCTTGTTCATGTGCAACGATCTTGAGAGTGATTATACAGGGTGATTAACCATTTGTTTACCTGCGTGTTTGATTCGCTTCAGGACTCGTATGTTGCGTTGGAGAGGGCAATCAGATCGCCGGCGGAGTCGTACTCCAATGCAGGACCCTTCGCTTCGCTTCGGTTCGCTTTCACAGGACGTCAAGAACAAGATCCTCGATGACCTCAACACCGCGGACGCCTACCTGTAGATTTTGCTTTGCAACATTGCAGTTGTACTACCATACGCTCAGAGAGTAATTGTGCTCCAGTGTCCCTATCTGCAAACTTCCTTGACACAGAGATTGAACCAGCAAAGCAGAAATATCCCGAATAAACACCACCCAGCATGACGCAGTGCGATCCCTCGTATTCTAACCACACACAAAAAAAAAAAAACTCACTTTCAGTTGGAGTTTGCGACCTGCTGTTTTATGCCAACAACGCCGCATTCTTCCACAGGACGAACACAAGAACAGAAACCTTGCACCATATTTTCGGGTTTGAAACTAAATTTCGATCTACTTGCAGCATGAGAGAAACAGGAGGCCTATTTTCTGCTCGCCCATACATTAGTATTCTTACAGACATGAGATGTGATTGCAAAATTGGGCTGCCAAATATAGAGCTATTAACAAATAACAACTAATTAAACATATACGGAGATTTGGCGGCACCATTGGCCTTCGGTATTAAGTTAATGACAAAAAAAACACAGAATAAAACTATCATCCCCGTTCTACATGCTGACTTTGAGGATGATGGTCGGAGTCAACATTTTTCAGTACTGCACAGGCCGGTCCCAAAGTCTTTGACCGAAGAGTCAATTGAGGCATCAAATTCTGGCCAAAACAACCGAGGTAACGCGGCAAGGGATCTTCAAAAACGCATCCTTTTTTCAGGTTACTTTCAGCCAGCTGATGCACCTCTTGCTGAGTCACAACAAAATAATTATATAAAAAAAACTGGGTGCTTCATGGCTTCATCCATGTAATTCTCAAGGTTCTCTTGGGAAGCAGGTACACCTTTTTGAGTGGCCCAAAAAATGCAAAGGAAGCTCATTAATCTGCAATAAAGATTTAAAATCATGAGACCCCCCGTAAAGATGGGAAAACCATAGTATACATGCATACAGTTTTTTTCTAGGCACCAGCCACCAGACAGATATATTGCAGCCCAGTATTCATATCAACTTCACGGAACATGCTTCAATGAAGTACTGAACAAAAATTATATTGCTTGTCTGAAGAATGTTATCTCAGACAACTCTATTAATATGGTACAGTATATGGAAGTTTTTCTTGCAATTAACATGCCTAGAAGAAGCATTAATTGTTTAGGAAATAATATGTACTGGGGTTACTATCTTTCCAAAGGAAAAAAACTAAGGTTTCAAATCAATTTCTTTTAAGATTTGTTAGATATCACAAGTCTTCTGATGATTCAATTCAAGATACATGCAAAAAAAAAAGGAAGCACAAAATAGATTTTTGCAAAAAAAATCACCGTTGCCGACACCAGCATCTTTGCAGCTGTCCACATTATCTGTGACTTCTGAACCTTGGGTCTCAGCATTTGCAACGGAGCAAAGAGAATCTTCATTGGCCACATGAGATGCTTTCCCAGACTTGTCTCCAGGGAAAATAACACCAGCTGTATAAATGGATACTCACCATTAAATAAAAGTACAAGGAGAAGAATTGAAATATACACAACGGATATGCTATCTGTGCCAACCTCCTTCAGAACTTGGGTGTTCCTCAGGTGAAGCCTTCTTCAGCAATGGCTTCTGAAGAAGACCAGTACCAGGAAAAACTAACATGCTGGTAGACTTGACTTCTTGCTTGTGACACACTTCTAGTGGACTAAATCCAAATTTAGATTTCCACGTGCCCACAAGTTCACTGATAGCAGGAATGATCAACTTCTCAACTTTTAGAGACCTGAGGATCTGAAATGTAAATAACAAAAGACATTAAGTATACACATCACAAAAGTTCAATCAAGCAAAATGTCATCTATAAACTATTATAGACAAGGTGCATAGACAGGTAAACTACAGTAGTTATACACTTGCATAGCTGTACTAAGATAGTCTGATATGCTTATGATATACCCATCACAAATTTCTGTATCAAATTAGGAAAGCGTTGTCAAACCAATACTTTGTTAAGAACAGTTGTAGCATGCCAAATGTTACTCGATACCACATCAGAAGAGCACACATTAGTTGCCAGTTTGCTACCTTTGTAATCCCACAGCTACTTTTGAACAGATTTCAGGTTGGGACCAAAATGTTGCATAAGTTCATCATTTGGAGTTTGAGCAGTTTCTTAAAGTTTAGGAACTACAACGAAACATACTGGAGAATTAAGGGACTGCCAAATACAATCTCAAATAACTGTTGTCCTATATAAGCACCATCAAGAATGCCTAAAAGGCCTGGGCTCAGATCAAGATACCATTTCAATTCCATCCAGAAGACGACGGCACATCCCTTGGTGCCGATACATATTCCGTGTACCAATGAATGGCATCTCAGCTAACTTGGTTCCATGTATTCTGTTTTGGAATAAGAGATAATAACATTAAAATCGTATTAGAGTCCACCAATTCAGGTAAAGAAAAAATAATTCAAAGCAACCAGCGCCTGTCTATTTATATTCACTGTTTCATACTAGAGTTCATGTAACAATAAGCCAAAAAAAGTTGTGCGCACAAAAATATGAAGCATATGACATATCTAGACAGGTGAGCATTAGCAAGCTGCAAAATACATGGAAATGGCATTATAAAGTATGCATAATACAACTTCATCAAGCAAACTTGAGCTGCATCATCTCTGAAGGTCGTGTTCAAAACTGTTAGAGTACAATATATGGTAGGATAGAGTCCATTGGGATTACAATCCCTTGTACCATCTTGCCCCTCAAGTCTTGTACCTCTATATATACCGCCCGAGAGGCTCAATGCAATACATCCAATTCCACCCAACTCTATCTTCCTTCATGGTATCAGACGTCTAGGTTTAGATCCTAACCCTAGCCGCCGCTCGCTTCCGCACCACGCGCCCCCAGGGAGATCTATCTCCGCCGGGGGCAGCGCCACCGTTTAGGCGGCGGATCCTATTGATCTGACCGCCATCGTCGTCGTCAAGCAGCAGCAGATCGGGCCTACCTCGTCCTCGTCGCGATCCGGCCTCCGCCGCCCCCATCCTCGCGCGCGCACGCGTCCCTCCGCACGCGCCCCGGCCTCCGCTCCATTCCGGCCGCCGCGCCTCCGATACGGCCTCCGCCGCCCCCGGTCTCCGACAAGATCCCGGCGCTCCTCCGCTCGGCCCGCTCCTCCGCCGGGTTACTACTCGCCCGCCGCCGCCTGGACCTCCCGCCGCCGG
Organism: Dendrocalamus latiflorus; assembly: GCA_017311315.1. Taxonomy (NCBI): domain Eukaryota; kingdom Viridiplantae; phylum Streptophyta; class Magnoliopsida; order Poales; family Poaceae; genus Dendrocalamus; species Dendrocalamus latiflorus. Next base: position 30,452,422 of record CM029632.1, on the reverse strand, counting down.
ATCTCCGCACGCGCCCCTCCGCCCCGCCGGATCTCAGCACGCGCCCCTTCGCCCCACCGGATCCGCCGCGCTGCCGCTAGGGTGGTGCCGGGCCGCGCCGCCGGATCTCCGCACGCGCCCCTCCGCCCCGCCGGATCCACCGCGCCGCCGACGGGAGGCCGCCTGCCCCGCCGCTGCTCGGCCCTGAACCGTGCCCCGCCATCCACGCTGCCGCCTGGAGAAGTCCGCCCGGGTCCGCCGCTCGCCTGGGAGCCCGCCTCCTCGACCGCCTCTGTTGCTCGTCTGCCTGAAGCAGCCCGGGTCACCTCCCTTCTTTCTCTCGGACTGCCTCCCCTCTCTCGTAAGTCTGCTGCCAGATGCAAATCTGAGATCTTTTGAGTAGCTGGTTCCACACACAAAATAAACAACAAAAAGAGAGAGAGAGAGAGGAGACAAGAGGGTAGAGGATCAGGCTAGGTGTACCTGGTGAGTTGCACATGGAGGATCCCACTGCTGCTGTTGTATTTTTTTTCTCCCGATCACTGATCGGGGTTGAGTCGCCCACCGCCCGTCGACCTCGCACGTATCTACTCCGACATCGGCGTCGACTACACCGACCTCTACCTCTTCGACTGTGCGACCAGGCCAGGCACGCGATGTCGAGGGGACGCCTTCGCACGTCGCGTCTCGGTCATCTCGTCCGCACGTCTTCATCGCCGGTTCGTCATCGCCACCACAGATCGGGACGCCTCCACCGACTTCTTCCATCGTCGTCCCGCCTCGCGCGTACTCGGTCTGATCAGCCGATTGTGCGCGATCCAACCGGCTCCCGTGACGTCCGTCGTCGAGCACTACGCGCATCTTCTCCGAGCAACAGGGCTGCTGCTGTGTCGCCTCCTCAGGCCGCAGCACCGCCGCGCGTGTGTCCCCTCGCCGTTGCATCTACATCGCTGTCCCCTGTGCATCGACGACTGTGCTGCGCAACCTCTTGTGCGCCATCTATCTGCACATGGTCTTCGTCATACTGATCGGGCCTTCATCGCCGACATCGAGCGCTACCGCCGCCGCCGTACCTTGCGTCAGGACTGCTCGCCTTCGCGCCAGAGCGTCTGCCCGGACTGCTCGCCTTCGGGTAGTAGCGTCCACTCCCGCACTGCTTCTTCTTCTTCCAGCACAACCACGCCTGGTTGGGGCCCTCTCCCTTGTACGTCCGGTACTGGCAACACCGGTGCGTGCTTTCGTCCCCGACGTGTTGCCGGGTCCGGCAAACCTGGCACACGCCTCGGCTCTAGCGGCTTGACTGCATCGACTTCGGCATCGACCCTCCCGTTCCCGTCTCGTCTGCCTCGATTGCATCGCCGTTTTTCGCCTACATCCTCGACGGCCCTGACTGCGTCGACCTCGGCATCGCCCCCCTTCCACGATGACTGCCTCGACGCGTCTCCGTCATCACCATGGCGCCTCTTTTGCGCCTGCGGCTTCATGCGCGACCGTCTCGACATCGGTAACCCGACCACGACTACGTCGACCACGGTCATCTCCAGCACGGCATCCTCGACCACGACTACTCCGCCCTCGCGCTCGGCTACCTCGACATCGGCACAAAGGGCTACCGCCTTGCTTGAGCTATTTGTCGGTTCCTGCTCCAGTCACAGCATACGCGCCGCACCAACGGTTATGACTGCGGGGGGATGTTAGCTCTTCGGCTTCTTCTCCAGTCTCACCGTCTGCGACGCTCCCGTTGTGACTGCGGGGGGATGTTAGAGTACAATATATGGTATGATAGAGTCCATTGGGATTACAATCCCTTGTACCATCTTGCCCCTCAAGTCTTGTACCTCTATATATACCGCCCGATAGGCTCAATGCAATACATCCAATTCCACCCAACTCTATCTTCCTTCAAAAACTTCAGCTGCTTAGTAGCTAGTGGTATCTTACTAAAATGTGACTTTTCAGTGCCATGAAGCTATTCTAAGACCAAATACTGGACATCGTGAGGCAAATGACTACGTTTGTGAACAATGTTCATAGTAATGATATAGTGAAGTGTCACCAAGTAGCAGCACTAGACGACTGACCATAACTTGCTTTTGCCAAATCTGAATTATCAGTACCCTGTATACAGGTTACTTGAATAATTGTCTCTAGATCTCCTACATTGGAAAATTAGAAACACGAATGCAGCTTGCACTCCACAGTTAGCATATACAACTGCTTGCAATCTATGTTTGCAAATTGCAAGCATGCAATCGAAGCACTTGCAGTTTATGTCTGCAAACTTGCATTTGAAACAAAACAGCTCAGTTAAGGAGCCAAAATAGATGACTACATAGGCCCTGGACATAGCATACCAAAAAAAAAAGTAGAGGAAGCAACTCACCTGACTGATGCTGCAGATATTATTTCATCTCCACGTTCCAAAATAAAAATACAGAATCCACGGAAATCTAGCCTTCCAAAATTTGACCTGCACACAGGCAAAAAAATGAAACAGCAATCAAACAACTCTCAAGGATGAAAGTTTCCAATCAACTTGTTGTCAAACACAGAATAAATGATGCAACTGTTAGATAAAAACTTGACCAATGTACCCAGCAGCAACTAAACAAACATTGCAACCAATAATGCATGCTAGTAAATTAACACAAAGTGAACCAGGGGGGTCTTACCAGTCTACTAGATCAAAACCACTCAAGCCACATATGCACCCACATAAGCATTAGCGATAGGTCCACCGGTCAGTCACTTATGTTTCATTTCTTGGTGCATTAGCGACTTGTTATTTGGTGCATGCATAGGTGATGCTTTTGGTGCTTAGGTCCTTTTTAGCTGTCTTAATGCATATATCGTCCATATTTGGCATATATCCTATACCTTCATATGCATAAATATGTCTATTTATGAGCTAAACCACACATAAGGCCACATTTACAGTAACATACTATCAGATTAGGGAATGTGCCAAAATACAGCCCAAATTGAGCTGGCACTAGATCAGATCCAAGCCTAAGCGGATTGTCGAAAGCTTTCAAGTAACAGTGACGTACAGTTACAAGCACTGATAGTGATGTGTGCACTAATTACATGCACGGTAAGTACGGATTACTTCCATGTGTACTAAAGTTCTGAAATGAATTGACAAGTGTTGAAGCAAATTAGCTAGAATTATCCCATACATACAAATATACTATCATATGTCGGCGCTGCTTCTTGACCCCCCAGGTTCACGTTGATACGTGCCATGTTGTTCGAGAAGAAAATTGCAAAACACATAACGAAGATTGTTGTGTCATCAAATAAGTTCAAATACTTCAAAGTCTAAAACAACAGGATCTGTGCTCGTTTCGGCTTCAGCTTCTGGCTTCTGGCTTATTTTTCACTATTCATAAATTTTGTCTTTTTCTGAACTTCTAGCTTTTTGTTGAGCTTTTTTGCCAGTTCTTTTTTTCCCGTTTTTGTTTGTATTATACGTAATGGACTAACATATTTTTTATTTTTTTAAATTTAATTATGCTAAATAAGTCTTTGTCAGCTACAATGTTCTTTCAGCCAGCTACAGTGCTTTTTCAGCTATAAGCCACTCAAAAAAAGCCCAAATGAATAAGTAAAATATTATATCTCAACAATTAAATTTATGACAAGGAAACCGATTAAATGTTCCTGCACCTATCAAGGGCTATACAGTCAAGCATTATGCCTTAGGTGAAGAGGATATCAAAATTTTTGACCCAGTTGTAAAGATTACTGGGCAGTAACTACAGCAATATTGGGAGGTAAACTCACCCCCCACCAAAACACACACACCGAGGAAGGAGGGAGAGGGGTTGTGTGCAAAGAGTTACAAATCCAAAGCAATATCAACACGGGTTCTACAAAATATGCTTGAGCCTGTTTAGAGTAGTGTGGATTTGTGAAAAGAGAGATGCCTACCCACAGTTGTACACAACATTACGTATCAAGTTGATGCCAGTTCTTTGGTCAACAATTGGAAGAAAGCACTCATCCATTAATGAAAGAGCAACCGCAATCTTGGAATTACACTCAACCCTTTCATCCAAAGCAAGGACTGTTTCTGGTACATCTTCATGTATGCGCTGAATAATTCTGCATGAAAATTCTGGTTCAAGATCCTTCTTGACCGCAAGAAGATTCTGCAATCCCTTAAAGAGCTGCATCACAATATAACATAAACAGTGATTTTAGATTATGTAAATAGATAGTACATACTCCATGGGCAGGATGAGGTTTGGGGGAGGGTATATGCAGTTTGGTGGAACAGAAGATAAGTTAATAAAGAAAGAAAGAACATGTTAGCAGCAAGGTTTAGTTTTCCATAAAACGATTCAGCTTTTAGAATGACTAAACACTACGAAGAAGCATTTATTTCCTCAATGATATGGCATTTGACCCCCCCCCCCCCACCCCACCCATGCACACACAAAAATTTGTTGAGACCAAAGGTCATTAGCCTAGCTGGCTAGCTTTACCAGAAAGCAAAAAAGGTGCAGTGTTTGATATTTGACAAAAACAAAAATTGAGACAAACTTTTACTTAATAAACAAAAAAACTGATTCTTAAGTCGCCAAACAAAATTCAAATATCATATTAATATAGTACCTACGATATGTAGTCAGGTAACAATTGGCGAATATTACTATAGGGACGGAAAAAATAGTACTCCCTCTATTGATTAATGTAAGGCGTATTTTGAGTTTACACAAAGATTAAGAACATGGCAAAATTGAGAGAGCTATGAGAAGAAATGACCCAAGTACCATCTCATAATTGCTTTGGAAAGATGCGAGAGGATACTTTGTGTGGGTGGTAATGAATTAATGCATTTGTAGCTGAAACTATAAAATGCCAATGCCTGAATCATACTAATGGGAAACTACATGGTAATGTCCAGAAAACAAATCATGGAATGTCCAGAAAACAAATCATGGAAAGAAAAGGATCGAAAGTTTGACAAGTATTACCAGTCTGCAACTTTGTTGGCAGAATAAATTGCCTGCCTGACTGGAGACAGTGGATATGTTATCAATATCAGGAGAGCAAGCTGGGTGATCTGCAGACATCATCATTGTGGAGTACTCAAAAACATGGAATATTATAGTAAATAATAATCAAAAGCTGACAAAATAAATTATCCAAAAGTATCAAAGAACTACAAAAGGAAGGACAAACAGAGATCACATACATTTCTCCTCGCACTGGGAACAAGTACGCAATGAAGAATCAACTTCAGCAATGTCTTGAGCATCATGACTAGAGTGTTCCTGACAAAATTTACAGGAGCAGTTTGCACAACACCAATCGTCAGAGGGAAGTGCCTGCAAATCGGAAGTTAATGCTCATTAGAGAATGCTGCGCCAAATACGCTTATCAAGCCTTAGCAGGAAAAGAAATTCAAGGTCCTATATTAGGCATTTCAATGATCTCCCCTAATCCAGGGATCACTACAACAGATGCAAAAGGCACATAAACAAAAAATACTGCCAAATTTGCAATGCAATCAAAAGAGATGTCACGGTTATTGCACCAGAGTAAAAAATGGCATTAAGCCAACAGCCTGACACCATACTTGTATGCAAAGCATTTATTCTTAAATACATACCTCGAGTTCTAGACAACTCATGTGGAATGTTGAGGGGCATCCATCACAGCAGATCAAACTGCCTCCATCGCCACAAATACCACACGTGTCATCATTGGGATCATCACCCTCAGTGCTAATCGGAAAGAAAGCCTGCCTTTCAGAATCAGACTGCTTATCCCATGCATTAATGAGACAATGCAAAAGGTCAATGTCCAGCTCATCTACAAGTAAATTTCGGTATGGTTTGCTCACTTGACCACCAGCATGAGCCACAAATTCGAGTACTGCGAAGGTCTTGCTACAGCAGCTGCAGTTAATTCCATCCCTAGTGACTACACCCTCTAGTAAAACTTTTGAGTGGCTTTCATCCATACACTTCAGTCTAGCGTTGACAGATAGAATATCCAGATCAATCAACCAGGAGAAAACAGTACGTTTCCATTTATATGGGACAAAACCATCAGTGCTGCTTCCCGCCTCCTGGTTTGATCCACGAGCAAGTAGCGCACAGCCACCTCGCTTTTTTCTTTCACTTCCTAAATGCAGCTTTCTTGAATTTGAAATCTTATTCTTCTTATCCTTTGGCTTTCCCTTGGTACGTTTTAACTTTTTCAGCAAACCATGTTTCTTCTTTCTCAACTTCTGAAGCTCAACTTTGGTTCTTCGCTTGTTAACGACCATTCTTTTTAATTTGCTAAGGATCTCCTCTGATAAAGAACAACCTGCAGAAGCATGTATTTTGCCAGGGCTACCCACAGATTTTTTCGATGAACTCTGGCTTTTAGCTCTGTCCTTTTGCTCAGATTCCATATCTTCGAGGAACATGGAATATGCTTTTGTGACTGACCAGTAAGATCCTTTACCACTAGGAGGTATATACACAGAATCTAAATAATTTCTGCCATTCCTGGGTCTCAAATCAATCTTCCAACCAGCATCTAGAAGTATGCTCTTTATCTGTTCACTTATTTTTTGCTTTTCTTCACGAAGACCTCCTGTATTTATCGGCTCACTTGGGCTTGAAGATTTCGCACTGGAAGCCTTGTCTGCCTTTCTCTTGCCTTTGGGCGCCTTCATTTTCCCCTTTTCTGCTTGTCGAGAAAAGGATCTAGACTCAGATTTAATCAAAACAGATCTATCCAAACGAGTTGGTTTGGAAGAACCAGAAGAATGCTTTGATCTAGATCCAGCCCTTTGTTTCTGCCCAGAATCTTTCCCTTTTCGCCAGTTGTTTCTCACGGTAACGACTTCCTCAGATTCACTAGAATCCTCTTGTTTTTTCAGGACAACAGGAAAACCACCTCGCGTACGCCCCCTATAACTTTTCCTGTAGGAAGTATCACTGTCAGTTCCGTCATCATCAGATTCATTATAGCAGTTGACAGATCTGCTCAACTCAGCTGTTTGATTGCGATGCTGTCGTTTCGTCAAAATACCTTTGTTATCTGAACCACAGTTCTTCCGCATAAGTTTCTTTCCAGAAGACTTGTTTGGTTGCTCTAGCTCAGTGTCAGAAGATGTATTTCTTGTCTTTTTCATGGATGGCATCGTAACTGGTGACCCTCCACCAATTTTATCAAGACCTGATTCCAATATCCTCTTCTTACTGGCAACAATCTTAGCGCCAACTGATAATACTGATTTCTGCATGGCAGTCTTGTTTTCAGATTTAATTCCTTCAGAATCTGTAAGGTCTGTATCATTTCTTTCAGTGATGGCTGAACTACAGACATTCTGTTCCACCACAGAAACTGCATCTTCTGTCGTTTTCTTAGCAATGCTGCCATTTCTTGTGAGTGGTTGTGACTTCAAATTTATCTTTATCTCAGTTTCTGATTCCTTGTTCTCTGTGATATTTGCAGGATTATCATTGCCGGTGACACCTGAGTTTCTTCGAGCAGTAACCTTTGCTTTTAGTGTCTGCTTCTCTGTATTCGTACCACACTCTGCCAGCTCAGTGTGATTAGCTTTTGGGGACACAATACCGCTCACTTTCCTTGTATAATGATGAAGAACATCTTCCTTCCTCTCTTTGATTTCCAGGTTAGCCTCGTTCTTACTACTTCTGCATGTGCTTCCAGAAACTTCTCTCTGTCTAACTGTAGCTGACCTTGTAACTCTTTTCTCAAATCGAACCTCCTCTTCACATTTCACCTGCTTTGCCTCGCGTGTTTTTCTAGTTATTGACTTTCTCCTTATGAAGACAATGTCAGCAGTTGAAACCTCCTTGGTTTCATTCACAGGGCTGCCCATCCCCTCCTTATAGTTAATGCAATCAGTTAACGTGTTGTGGTTATCTACTGTGCATCTTCCATTCTCAACCGGAGCAATCTCAGTTTCTTTATGTACATCATCAATGCAATGATCTTTCTCAACTTTCTGATCTCTACTACGGAGTTGCACTCCCTCAGTACACACCACAGTATCCTCCTGCTCAATAGATTCTGCTCCACTAGTAGGGTTGGTTCTGCTTAAACCAATGATCAGTTCATCATCATATGCTGTAGATGATGGGTCTATGACCTCTCCCTGGCAAGGCCCATTGGCCCCCTTGTTTGTCTGGGAGTCATCAATACTCCCACCGCTTGTTCCAGCTCGAGACTCGTTCAGCTCCTCATGAGTTGCAGGGTAATACTTCGCATCTGCCTTCTCTCTCTTATCATCAGATACCAAAATGTTTCCTTGAGTGTGTAAGCCATTCCCTTCAGCAACTTCCATCACAGCAACATTAGAACTTTCCACAATATTCTCAGAACACCTAGCTGCCTCGCCTGCAGTGTCACTCACTTTCACATCAACCACTTCCTTATCTTCCTCACCATTACAAGCATCAACTGTTAGCACCCCACTTTTGTCAGGCTCAGCAATAGCTTCACAGTGTGCCTTTTCCAGACTGCAACCCTTCCTAACATCCACAGCTGCTCCCCCCAATGCCTCAGCATCCACATGCTGCTTCATGGAGCCCGATCTCAACACCCTCTTTGCCACGCCCCCGTTCTCATCCGCAGAACCCCTTCCATCCTTCCTTTTCTTCCCCGTCAGGGTGAGCCCTCCGCCGAGATCCTCATCACCGCCAACGGAAGATTTGTCTACCTCCACGGAGGTATCCTTCTCCAAATCCTTCATCACGCCATCTTCCATCCCTGCAATCGGACTCCGCTTCGAGCCGTTGTGTCCCATCCCCAGACCCTGTGCAAGACCAGAAACCTCGTCAAAATCACATCCCTCCCCACCTATTTCTCACGAAATGCTAAGGTAACCAAACAGCATGATCTACCCTAAACCCTAGTCTGAACCTGGTCCGACTCGATTGAGAAATTCCGAGCAAATGCAACACAAAACACATGAAATGGAAAAAAAATCCTACCTTTCCCTTAGTATCCTATAAGCAAAAACCCTAGTCTGAAGCAAACACGGCACACCAGTAACCCTACCAAGCAAGGAAGCCACTAAAACATCATCCCCAAAAGGCATAATTTCCAAAAAGGAAAAATCCGAGATGAACAACTCACCAAAACCCAGCGAAGAAAAGGAGCGCTACGACACGAGACACGAGCGCATGTCCCGGATCAGCAGATCGTGCGGCGAAAACCCTAGCCCCCCGCCACCGCAAGCGCCACCGGCCTCCACTCTCCCTCCACCACCAGCACCCAGCGAGAGAGAGTGAGTGAGAGAGAGAGAGAGAGAGAGAGAGAGGTCTGCACGCCACGCCCACCCGTCGCTCCGCTGGCGCGCTCCCCCTCCTAGATCCGGCGACGGCGCCGCTGCGAATCCGCGGCGGAGGCGCCGGATCGGGCGGCCAATTGGGGGGATTCGGGGCTCGAAATGCCGAATTGGGATTTTAGGGGGAAAGAGGATGCTCGTCGTGCGATGCTACACAGCTTTGGTTGGGTTTTAATCCTCTCTTTTCTTTTAAATCGAGGTTTGGGGAGGAGGGACTCGTCGTCAGTTTGCGTCCCTGGCGGAGTGGGAGGGAGTGGGTGGGCGCGTGAGCAGCGCTAGTGACTGGCGGGTGGGGCCCTGCCGCAGCGGCACAGGGCTCTCGTGGGTGGTTTCGTGCGTCTGAGATCATCGATGGTTTTTGAATGGAAGGTGTGGATTCGAGCGGTGTTTCCCTGCACTAGTCCATTGCCTGCTCACGTGAAGTATCGTAGGGAGGAGAGTAGGCTCGGTTACCCAGGCTCCGAGTTTCGTTGTCACTTGTCAGCGTGTTGGGTTCGCAGATTTTTGATTTGGAAAGGAGTCAGTCTGTAGGGTTTTAGTTGACGGCAGCACGAATGCTCAAACTCTTTAATTCACTCGAATGTCGTAAATAACTGATGTTAACATATATCCTGATTGGTGTTTTTAATGAAACACCATAGAGTTACAACCTTACATATTTCCGTTGCCAGCACGCGTGGCTGAGTTAAGAATAGAGGGCGATTAGCGATCGCACGCACTATAAGAGCCTTTTCTTCGTACGCTCTTTTCACCGTTAAATCTCAATCAGATTGATTTGGGGCCGTTCAATTTGGCTAGAGATGAGACGAAGGAGTGGACGAACCAAACGAGTGCATTTTTCTATTTGGTGCAACAAAAATTCATGAAATGCAATAATCAATAGTCTATGAGACGTTTGCAACAAAGTTTCAATGAAATGCAATATCAATCCAATGAACATGTAACAAAATTCCCAACAGTTGCAACAAACAATCACAAACAAAAATGGTGCAACAAACTAACAAATAACTACAACAAAAAGAACGCAATGATACAAAACATAAGAACCCCAATGCAACGTAAGTAAATTTATATTGCAATAAAATAAAAATTCTCGTGCAATAAATCGACACAATTGATGCAACAAAATAACACATGTTGCAACAAAACAGTAAGTTTAGTTGCAACAACCATTTTAGAGGAGGCACGTAAGCCTGCAATATTCAAAAAAATGTTTGCAACAAGCCGTATTGCCATTGTGCCAACCCGAGCTATAATTGTGTCTACCACTACCGTGACAACCAGCTATGTCCATGCCACTTAGTTGACCGTCATGCCATGTGGGTGCCCTATAGTTTCACATTTTCACCCCTATAGTCGATCCCCCAGCCTAATTATAACAGTTTCGATCAATGTAATTCTGTTAGACTAGGCCCATAAGTGTCTTACAGTGTAATTGTGATTGATAGTCCGTGCATATTGCCTTTTGTACCATGAGGCAAATATACGCACATAATCAAACCCTACACTGCATGTAATTCGCACATTCCTTATGAAGTGTTATATCAGGCTAGACATGGTCCACTGCTATATTTTTTGCAATAATGTATTTGTACAACTTAAAAGAGGGAGTTGTGATGTTGGTCCATCTGCTTGTCCTGACTCCCCCTTGCACCTCCTCAAAAAATTTCTAACAAAAATAAATAGTTTTTTATCCGTAATAAAGAATGAGCATTCAACTAGTTATTACAAAAAAAGGTTAAATGGGGGCAAACAGCCACCGGAGGCCAGAATCAGGAGCTGTTGAGCTGCCCTAGCGTGGGGTGAGCTGAACCAGTTGGGGAGGAGGTCATGGTGGTGCTCCATAACTGACGGCAGGGGCTGAGTGCATAGCCGTTGAGGGCTGCAGTCGAAGAGAGCTGGACGATCAGGGGACCACAGTGGTGCAACCAGATCATGCCAAATCTGGTGTCATGACTAGAGAGGGGTGGGGTGAAGCAGTGGCCAAATAAGGGTGTGGCCGAATAGGGGGTGGGTGGAGCAGCAGCTAGAGAGGGGCGCAGCAAGAGGGGATAGATGATACGAACCACTTACACCATCAACAGCAGCGGCGGGTCGCCACTTACCTCCAACAACTTTTATCATCTCCATCATCCTCCTCTCCACGTTCCCCATGTGGTGCTGCCCAAGATGGGCACAAGCACCATCGCCATTGTAGCCACGATGAGTTCATCAAAATTCATCGAAAATTGTCAAACTTGTTGAAATGGTGGCATGTAGAGGCACTGAATATGGGTACATGGGAGGAAGTTGCCCTAGTGAAAATACAAGGACTAGACCCTTATGCTAAGTAAAGAACATAGCACTCACCCAACGACAAGCGTTGATACGTCAAATCTGGTTTAGTGGCTGCTCCAATTCGATTGAACCTCTACACGGGCAGCGGGAAGCCAAGTGTGAGTCTATACAAGAGGGGCTGAGTGGGTCAGTATGGAAGGTGGTTATCCACACAACGGTAGGGCTGAGATAAGTCGGGTAGGTCTGAGGGGTCACCTGAGCTTGTTGGGGAAGCCTACTGGGTGGAAGCTATATAAAGAATTGACTAGTGAAAAGTCTCGTTTTTTTAATTCTGTCACGGGAGTTAAGAAATCTTGTGGGTAAAGCATGGCAGCTCTGCAGAGTCATTGAATAATGGTATTCGAACACGCTGTGTTTCCGGTAAATGAAGCTGTGTTTAATGGATGAATCCAAGAACAAGGCATAAGTATATTTGAGAATAATTTGGAAATATTGAATGTTTGGTAATCAAGTTTGAAACCCCATTGACTAAAGAAGCTATCATTCTTTTATGTTTAAAATTGGTTTACAACTAAAACTGCATCCACATAAAATAATAAACATTTCTGCCCATCTCATGGTAAAACCCTGCATGTAGTTAATAGTAATTTCTGTGTAACTTGTTGAGTATGGTGGTTGTACCTATACTTGCTAAAAATATCAACAGAAATAACCTGCCAAGTTAACAAGGAAGTCTATGAAGGCAATGAGGTGGAATTCTACGAAGTAGATGACGCTTGAAATTAGGATTGCTCTCCGCTCAGGCGTGCCTGTGGCATTCTTTTGTTATGTATTGTATCAAGGCCGTTCGCCCCGCTGTAAAACTCGATTTCTAAGCCTTTATATTGTAATAAAGTTGACTTTTGTTCCTAAGTATGTGTTGGTAATACTGTACACTTGGTTGATATAACTTGCAGCTAAACAGTCCTAGGCAGTCGTGAGGAATTCACGATACTCCTTGAAATAGGGGTGTTACATATCTCGTTTCAGTGGAACATGGCGGTGAAGCTGCCGATGGCTAGAGCGGTGATGAGGGAGGACGCGGCGACGGTGGTGAAGGCGGAGGCGGCGCACGACCCAGGCGGGGCGACCAAGCCGTACGGGATAGGCGCGGCGCTTACAGCGGCGGCAAGGCACAACCAGGAGGACTCGTCGTAATTAACTGGCGAGGAGAAAACGGCATATATATATATATATATATATGGGGATCAAATGTATGGCCATTTCGGCCGAGCTGTTCTATACGATCGGCTCAACTCGTGGCCAAGCACGGAGTACTTGTTTGAAGTATGCGCATGCCGGATGTACATTAATTTAGCATTGGAACTCAAAACATTTGAAAGTCTGATTGTTTCTGTCGAAATTCGAAAAGGATTCCAAAGCAGGGGTTTGAGCGAAAGTAACGAGCAAATTTCTAGCACAATCTTGCTTGCATATAGAACATGTTGGAAGTAATCTTTACGCAGTAAATAATTATTTCAAAAGGGCAAGTGTTAACTTTTCTGTACAGTGTTTGTCAGTGTTTGACAAAATTTGACGTGTACTCCCCGCTTTTGATACGGAACTTTAGTCTATTTCTAGCTACAAGAAAAAACGTTGTAGGATTGAAATTGGTAACAGGGAGGATGAATAGTGCATTCTAATTTTTTTTTCTAAATATTTCATAATCCTTTACTCCAATAACTATAAATATATAAAAATTACGATTAGAAACCACCACAAAACAAACAAGACAAACTGCTGAAATTTTGGAGAAAAATTGGTAGTACCTTTGTTATAACCGCGATACTATCTATTTTCGAAAGTACCAATGCTATAACTATGATACTATCGATTTTTGAAAATACTTTTATTTGCACTACGGTACTATCTTTTTTTCGATGAACAATGATTTCAGTATAAGTTCAAAATCAAGAATTGATAGAACTTTTGATCCGTAGATCTAAATGATATGAAATTTTGCACGAATCTTCTCTAAGATATTATGAACTTATTCCAACAAACGGTCATGAAAATCATGGCCAAAGCTAAGACATTTTTCAGTTTGTTGAAAGATTGCTGCAAAATCGAATCAAAACCAAAATCGGTGAATACAGCTTGGCAAAAATTTTGGTATGTTACGAATCCTAGAAAAGTAGTTATCTTAATGTCACTTGTCATTATTGCTCCAAAGGATTAGTGAATTTTGGTATGTTATAAATTCTAGAAGAGTAGCTATCATACTAGTACTTATCATTATTGTTATTACTAGCCAAATGGTTGTGTGTTGCTATAGATATTTAAAATTTATCGTACTACATGTTTTGAAACTCACGGTGGTAAAAAAATTTTAAAATATGTATATAAATGTATTCTAAAATTTTTTAAATCTATAGCAACACACATACATTCAGCTAGCTATGAATAAAATGATGCGCTCGTCTAGTAGCCATCGCTTGTAAAAGATGTGAAATCAGCAGTATGCAAACGATAATACAGATGTGAACAAATTCTATGTAGTGTGCTGCTTTGTTTCTCCGAGATTGATATGGAGTGCACAATTATACCAAATTCACAAAGATTGATATGGAGCACAAATATACCAACAAGATTATGGATGGAATTACTCAAAACGGAAGATAGGTTTATGTTAATCTATATTCACCATATGCCGTGCAACTTGAACTTGCTGTCTTTACACAGGAACAGGGCCTCGTCGCTGCAAACCATTACAAAATTTTTTTGATGAACTTTAAACTAGGTTTCTAACAACAGTTGCGCAATTCCTTCTCAAGCTTACTCCGGAGCCACATCTACAAGGAGGGAGAATGCCTTGTAAGTTGTAACAACTTTTCCTCTTCCAACTTTGAGGAACATCTAAGAACTACACGAAATGCTCGTTGCCAACATCTAAACATCTGTCAGAATTATTGACGATACAATCATAACATAGGCGAGGAAGAAGAACATGACAATCTGGATGAAGAACTTGGGGTTGTCCCTTAAGCTTGGGGCCGCCACTGATCTACTGCTTGAGAAAACAAGAATGCAGAGTCACTTACGGCCAGCGACGAGCAAGGACGGTACAAAAACATGTGTTGCAGCATCTTCTTACCTAGCAATGCGCTGTGAGAGCCGATGGAAGGGTAGACTCTGAATGAAAACCACACCTGGTCCTGTGAGAGATGCTGTTAACTGGTTGTCGCCCTGCATAAAACGATGGTCCTCACTCAATGGCGCAGGGAAACAAAGGAATTCTCGACAAGAAGAAACATAAGGAAACAAGCAGTAGGGGAAGGAGAAAGAATATACTCACCCCAAAGACTGCTCTTCTCAGCTGGTTAGGGTTCTTCAACTGAAAGTTGATGGTGGTTGTCATAGCCACAATACAAGCAGCATCAACAGTAATTACCTCACGAGGAGCAAGAATTTTCTGCATTACTAGCAAAAGTAAAGAGCAAAAGTCCCTAAAGTTAAAGAGGATCCCATCGAATTCACCAGCATTAACAATAGCTTGCTTGTGTCAAAACAAAAATGATACGGGAGTATGGGACAACAGGTTTCATGCTTGTGTGAAATAATTCAGAAATTTGCTGCTTATAGGACATCTAGCTGATAACAAAATGGCATAAACGCATACCAAATTAGACGTTGCAGTAAGTATTGCCTATGTTGACAACATCCATATCATGTTAATGTAAAATGTGGCATTAATTCCAACCTTACCATGTTATCTTTCAGCAATATATTCCATCAGCATGTCCTAAACCTTTTACATAATCACAGATCGTAACTTTTAACACCTAAAATATTCTGGTATCCGTCCAATTTACATTGCTAGAGAGCATAAACCGCAGTTTCAAATACTAATATCTATTTCAAGACTGCAACGCAACGGTGAAAGAAATTGCACCTGATCCACCACCAACAAGGAAAGCCATCCCTTGACCCCTAAGCTTCTGTTTGAGGATCATCTGTAGAAGAAATGTGCATCTTTCATTTCCCAACAAGCAAGTTGACCAGTAGCATGCAAAAAGGAACTAAAAAAACTTGCAGGTCCCACATGATCTCCAAATCAGTAATGTGTCTAATTAATTACCCTACCTCTGCACCAATTTCAATGTTTCGCGGCCTCTGATCAATTATACTTGTCACTGACACATCATTGACCGAGCAGAGAAAAGCATCTGCCTGCAAGGATAATATGGTATATTATGAGGTTCTCATGTTTTTGTCAAGCAAATAACTAACTTGAAGACAGACCTTACCTGGCTAATAAGTTCTCCACCAAAGTTCGTTAGATCTATCTGTAACAAATGCAAGCAATTATAGAGAGATTAAGATAGCAGATTTGGTCGATACTCGATAATACTAGTACTATGTTCCTTGCGATAATACGACCACTAAATCAGGTATATATAATTATATATTAGCAAAACTGTGCATTAATTTGCTGATTTAACATGATAACACTGCATCTAGCCATCCAGATATCTACCTAATTGTGCAGCTTAACAGATGCAGGCTTACAGCAAAAAATAGACTTCTTAAACAAAATCATATTTGCGTGTAATTATGATGTTAATACCCCCAAGTACTGAGCAAAATTGTACCTTATTATTACTGCTAAAGGACCAAAACTCAATGTCTGTAGGCGAGGTTAACTGGTAACTTAACAGCTAATAGCACAAGGCACATTTAACCTTTTATTAGTCAGTAAATCATATGGTGGTAGATATTGGTAAACAATTGAGAGGCACAATAAGTTGGAAGTGGAGGATTTAACTTGAACAAAAGAATTAACGAGTCCTTGCCGGACAGTTATAAGCTCTCAACCATAACTATTGAGGAATCATGGAAATTTTCACAAATAGAAGATGTAATCTTGTTAATGATAAGAGGAAAAAAGTGATGTAATCTGCGTGAGCAACCTATGGCTTTGTATGGAAAATGGAGAAATGGCTCAGAGCTAAGCTTAAAAAAAAAGTGATACTAAGATTTTAAACAACATAGTGACTATACTAAGAAGAGATACTAACAGGCACTATCCTCCCAGGAAATGGTGCAGAAATCCCAACATATCCATCATCAGGGCTAGGATTGAAGAAAACAGTGCTGCTTATGCTTTTTCCAAAAATCCACTGCCACATGCCCCCATCGTTTTCAGGCAAGTAATTATTGTCCATTTGAATGTTCCCGGACATGTAGCACATTGTGCCTAAAGAAAATAACAATGATGAAAATTACACACTATCAATCTCTAGGAACATTACAGGACTCACAGCAAGCAAATAAGCAATATAGTCAGAGCACCTTGTAGTAACAACTATCAAAACACGGTTGATGCACTATGATTTTTCAGGACAGGTTACAGTAAAAAAGCGCTACTGAACAAAACCATTATGAAATTTCCAACAGAGACATTAGATTTAGATTGTCTCATCATAACATACAACTGACAGTATGGCGGTAACTTATGGCTCCCTTCTTTTTCATTAATAGCTTATGGCTTATGCTACAGTAAGGCCCTGTTTGTTTCCACTTAAGATTATTATAATCTAGCTTATAGGTGGAGATTATATAAGCTAGATTATAATAAGCTGGTGAGAAATAAGTTGTCAGGTGTTTGGCAGCCTGGATTATCAGAGTTATGGATTGTTGTATTCGAATGTTTAAAGACTACAATGCCCTTGAGAGAGAGGCACGGGAGTTGGGGGATGGATGAATGGCAAAGGTGGGTAATATTCCTAAAGTTTTATGGTCATTAAGATAAAAGGTGGATCTATAAGTTGAAATAAGCTCCTTTTTTGAGCTTATTAGATTATAATAATCTGGGCTATTAGATTATAATAAGTTACCTTATAATCTGGGCTGTTTGTTTCCACTTATGATTATAAGCTAGATTATAATAATCTTAAGTGGAAACAAACAGGGCCTAACTAGCATTCAAATAGTGTGTTTTTAGTGGGGTCAACAGGAAAGATTGTAGTAAAATGTGTACTGAATTCAGATGTACTAGCCAAAATTGCATGTGACTATTTTCCTTTGTGTACTGTATCTTGCGAACAGGTAGAATCCAAAATTTTAAGTTATAAGTCATAAGTCAAAGCCTAAAAGAATCCACCCTATCATTTCCACCAATGTGCCACATGATTACAAGGCTACCACGCCATACTAAGTTAATTCAGCATGTCATACAAAGTATACTTGTTAAGCAGGCAAGCTGCACTGATTTGAGCTGCTGAACAGAATCGAGTAAATTAAGTTACCTGGTTTCACAGTCAACTTCTCCTGTGGCTTCAGCATCACCTAAAAATCATTTCCCCCCAATAATAACAAATCAGCGCTCAAATCATCTGTAGAGAGAAGGGGAGCAAGAAATTGAGCACCAAACTACCTGCACGACCTGCACATCTCCACCGGATATCTGAAACGCCGTCACAGATCCCTGTTGGCTCTGAAAACAACCCACGCGATTCAAACCGGATCAGATCGTGAGGGCTCCAAGCAGGGACCAAACTCTACGGATCGGGTGGATCCAGCCCCACGAGCTCGAAACTAACCCTAACATCTACGCGGGGACGAGACCGTGCGAAAAGAAAAGGATCAGATCGTGCAGGGGAGGAGCCCGCACCTGGTAGACGTAGGGCTGGAAGGGCGTCGAGAAGAAGGGCGCGGCCATCGCGGGCTGGAACCTTCTAGAAGCGATCAGTGAGAGCCGACTCGGAGCGTCGTCTTCGGGCTCGGGGGGACGAGCTCTCGATGGATTCTTTTGGGTTCTGAGCTTGATTACGAGAGGGTTTTATTTATTTTATTTTCTGTTTCCCACGTGGGATTATCTGGCCCGTTGGCTGTGCTCTGGACGGCAGATTGATGAGCGAGGGGTGCTTGCGTGGCTAGTCCACGTAGACTTCCTGTCTACGTGGCGGTGTCCTCTTGGTTAGTGTGGCTTGGCACGACGTGTCCTGTTCACCTCTAAGGGCATCTCCAATGGTTATAGCTAGCAACTAACTATAAGACTTCCACATCATCTATATAGTACACACTAAAGTTAGCATTCTAAAGAACTATCTATAAGGATAGCTATTTGATGCTTACATGCACACACAGAATTTATGGAGGCTGTCTCGTTTGGCGCTATAGACTATCTCTAGAGCTGTAGAGAGCTGTGTTCTCTTTCTTCATTTAATATCTTCCACGTAGGACAGTTGATGACATGGACTCTCTTATAGATAGCTGCTATAGATCCATTGGAGATGCTCTAAGTTTATGAACTAAGTTTATGGATCTTTTCTACCTTTTTATTCCGACCATTTTATTAGTGTGATCATTTGGGCTTCAATTTCTGGCTTCCGGCTTATTTTTCACTATTCATAATTTTCGTCTTTTTCTGAACTTTTGGCTTTTTGTTGAGCTTTTTTGCCGGTTCTTTTTTCTCGTATGTGTTTGTATTATACGTAATGGGTTAACATATTTTTTAATTTTTTAAATTTAATTATGCTAAATAAGCATCTGTCAGCTACAGTGTTTTTTCAGCTAGCTACAGTGCTTTTCAGCCATAAGCCACCAAAAAAAGCCCAAATGATCACTAGATTTTTATATTTTATCTCAATTGGCAGAGTACGTCAGTTGAATTCCTTTTTAAGAGTAGAGGACACTGCAAAATAGTCTTCAATGAAATATGCTAATTGGTTTACTTGAGGTAAGAGTTAGAAAGGATTGTACTAGTGGGAGGAGAGCCAGCCACTACCTCCCTAATAGCAAATATAATTGCCCACATGACGGTTCGACAAAAATGGAGTTGTCGGTATGCATGAACACCAATCAACATTACTAGGGATTGCCGGCGAAAGCATTGTCATATCTATGGTTGCAAACCGATCAAGACATTTTAGTGTGTGTTAAAGGTTGAATAATAAAACCCATATAAATAGTACAGTACCTCACTCACCACACTATGACAACTTTTTATATAAGGAAAATGAAAAAAATACAACTCTCATTGGAGTAGACTATACCAAATTATATTAACTCTCCTTGTGGCGGGAAGTCTTGCCACTTGTGAGTAGCAAGGGAGATAAGGAGAAAGGCATGCCTATCTTGATTAAGTAGACACGGTCCATAGTTTGTTTAGTTCAACGGATCTGGAGAAATGGTTGTCTGAGAGGGTGTTGGTAACTAATCTCCTTCGGTAACACTTGCATCGAGCTAACCAACGCATGAAAGCCTATGATGATGCAAAGAGATCGGAACGAGAGTTCACTATGGGGGACTAGGTTTATATGAAGCTCCAGCCTTATGCTCAATCTTATGTGGCGGTAAGGGCTAACCATAAAATGGCTTTTTGATATTTTGGCCCATTTCAGGTTGAAGGCAAAATTGGAGTTGTGGCATATAAGCTTCGACTTCCGCTAACCTGTGGCATACACCATGTCATTCACGTCTCCCAATTGAAGAAGGCCTTGGCACTTGGGGAAGAAGTGCAACCAGAATTGCCCAAGCAAGATGAGCACCGAGTGCCACTCAAGATTCTAGACAGTCGGCTTCACCACAAGGGCTCGACAGCGGCGACGCAAGTATTGGTTTAGTGGTCTGATACTCTGATACTACCCCTTCTAGCTATACTTAGGAGTATTATGATGATATTGCTGCTCGATTTTTGGAGGCACCGGCTTAGGGTCAAGCTGGCTTAAAGGGGGGGATGTTACGGTCTCTGGTGTTGTTCCATGTTCGACAACTGGGCAGCTAATATCGTGAGAAACAAATGGAAGCGGATGCCCAGCCGCAAATGGCCGAGCGAGGATTGGATCGCGTAACAGGCTTGGTCCAGCTGACGGGGTGGCTAACAGGGTCCACTGGTCATACCGTGAAGGAGGAGTCTAGTACTTAAGACGGAGACGAAATGGGAATTGAGGATCGACTCTGTATTAGCCTAAGACTTCTGAACCTTTCCTTTCTCCTGTTCTTCCTATTTCCCAATCCCTTTCTCTTCTCTAGACTGTGATTCTCTATTGAACCGATATGATTGTACCACTTACCCTGAGATTTGGAGGAACGTGACACCACACGCCGCGCCGGGACGCCTCGCAGCATTTCCTCAGTTTTAACCCGTTCTCGTGGTGGAACTCACATCCTGCTGCTCTCCCGCGCGCGCATCGTGCCCACCCAACCAACGCCCACGTAATCCGCCATCTGCCTCACATGGATGGGACACAAGCAAGCTCCATTTTCTACTGTACATCGCATCACGTCGCATCGCGTCGGATCGGAGTTCAGATACAGCGCCGAACCTGGCCGCACACCGCGGCGCGTACGCGAGAACACCAGCGTGACACCTGCGAAACCGAGTGCACTGCAACGCGCCAACGCACGCCTGCTCCTCTCTGCCTCCGTTGGTTTCTTCTGGGAGAGCGACGCCGACCAGTACATGTCGGCACAATTTTGTCTTCTTTTCCCTTTCTTCTTTGTCCAAGCGACTCCCAGGTTGTTTGCAAGTGCCATCACGTATGTAAATCAGTCTCTGGGCTTCTTAATTTTTGGACCGTCGGTTTGCTCGATCGTCTTGGAAGCTTCTGCATTTTACAAAGTACAATCTGGAGTGTCGTTGCCAGGTTTGCAAGGAGCAGCTTAGCTTCTTTTGACTAGGGGTGAGCACGCATGGAGTCGAGCAGATCCATACTTTGCTGTGAAGGAAGAAGCAATGACCCCGAATCGAAAAATGCTAACTTTCGCCTCAGAAATTTTCCAGCATCGTGGCTTGCTCTCACTACGGATCTCATCTACTCCATCCATTCATAGTGTGCGCAAATCGATCGTCCTAATTATGATTCGTAGAGCCATCAAAAGCTAGCGTGTATGCACATTCTCCAGCTCACTGAAGACTAGCAGGTGTCAAACTAAGATGCAAGCCTTTTGTCTTCAGGATCAGACAAACTTACAGCATACTGCACATACAAATCTTTGGACCGACTCCTTATTGCCAAATCTGTATAAATCCTTTTGGAAATCCTCACACAAAGGCACTTTAATTGCGTGCCTAATCATTTGATTGGAATGGTGTATGAGGTATATGTCAAGTCTTACACTTTAGCTGAAAGAGTAAGTGCCACATAAAACTTCTAGCGCACTGCGCACGGCTCATCTCACCGGGGCAACAATTCAGTGAAGAAACCATGTAGTAGCTCAGTTGTCTATGGTGTAGTGTAAGACACATTTTTTTGCCCATCCACTTGAAAGGTGGTCGAACTGAGCAAAGGTCATCATCAGTTGATCAGAAATACTCCATCAAGTACTCTGTACAGATGTTGCCTTAGACTTCAGCAAGAGTATTTGTTGAGAAAATCTGGCTCTCTTTCCCTATCTAGTCAATAGCGCGCTGGCCAGGTGTGTTGCTACTCATTAGAATGTGTAGCTACTCTCATTTTTCAAACATGGGAGATGGGTGATATGTCATGGTGGACTGGTGGTGGTTGAGAAATGAGCTGAGGATAAACTTAAGCATTTCTCAATTTCTCGATAAATATTCAAGAAAGGGAAAAAAATATCGGATGCATCTCTCGATTTCTTGAAAAAGATTCGGGAAAGGGAAAAAGGGAGAAGATTTGCCACTCTTAAAGAACTGGTTCTTTAGATCAATGATTTACCACTCAAAACAATTTTCTTGATGATTTGCCACTTCAAAGCTTGGAATACCCTTACTTTGCCACTCGTGCCGTATTATTGTATTTCTTAATTGATTTTGCCCGAAATTACACGAGAAATTCCCTCTGTTCGAGCCAGACATCCATTCCAATTCCCCGTCTCCTGTTCTTCCCTAACCCCAATCCTAAGCGGCGACGCGGCGAGCCCTAGCTGGAGGCGGCGAGTGTCGTCTTCAGCCTGCACGGCTCAGCGGTGGGCGGATTCCTCGTCAAGCGGTTATAGCTCTAAAGGCAAGAAACTTCGAACAAAAGAGCACCTCGCCAATGGAGGTGGCCTGGCAAACCAACGAAGCATTCACGTCGTGGCGGGACGCTGGAGTAGTTAGTGCCATACAAGAGTGAGCAGGGTGTTTCTTCAGTTCGTTTAGTTGTCATTTAAGAGTGCTGTAATCTAGCCTTAATTTGTTTTTTCCAGTTTCAGTTGTCGCCTGGCACCGGCTTGGCCGAGCCTTAATCCCTGTAAACTTTTTCAATCCTCTTTTTAATCTTAATGCTTTGGCTCGCAGTCCTCCTGCGGCCACTTCGAAAATTAGTACTAGTAGTTCGATGGTCTTAGTACTAGTAGCTGCTACGGGATGTAAGTAGTTACAACTTGGCTGCATTTTGGTCTTTGGAGATGATCATCTTTCGGGCAAAAGAAATTAAGAAACACAGGAGGACTGGCAAAGCAAGGTATTTCAAACTTTGGAGTGGCAAATTACCGAGAAAACTATTTTGGATAGCAAACCATCCTTCTCAGTTCTTTAGAGTGCATTTTAGCTCTACTCTCTTTGTTTATGATGGGCTCGTTCCAGTTTTGATTTTGACTTATCACTTTTTGTTATAGTAATTAACTTTTAAATGGTGCGTCTTTTTAATGACAAGTCGATTGTACTAAATATTATACCAAGTTCAGTTATACCGGCCAAAATCGTATGCGACTATTTTTCTCTTCATACTATCTTTTACGAACAGTCAGAATTTAAAAATCATAAATTATAAACCACAGTTCAAAAAATCCTCTCTATTTGTCTACAAGTGAACCATCAACCATGTGCAACTCAAGATTGAAGGCATCATCTTTTTTTTTTGCACGTGTGTTGAGAGTGAGGATACCGAAAACAACCAATGACAAAGGCGTCTATGTTCGAAGATGGGTTGCATGGTGGCCTTTCTGAAACCTTTGATAAACCTAAATATTTTACTTGCTTGATTTCAGGAAGAAACGAAATGCAGTGCCTGTCCAGGAAAGATTCGCAAGAATAGATGGAGAACAAAAAGATTCTGTTTCCATCAGCATTAATTAGCAATAACATAGTACAAATTCTCAACAAGAAAATTCAGAAAGAAACAAGCCCTGTACCATTCGACGATCGGGAAGGCAAACCATCGAGTGATGGAGACGGCGCCAGAGGCTCAATGCCGCATGCGCCTCGCCGGTGAAGCGGCGACGGCGAGTCCCGCTTCCCCGGAGTGATGCGAAGCGTACGCCTCGATTTCTCGGCTTAGCGCGCCTCCTCCACGTCCGGCGCCGTCGTCCCCGAGCACCGGAAGCTGTGGCAGTTGAGGCGAAGGAAGTGGACGGCGAGACAATTGAAGAATATAATACGAAGTAATGAAAGGGTGTATTTAGAAAAACGCCCATACGTAGTGGACAATTTTCTATTTGATCTGGGCCACTAAAACAAAATCCAATGGCCTCACAATCGCAATGAATATTTGTGATCCAGAGTGACAGAGTGGGGGCTATAAATGATATAATAAGGAAGTGACTACGCCACGCTATACCATTGCGAGGGTGACGAACGATATAGGTTGCAGCCGTTGGATCCAAACATATTGCATGACGAACAGAGTCCCACCGCTCCCTACTCGAACTCATTGTGTCAAGCCTTCAACAAATGCTCCCTACTTGAACTCGTCGTGTCATCACCGCCTTCCTCCAAACCTCGCCACCAGCACCCTCCTCATGCGCTCGTCATCGTCGTCGACCTCTTCCGCACGTGCGGGAGTGCGTGTGAAACCTCCTTCGTCACCACCCTTCTAGGCACGCAACTACATTTCTCAGTGTCCTCATCGTGCGTTGGTTGGAACATCACCAGACGACTTCCTCCTCTGTGTTCTATGGAATCCTCGCTAGCCAAGCTCCACCTCTGAGCGAGCCAGTTGAAACTTCACCCAAGTGACCTCCTCCTCCAAGCGCCGCCGAGACAACACCGGACACCCTTCTCCTAGTGCACCTAAGAAGCTACAACAACCATCCTTCTCACTATCTTTCACATCTCAACAAATGCTCCCATCTTGAGCCAGGAATAATTCTCAAAATGTGCACATGCAATCTATTTGACAAAATGCGTCAATAGAATTTATTGTTAGATATGCAAATTCTATCCATGCTCTTGTAATAAGAAACTTTAGAAACCATTTGTTACTTGAGAGAATTTTAGTTTTAGTTCATGCATATGCATAAGTAAATGGATTTTCATATTTAAGCTTCACAAAAAGTTCAGGTTTTATGTTTGGAGATTCAAATTGGCTTCAAGCATTAACCTCCATGCTTCAAAAACAAGCTTCATGTTTTCTTTAGTTTGAGGTTTCAAGTTTCATACTTAGAGTTTCAAAAACAAGTTCGCATTTTGCATGAGTTTTAGGTTTCAAGTCTCAGGTTTCACAAAAGTTTTAGTAGATTTTATATTTGTAGTTTCAAAAATAAATTTAACATTTTTATGAGTTTTAGAGTTTCAAATGTCAAGTTTCATATAAGTTTCACTAGGCTTTAGGTTTTATATTTTTAGTCTCAATTTTTTTTCACATTTTCATGAGTTTTAGAGTTTCAAATCTTAAGTTTCATGTACGTTCTACGAGGTTTCAAGTTTCATATTTGAAGTTTCAAATAGTTTTCACAAGTTCTAGGTTTTAGGTATCAGGTTTCACGAAAGTTTCAATGGGTTTCATGTTTTATATTTGGAGTTTGAAAAACAAGTTTCAGAGTTTCGAGTTTTATGTGAGCTTTAGTAAGTTCCAGGTTTTACATTTGGAGTTTCAAAATTTCCCCCCATAAGTTTTAGGTTTCAAGTACGAGGTTTCACACTAGTTTCAGTATGTGTCAGGTTTAATGTTTGGATTTTCAACCTCCATGTTTCATAAACAAATTTCCCAGTTTCTTGAGTTTCAGTTTCAAAGCCTTAGGTTTCACGCAAGTTTCATTATGTTTCAAGTTGCAAGCAAATTTCTAGCAGGTTTCAAGTTTTAAACTACGATGTTTGAGCTCAAATTACATATAAGAAAACCAAATCTCAACAAGTTTCAAATAATAAAACCAAAATTCACGTTCTAGTTTCAAACAAAAAGACAAAATTACGACACATTCCAGCAAGTTGCGAACAATCAATCAATCAATGTTGGGTCGTCGTTGTCATCGCTCATTGAATTGCTCTTATCGTAGCTTGCTGGGCTACCGAGGTCGCCACCAATTGTGGAGACTATTAGGGCCTGTTTGGTTGGTGCCTAATCTTGTCATGCCTAAGCTTAGGCAATATGTGATTGCCACAGAAAGTGTGACTAACAAAATCGAAGCCACACTTGTGGCAAAGTTTGGCAAGAAACTGAGTCTATGACGTGTGGGGCCGGGTGCTAAAAAAGTGTGGCATACCACAGTTACGTCAGTGAACCAAACAGCTACCTAAAAACTGTGGCACGCCTAACTTGTGGCTATGCAACTTCTGATCATGAACCAAACAGGCCCTAAACCACTATGTTGGTGATGTCTCGTAGGGACTAGCCGCCACGCCTTTGGCTGAGCTCAAGTAGGAGGAGTTGCCTTAACTCGCATTGCGCCTCGCGTCAACAAGATCTTGAAGGAGAATCATGGAGAGGTGGATGAGTAGAGATGGCAGATGGGGAAAACAGAATGTGTGAGTTGCTGATAGTTCATGAGGGTCTATATCAATAGGCATGGTTCAGATAGAATGCACTAACTCTGATTGGAGTAATCCGAAGGTGTATTCGGTAAAAATACCTCCGGTAGTATCCCACCCTCGATCTGGACCGCTAGAACGTGATCCAACGGTTACCAGACGCGGGTTGCGGATTTGAGGGTAAATGCTAACGATGAACAACTGATGGGCCTTTCTGCAAAAGTACTCTTCGTATTTCCGAGGCAAGAACGGACGGGCTCGTACGCCATGGCCACCGCCGAGAACGCCGGAGCGGCGGAGCCGATCGGCATTCAAGGCTCTATGCAGAATTTGTAGGTAATCCGACGGTATGCTACGTGCAAGCGTGCCGGCCTATGGGCGACGGCGAAATCTGCCGCCGGCGATGTCCTCGTCGCGGGAGAAGACGGAGGTGCTCAAAGTTTCAGGAAGGAACGAAATAAGATCCGCCAAGAAAAATCTCAAGAACAAGAGCAAAGATTCAAGCAAATAATGGATCGCAAGGAGAAAAACAAACTGTCGAAGCAGATCAATTAACCCCTATACCGTTCGATGATAAAAGGATCGAAGCCAAGAATTAACAGCCACTGGACATAAGCCTATCGATTTCTTGATCAAAACCATCATGTAAAAAATAAACTTGATTGCATGTATGTACACTCGTTTACCGTAATTAACTCCACTGGATCAAAACTAACATAGAAGTTACTAATACTAGTGTCTAGTAAGGCGAGGATTAAGACGAATAAGCACATGCACCTCACAAGAACCAAACACACCACCTCCCTAACGATCAGAGCCCGACGGACAGAGGCGACGCGCGGTGGTGCTCCGCCGCCGCCCGCGGCGACGACGACGATGAGGCACGCTGCTTCCCGGATGCGGTGCGCAGCATCTGGCACATGCCCTCGGCGACGCGCCCGGCGGGCCCGCCGCACTTGAACATGCGGCAGATGGCCATGTGCGCCCGCACGGCCTCCTCCACGTCCGGCGCCGCCCCCACGCTTTTGCCGGCCTCGTACTTGACTGCCTCCGAGCAGAGCCCGCAGAGCCACCGGCCCCCGAAATAGGCCCTCACGCCGCCGATGTACTCGCCGGTGCACTCCTCCTCCAGCCCGCAGCACTCGCAGGCGCAGCTCACCACCGACTCCTCCTCCATCTCGCTGTTGGCCCTAAGGATCAATGACGCGCATGCACACAAGAACTCAACAACTACATAAGAAACTCAAGCAAAATTCTGATTGCAAGCAGACGTCTTGCTCTTGTTCCTTCTTGATTTCTTTCTCACGAGTTGTTGATGACACAAGTCTTCCTCTCCTGCTTATATACTCATACCAATTGATGGCTAAGACACGGAAACGGACTAGGACTCGGCTACTACCCGTCTCCTATACACACGGCAGACTCGGATACGTATGCACACGGCAGACTCGGATACAGCAAGCCAAAAAAAAAAAAACTAAACAAGGATTAAACTCTAAGGGCTTGTTTGGTACAGCTTCTGCTCCCAGCTTCTCTGTTGAATCAACACTCACATCCACTCCTGCTCCTACCGATCATGCAAGAACTATCAATTCCGTGTTCCTGGACTGGAAGAACTGTGTGTGTGTGGTGCAATGGATCAAGTCAGCAGCTTAACGTAGTTCTTGCTTGTGTGAAGCAGGTGGCTTGAGCATGTCCCCGTGTGTTGTTTAGCTAATTGCTTTGTGTTGGGTTGTGCGTCGTTTGGGGTTCATTATTTATATTGCCTGGATATGGTGTCTTTCGCTGTCACGACGATCGGCAGCTAATTTAGCGTATTGTTTTAATGGAGAAAAAAGATTATCTTTTCGGCACATGGAGAGCACCCATCAGATGATCCGTCAGAGGCATGCATATATGCTGGGCCATTTACTACTCGAGCTACTATTCTCATTGAACTACACTACTACTGCGTGTTAATTTGTTGCCTTTTGCCTGATGATAAGGGAACGGGAAAAACAGAACACTTCAATCTTCGAATCAACCAGCTTACTATTTCGTCATTACACACTGATTGACTCTGATTACTGCCATGTGGTATTATGTATGTGTATGGTCGCTGTTTCTGGATGGAATCTTTTAACTTTGGTTTTGGTTTCTATTGTTACAGTAACTAATTTTTAAATGGTATATATTTTTTAAGACGGAGTCTACAATAAATTGTAGTACACACTGTACCGAGTTTAACTATACTGGCAAAAATTACATGTGATTTTTTCACTTTTTATACTGTCTCTCGTGAACAAACAGAATTCAAAAAATATAAAATAAAAGCCAAAGCCACACCCCCAAAAAAAACCCACCCAACTTTGTTTTTTCACATGTGGATAATACTTTGTCAAACATTTTGCGTTAATTTCCAAGTCAAAGCTACGACACCATGCATGTTAGTTCCCAATATATTGCACATTATTCTTTGCTTTTGTCAAAGGGCAAGTGAAACCTAAGCATAGAAACTTTTCAAGAAGCCAGATAATAGATATTTCGTATATCCTCAAAACGAAAATCAAGTTTTTGATGATGATAATGTTCAGTTCAAGCCCTTCATGACATGATATGGTCGATGGGCCCTACCACGTACTAGCTAGATGCCTACAAAGTCTACTACGACATACATGCTGAACTATCAACATGAAGTACTAGTAACGACTAACCACCTAGCAAGCTAGCTATAGCTAGCACACAGCATTTCACGAGGACATTACGAAGAGCACGAAAGTTGAAAATGACCAATTGATGCAGCCTCATGCCTGAACCACGCATGAAGATCTCGGTGTTGGACACCATGACACTTCACAGCTGGTGTAGTATTAGGTGTACAGACAGTACTGCAGTACTTGCTGGAGTGATTAGTCCAGCAGTGGGCCTCAGGTTCTCGGAAGATGGAGCTCCACCCCGTTTCGATGGGCATTGCTGAAACTTGTAGGGTTAATTATTATAAAATTTTACAGTTCTATGAATTTATAATTAAGTGAATATTAGTAATAATTAAGTATTTTTACAAAAAAACATGTTGGATCAGGCCGTGGCCAACACCACGATGCTTGCTACACGGGGGATGAGGTCAGTGTGAGGTGATCTGCTCGAGTCTTGTCGTCACCGATCAGGGGATGTAAATAAGTCCAGGTGCAAGCAAGACGCGCATGGTCGACGTACAGATGGCTGAGTTCCATCCATCTCACCTCGTCTCGGGAGCTCGTGTGGTACTGTTAATGGTCTTGGCTTTCAGGTGTATATCTATATACGTACCTTGCAGATGCATGCACATCATCAGGAGATGTATCGCCAGAATTAATGGCTCTGAAAACTTGCTCTCGATCGAGTATTGTTATGTCTGGGTTCTTGGCTGCGTGTTCAGCATCATCAGCAGGCCACTGATCGCGAGCAGTGTCTGATACAATGTTTCTCCTCCTCCAGAAGGCACCCGAGCCTGGGACCTGACTGACATGGCCGTACGTGAAGTCTCCTCCAGATGGCGTGCACCTCGTATGCTCAGCCACTTGTCATCTCGCTTCTCGCACAGTTTCAGGAACTTGCATGCATCAGTTCGATCAGCGAAGCAAATTGTCCATCGCTGGGGCTTGTGTGCGCTCATGGTAGCAATTTTTGTTGATTGTTCGTTTGCTTTGGGTGATCAGCGCCGACGCTTTCAGTCGGTCGAACTACGCTTTTGCACTGATCCTACCCCCCTCTCTATAGAACACTGAAATAAAGCATCATGGCATCTGAGTATTAAGCCTCTCTGTTTTTAAATTGCTTTTAGATGCGTGAAGTGTAATTGTATATAATATATCAGACAAACCTATTAATATTTATTAATTCGAAAAGACATGATTTGGAAAAAAAGTTATTGATTTAGCATGCCGAATCAATCATGGATAGAAAGTCTTAATTATGGATAAAAAGTCTTAATTATAAAGTCTAAATACCATAGTGTCCCTGTTATTTATATATACACACACTCGTGGCCTAATTCTCATACGACGCCTTAAAAAAACTGTGCCCATGGTAGCGTTTCTAAATTAAAATTCCCATTTGATAGAGAAGCTGAAATCTCAAAACGATGCTCGTTTGTTCGTGAGGCCTACAAGTCTGCAACAGGATGGATAGCCGACAATAAGCTAAGAAAAATAAAAAGAAGAGAGAAAAAAAAGAACAAAAGCAAGAACAAACAGAACCAGTGTTCATGGAGGCCAAATTGACCATTGTCTTTGAGCTCCAACTACGGGCCGGGCTGCAGCTTCCAGATATTCCTACGTGACACTGGCGGGTGGGCCCCACGACCGAGCCACCCATAAACCCTAATCCCCCGAACCCCCCACCTGGCCCATCTCGCGCTCGATTCGAATCCAACCGCGGAGCCGCGCCACGCTCGCTGCGGCATTGGTTGCCGCAATGGAGGACGCCGCGGTCGAGGAGGCGGAGGTGAGCGGCGCGGCGAAGTTCGCGCCGGCGCTCGTCGCCGCCCACCCGCTCGGCCACTCCTTCGCCGTCGCCGTCGGGCCCGAGCTCCGCGTGTTCGATCTCAAGTAAGGGATGCTCTATTCTCTTCTAGTGCGGCTTCCCGCGTAATATCGGATCTGATGTGCGGTAAAGTTCGTGTTTTGATTACAGTATTGTTTGATTTCAGTGGAGATTGGGGAGGGATGCGGTTTTGAGCTGAGCCTAACTGCTTATCTTTCACTAATTGTAGTTTCGTATAGCTTAGTCTCCTGTGGTGAAGAATGGCAACTTCTTTTTTTGAGGAAGATTGTGAGTCATGTGATTGTTTCTGGTGCTTAAGCTGAGATGCTGTGCGAGAAAAACCATGGCTTGCTGCTAGCTCCTAGCTTCGTAGCCTCGTAGGTGTCCTTTTGTGCCTCCGGTGAAAAGATGGCTAAGCTCCGATAGTTTCGGCTTCGGTTTCTGGCTTATTTTTCACTATTTCTAAATTTCGTTTTTTTCTGATTTTTTGAGCTTTTTTACTGGTTCTTTTTTCCGTATTCGTTTGCATTACACGTGATGGGCTAACCCGTTTTTTGTATTTTTAAAATTTTTTAAATTTAATTATGCCAAATAAGACACATTCAGCTACAGTGTAATTTCAGCCAGTTATAGTGAAATAAGCCATAAGCCACAGCC
Source organism: Dendrocalamus latiflorus (assembly GCA_017311315.1). NCBI lineage: Eukaryota > Viridiplantae > Streptophyta > Magnoliopsida > Poales > Poaceae > Dendrocalamus > Dendrocalamus latiflorus. Next base: position 30,421,067 of record CM029632.1, on the reverse strand, counting down.
CAACCAATCACCACCTTCAAGGAAAGTTTAGATGTGTAAAAATGTTGCTACTGATAAATTTTTTAAAGCTCGGATGCTTACTTTTGTACTGCACTGTCTAATGCATATGTCTCAGTGTAAAGTAAAAAACTTGTTTGCATTTTGCTTGGTGAAATACGCAAATAAAGATATATTTTGTGAATACAGGGCCGGCTGTGCGGTTTCATTGTCAGATGATTCCGGTGGTGGTTCTCATTCGGATGCTATAAGAGCTATTTCGTTTAGTGCGGATGGTGTTCTGTTCGCATCCATGGGCGACGACAAGCTTGTGAAGGTTTGGAAGACTGATTCATGGTGCTGCATCCGGACTATGTAAGTATCGCTGTTTGTTTTGTTCTCAATGTTACTGACACAAATGAGGCACCAAATTAATGACCCTTTTATTTTGCATGTATTCAGTCTATAAACGTCCTCCTGTTATTTATCTGTATGATGTATGAGAACCCACACCTTATCTTTGATTGACTGACTTTAACCAAGCAATGCCCTATTAGCAGCTTAGCATTATGTTTAACTGTGTAAACGAATTTCGTTGTGTTGCTGTTAATAGTTTTAAATTCGCTGTGCATGGATATGATTTCTTTTGCAATATGTTCACTTCTGCAGAACTTCTGAAAAGAGGGTCAGCGCAGTTGCTAATTGCTATTAGCAACGATGGATTGTACGTAACTTTTGCCGATAAATTTGGCATTGTTTGGTTAGTTACTGTGGGGGAAGATGGTGGAAGGCAGGTGTCAGCTGATAACAAACCTGTGTCAATTTTTGGTCACTACTGCAGTATTATTACTAGCATGGTATTGATAAATTTTGACCTTTTATATCATCTGTGATATATTTGTACCACCTAAATTTCATTCTATTAGTGAATTGGTAAACCTATTGATAAATTAAAGGAAGTCTGTCACTCTAAAGTATTGTGAGTTTTTTCGTATCATGTGCCATATAACCATGCTTATATCATTTGTTTGAGAATGCAGAAGTTCTCACCAGATGGACGGTTCATTTGTACTGCTGATCGTGACTTTAAAATTCGAGTATGGAACTTCTTTACTTTGCAGTAATTCCCTTGATGGAGCATAATTCTGAGTTATTTCTCTTACTGTGATGCAACTATTTTTGTAGGTTACATTATTCCCAAAGAATCCTATAAAGGGAGCTCATGAAATACAGAGCTTTCGTCTTGGACATACAGAGTATTTTCATTATACAATGTCATCATTGCTCTTTATTTTACACAGTTTCCAAGTTCCTGCAATATCTTTTTCTCGAACGACGCAGGAGAGCTGCGTATCATTTCATTAAGAAGAAGAAGAAATAAAACGGGTTACAATGGACCAACAAAACTAAAGGGCTACACAGCAGAGGTCAAGAGACCTAGCCATCAACCCCAGCCCACCGCACCCACAAACACCTAAACAAGAACAACAAGGTACTGCCAAACCCCCCCCCCCCCCCCCTGACTTAGCACAGAAAACCTGAGGGGACCAACTTGGAAAGACTTCGAGCACCAGCCGAATACCAAAGTCCACATTCCTCTTTGACATTTTGAAGAACCAGCTGGATACTTGGGGAGCCTCCCTCAAAAACACAAAAATTTCTGTGCTTCCAAAGCTCCCAGGCCACCAGAATTATCAGGCTATTTAGGCCCTTCTTAGGATCTTTAGGCAAGCCTTTTATGGACTTACACCACCAGCTAGAGAACTGAGTATCAGATGGTTGGGGAGACAAGGAAACCAGCCCCAGCTTCAGAAAAATGACTGTCCAAACTTAAATTTTATTAATCATGATCCCAGTTGTTGTAGTTTCAGAGCTAAATGTTGCAACTTATTAGTTAATGTATTTGATAATTGCTGTGACTACTCATGCAGCTTTGTATCATGCATTGCCTTAACAGGCCTTTCAGAAGGCCCGAGCTTTCTATTATCTGGAGGCGGTGATTCAACTGTGTGTACATATTCATTTTTGGAATTCTGACATGTTGTTTCAACAAGCTTTTCCAACGTTTCTCATGATGCTGTTTCATTTATTTATTTAGGTTCGCCTATGGGACTACATAAATGGCTGCCTCCTTGATACATGTCAATAGGGGTGCAAACGGATCGGATTCGGACGGATATTGCTTAAACCGTATCCTAACCTACATTTTTTCCCGGATTCAGAGTCGGATACGGTAAGACCGGATACGAATACGAATTCGGAATATCCGGAGTTTCAAATACGGTATCGTCGGGACGGATATATAACGGATTCGGCTCGGAAACGGATAATACGGATGATTACAGTTCTAAAAGCTACAGTTTTGCGCTCGGGAGAAGATACCACAGCTCATGGTATATCATACAAACTCCATACTAAACTTTTTGTTGTATTTTCTAGCATATGCATATCAGTGAACCGTAGGATTGGCAAAACTGAAGCAAGTATCGTTCTAAAAGTACACTACATAAAACATAAATGAAAACAATTCGACAAACATATATAGAAGATGGTGTGATAGAAATAATAACAACTGAAGCTTATACTTTAGTAAATTCGAACGAAGCAAAACGCAGTTCAACTAATTATAGAAACAATAGGAACACAAAGGTTCAGCAAAACGAAGAATAAAAGGAAGCAGTGAGAACAATAGGAACACAAATTATACATAAGTGGTAAATTCATACAAACCACAATAGAAACATACGAGATTACGAGTACAGAGTACCATACATAACATAAGTTTATGTTGCCATAATAGAAACACAAAATAACAATAGTATAGGCTTATAGCCTCAAGCAGACAACAACTGAACGCTCAAAGTGCCTTCACGCTCTATGGTATCCCTCAAAAGCACTCCTATAATACAGGACATCCCTCAACATGGTATATGTGGAATTCCACCTTGTAGCTACATCCAATGAGAGACCTATCGTTGTTTTTAACCCACATTCTGTTGCACATTTTTGGAATTCCTCCCACTGCAATGGAGAGCCTTTAACTGCTAATATAAATGATCTAATGTTCTGAATTGTAGATGCAATTTCTTGCAAGCCATCTCTAGCAACAAGATTCAGAATATGATTGGCACATCTCACATGGAAAAATAAACCATCACACACTAGTGGACTTTGCTTCCTGAGCTCAACAATGACATCTTTAACACAGACTTCATTTGCAGATGCATTGTCCAAAGATAAAGAAAATATTTTCTTTTCAATATACCATCTCATGACACAATTAGTAAATTCTTCAGACAATTTAGCACAGTAGTCGTCCTTCTACATGCATGAATTTGATAATTTTTTTTTGAATTTGCCAATCATCATCAATCCAATGCACAGTGACACACATATATCCTTTGTACACAACTGGAAGATATTTGTTTCAAACTTTTTTAGTAAGAAAGCATTGCAACAACTTGTTTATGTCAGCTTGCAATTTTTTAAGCTATTCTGTAGTTAACTCGTTCTTAAAACTACTTACAGGTGGGAGGACTCTTAGAGCCAAATGAAACTGAAGACAGCAATCTAGCTGTTGCGGATATATGCCTGACTATTGATGGCTCGTTGGTTGCTGTAGCTATTCAAGGGTAAGCTTGAGTGGTGGCCTTTCTCCAATAAGTAATATAATTTATTTTGCTCGGTAACATGGTTTTTTTTTAAACACTGCAGTTTGAATGGCGTAATGCTCTTAACATGTGATCTCATAGCAAAGAAGTTATCTTTTCTAAAGGTATGTTTTCATGTTCTTCAAGGCAACTGACCCAGATACAAGCATGACCAGAGTCTTGTTTTAAAACGAGATTTCTCATACCCAATGCTGATAGCCTGATGCTCGGTGTTGATTTTTACAAAGCTCGGTTTTGACGCTGGTCACTCGCTAGTCCTTGGTTCCAGAAAAGTTTTTCATAATATTTCTAGGCGTCTAGCAGTGACATTAGTTTCTAGCTGGTTCTATTATACTTGTTTTACTGACTAGGAAGACTATCTCATGCCTTTGCAGTTATAATAACTGATATGAATATGCCATTCTTACTAGCTAATTGAGTTTGTTAGTGGATCTAGTTAAGATTTATTTGGAACAGTCTTACAAGATCAGGTAACTAGTCAGAAAATCGAAAGATTTGAGGCTCAGATAGAAATTTCTTGTTGACTTGCAACCAGATCTCTTGTTGGCTCAGCTAGTCGGCTGTTTAAAAATCTCTTGACTATTTTGTATCCTGTGGACGAACATATACCTCTTGTCCACTTGCAGGTGATTACAATGGAAAAGAGCTACATCCCTACTAGCTTAGCTTCCAGCTTCTTATCAGATCTCCTGTGGACTGTCATGGGCGCATCAAACATGCCTAACCAGGCCGCTTCCCAGTTATTAACCCGTTTAAGAATCATCCCCTGCTTCCAAAAGGATCTATTAGCCTCTTCTGATCAGGGTCCTGCAATTCTGGAATACAGTGAAGTACCACATGGTGAGAAGCTTCTTTTGGCGCTGCAAGGAAGTCTTGATATTGCAGAGCAAGAGGAGGTTTTAGCTTCAGTGCTAGCTGCCCTGAAAGTTTCAATGCGCAAGATGCTAGCGAAGAAGAACTACTCGGAGGAGAGGAGAGAGCAGAGGAAGAGGGGCAGAAACGATAAGAAGATCAAGAAGTAGCTTGACCTGCGGCTTAAACAAAAACAGGTCTTTGTACTTGTACCATGAGAAGTTTAGAACACAAGAAGTATATTGACAATTGTAAGAGTAAATCTAGCAATCATAACATAACGGATGCTCATGCTGATTATTTCTGTCGAAATGCCGCAATTTGTGTTGTCTGTATTCTGTTCCTGCTTGTGAGCTGTGACTGGAAATGTTACTTAGCCTATGTTAACCATGCTGCTGTTGTTCAAAGGTAACTGCGTGCATTGTTGTGTAATATAATGGCTCGCAGGAGATTGTTTTGGCAACGCATCAAATTGCTGCTGCTTTAACTGCACCCTGATTGTTTCTTCCTGTCGTGATCTCGACTGATGGCTGGGACGTAAAGATCAATCAATAAAGAGCATGAGGATTCCGGCTCCGTTGTCTCTTTCATTCCTGAATCCTTACACAGTACATGGCATGATCTCCGATATGACGCCGGTAAGGACAAGATTTCTGTTTCTTTGCTTTGCAAAAGCTTCGGTGTACTGATTTGAGTGTGACGTGTCTGATGGTTTTGCAGAGCTGGAACGAACAGCCACCGAACATGTAATGTTTGCTAGCTCTGGCAGGAAGAATATTTGCAGTCCCTCCGATTTGTCGCCTGCACGTGAACTGAACCGCAGTTCAGTTCAGTGGAATTTTGCAGAAAATGGTGCAATTCTCATAGATACTATAAAATTCCCATGTGTTCAAACAGGTCATTGTGTTTCCTTCGGCAATATTGTCCAATTGATGAGAAGGGCTAAAGAAAGGGAGTTAGGAATTTATTCCGACCCAGATGAGAGAAGCTAAACAAGTCTAGGAACTTATTCTGACTAAAAAACCTTATCCAGTAATGAGCAGAGATGCAAAGATAAACACGGTTGATAAGATAGATAAGAGTTCTCCACAAGCAAGTTAATTCCCATGGTCAACAACATGATGGCTGCTTGCTGCCTTTGTTCTCTTCCAGATGCAACTTCTATTAAACACAGGCAACTCACTCAATGGTGTAAACAATGTTATCTTGTTTGATGCAGTTTATCCTCGTGGTTCCCTTAACAGCCTGTCTTCTATTTGGTTCTCCAGCCATGAATCCAGATCGCCTACCTACCTTGATTCCCATGCAGATGTGAGGATCTTTGATCCTGTCTTTTAGTTTCAGTTGCACAAGCCACTCCCAGCGCTCGAGCCGTCCAATAAAAAAAATCAATGCTCGCAACAAAAGACGACAACAAATTTGTAACTTCTGACAATTGAAATCGATGAGATGGCATACATCGTGCATGTCCGCAGTTCATCCCAGTTCTTGCATGCATGTACGCAGCGATAGGCAACACCACAACCAGAGCAAAACAAATATCTATCTAGTGAATGGTAGCGACAAGAAGCAAGAAGCCAAAACTAATCATCTTTCAGGTTTTTACAAATCCAGTGACTTTGTAAGTAATTAAGCGCCGCCACTGCAACAATGGCCTACGTACTTTAGCAGCAGGCTGCGCACAGATAAGACTTCTATTGGTTTCTTTTTTCTTTACCTGAAAGCTCTGCATGAAGCTTCCATGGTGCAAGCTCATGCACTGCAACGCACAGTGGTTAGCTTTGTTCTTTGCTCCACATTAAGCTGATGCTTCTTACTGAAGGCGAAAGGGAGGCAAACTCACATGCTAGATCCATTGCACTGACCCAGCAACAACCTAGTGATTAGTGAAGTCTGCCTTTTACCACTGCATGCATAATTGCATATATACATATGAATTGTGAGCTCACAGAAAGAAACAGCAACCACTGGGAGCATGGAGTTGATTTAATTAGGCTTTGCCCAGTTGCTTTCTCCATCATCGCTTTGTTTTTTACAAACAAGGATCTGTCCTGTCACTGCACTGTTGGTGCATGTGCAAGTGTATCTGGTAGAGTATGCAGTTGCATCACTCAGTCTAGAAGTGCATCAAGCTCAAGAGGACAGGTTCAGGTTAGGTACCCCTCCCTTTCACCCTTTGGGCAGTGTCAAGAAAGAAGAGGGTAATGTCATAATGTGTTGTCCTGCAGAAAAATAAAAGACTTTACTGTTTCTATACTACATGATTAAAGAGATTTTTCATGAGTGATGATGATCTATGTTTTGTTAATTTCTTGCTTTGGACCAAGTACCAAAGGAGCGGCAGTTCTTTACACCTGCCATTTCCTCTCCCTTCCAATGTGCCATGGCACTACCGTGTCGCCCACAAGATTCTGCCTGGCGGCTGTCATGCCGGTGCCGTTAGTTCAGTCAAAAATGCAATCAGGAGAAGCCATGTTGCCTCTGAAAAAATTACTGTCGTTGACGTAGGGCAGTAATTGTTTATCTCCTTTTGGTTTTGGACCCATTATGTGACTCATGTGTGTATATAGTAGTCGCACGATTGCATCGTTCTGTACTATCTACTACTTGACTGATGTAAGATTGTAGCACTGGAGTATAAATCGTTATCCCGCATCAGATAAGGCCTTTGGGTGAAATGTGTGATATATAAGAGCACTGTTGCAAGTACAAATATTCATGACATTATGAATTTTTTATGTAAGGGTGATTTGCATATTTGCCCCTGATCATCCTATTTCAACGTGGAACCCACCCTATCAGCGAATGCTTCTGAAGAATGTTCTAAGCTGCTATCAGGTAGCACCATCCTGATAGAAAAATTGTATGCATGCCAAACCCTTTGTGCGCCATCACTCACTTGTCACTATACAAAACTAATACTCCATTAAGAATGTATAGTAATCATAATCGATGTCCCAAGCCTGAGCTCAAATAATTGGCTTCGCTGGGGTAACAGGAGGGGAGGACGGTTGCCATTTCCGGCAAGGCGCAGCAGAGGCATTGGCCATGGTCAGTAGCTACCGTTAATATGAAGTTGGTTGTATTGTAATAGTCCATAAGACATATATATAATACAAAAGACATATAAGGATCTAAACTTAGACAATAAAAAATGACCTAAATACCCTTAACAACCCTCTCAAATATAAGGCATATGTAATAGCATTATATTTGAAAAGGGTTAATATTAAAATAGAGAAAATCTAAAGTCCACGTCTTGAAAATATCGTCAAAGCGTGCAGCTCTTGAAAAATTGTATTGGAAAGATCGCCTCCCATCTGAAATCGTGCAGCAGCTCATAAAGCACAAAGTGCAGGGGCTGAGAAGGTAGAGGTAAGCGAGAACAAAGTCGACTATGGTAATACAATGAAGAAGATGTGGAAGTTGACACAAGTAGAGAGAGCTGTCAAATCAAGCCGAAGAGGGAGATAGAAGCATAGTGGCACAGATCGAAGCCCGAGACGGTGGCGGCGCAATGCATAAGAAGCACAACGGAGGCGCGGTACAGAAGAAGTGCGCGGCCTTAGAAGCTTGGGGCGGCGGCTCAAAGAGAAGCAGAGGCATCATGAAGACTTCTACTATTTGCAACAGCTCAAGGAGAAGAGCAGCGGCTGTGGCTATACAAAAGAAAGGAGAAGACCACACTCGTCCAAGAGGATAAACTGTGGTTAGCAAAGCTATCGACTTATTGACAAAGAATTTATGGACTCGCATGGCTTTGACAAACTGATAAAAAGATAGCAACGGAGTTGGATTGACACAACGGAAGACACAAAACGAAAAAGACTTAAGAACAAATACTAGCAGCAGCAAAGTACTATCCCTTCAAATTCCCCTCATCTCCCCTCTCTCTCTTCACCCCCTCACTCACTCCCTCTCCCGACTCAATGGTGGCCCGAAGGCAGCTACGTGTGCGCAGGGGCGCGGCGATGTCAGCCAGAGGTGATGTGCCCGGATCTAGGCGAGAGGCGGCCTGAAGGCGTCGTGGCGCGGCTCGTGCTACCGGGAAGGACGGTGGTGAGCGCGACCGAAGGAGAGCCTGGATCTGGTGGGGGTCGAGGTGGAGGAGCCCCGATCTGGGCAACGGCGGCCGGACCTAAGCTCAGCGACGGTGTGGCGCAGAGGCGCGTGGACACGACGGTGGGAGACGAGCCAGATCGTAGCTCGGCGGCGGCGAAGACAACCAGATCTGGCATGAAGGCGGCCAGATCCGGACTTGGTGGCATCGGAGACGGCCAGATCCGGTCGCAGGCTGCAAAGAGGCGGTGTCGGGGTGGCTAGATCTAGGCGCAAGTGGACGGGAGGCGGCCTAGGTGACGTCAGGGTGGCCAATGCATGGAGGCACCGGAATCCAGCGGCTGAGGAGGCGACAGCCACAGGAGAGGGATCAGCGATCGAGTACCTCCCCTCTAGATCCAGGCGAGGCAGCGTCGGAGAGGCCAAATCCGGCTGGGCGGCGTGGATGGAGACAACTTGATCTGGAGCGGGGATGGCTGGGCGTCGACGAGAGTGCGGGCTGGCGGCGTGGCAACCCGGCGTACACGCGCGAGCACGGCTGGGAGGTGCGGCCCGACGCAAGCAGGCAACGGCGACACGCGGTAAAGTTGAGCGGCTGCCGAAAGAGGTGGCCGCCCCCGAGTGCAGCACACTCCTCCGGGGGGCGATGGCGGCGGCGATGACCGGCAGCGGTCGGAGCGGAGGCTAGATTCAAAACCTAGGTTCTGATACCATGTTAATGTGAAATTTGTTGTATTGCAATAGCCTATAGGGCATATATATAGTACAAGAGATACACAAGGACCTAGGGTCAATAAGAAATAACCTAAATACCCTTAACAACTACAGGCTCTAGAATTTTGCCCCAGTGCAGGTGTCACCTGCCTTAATTTTTCTTTACAAGATATAATGTCACACTCGTAGCATCTGCTAATTCTGGCATCACACAAGAATAATACCTGTGATGCAACTCATAACCACATTTCCAAGTGAAATTTTGTCAAGAGTTACACCACATTTCTATGGTCATATTGCAACCATCTTTCTCTTCTTTTTACCTCCAAAGGTAGAGATAACCTGAAGATGATGTTGCCAAAACAGAAAAGGTTCTGAAGATCAATTTAGTTTGGCTCGATTAGGTACTCCCAGTTACCATCCTGTCTCTTATGCCCTGGCCTGACCCACACTCTTTGCAGCGCCACCATTAGCCCCCAAATTGGTGGGTCAAATGCCACATTATGCTGCCATTTCTGTCGTTTTAGGCGGGGGACGTGTGGGGAAGCCCACTGCAGCACGCATGGTGTGGGGGCGGTTCAGCGCAGCGCAGAGAAGAGAAGCAAACAAACGCAAATGGCACATCTTACGAACTACGTCTCGACATAGGACAAACAGTTAGTACTAGCGATAGGACAATACATAATTGCAATGCTGTCATTGCAGAGAGAGAATCGTCAGGAGGTTCAGGGAAATGGTAATCAGAAAAACAGATGTCGCTGTTGTGCATGTTAGCGTGCGTGCCGTGTAGTATAACTGTGTAGAAATCTTTTTTGTTTCTTCTGACAGTAATTTCAAAGAGGTATAGGCATGCAGTTCTAGTTGCGTTGAGAAATGGACAGCATGTAGTGTGAGAAATCATGGCATTTTTAACTGACTGCATGACCTATCTGTTTCTATCCACTGCTCTCACAAGAGAAAGGGCTGAAATGAGTGGCCAATTATTGAATCCTTCGATCGATCAGCAGAATAATTGCTGCACCTTCCATGGGTCGACAGCGAATCTACCTGCTGTGCAGTGCGTGCCCCAAATCTACCTGCTGTGCAGTGCGTGCACCAATGGAATCTACCGTTGTATGCATGGGCTCAATGGGAGCAGTAACACACAACACTAGGAAAGAAAGAGATGGGACGTAAGGCCAGCCTCAGTGGGGTTTTATGAAGTTTTATAGGCATTAAATACGCTGACATGGTACTGTATTGATGAAGAGAGAGATGATAAAAGTTTCATGGGAGTAGAGAGAGTTTCATGGGGATGAAACTCTTCTGCACTGTTTCCAAAATATGAGTGTGTTGGAAACTGAGACATAAAATCTCCACTGAGACTGGCCTAACGCCCCGTGTTTTTAACCAAAACTAATTCCTAATCACGTATTGGCAGTAGTATTTAATCACATAATTAGCTTTGTCATTGCATTCATTTCAAGTATCGAAATTAGACAATAAGTAAATTGATTAAAAGAAGATAAAGTGAATTAATACCAATTACATTAATTATGCAATGAAAATTATTATCATTTCATCTCTTGCTGATTACACAGTAAGTACAACAAGTAAAATTTACACCAGAGAGCATTTCATATATAATCATAATCAATTATGAGCTACTAGATTTAAATTACATCACATTCATTTCATACATTGTTGCAATGCACCAATTTTACAAAAAATAAGCGGCGGTGTTATTTGTGATAAAAATAAATTTAGTGATACCCAAAAAGACGGAACAAAAGAGGAAAAATTAAAAGCAGTTACCATCAAAACCCTAGTTTAGATGTGGAAATGGGCAATTCGCTCATTAAGATACTAGATCGTCCGTGGCCAGTCAACACCTCTCGCAGCTATAGGATTTCGTCATTCGGTGTTAAAAACCAACTTGAATCCATTCCAAAATTCTATTTCCCAGCCAGCCAACCAAAATATCCAGATTCACCCTACCCATGCATAGTATTAACACTAGAGATCATAGAGTGCACAAGGGAGGGGATAAGGCCGAGCCAACTAGGCAAGAGGAGAGAGGCAGCATTCCAACGACGACCAGTAAACCTGTAGCTGACCAACACCACCTCATCGCCATTTCCCCCAATATTCCAGATACAACACAAACCCAAAAACCACCAACCAGTTGAAGGAGGTCAAGGGTGAGGTAGCAAAGAACCAGCCAACCAAGCCGCAAGCATCAGGAGGAGAAGGGACAAGCCCCCACAAGCCACTACCAGTACAATCAAGTCAAGACAACGATCAACAAGTCAAGCTGCGATTCCTTCCTAAACCAAGCCATTGCTAAATAGGGACCACACCTTGTGCACCATTGAGCATGAATGAATCATCCCACAATAGTATTAACCGAGCCATCACAGAGCAGAGGAAGGGAGGAGTAGAGGAGGAAAGGAGTAGAGAGGGGGAAGGTATACCCTAGGTGAGACCGTGACAACTACGGCGCACCACCATTTGCATAGCTACTCGCAACAGACGGCCATCACACTCTTTGGCATGCGGGAGGCCTTGAGCCACTCCGTAGCAAGCCAAGATAGCCCACCACCATCACCCTCACCATTCTTGAACAAAAACCAACTTAAATTAGAAAATAGAACAAGCTCAAGCCATAAAATTAAATTAACAGAAGGGGGGAGAAAGAGGGAAATCAAATTTGAGTGAAGAGGGAGTCGTGTCTCAACCACAGCCTCTGGATTTAGAGGGCCAATGGCTAGAGCTAGGCAGGGGCAACGCAGGAGGGAGCCGAGGTAGCGCTCAAGTGGCTCGAGGGTGACCATGGGTAAAGTAATACAAGTTTGCGTAATACTTTACAAAATCATGAATTCATGCATGCCTCATGGACTGAAGGTTACAGAAACCAATTGAGGTTTTTATCTATTTATATGAGTGTTCATTATATTTCTAAATTAGTAAACCAAAACTTTTTATCAACTTAATGAAACTTTTATTTTCTATATGTTGTGAAAATGAGAAGTGATCCAGGAAATGTTAGAGTAGGAGCATATAATGCATTCTGCTAATAACGCTTGCTAAGTACTTTGTACTCATATTTACTATTATTTTTCTTTGTTTAAATGATAGCCAGCTTGAATCCTCACTTGGGGTGGATGAGGCCTATCCTAGGGAATTCTATCCTGAATGGGAAGGGGATGGTTATGAGGATGAGCAGTATGAGGTGGACTCCTCATACGATACTTGGGATGATTAGAGAGCTAGTGGCAACCTGAGCTCAATCCCGGAGTACCTGTAAAACTAATGGGTTTCTCTTGATATTTAGAACTCTTTGTATAATTAGAAGCTAAACTAAACGGTCTATTTTTGATATTATATTATTCGAGCCTTAGTAGTCTTGTATCATACTGTAGCCCTGTGTGACTATGTTTATGTAATAATATGTATTGTCTCTAATTATTGTTTTGTTGTATCATTTTGATGGGCTTATTATTCGTTGAAACGGTATTTTACCAAATAGATGAATAATAATTTATTGATTAGTGTTATTATTTCTTGATAAAGACATGGTTAGTTTCATAAAAGATCCGTCTTTTGCAAGCAAGCACACATAAACCAACAATGACATCATAGGGAAGAGGAGAGGAGAGCCTTCTTTAAGATCGCCACCCTCCCAACCCCCCCCCCCCCCCCCCCATTATGCTATGCTATCACTCTCTCTCTCTCTCTCGTCGTCTTCTCGCCCGGTGGTGAGTGCTGTGTTGTTTCACACTTTCACTCAAGACTGGGTCGGATAGGTAGTAATTGAGCTCTTTCTTTCTTTGACACACACCACTGCAAATTAAACAAGATGATGATGATATGATACCTTCTGCTTGTTGTAAGGTCTCATTTTGCTCCTCTCCCTGAGCTTGACATCGCGTTTGAGTGCACTTCTAAGGCTTTCATTGGCCTCGTGCTCCGTCCTTAATAAACTCACCACCTCGATCGTCCTTGTGGAGCCTGCAACATTTGCCGGTTCTTGCTAGCTGCTGCTGCTGCTTCTTGTTCCCCAGGAGAAGAAGGTATCGAGCTCAGTCTGATCAGTTCAATTCACTAAAATTCACTTGCTGACAGCCAAGATCCAAGAATTGAACGTCACAACTTGACAATTCTTTTGTGCTACCATTTGTGCATGCAGAAAATAGATTCTTTGGTCCATTCGGTTCCTGAAATGTTCCTAAGATCAAAGGTCCAAGAGATGATTCTGAGGAGGAGGTCCAGATCAATGAACAGCGGCGGCGCGCAGCAGAGCCACCTCCCCAGCCACCACGCAAGCTCACCAACGATTCCATGCGACGGCGACGGCGGCGGCGGCGGCGGCAAGAGTACTACGGCTTGTGCCTTGTTCGCCTCTCCGCGGCTGTTGCATTCTTCCTCTCTCCCGTCTGGCAGCTGCACGGCCAAGAACCCCATGTCGGACTCCGATACGCCCTACTCCATGAGCCCGACCTCCGTGCTCGACGCGGCGGCGGCCTTCGCGTCCAGCCCCGACGCCGGCTATAAGCGCCGGCCGTGGTGCGAAGGCTGCGCCGGCCCGCACGGCCTCGCCGACGCGCTGGACTGCACCGACGACCAGCAGAAAAGGAGCGTTCTTGCGGCGGCGTCGCGGGCCGTCAAGGCGCAGGCGCCCCTGGTCAGGTCGTGCTCCCTCGACCGCCGCGTGGAGTTCGGCGTCAAGAACAAGAGCTCGTGGCTGCCGCTGCGCGGCGGCCGCGGGGAGACAGCGGCGGCGCCGGGGGAGATGGAGCCGTCGTCGGAGGACTACACGTGCGTCATATCCCGCGGGCCGAATCCGAGGACGGTGCACATCTTCGGCGACCGTGTCGTCGAGGGCAGCGGCGGCGGAGGGGGGCCCGCCACCGCGAGCGACCGGGAGAGCTCGCCGCGGCTGATCAATTTGCCGGCGCGTGGAGCTAGTGGCTTCTTGAGCTTGTGATGCATTCATAGCTTGATGATGCATAGTATTCACTATTAATGTTGTTATATTGTATTGCTTGTTCAATCTTGATCAGATGATCAAACAGATGCTTTCTTGATCAGATAATTAGATAGATGCTTTCCTGATCAGATGATCAAATAGATGGCCTTAAGTCTTCAGATTGAGCTGAAGCTGTAATAGAAATTCTTTGCTTCAACATGTTGGCGCAGGAGCAAAATCTGAACCTGTAAATTAGTTGCTGAAGGAACTATGAACATGAGGAATTTAATCCCCATGGCAAGCTTAGCTGCTCTTGGTTGCCAAACTACCTGTGAGTCCTGACTCCTGACAAGAATTCCGATCAAAATTTCAGAACATTTTCCTATGAATCTAGCAGCAAGCTAGGCTACTAGTCTAGCCTGCTAGGCTTATGCCATAAGCTGCTGCGTTTCCAATCATTGATGGTTTCTTGCAGCAGTATTACAGAAAAAGAATCCAATGATTGATGTTCCTTGTGGTGAGCCCTGCCTGCACATCCCAATCAGATGACCAGCTCTGCTCGGCGGCAGTGGGCAGAGTGCCTGGTGCCTCGTCGCTGTCAGGGCCCCGGATTTGGCAAACGGTTTGCAGCTAACCCTGCGGATAAGTCCTGTGGGTCAGGCTCATGCTTTCTTTGCTGCCTTCAGTACTGTGGCCATTTGATCTGATCTGAATATGATATGAGAGATCATCTCTAGGAAGGACTAGTGTTTCAGTTTCTTCGCGAGGCTTTTCTTCTTTTCCATGATGCTGATTGAATTGATGCCCACTTTTTTGTAGTCATTGTGGCACGTATCATCATGCTATCTCAGCTGATGTGATGGGTATTGATGAGTTTTAAAACCTCTCTTGCAGAGGGAAGAGGGTTCTGAACTCGTTAGGATAATTGATGAGGGGGGGGGGGGGGGGGTTAGAGCACCGATGAAGGGGTTCTTCACGATTTTAATTTCAGTTGTGCTAAAAAAATCTTGTAAAATGAAGTTAACTAGTTCATTAGTTTCTTTTCTTTTGAAGGGGTGGTGATTTGGTGATGATGATGTTCTTTCTAGCTTAGTACTGGGGCAATAAAGCTGTGCCGATATTCATCAGTGCTGTCTCATGTTCTTCTACTACTGCAAATTGGAAGTTTGTGATCCACAAGTTGCAGTTGTTTACTTGCTGTTCTGAACATTTGTTCTGTACCTCGTGCATCCACAACGACACAACGCAATCCTCTAATAAATCAGCTCAATAGGAACAGGTACATCCGATGCAAATGCAAAACTCGGCAGGCTAACTTCACTGCTTTGAACAGAAGCACAACTCAAGTCTAATTGACACCTGATATAAAAAAAACCTTGCAAAAAAAAAACCCTAATGAGAGACTGCTCATAATTCAAAGCTACACGTCCACTCCAAAGTCCAAAAGCGTAATTCTGCTCCATTTCCAATTGATTTACAGTCTTACAAACCTGCCAAGGTACAGGGATGATAGCTAGATTGCTAGCTGTATATCCAGTTCTCTTGCAGCTTGCTGAGGTAAAGAAATGATCTTGCTCACCTTGTTCATCATTATGTGACCTAATATAGCCTTTCACTAAAGACCATCCCATAATAGTCTACATCTCAACTGAACCGAAGAAGACAAAATGAAGTCTCATACTAAGACAGTTGAAAAAATAGTATTCACATACACTTCCTAAAATAGTTTGGAGGAAGCATGTACCAAATGAAGCCAATGTTTAGTATTCACATACGCTTCCTAAAATAGTTTGGAGGAAGCATGTACCAAACGAAGCCAATGTTATTTTCCTTGATGTTGGCCAAGATTTTCTGTGGTGAATGGTTATCCCACTAATTTGCCCTCAAAATAGTAACCCATAGATAAATTAGCAATTGCACATGCTAAAGCCTACAAAAACTTGAATATTGTTGCCTTGAAAACCTTGCAAACTATTCATTATCAACAGATGACAGAGGAAAATAAGTCACTGTGCCGTACCGTGATTTTGGATATTTACAATTGCTTAGAAACTAAGCCATTTACATGTAAAGTAGTGTTCTCAGGGACGAGAAACAAACATTAACATATTGAAGCGAAACTCTCCAGATCCTGATTGGATGACCAAAGGAGCCATAGATCTCAAGCCCAGATATAAATACAATTCTTGTCGGCGGTGGCAAGAGGTCCTAGACCACACCATGCACTTGAAAGGACTGCTGAAGAATGCCCCTCTAGGATGGTCGGCACCTCATCCCTCAACCTTGACCATATGTAAACAGATCCATCAGAAGCGCCAGCAGCAATGCAGTTTTCATCAGGGCTTATACAAGGTCTGCCCCAGCTGCCAACCACTCTGTTACCTGTGGCCCTGAATGTTCCGCAGACCTCCAATGTTCTAACATCAAAGAGGTTGTGCACATTATCCCTCCCACTTGTAAGAACAAAATTTTTGCTCCGTGACACACAGACTGAGCTGATATCAAGATGAACAGCTATCTGGGTAGTGCATTTCCCACTACGGATGTCCCATAACCGAAGGTTTCCATCCCTATGACCTGAGCAAATGATATCACCATCAATGAAAGCTAGTGAGTTGGGGTTGCTAGCTGACATTATGGTGCTTTTGCAGAAGCCAGTCTGGAGATCCCAAATCTTGATAGTACGATCATTGGATGAACTAGCAACAACGCAGCTCTTCACCCAGCTTGCATCTACAGAAGAAACATTTTTCATGTGGCCAGTCAGCGTGTGACGAGGACGCGCCCCATTAACTTCCCATACAAACAACTTGTTAGAGCTACAGGCAGCAATCACAAACTTGTTGTCATTGGTCACAGCAAGATCATTGACAGACCCCAAGCAGCCTTGTAGAGTCGAGGTTAAAGCACCAGTATGTGCAGACCATATCTTTACAGTTTGATCCTGGCCACCACTGATTAGCTTGTCTGTGCTATGCTGGAACATTATAGATCCACACCCACCATCATGAGCACGGATGGTGATTCTGCATGTAGATGGGATTGGTGTCTCCATGTACCCAGCTTCAGATCGACGAATGATGCCATCGGCTTCTTGTTGTGCATTGTGTTGTATACCGCCAATCCCAGCTGCCTTTAGCTTTAGGACCATCTCCTCATACATTGCATTGGCCTGAACAAAATTTTCCACATGATTTAAAGCGCTAATTTCTTGGTAAATACTAGCACTGCGGGCACAATTAACTATGTAAAACATACTGATAAATAAAAGATCTTTGGCTGCTAAAACAACAATATGCATTTACCATTTAGTTAGTTCTTCTATTCCCGCACTTGTTACAGAAGCAAAAGAGTTTTAACATTACAAAAAGTTGAGAAAGGATTGAACTTTCGCAGACCATTTGTTTGGTTTCATATAATCAAAGGGGGCAAATATTTAAAGACTGCTGTAAGAAAAGTCACTTACAAGAATCAAACTACAGTAGTCATGCAAACTTAACAACAACAACAAAGCCTTTTGTCCCAAACAAATTAGGGTAGACTAGGAATGAAACCTTCTCAAGATCAAAAAGATGAGATCCTTGAAAAAAAACCTTCAATGCTAAAACCTTAAACCGTACAACCTACTATCTGAGCCGAAAGCCTAAAACACTGCCCCTAACTTTCTTATGGTTCCGGTACGTGGATCGCTAACTTCCAAACGCTCATATCCAAAGCTGATTCTTTAGATACATTCTAATCCCTCAAGTCTCTTTTAACTACTTTTTCCCACGTCAGTTTTGGTCGACCTCTGCCTTTTCCTACGTTTTCAGTACGTCTTAAAATTCCACTACATACCGGTGCCTCAGGAGGCCGTCGTTGAAGATGTCCAAACCATCTCAAGCAATGTTGGACAAGCTTAACTTAAATAGGTGAAATATTCTAATAAGAGTGGATTGACATTTAAATGGAATTGAAGATCACCAACTATAATGCACCATGTCTCATGTGCTATGCCATGCTGGTATTTGAAGTATCTCCATTGCATATTCCCAGAAACTATGGTAGCCTGGTATGGGGAATATATATCGCTAACAGGTAAGAAGTTTTTCTTTACCATATTAGTGAACCTACTACGTGCTTAAAAGGCAAGCTTAATGCTTGAACAATCCTCGAATTACGATACCACGTACTGAAAAGGTGCACTAGTAGCAACAAAAAGACAATACGGTACCTCATTAAGCCTCTCTGCATCCTTCATCTTCTCTAGCATCCATCGATCGATCAGTTTCTTGTTTTCATCCTCCGCAGCTTTCAGTTTCATTAATGCTTGTTCAAGCTCGGCTTTAGTTGTCTGGTGCTCCTGAATTAGAAGATCTAAAGCGTTTGCTTTTTCCTCAAGTGACTGCTTTAGCTGCACATTTTCTTCACTGCAAAATTTTGGCACAATCATCAAGTTACAATGTTCTCTACAACCAGCCCAAGCAGTTTAATCAATCAAGCAGTAAGTAAACTATCCATCAAATTCAATACCTAGTTTTCTCAAGTTCACTCTGCAAAGTTGCAATCAGTGCCTCCTTCTCTTTGAGCAGCACTTTTGATGCTTTCCCCTCTTCTATACCGGTGACGAGCTGCTCGGACAAACGGGATTGAGCCTTGTAGCACTGCTGCAGCTCCAACTCGTGCTTCTCAGCCTTTTCTTTCCACTCCAAAGCCTACAAGGGATCAACAAAACAACCACTACATAAAAAAAGACACAATTGAACATCCACATGCAAGAATTACTACATTCTTGATTTTCTTTTTTGTGGGTTGCTAAGTGAAAACATTCGACAGTTTGATGATACTACTTAGCAACAGTCATTCTTTTAACGCGAGAGAGGATAGTCAACTTCACACTGCCGACGCCATTAGCACATTCTTCTGCAGACTCGATATGGCTCAAGTGTGTGTGTTCACTAGTGACATCAAAGTGCCCCGATTCCACTGAACAAACACATACAAACTTGCAGGATTAAAAAGGTAGGGCTAGAGATTGGTATTACGTGGGCGGCGAAGGGCCGCGTGAGCGCCTCGATGGCAGGGCGGTGCGCGCCCTCCTCGACGAGGTGCCTCCGCCGCAGCGACCGCAAGGCGCGCCGGATCGCCGCCTTGCCGGCCTCGGCCTCCGCCATCGTCCTTCAACAACAACAACAAATCACCTCCTGGTAAGCAAAACAACGAAAGAAACATGGATTAGCTCCTGGTTCGAAGAAACCCTCACATTATCTCGTGGATTTCGATGGAGGTGGAGGTCGCGTCTCCGGTGGTGGCTTCGTCGGTTGTTCTTGGCAAGGGCAGCTTCGGTGGGGAGGAAGACGAAAGAGGAAAGCAAAGGCTAAGCAAAGGAGGGAGGCATCCGGGCCGCGAGTTAGACTCGGACTCGTGTCGGATAGGGCTCGGCCCGAGAAGTGTTGGACTTGGACTCGAAGATTCGAAACTTCGAAGCCCACTGATAACTTAGATGGGCCCAAGAAACTGGGCCGAGAAGCGAATGGAGTATTCCGGCCTTGGCGACCACACGAGCACGGTATGTGTTCGGTCGAATGCCAAAAGCAGGCGCGCGCTCTGCGACCATTCTTGATCACGGCATTAGTGGTATCAGCGATTAGCATCCATTTGCAGGTCATGTAGTAGATTTATGTTGTGTGTTTGATTGGAGAAGGGGCAGGTCAAGAAAAGGACATGTTTTTTTCCTGTTGCTCGTGGTTGGTTGTTGTTGTGATGAACAGGGCATAGCTATGTACAAATTTACCTTGTTAGGCAACACAACCTTTTGATCTTACTGTTGAACACGGTGAGAAAAAAATCTACGTCGACTCTTAAGCAGAAGAGGAGCACTGTCACCGAGACCGCCACAGCGAGAGCGAGGGAGCTGACCCACGAAGGTCCCCCACCCCCATGGCAGCGACACACCGGCGAGGCGGCACCCTGACCCCTTGAAGTGATCTTTGGAACACTACAGCGAGATTTGACAGACCTGCGTAAAGCCATACGTGAGATGTAGAAGAATCGGAGTCAGCCGGCGCCCGCCGCGATAGTGGCGGAGGCAGTCGAAGAAGGGATGGAAAGCCGCGAGGCTATCTTCAGGGCCCACAATGCCTCTTGGAGGGTGGACCCCTAGTTCCCCCTCGCATAGGCTGCAACTGAGCACTTGGCCAGAAGACTTCAAAATACTTACGGTGGAACCCTACCAAGGTGACACGGACACCGCAAGTGCCTACGCGTCCTTTAAGTCGTCAAGTTCCCGTGAGTTCATGCAGGGGAAAATGGCAGATATATACACCTCCTTGCAGTCATCAAAGTAGGAATATTGCTCAAGACTTTTACTGACAGGTTTAAACAGCTTCTTACTGTAGTTTTCTTACCGGTACTAACACAATGAGCACTGCAGCAGGGAACAATAAAAAAGGTTGGGGGAAAAGAGGAGATATCAGAATCTGCCACACTAAAGAGGTTTTTTGTATATATCTAAAAAGATTAGCGAGGTGTTTCATATGTAAGTACATTTCTTGGCTTCTTGTTGCTTGCTTCGACTTGAAGGTTCAGAGAAACGAAACATATACGGTTACTGTAGTGCCAGGTATGTTGAAGAATGAAGTACTTTGGATGGCTATTGTTACATCTGTTGTATAAAATGTGCAAAGAACATGCATAAGCTAGTATACCGCAATTTACCTGATCCATGTTTGTTTTATTTGTTTGGTTCGCATTGATCATGTCACATGTAAATCAGATGGTACTTATGAATTTTGCAATAAAGGATGTTGTAAAGATTGTGGCGAAAGTTCAATGTAAATTTTCTGAATAGTTATGATCTTTGTAACATGATACTATGTATTGACATGTCATATGAATATTTTGGTTCTTTCAAATTGCATTTTATTGTAATTTGATGCTGAAATTGGGAATCAAAATATCATAATTTATGTATATGTGATCTTCAAAATTTTGGACAAAAATTTTTATAAATTGTGTACAAATACAAAGAAGTAAGACATAGATACAGATAAAACATTACAACTAGGTGTACTGGTCTATTTGCCTTCAATCCTTTCTCTTATGTTTCTGAGTTTACTTACTAGCCAAACACTTTTCAGAACAGATTCAGATTTTTAGAGAATACAGAGTAGAAACTAGAAAAAATGAGTATGGAGTCCTTACCAAACAGGCCCTAAGTGCTGAAATCAGGGCTAGTGTCCTTTCTAACCATATGATATATCAGGCACAGAAGTATCTTTACCCACTGAATTTTGCAGCACAGCTTCAGCAAGGGAGTGTATGTCTTTATGTCCCTCGAACTCGGCATCCTCGTGCGAGGCAGGCACAGGACAGCCGGGGCGGATTGACAGCGGTTTGTAGCCGCCACCGTGGCTCCGCTCTTCCATGAAGTCGGATTTGGCCGGGAGCACAAAGTCGTCGTCGTCCAGGCCAGCGCAAGAACCATCATCCTTTGGGTTCCTGAACCAGTCAGGCATGTCGAACCCCGCAGTGGAGAAGCGCGGCGCGACACGCTCCCCTCTGTGCAGCCCGAAATCCAGCGACGGCGACAGAAGAACCCGGCAGCACCGGCGCATCCTCAAGCTCGGTAGCCGAGCGGGCAAATCGTCGATCACCTGGCGTGCGCGACCGAACAACGCCGCCGTCGGCGGTCAGGGCGATGTCAGGCGGCCAAGGGTTAGAAGATTGGGAGGTGGCGACCTACAGGGATGACGCAGCGTACACCACGGGCGGGAAGACGGCGACGGCACGGGAGAGGAGAGCGGGAAGGCCATTGTATCCACTCTTGGCCGAAGGACTTGCTCTACTCACACAGGCAAGGCAGCTTGAAATGGCGACGACCTAGGTAATAAGCACTACATATAGGCATATCTGAGAAGAACAACATGCTCAATATGATGCCATTCTTCTGCTATGCAGTCAATGCAGACAGACACAATTTTAGGACCAACAAACAAGTACTCACGGTACAATTACATGCCATCGCAAATAAGCACGAAATAGGTAGTGATTATTGCACAGCAGTTTAAGCTTGAAACGGGCTCAGAGCTCGAGCTCATCAGGCGCTGCGCGCGAAGCCGAAGCAGGAACACCCCTGCGCGGCGTGCTCGGGCACAGGCGTCATGCCCTTGCCACGGGCGGTGTCGATCTTCTCCAGCAGCGCCACCACCTCCGACATCTCCGGCCGGTTGTCCGGTTTCCCGTCCCAGCACCGCGCCATGATGTCCGACAGCTCCTTGGGGCAGCACCGGGGAATGTCCGGCCGGATGCCCTGCCATGCGACAGACGCGCGCACATAAGCACAAACAAGAGGAATATCCACGGCGATAGATCATATATTGATCGACGAACTAACGGACCAGCTGGACAACGTGGTAGGAGATGTCGGCGAAGCTGTAGTTGGGGTAGGCCATGGCGCAGCAGTAGGTCTCCCACAGCACGATTCCGAAGCTGTAGACGTCGCACTTGTGGTTGTACGGCTTACCTTGGAGCACCTCCGGCGCCATGTACCCGAGCGTGCCGGTCTGTCCGGTCGTCTCGTCGTCCTGCGCCTCCACGCGCGCCACGCCGAAGTCAGCGATCTTCAGCGTCTTCTTTTTGTCCAGCAGCATGTTCTCCGCCTTCACATCGCGGTGCATAATCTTCTTAGAGTGCAGGTAGCTCAGCCTGTAGATCAAGTAGAAAAAATGCAGGATCAGCCAGCAACAATGCATGCACGAGCATGCATGATGTAATGCAGTAATCTGGTCGGTAGTGCTCACCCCCTGGCGAGGTCGAGCGCAAGCTGGATGACCTTCTTGTAGGGCAACTTCTTGTCGCGATGCTTGAATAGGAGCGTCTTCAGGGTGCCCCCGTGCTGGAACTCCACCACCACCACGCAACGCTCGTTCGCCATGGCGGCTCCAGGGCTCGACTCCTTCGACTTTGGGATATTCAGTTGGGACGTCCCCATCGACGCACCCACGAACTTCATGCATATGATCAAACACACACAAAGTTACTACGGTACAGGATATATTCAACAATGACGAAGAGGACAATAGATTATCCTTGCTTAATTACCTTAGTGATATTTGGGTGATCAAGCTTGTGCCATACGGCGACCTCCTTCTCAAAGGCCTCACGGTGCTTCGCTGTCGTCTCTTGCCCCTCCTGCATCCAGTCCAACACCTTCACTGCAATGCGCACACAATGTACCAAAGGTGAAACACTACTATCACAACAATGATCATGACAAAAAAAAAAGCATTTTCGTGAATTGGTCATAAATTCCGTGCTGTTAACCGGTTGATCAATAATAAAAATGATGCGAGTAGATTTCGTCTAGTGATGCGGGTAGATTTGTCAGTGTTGTAGGGGTGGCCCAATCTCTATGATTGAGTCTTGCAATTGACCCAATATGTAATAGGTCCAATAATATAGGTAAATGCACTAATATATATATCCTTGCCTTTTATAATTATCAAGGGATAGGAAGGAAATTTTTCATCATACCCCACTCATGTATATAAACCTCTAAGAGGGGTATGAGAAGGGGAGATCTACTCATTTCATACACGAGCACTCTCTCTCCTATCGTTGGCTCTCTTTAGCTATTCCTCTCATATGCTGTTTGGTCAGTAGTCACAATAGTTAGTAACAAATTCTTGTCAACCTAGAATCGTGTTCTCAACTAGTAGTTGATCTGTGATAATGTCTGGGCTAGTAACATAAAAATGATACGAGTAACCTCATTGTAAAAAAAGGTTAAGATCTTATACTTTTATAATTCTTACAAAAGGCGTAACTTGTAATTATGAGTAGATTCATCGTACGAAATAATAGGATCTTATACTTTTATATGATATATGAGTAGATTCATTGTAAAAATATATTAGGATCTTATACTTTTATAAATTTTACAAGAGGATTTGACTACGGTACCAACAACGTATAACTGCGAAAACGTTTCTCAAGCTTTTCCTCATCAAATACTTTTCCACTTCTCCCACTTCCACTAGTAGAATAAGTAGTAGATGATGGGGAAAAAATTATATGAAGCGCATAAAATAAAAATACATGAACTATAGTAACTACCGTTTTCACAAAACTGCATATTAGATATCATAAAAAAAAATCAAATCTGTCAATATTTTTGCAAAAGGAGTAACATCTTTTTGTTAATGTTAAAAAAGTTCATATCTAGCGTAATACTGGGTGGGTTTTTTTCTCCAAAAAACACTAAAATCTAGAAACATTAGATTAAAATCATGTGGATTTCCTCAACTCCATCTTCCATATATAATTCTCCCTTCCATCGTCTTACCCTAACTTCGAATACACCAGCTCCACCGCCACACCAACCCACATCCCCACCGACACCACCTCGCCGGTGCCAGCAAGGTCATCAACAACTTCCCCCCCCCCCCCCATCATCTCCTTATCCCCACCCTACCCCCCCCCCCCCCCAAAGAAAACATAGCTAGCTTCCTCTGCCACACCGGCTCACATCCCTCACTACCGCTTACCAAGGTTTTCAATACTGGTATAGATTTTCTACCAGTGGTGACAAATACAAGTGATAATCGAAAAATTTCAGAGAATTTCAAGCCAAAATTTTTAAACAAAATTTGAATTTTAAACTTATTTGGCCAAAAATCACTGATAATTGGTTGAAAATATTGGACGAAATTTTTGAAAACAAATTTCACAAAAAAAATATTTTATATTTAACAAAATTCATACAAACCAAAATTTTCAGAACAGATTTGCAATTTTAACCGGACGGAAGCGATACAGCCGATTTTTTCGATAATCAACCGATCAGAACCGTGCCGCTAACAAGGTCCTCTACAAAAATTTCGCATTAATTACCTCTCGTCCTTCCCCGCCGACCACCGCCTCCTACACCTCCCCCACCGTGCCTCCTGACCACCTCCCACCCAAACACCGGTGGTGCCGTCGCTGCCATCCCTGTCACATGCCCCCACCACTCACTGCTCTCTTCTAAACCCATGGTCGCCACCGGCCACAGGCGATCGAAACCTGTGACCGGGGTTCCGTTAAAACCAAAAAAACCTAATGAATACCGTTTATCTCGCCGCCATCGATTGCTGCAAAAGAAAATTAACTCAAGTGTTGCCTACCAAATCTCCTTTTCGTGGGCAAATAGGGCTCATATTCATAGTCTCATCTCTCATGTGCGGATGGCGAGCGGCAACCATTTTTAGTTTTCTCTAACAAACACAAATACAAACGTATGTGTATGCGAGTGTTTGTTCACCTGCGACGTCGTGGCCGTCGTAGGTGCCGCGGTAGACGACGCCGAAGGTGCCGTGGGCGATCTGGCTCTGGATGTCGAGCTTGGCGAGGTCGATCTCCCACTCGAGAAGCTGCTGCGGCTGCGGCGACGCGCTCCGCTGCTGCTCCAGCCACACCCTCGACCGCTTCTTCTCCAGCTGCACGTCCAGGTTCTTGAGGTCTATCTTGTCCGCCCGCACGTACACCTCGTTGTCCGCAGCCCTCACGTACACGTCGGCGTCGCCTCCGCCGCCGCCGCCGCCCAAGCTGCGGCTGCGGCTGACGGCGGCGCCGCTGCTGCTGGCGGTGATCTCCATGGATATCTTGCTCCGCTTGTGTGTGAACACGTGCAGATGGAAAAGGCTCTCTTTCTTCTCCTTCCCTTATAAGCCCTCTTCTGGCATGTGCCAATTAATTTTTGTTTTTTCGATGTAGAGGAGATGGAAACAAATATTTGCCTTCCCTGTCTCAATTAAAAACCAAATATTGGAAGAAAAACGCAGGGATGCAATGCATCTACAGCCAAATCTTGAGCGAAGAAACATGCAATATATCCATGGGATCGAATTTAAGAGCGTATCACTCTCCTCTTGAAACGTACTATGCAGCTAGCTCTCATGCAAAATCAGATGCGAACGAATGCAAACAAGAGATATGAACCGGACAAATTGTGTCAAAACAAAGAAAGAAAAAGAAACGAATCAAACGAGGAAATAAATGCTGCCCTAATAAATCAATCTGACAAAGAAGAAGGCTAATGGGATTAGCCTCTTCTCGATCGAACGAGTTAACCTACGCTAAACCAAAGCCTCCTCCATGTAATCAATCTTTTTTTAGAAGTTGTCCTGCGATCGATAGCGATTAATGCTGGCGATGGAGGGAGAAAGAAGAATGTTGGCGAGGCAAAAGAGGAGCAGGGTGTTGGCGAGAATCAAGGAACTACGAGACTCGTTCCCGGCCTGGCTGGTAACGGTTGTCGCATTAAGGGGGTTCCCACCACGGATCTCTCACCTGTTCGGCTATAGATGCATCGGCTCTATCCCTGACAGGCGGGGTCTCCCATGTTTGTTCCGCTCTTGCCGCGGGGGGCGTTGATCGTATGGCGGAAAGGAATTGTACGGAGGGCCCTCCCCATAATCCGTTGGATCAGGAGGTTGGTCATCTCGATCCAACAATAGATGGGAGAGGCCTTACATGAGACATTCTCTCATTGGATTTTCTTCTCCTTATGGCTCTTGTTGTGATGTACCGTAGTTATCATGTAATGGCATAGGAGAATATCATAGTTTTTTCTACTAGATTTGCTAAATGATGCTGAAATATTTTTTATTCAAGTTAAATTTCTTGCCATTTGATGTGCTCCGAGAGTCATAGCTTACTCTTCTCTGAAGCACGCCACTTGATGTGCTCCAAGAGTCATACGTTACCACTCTAGCGCATGCCAGTGCATTCAATGACACATAGTCTAGAGCGTCACTGCATGCCCCTTTTTATGTATATATATATATCTAAAACTTTTGACCGCGGGAGGCCATATCTACCTTTGTCACCACTTGAGCACACGTGTTCTATGACATACCATAGCTATTAGGTGATGGCGTACAATAATATCGATGTTTTTCCTATAGGATTTGTTATGGTATCCTTTTTAAGTCAAATTTCTCGTCATTTGATGTGCTTCAAGAGTCATACCTTACTCCCCTCTAGCACACACCACTTTATCCAGTGAGTTAGTGACACGCAGGCCATTTGATGTGCTTCAAGAGCCATAAGTTAACCCTACTCTAGCGCATGCCACCGCAAATGAGATCGCCACCACATGCCCCTTTTTTCTATATATATCTGAAACTTTTGACCGCGGGAGGCCACATCAGCCTTTGTTACCACTTGCGCTGCGTGTTTTGTGAAGTACTGTAGCTATCATGTGATGGCATACGAGAATATCAGTGTTTTTCTACTGCATTTGTTATATGACATTGACATATTTTCGTATTCATGTCAAATTTCTTGCCATCTGATGTGCTCCGAGAGTCATATGTTACCCCTCCTCTAGTGTATGCCGCTACACCCAATGACACGTGGGGCATTTGATGTGCTCCAAGAGTCATACGTTACCCCTCGGTTGACACACGCCATTGCATCCAGTGACACATGGACGAGAGCACCACTGCATGCCCTTTTTCTATATATATCTGAATTTTTTGGCCATGGGAAGCCAAAGCCGTCTTTGTCACCACTCACCAGCACCGCACATGTGTGGTTCTAGCACGTGAAAGGCACGGAGCTACGATGGAGTATAGACAAGCCTCGATGACAACAAGCATTCCGGATGGCAGCAACTATGGTTTGAGAGAGGTGTAGGGTGAGGGAAGACAAGGCAGTGGTTAGATCTATATCTAATAGCTTAAATTTTGATTGAATATAATTGAAGGACCATGTGAAAAGGTCCAGAATACTGTTGTGATGAACCATTGCAAATTTTGTGAAGTGATCAAATGGTTTTGCAAAGATTGCATTTGACTGAATTATGGAAATCCCACAAATATTGGAAGTACCATAGTTATAAGCGCGGTAGTATCGCAGGGGTTTGTGCGGTAGTACCATAAGATGGTAGTATCGACTATACGATAGTACATTTTTCCAGAGAGATCCTTTGCGAGAAGCAAAAGTGCGAAAGTACCACTTTGGGCAGCGGTAGTACCGGCATGTTAAGTTCGGCGCTACCGATCTTTCAAGAAAAACAAGGTTTTGGTATTTGAGTCATGGATTGAGTTGGGATGACGTGGGTCATTGGATTAAGGTTGCATGATGCATGTCTTGGCTAATATATGTCAAGTTGTGAAGAACTTGTGCTTGAAAATGATTTTGTTGTCTTGGATGTGCAGAGTCGCTTGGAGTCAACTGTGCTCAACAGCAATGATCGGGGCTAGACTCATAGAGGTGTTGAGGCCCAAAACGATCAAGGATGTTGGGTGAGGCGGTGAGCTCAAGCATGACATGAGAAAGGTGAGAAATATTGAAAGCAAGTTTGAACGGCGGGATGGCGCCATGTGACTTGCATAGGCCAAGTGAACTGTGGTTCAGTGGAACTGGAATAGGAAAGACTTGACAATGCGTGGCAAACTAATGATGCACCTACACGTGGCAAGCATGGTGGTTGCAGTGGTTGATGATGACCGGGTTAAGAAAGGGTATTTTGGTAGTTTGACCAAAATAACGGAAACATTCTTGGATCAAAACTGGCACTTATGGGCAATGCATTAGAAAGCAGTTTAGGTCAAGGTGAAGCCAGTTGAATCAAGGCTAAGAATTTAGCAGATGCACACTTATGCACCTTGTAAAGCCTTTTGTCCAAAACAAGTTGGAGTAGACTAGGAATGAAACCTTCTCAAGATCAAAGAGATGAACCTTGAAATAAAACCTACAATGCTAAAAACCCTAAGCCGTACAATCTACTATCTAAGCCAAGAGTATAAAACACTGCCCCTAATTTTGTTATGGTTCCGGTACGTGGATCGCTAACTTTTATGCGCCCCTATCCAAAGCTAATTCTTTAGATACATTCTAATCCCTCAAGTCTCTTTTAATTGTTTCCTCCCACATCAGTTTTGGTCGACCTCTGACTCTTCTTACATTTTCAGTACGTCTTAAAATTCCATTACGTATCGGTGCCTCAGGAGGCCGTCGTTGGAGATGTCAAAACCATCTCAAGCGATGTTGGACAAGATTCTCTTCAATTGGCGCTACCCCTACCCTATCACGTGTATCATCATTGCGGATGCGATCCCGCCTTGTATGACCACAGATCCACCGCAACATCCTCATCTCCGCTACACTCATTTTCTGTATGTTATCTTTTAGTCATCCAACATTCTGCTCTATATAGCATCGCGGGTCTGATCGCCATCTTACCCTTTAATTAGATAGAGCAGAAGATAAAATTCAAAATTCATACTTACAATTTTGTAATACTCACTAATACGAGGTAACTTTTGTTTGCCTAGGTCATGATAAGTCTTGCAACCGAGATCAGAAGTTATTAGTAAATATCTTCTTGTAATCAAGTGAGTATGTCTGTATGTGCCAACTGCCAAATGACATGTCATTTAAACTTTTTAATATATACACACACATATTTGTCATTTAAACTTTTTAATATATACACACACATATTTATCATATCAACGTATCCTTATTTTTTAAAAAATTGCATCATCATACCAATATCACTCCATCCGTATCACGTATCAGAGCATCCTAGTCTCCACACCGGCAGCATCGCGCGACAGAGAAGTGCCGCACACTAGCGCGGTATATTTTCCAGTACGTCTTGCCCCGATTTAAGCGGCGCGTATTGTCTGACGTAGAGGAGCTAAGTCACAGCGTGACTTAGCTCCTCTCAACCGTTCATTTTCAGATGAGGGGTCCAGATTTTTTTTAGTTTTGATTTTTTTACTTCTAGTTTTTAGTTTTTTAGTTTTATCTTTTTCTAGTTTTTCTTTTTTTTTAATTTTTTTATATTATCTGTGTTAAAATAACATATTTTTTATTTATAAAAAATATGTTATTTTAACACAGATAATATAAAAAAATAAAAATAAAAAACTAGAAAAAATAAAAATAAAAAACTAAAAACTGGAAGTAAAAAAAATTAAAACTAAAAAAAATTTGGACCACACATCTGCAAATGGACGGCTGAGAGGAGCTAGGTCAGAGAATCCCGTTCGCGATTTAGGGCCTGTTTGGGAGAGCTCCACCAGCTCCAGATTCACGAAAAACAGATTCAGATTCACTTTTCCAAGCCAAACACCTTCAGCTCCAGCAGCTCCACCGTGGATCTGCTCCACCAAAACCATGGATCTGGCTCCAGATCCACCAAATCCATGGAGCACCTCAAGGGGTGCTCCACGAAAACTTGTTTTGTATCTACTCGTGGAGTTATGTGGTAATTACCCACCAATGCCATTACACACCCCTCCCAACCGTTTTTTCTATTCGGCTTCTTTTCTCTCCAAGCGCTCCTCTCCTCGCCTTCTCGCGCCGAGCGACCGACGCTCCCCCGCCTCCTCCCGGATCCGCCTCCCCCGCCTCCTCCCGGCTCCTCCCGGCCTCCGCCATGGAGCTGTACCAAACACTTTGACGAATCCCAGATCCACCATAAAGCTGCTCCACGGTGAATCCAACTCCAGATCCACGTTTTTCGTGAATCTGAAGTTGGTGGAGCTCTCCCAAACAGGCCCTTAAGATGCTCGCAATGAGGCTCAGCTTCACCCTGGCGTAGCACGACAGCAAAATTTAACCATATGTCAGCACTGTACAACGGAAGCATCAGATGTGTGGTCTCGGAAGAACTAGAGGCATACATTCGATCGAGCAATAGTAGCTAGATCATCCATTTCATTCAACGATCTTCGGAAGCAAACAAAAATTAATAATTAATTTACAGGTTGATCACAGGTACAAGCAAAGCAGAGCACAATCATCAGGAGAGGCGGCTAGGCTGGCTAAGGCCGCTGCACTTCAGGAATCGGCTGCCCTGAAGAGCGTGAGGAGGGAGAGGAAGAGGTTGATGACGTCGAGGTAAAGCGCGACGGCGGCCCAGACGTACTCGTCGTAGGAGTAGCGCTTGATGAGGTTGTCGGTGTCGTAGATGATGTAGCCGCAGAAGATGAGCGCCGCCAGCCCGCCGTAGATCATCAGCGAGATCCGGCCGAGCGGGAAGAAGAGCTGGATGAGCGCGAACACCACGAGGATCATCACGGCGGCGAAGAGGAACGGGCCCAGGAAGCTGAAGTCGTGCCCGCGCTTCGCCGCCCAGAACGTGTACGCCGTCAGGCTCACCACCACCACGGCAGTCAGGATGGCGGACTCCAGGATCACCGCCCCTGCAGCAAGCATCACAAGAGCAACCATGAGTGACGTGAACATTCAGGTGCAGTGCCATCATAATCTTCAGAGCAGCAACTTCAAAGCTGCGCAAGAAATTCCACGTTGCAAATCAGCAAATATTGCCTTACCTTTGGTGAAGGCGCAGGTGAGGCCGACGGCGAAGCTGATGGCCACCGTGAAGAGGCCAAGAAGCAGCAGGTTCACCGGGTGGTGCTGGTAGTAGTAGTACAGAGGACACAGCACTGCAAATCAACACAAACAACACAGGATTGTTGAGTGTCGCTGTCACATCCAAGAAAGCAGAGCAAAAAATTGCGTTTGCGACCGGACCACACAAACGAAACCAGCAACGAATCGATTTGAGTTCGCGGGCGTACGTACGGATGAATGGGAGGATGATGAGGAAGATGTAGAGCCCGAAGCCTCCGGGGGAGGAGACGAAGAAGAGCGCGACGGGGCGGACGAAGACGACGACGGCGGCGACGGCGATGGTAAGCAGCACCTGGATGGAGAGGATGGTGTAGACCTTCCGGATGAAGGCCCACCGCAGCTGCGGGCTCTCCAGCATCATCGGGTACAGCGGCCGGTCCGCCAGCCCCGCCTCCGCGTCCCCCCCGCCCCACTCGGGCCCCTTGGGCGGCGGCCGGAAGTACATCTTCTCCTCCCCTCTTTGCTTCTCGGTGTACGGACACGCGGGTTTTTGATCGGAGCTCGTCGGTGCGCTTGGTGCGAGCTCGCGTGGGTGGGGAGTTCTTAAGGAAGGGGAAACGGAGGAGAGGAGAGGAGGGCGCGAGAGAGCAAGTGAAGGTTCCGGAGGCTTCCGTCCGTCCGACGTGGCGTGCTCGGAGGCTGACGCGTGGGGCCGTTGGGGTGGGGCATCCTTCTAGCGCCCTCTCTCACCGTTCTGGTGGCGTCTGGAGGGAGGAGAGACTTTTGCTGCGGCTGGAGCGGGCATATGCGTTGCTTTTGCTTCGTGCCGGGGGCATCCGTGTGTTGGGTTGGGAATATGGTTGCCTTCCCTTGTGCTCCTCTCGCGTCGACTCAACTAGCACTTCGGCATGGCATTTTTCCCGTGGAGAAGCAAAGGATGGCGCGTATCCTTTGCCTCCGACGTATGCAATTTAGTACGTAGTAACGTAGTTACGTACACAATTCGACTAGGTTCAACTACACGGATCCATGCGATCTATACGAAGGCTAAGTTTTTTTAGGCTTGAAGTTAATTTATATTTGTATTGTCTATGGTAAATAGTTTTTAAAGATGTGTTTTTTAATACATAGTCGATAGAAAAATTATAGTAAAAAGTGTATTGAGTTCAGCTGTACCAGCCAAAATCACATGCGACTATTTTCTTCTGCGATTGCCTCTCGCGATCAGCTAGAATTCAAATATTTAAACCATCAACCTTAAAAAAATCCACCAAAGCATTCAATGTAGGCCTTTTCTCATTGCATCAGCCATTCTCTAGAGGAATTTAAGTTTTGGAAAATTAATTAATAAAGGAAATATATGTGCCCTCTTGGAGTACATATTCTGTAGGAGGTAAATGTTTTAATTTGAGATAAAGCATAAGCATAAATAATTTTCAAAATAACTTATCCCCAGATTGCCGCTGACTGCATTCCAAGCAAACAGCGGAAAATAACTTATCGGCATTGTGAAAGAGGAGTTTGACTTCGCCGGGGGGGGCGGCGGATGGCTCGCCGTTGTCGTAGGCCGGCGGCGCCGTAGCTGAGCTGCACCGGCCGATGAAGGGCCTCGGCGAGGCCGGCCCGCCGCTGTTCCTGAGGAAGACTTATACGACATCGTGGACGACCCCAGCACGGATATTGTAAGTCTCCGCTATTCATGATCAATGCACACGCGCAGTACTGTTCTTGATTTCTTGCGCCATCAATGGCGATTGATTGGCAGGGTGTAATGCTAACTTGATGGGTTCTTGCAGGGGTTCAGGAAGGTTGATCCGGATAGGTGGGAGTTCGCGAACGAGGTGCTCCTGCGGGGCCAGTATGAGATCCTGAAGACGATCAAGCGTCGGCATATACCACCTCAGTCCGAACCCGAGTAGCCCTAGACCAAAGTGAAAGGAGAAAGTTCCAGAAGGTTCGACCTCTAGAATGTAGGGTAGGAATGGATGTAGAGAACTGTAGCAAGTAGGGCTGTAGGAGTAATTGTGTTCGTTCCCCTTGCTTCTTTTTTTTGCTAGTGCCTGACATTTTTTTTAAGGCTGCGCAAGTTGCCAAAAAAAGGGATCGGACTTGCTGATGGCCAGGCCAGTAGTAATGGAATGTTCTAGAAGCCGATCAGGTTACGAAGCTTCTAGGAAGAGAAGCCTACTGGTGTTAGTACTCCTAGTAGTAGTAGATTCTGACTAGACTTGGACTGAAGCCATGTATGGGATCAAGAAGCAAGGGTGCTCTTGCAAATGGGCGATCATGTTCGTGCCTCTCAGTATTTCAATTTCCGTTTTCTTGTGTGTTTTTTTTACAACATTGTTTGATCTTCTGACAATTTGACTTGTGAAGTCCGTTGTCGTGAAAGAAAGGCTGTTCTGAGTCGAGGATAAAAGCAGCGGCCGTGTGCAAAGTGCAGACAACTGTTTTACGTAGTATGATTGCATCTTATCGGGTCTGGTGAGAAGAGAAGTAGAGGAAATGGAAGATCCAGCTGGTTCACACGCTGGAACTGCAAAAGGGCGCCGAACTGAAGCGAAAAAATTCTTGACACTACCAGACATGGGCGTTAAGGGCCGTTCTGAAGAACCTTAATCGCCTATAACATATCTTGGGATAAAATTAGTCTTCAAAGCTACCTACAGGTATTTTGAAAAAGAAGAGTCGTCAGGAACTATATATGCCTGCTAGTCTGCCACTACAATCATGGGCAGAGGCAGGTGGGTGCCCCGGATGCACCGGAACACCTAACAAAGCTTGAGAATCAGCAGGCATCAGGGTACTATGCCTTCTTTTCATGGAAGTTTTGAGAGTTTCAGCCAAGTTCCCCACAAAATAAACGAAGTTCAGAAATGTTCAGCAAATTTTAGAAAATATCAACCAAATTCAAGCAAGTTTAAGTATGTTATAAGTTTCACAAGGCAAAAATCCAGGCATATTTCACAATTTTTAAGCAAGTTTCGGGCTTTGAACTCAACCACAGCTTAGAGCAAGCTTGCGCCGTATCCTCACCTCGCCACTGTGGGCCATGGCTCACCACGCGCTAGCCCACTTCCACATCAACTTCGAGCACATTATCCACCTCTCCGCCATGCCTACTTGCCCGCAGCTCGTCACCGAGTTCGCCCACAACGACGTCACCAACTCTCGTCTTGGCTTCAAGCACATCTCCACCTCACAAACAGTTCTTAAAGTTGCTACAACGTTTGATTCAATAGCTAGATCCTACGCACGGCACAGTATATTGTTTTCTAGCCTTTCTCTATTTTTAATTCATTATACAAGATCTCGCACGGTATGCTGTTGTCTAGTCTCTCTATTACGATCCATTGTACAAGATTTTATGCATGAAGCATGCACTCCCATTGCAATTGTGCATGAAGTATGCACTCCCATTAATCTTTTTTAGCTCCTCCACAGACTACAACTTGCAAATCCTCACGGACACACACAAGTTGCACTGCAACACTGCAAGACGGGAGACTGTTGCAGGCATGCAGCGTTGCTGCAATACCCTTTTTTCAGAGAGAGGACGTTGCTTCAGTACTCGCGTGTCCTGAAAGATGGAGCCGTGAAAGTACAGCCTGCCAGGCCCAACTCGGTAGACTATCTGTCCGACGAATTCCGGGCTTCTCCTTCCTTCGGCCCGGGCCATCTCGTCGAAAGTTTTTTCGATCTACGCCAGTGACGTACAGGTGAAACATACGTCTTCTAAATGTATTTGCGTACGAGGCTTGTAAGCGTATTCACGTAAAGTAACACGCCTCTTGACCGC
Organism: Dendrocalamus latiflorus; assembly: GCA_017311315.1. Lineage (NCBI taxonomy): Eukaryota > Viridiplantae > Streptophyta > Magnoliopsida > Poales > Poaceae > Dendrocalamus > Dendrocalamus latiflorus. Next base: position 30,385,711 of record CM029632.1, on the reverse strand, counting down.
CAGCTCAACCAGCGCCCCCGCCACGCCCAAGACAAGGCAGCCACTTACTCGTACCCACACGGCCACGTCGCACAAACCCGTAGCTTTACTACGACCGTCACGCAAATCGCAGCGTCCTTTATTGCAAAAGCACTCAACATCTCCTCCGTTTCCAACTCCAATCTCGCCCTCGGGACTCCGTCTCGCCTCGGTTACTACCCCATCGCCCATCTCCCGTCGCGCGCGAGCGGAGCGGAGCTCACCGCCGCCTCGTCCCCCGTCCGATCCCAAACCCTAGATCCGGAGCGCTGGTGGTAGTACTGGCGCGCTAGCTACTGACCCGGCGGCCATGGCGAGGTGGCGTCCGGCGATGCTGCTGCTGGCGGTGGTGGTGGTGGCGCTGTCGGCGGCGTGGCGGGCGGAGGCGCTGTCGGTGACGGTCACCGACACCGAGTGCATCCACGAGTTCGTGCCCTACGAGGGCGACACCGTGTCGGGGAACTTCGTCGTCGTCGACCACGACATCTTCTGGAGCTCCGACCACCCCGGCATCGACCTCACCGTACTCGCCCGATCCTCTTCCTTTTATTATTGTTACGCGTTTGATTCGGATGATAGGATGCGGTTTTTGTCTGTGGTTTTGGTTGGGATCCGGGGAGTTGAATTGGGGATCGGTTGGAATCGTGATCCCTTTTGGGATCTGTGGTTTCGTGGAAGGATTTGTGGCGATTTGTTGACCTAAACTGATATCGATGAGTAACGCGTAATAGATTTATATTTATTTCAATTTAATTAATTGGGAGTGGGGTTGTTTGTAGAGTCAATTTGCGGGTGATTCGGCGCGTTTGGTGCAAAGTTAGGACCTTTTGAGGAAGTTTCGGTGGATTACCGTGTTGTTTTGGCACTTGTTACTCTGGTATGCGTATTGCGAGTTCAATCTATGGATCGCTCAGGTTGAATTGAATGGCGATGTTGTGTTTCGCTTCCTCTTTCGTCAAAAGTTGGCCCTTTTGTTGTCTGGGTGCTTGTTTTTGGGAGAAAAGAATAATTTCACTTACTCCGGTGGTAAGCTTCGAGCAAAAGGTTCTCCCTGAGTGTGCTGATCGGTTGAATGTCTATGGTGCTGTGGGTTCTGCTTCTCGATGCTGTTGTGCTGCAATTGATACTAAGTAATGTTTTGGCTAAGTTTGTTTTACGATTTGGTTGTTCGCTTGAGCGGACACTGCCGTTCTTTTTACACTTAATAAACTTGTTGCTGTAGTGCTATTAGTTATTATTACTGGGGAGAGTTGATCCTACCTTCTGTGTACTAGTGTAATTCGCTTAGTTTGGTCTGGGTGTGCCGTTTTGGTTTTCCCTTGGGGACATTTATTTCTTAATAAGTGGATTAGTTCACACTTCACAGACTTACCTAGTCGTCCTTCATTTAGTTTGTTAATATCCGTACTAATGAGGCTAATTTGGCATTGCTTGCACCTGTTACAATGTGAGTCTGTAATGTGTGCTTAGTACTGAAGTATTATTATGTTACACTTAACCAGTGATCCATCAACTAGCTTTTCTGATATTCTATAAAAATTTTTTTTGTGAATGTAGGTAACTTCACCAGGTGGTAACACTGTACATACATCAAAGGGAAAATCTGGTGACAAATTTGAGTTCAAAGCTCCAAGGGGTGGAATGTACAAGTTTTGCTTCCATAATCCATATGGAGCACCTGAAACTGTTTCTTTCTACATTCATGTTGGGCACATACCCAATGAGCACAATCTGGCAAAAGATGGTTAGTGTATTGGTTATTGGTTGTCTCTTTGAAATTTTTTTGGTTTGTGGGTATTGGGCAACAATCAATTCGATTGGATTATGTGATCTTCGATTTATGTATTTAGAGATATATTTGTTTCCATTCCTTCAGTTTAACATTTTTAGTACTACTACTATTCATCAGCCATGTTTTGATTTTGATCCTGTTGCAGAGCACTTGGACCCTATCAATGTAAAAATTGCGGAGCTGAAGGAAGCATTAGAATCTGTCACTGCTGAGCAGAAATACCTAAAAGCGCGTGAGGCTCGTCACCGACACAGTAAGCTTGATGAACTTCGTTTATTCTTCCAATGATAACTAGAGATTTGGTGATCTCTTAATAGTCCTGTTAACTATGAATGACAAATACATAGGTTTTCTGTGAATTTACTCCAAACAGTTCAGCTCCCATATGGTGAGCAACTGAGCATAACTTGTGCATTTTTGCATGTCCCATTTTCAATACTAAGCTGTGAACTTTTGTTCATAATAATAATTATCGAAAGTTTAGTCCTTCATTATAAAGCTTATTCCATGAAAATGAAAAAACGAGAGCACCAGTGCTAACAGAAAGAAGGGTAGTAGGGCAGTTTGAACCCTTCCATGTCAATGATTTCTGAATTGGGTTAGAGCGTGACTAATGTATGTGACTGGATGGTTGATATCATTTCATTTGGAGTTTGTGCTTAGTTTTATCCAGCTATGCTCCCTTGGTAATGTGTAGTGAATCAGTGTGTTGTTCAGTTGGGACAGGTCACCACATGATTTTGTATGGGGACAAATATCCATCCTTGTTGTGTTTAACCTGCCTATCTCAGTTCTTTTTTCAGTTCAAGTTATAACCATGCCTAAGTTTGTAATGGGATCTTGAGAACATCTAGGAAATGAACCACTAATTAACTCAGCAAAGGACACACTAAATGTGTCGTTTGTTGCTTTGGTGTTTTCACCTTGTTATTTTCTTACCTTTTTATGATGATCTCAAGCTTATTTCATGACTTTCTGATTCCAGCAAATGAGAGCACCAGAAGGCGCGTCATGTTCTACACAATGGCAGAGTACCTAGCTTTCATGGCAGCTAGCGCTTTGCAAGTTGTTTACATCCGCCGCCTATTCAGTAAAAATGTGGCATACAACAGGGTGTAGGACACCGTCTACTTCAAGGCAGCAGCAAATGGTTGGAACAGGCAATATTTTCTGTCATATTGTAGCTTTTTTGGTGTTAGCCTAAAAGCAGCACTTTTTAATTTATCACCTTGTACTTTTAGCAACTTCTGTGAGATGTGAAGCGCTTTTGCTGAACACAGATCCATAATTAATCTTCAGAGGGTTGATGTCAAAAGGCAAGAGCACTGTTAATGTGTTAAGGGGATTGTAATTCTGGTATAATTTCTCATTCTATGTAATTCTAGCACAACTTGATCCAGTAGTAGGAATGGCTGAATGGGTTCCAGTGCCATTGCGAAGGAGTGATACAGAAATAGAAGCACACAATAGATTGGTTGCAATGGTACCATGGCTATACCAACAAAGGTGCTGCAGTGTTACTTGCAGTATCTGTTACAGTGCCAAGCCGATCTCAAATACTCTCTTTACCCAATGACGCAAGGACAGTGGCCAGTGGGAGAATGGCTTAGATATGAACCCTTCCAGAGAATTCTTGAACCTGTAAGTTTCGTACATGGTAAATCGCGCAGTATAAAAAGAGAGCAAATTTGTTTCGAGGAATTAGTTTCCGGTGTCAATGATGCATATTCCCAACCAAGGTTTGAAAAACCGGTTCTGGAGAGAATCCCGGTCGCCGGGCGGTACCGGTAACCGGTCGGTTACCGCCCGGTAACCGGGAATCCCGGTGTAAAACCGGACAAAATTCGTCAAACAAAATTTTTTGTCGGGGCGGGAGGCGGCCGGTTACCGGTTGTACCGGTCAAAACCCGGAAAAAACCGGTGGAGATGTTTCGCATATAACAAAATCTTCTAAATTGGCATATCCATGGTAAAAAAGAACTGAACCTCATTCAAAAAGGTTCCTCATCTGAATAAATTCAACTTGGTGTTGACCATGTGGTGAAGCCCTCTCGTTGTAGTGTTGTGTTACATCTGAAATAATTAAAAGACAAGTTAGTAGTAATGAATGCTAACTTGAGTAGTATACTAAAAAGTGAAAACAGTAATGAAGGATCAATTCGTACCAATACATTGTTGAGAAACGCGAAGGTTGTTCCATGTACTCATTGTTATCAATGAGGACAAGTCCTTCATTATGAGCCAGGTGGACTTTATATTGATTCCAAGTGTATGTGGGATAAGCATGTTGTAACCAATGAGTATAAATTTGTTGGTAGTATACAGGTTCCACCCACTGGTAAACAAATCTTGCATTGGGAGGATAAGAGATGCCCGGTGATGAATGAGAACCGACAAATCCTCTTGGTCGCCTTGACAACTGCAGCAATCTCGTTGAACTGGCCGATGTCCTTCAACATGAGGTTCACAGTATGCGCTGCACAGGGCTGCCAGACTAGACTTGGATGATCTTCAATCAGCAGTTGACATGCTTTCTTGTAGTTTGCACCATTATCAGTGACAATTTGCATCACATGTTTAACTCCAATTTCTTCAACAACTTTACGGATCTCACGATACAAAAAGTCTGCATTTTGTACGTCACCGGTCGCATTCACTGACTTATGAAAAAACATTCTTCCATTGCAGTACAACATGAAGTTAATTATACTCATCTGGGTAGGTCCTGTCCAGGAATCACACATGATGGATACTCCATATATGCTCCAATCATCTTTGAACTCCTGTACATACTGCTTTATCTCCAGCTCATTAGCATCAAGGTATGGCCCATCAATTTCATGCCCTCTAGGTGACAAAACACCTTCACCAAGTTCTTGTGTAACCTTGATGGCAGCACGAAAATAAGGACACTCTGCCTTATTTCCAGGAATGTCATTACTATGGAACCACTTAGCCCAAACTTTTCCAAGTTTTGACTTTACTTCTTTCTTAAGAGTTGTGTCAATGCGGGGTTGGACAGGTGCCCGACTGCGCAAAATATCAGAATCAACTCTCATAGACTGCGACCTACCAAACATCCTCGAAAGAGCATTTCTTCCTGTACCCCTTCCTGTAGCACTTCCACTACCTCCACCATGTTCAAATGTCGCACCCCGGGCTCTTGCCCTCTGCTCGAGCTGGTGCAACTCCAACGACTCTCGCCGAGCCCATTCCATCTGTTTTTCCTCATCATTATCAAAGGCATCTTCACGTGATGGACCACGCACTACAGGCTCTGAAGCAACTTGCTCCATTCTCAGGCGCTCATCTTTAATAGACTTCCTCTTCGCCTTCGTTTCTTCTATACTTGCTAGCATGAGCCTTCTCACTTCCGCCGAAACCCCACTGCAAGGAATAACATCCCCATGCTTCCCAGCAAGATGTTCTTTCAGGCGTGTCACACCTCCGCCCGACTTCGTAAGCTTGCAATATCTACACTTCCAACCAGCACCTCCTAGTCTCTCTCCATGGTCCCAAACATTGATACTTTTACCAGCCATCACTACAATATCATGCAGCAATAAAAAACATGTATTAGTAAGCTTATATGCTCATATGGTCATATGTAACATATGCACATTTAGGTTTCAAACTCTGGAACTTAGTTGGGAGATGGAGTTAGCTGATCTTTTAATGAAATCTAGTACATGCTAAATAATTTCCGTGCATAAGGCACAAAATACCAATATATCTATCTCAGACTTGTGTTGCTATTTTTTCCTCCATTCTTGACATGGAGGACATAACTTTTGCAGTCTTGACAAACATGAAACAAGCAACAAAAACATCAAACAAGCAACAAGAGTCAAGAAACACCTGCTCCTGCTGCTGCTGGCTGCTTCGCTGCTCCTGCCTGCTGCTCTGCCGCTGCTGCTCCCTGCTGCTGCTGCTGCTGTGCCGCGCCTGCTGCTGTGCCGCGCCTGCTGCTGGCTGCTGCCGCTGCTGCTGGCTGCTGCCGCTGCTGCTGGCTGCTGCCGCCGCCGCTGCTCTGCGCTGGAAGGAATCAAGAGAGTAGGAGGAAAGCTCTACCAGGTGGAAGGAGAAGAGCTGATTGCTAAATCAGAACAAGCCAAAGAGCCAATAATGCAAAGACCAATAATGCTGCAAAGAGCCAGACTCAATCATGTTCATGGGCCCCTCACATGCTGCAGCATCCAATAATGCAAATGATGCAACATGCAATAGCCAAAAGTTTCATGGAATCATGCCCATGGGCCTAACATGTCCCTAAACATATGCTTATCAATCAAATATAGCTACAATGCCTCCTGGAACCCATTCAACCATCAAAAAATTCAAAATTTTAAATTTTGCAACTCGGCCGGTTTTTTAAATACCGCTCACCGCCGGGAATTCCGGTTACCGGCGGTTACCGGCCGGTAACCGCCGGTATTCCGAACCTTGTTCCCAACCATACTCACTAAATTATACCGCTAAAGTGACTAGCTAAATTTCTGGAACAATTCACATAACTCCTGCATCCAAAGTAAACAGCAAAAAAAGTGGTCGAGCACAAAAGTCATACGCACTAACAGCGGTATCATATAGCTGGAGAGAGATTTATAGCTACTGTAGATGCAGGTAAAAGTTATTGTACATGCATTAACCAATACTTCAGTCTCAGTACATGAAGATGTTTGTTTGTGGTGTACATTCGCGTGTTTGGACATTTGAATTCGAATGTACATTAAAAAAAAAGCATCACTCCTGACTTTATGGTCAGACATCTGAGTTTGTAAAACTGCAGACCTTTGTGTGATTATATTGCCCTCACTTCATCACACTCTTGGCCATTGTGGGCTAACTACCTGCAGAGTTAAATAACCAATCAACAACAATGAGGATTTAATCTTCTGCTATGAATTTGCATAGATTGAGAATGCTTTACAAACCTCTAACGTACTGAAAACTAATTGCATCCGACTAGCTACTACCGATGGTTCCTCCGAACTGCCCATGACAGCCATTTGTTCCAGTTGCAATGTTTTCACTGGTAGCCTGCGAGCATACCCACATGTATGTGGTCACAATCATAAGATAGAAAGAAAAGAAAATACTGTTGATAGAAAACTTTCTTACCATGCCATTCCTTTGGTATAGTAGGCGTTTGCTATCAGGGCGCAAAATCCTTTCCACTGATGCAAGACATCGGCTGACACTGGTGGAGTAGTAGACCACCTGATGATTGTTGGTTGTGGCGTGCACAGGATTGTAATGAATACTATACTGAGCCACAGAATGCATTCATGGACCTACAGAACGAGAAATTGTCATCGAGACAAAACGAATGAAAACATAGAAGATCTTATCGAGGGTGTTTACATGATAAACATGTTCTCTAGTGGACTACATGATACCATATATCAAGCTTCACTAGTCAGCTGCTCATGCGTTGCAACGAAATTCATTGAATGTATAGAAAATCATGCTATAGAATATGGCTGTTCTGATCAGTTAGAAAGTGAAAAGTGATGAGAAATTAAAGAAATAGGGCGGTTGGAGAATAAGAGACGTACGACCACCAACTCGTTCTTTTATAATAGTAATGATATCTTGCCAATGTGACTTAGTGGACTTCATCTATCGACAATCATTAATAAATTAAGAAAAAAATAAAGACATGGTGATGGAATAGATCTAAGCAGAACTCTGGCTCGAGTATAAATACTAAAGAGCATAGTCTCAATGTAAGGCAATAGAAGATAAAAGATAATTGTAAACTGAAGCGGTATATTTTAGGGTGTGCTAACCTCAAAGGAATGAAGTCCAAGTTGGTTCCTCCTCCATAGGACTGCAGGCCTTCAATCTCGAGACCAGAATTTTTAATATCCATAAGTTCCATTCTAAGCCCCTCTTCTGTACAGCATAGAGCATATGCATGCGCTCCAGCACTAACAAACTCCTGGTAACATTAAAAGGCACCATGATAATTGTGGAGAAAAAGTTATGTCAAGAAGAGTGGCGAAGAATTTCAATAGAATCAGTACTTTTAGGTTGTCTCCACCTCCTCGATCAACGACATTCTTATACCCCTTGAATAGGCTGATTGCTATATTACGTGATGAGCGGAAGTCATCATCTGACGAAGCGTTAACATGAAATCGATGCTACACAACACAATGGTTGAGATATAAACAAACAGTGATCAAGATTCATCAAATGGAAGGTCATTGGGACAAAGCATACCAGCCAGTGCCTTGTAGTTCTTTCATTTAAGCTTCTATACAGATAGTGGCTCGCACTGGTAAAGTTAACCTTGAAGCTAGGAACAATGTGTGGCTTCTGTACATGATGGCTTTTCATTGAATTATAAACTGCATTGCAACCTGATAAGTTGTTATGTGGAACAGTGGCATGTTTCGGGGATGACTTTAGCTCTTGGTAAGAACCAGGCCTCACGAACAGAACGGTTCCCCGCAACGTCTGCATGACTGGATGCTCATCAGGCTGCAAGCTGTTCACACATTTCTCCAACAACTGGAGAGAACTTCAGAAGTTGCCGGCAATTCAATCTACAATAGATAATGCTTTAATCAGTTGATGCCAAAGACTAAGGGCTCCACAGGTTCTTGTATCCTCGTAGTGAGCTGAAATTGCAACGGCGATCTGCTAGTGGTCTACTGATTAATTGCATATGAAGCATGTGTTTGAAAATGTGCAAAATAAACAAAATGGATGGTATTTCTCACATGTTCTATCATCAAGATGTAAATAAAAGCAATGGTCATAGAATACAGCTGCCGAACAGTCCCAAACGGAAGCTGTTGGTATTCAAAGAGTAGACACGCCCAGTGGAGTGCCAAACAGACCCAAACTCTCATGAAAACAATTTAGGGCAACTAGAACTTAGTTATCTCCACAGATTGAGGGATGCCATTAGCATCGTTCCACTAAGCATAGTTTAAACTTCAATCCATCAGCCCATTACTGATTTAGCACACCCCCAAACTTGCTAAAAAAATTCATCTCACATAAGAGCACATACATAGGTTGCATACGGCAGCTCATGATTCATGAATAAATCCGTATTAATACTTCGAACCACGAATTCAGCATTGACAAAACGAAGCTGAAGATTCTAGCCCATAAATCACAACCAGCACAAGCAAAGAGTCCTCTTTACTCCGCGTATCAGATCGCAGAAAATTCAAGGACGGATAACGAAAGGCGAAACGAGCAATCTTTACCCCCGAGGAGCGGAAAATTTAACTATTTGCCACTATTAAGGATGTCACCTATTCAAATGTCACCCTCTTCGTTGCAATTAATATTTTGCCACTTTCGAGCCTACGTGGCGCCAAGTCACTGCCATGTCGCGCCCGCGCCTCCCCGCGCCCCCGCCTGCGCCGCCCGGCCTCCTCGCGCCACTGCACGCGCCTGCGCCGCCCGGCCTCCCCGCGCCACCGCCCGCGCCCGCGCTGCCGCAAGATTTCGCTAAGCGCGCGGCGAGCGGGGAGGCGCGGGCGGCGACGCGGCGAGCGGGGAGGCCGGGCGGCGGCGCGGGCGCTGACATGGCAGTGACTTGGCGCCACGTAGGTTCGAAAGTGGCAAAATATTAATTGCAACGAAGAGGGTGGCATTTGAATAGGTGGCATTCTTAAGAGTGGCAAATAGTTAAATTTCCCAGGAGCGGGCGGAAGCTGGCGGGATCCACAGGAAGACGAGTAAGGGGATGTGCAGTTGTGGAAATATAAATACGTGGAGGGGGTAGTGGTTAAAAGCGGCGAGGGAAATGTAAAGAAAGGGAAAATTCAGGGGCCACAATAAAAAAACGACTGGCGAGACGAGCGGCGACGGGGAACGCGAGGAGAGGGGCCGTGGGCCCATCGCTCTCACCGAAGCTTCTCTCTCTTGCTCCCATTTCTGGCCCATCATGAAAATATTATTTGGGCTTCTTTTCTTCTTAGCCGTGTCCGTGCACGAATCCTTGTAAAAAAAAATTGCCAGAGGCAAACCCTAGCGAAAATATGGGAGGCGGAAGCTCGGACCTAGTAAACCGTAAGTCGCCAAGCCAAGCCGTACGCCGGGACCAAAAGAACAGACTTACGGGCTAGCGATATTCTAACGGCACAACACGGTATCTATCTGGCTAAATGAATTTAGGTCGATTTTCCACCGACCATCATGATTACAACCAGCTGGGGCTTAAGGTACTGCTCGTCAGAGCTTTCGCTTCTATCTTTCTAATTTTATCTTTTTCTTTTTTAGTTTTTCTGTATTTTCTTTTTTCTCTTTTTATCTATTTGTATTATCTGTGATGGTATAAATTTTTAATTTTTAATTTTTAAATTTAATTACACTAAAAAAGCTATTGGTCGCTACAGTGTAAAAAAACTGCTACAGTATAAAATAAGACAGAAGCTTAGTCCACTCTCGGTTGGGCTGAAAAGCTGTGGCTTATGGCTGAAAGTGCACTATAGCGGCTGAAATTTCACTGTAGCTAAAAAGGTTTATTTGGCGTAATTAAATTTTAAAAAATTTAAAATAGAAAAAATATGATAGCTCATCACGGACAACGCAAACGAATACAGGGAAAAAGAACCGGCAAAAAAGCTCAGAAAGCCAAAAGTTCAGAAAAAGACGAAATTTGTGAATAATGAAAAATAAAGCAGAAGCCAGAAGCTGAAGCTGAAGCTGAAATGAGCGGGGTTTACTCCATTGCTCTTCTCCTCCATGTATCATTGGAGCCATTGTGCAATTGTTACATGTCATGCATGCATGCTCACACATGTTCCCTCCTTTTTTTTTTTCCCCTCTTCAAAGATCTTCATGAGCTTAAAAAATCTTAATGGGAGAATGATGTTATTTATAATTGATTGATTGATTAAGAAAGGCTCATGGGATTAGGAGGCCTTTATGGCGCCACAACACCTACATTTCAACCCCCAAAAGCGAGACCTCTATAATGGTAGCAAACGTGTCAACCTAGAGAGTGCTCGCTCCCTCGTATTTCTTCGCGAACGGACTAGTGCATGCTCACATTCGTACTTGATCAATACTAGGCACTAAGTATAGGCGGTCATTGTTGAACTACAAGTGAATTATATATTTTCTTTATTAGTTTAAATTTTTAGATAAATTAGTTAATGTATAAAATTTAATATAGTATCAGAGCCAAGAGATCCTAAATGTAAAACCTAGCTAGCATAATTAAAAAAATAGTTGTAGCACACTTCTATTCCATGTTTTGGGAATTAGGGCTGATAGAGCCTACATGTGAGGAAAATATTAAAGTATAAATGAATTATCTGTCTTTCTTGATCAACTTAAGCTTTTAAGTAAAATAGTTGATGCACGTAACCCAGTAACCATCAACAAACTTCCAAATGTGTGATGTTGCTTGGAGACCGATATATGCACAATCGATGAGAGTGACCTATATATACAAATGGCTTGTTTGATCAAAGCCTAGGTTAAGACTCATTTGCCATGAACATGAAAAGTAAGCTTTAGGTTCGTTCATTCTAGTTTTTTTAGCGGCTTCTAATTTTTGGTTGTTAACTTTTTATTGAAATTGCACTATACCGGCTGTTAACTTTTCTAAGTCATTCAATTAAAGAAAAAGTAAGAAAAAAATAAAAACACTTTTACAGACAATGCAAAAAAAAAGAAGAAAAGGAAAAAATAAAATTCAAAAACCAACGTGTTTATTCCAGCTAGAATGAACAGACCTTAGCCAAAAGTTATAACCAAGCACAACCAACTTACTTTGAAGCTTATATAACACACTCAAAGCTTGCAATGGCTTCAAAACTATGGCTATGTAAGCACCTTTCAAAGCTACTTCATTTAGCTGTGAAATTTGCATTGTTTGAATTAACTTTTTCCTTTTTGCAAATTCCTACGTATACTTAAGTGGAGTACTTATCACTCATCATGACTCTGGTCTTTCTTTTAACTAGGGAAAACCTATTCAGAACTTATTCAGAATCCAATTGCCCAGGTCTCTTCGTATATAGGAACTAGGCAAGTTTATGGGTAAACCAATTTCTCAATACTAGGCACCGCTTAAGAGGTATTCCTTCTATCATTTAAGTAATATTTTATAAAAAAATACATCATAATTGTTTCTAATAGAAAGAGAAGTATTTTATCTATCTAATAGGAGTAACTATAGTTCAATTCCATTTAATGTTACATAAATAATATGTTTCTTATATATGTACGCCGGACTTATACTGTACAATGGAGAGAGTAAAAAGCTTTTTGGTACTTCCATTTTCAGATGAAGCCAGAGCCAATCAGCTGTCTCGCTAGCTTTATGTTCTGCGACTCCTACTCCTACATTAGAGGGTGTTTATATTGGCTTCTAAAAAGTCAGAAGATAATATGAACACCTAGCTTCTTGAAACGGCTTTTGCACTTCTCTCGTTCCTGTCTTGCTCCGAGGATAAGGCAAGGTCATGAGCGCATCACGCACCCTACTCCTCTCGTTCCTGTCTTGCGCAGTATCTTACTCACTTTTCTCACCACTCATAACTTCCTTCTAAAAGATACTTTTTTAATAAATATTTATTTTCAAACAAAAACCATCAACTCCAGCCTATTCGAACACCCCTAACTTCCCACCGACCTATGAGAAAATTGCAATTATAGGACAACAAACAATGTGCTTCGCAATTATAGGACTCCAAACATCGACTTCGTTAAAATGACTCTTGAAACGTTGGCTTCTTGTTTTTCATGACATTTGATGTATTAAGTCTCTTTTCTCATCTAAATATATGTATTTGTTACCCAAAGTGTCCCTTTTGCCTTTCACAAAAATAAATATCCATTGATGGGTTGTTCTTATCATATGAAATGACCAAACGATACGTAATGGCTGAAGGGCAAAAGGGTCACTTTGGGTAACAAATACATGTATTTAGATGAGAAAAGAGACTTAATACACCAAATGTCATGAAAAACAAGAAGCCAACGTTTCAAAGGTCATTTTAACGAAGTTGATGTTTGCTGTCCTATAATTGCAATTTTCTCTTTCATCATCCCCTTCCCCACTAATGACTGAGCTACTGTATAAACGGTTGATGACTCCCACTTGTATGCGTAGTGGGTCCCTGCAAGCACAAATGGTGATTGACTCAACAACCCTATTTTGATTTTTTTTTCACTATAGCTGATTTATTTTGCACTATAGCAGTTAGTAGTTTTTTCATAATTAAATTTAAAAAATTAAAAATAGAAAAATAGGTTATCCCATCACAGATAATGCGAAGGAACACGAAAAAAAAGCTAAAAATCGTAAAAAAAAAGACGAAATTAAAGAATAATAAATTAAAAGCCAAAAGCTGAAGCCCAAACGAGCAGACCACGTCTCCAACTAAAAATAGGGACCAATGAGTACGAGCACATGACAAAACTAGTAGGGACCAATGTGTACGAGCACGTGACAAAACTAGTAGGTCTCTAACGTAACACCGTCGTTACATTGCAACCGTAGGATGCCGTTTGGAACATGATTTTTTTTTCAGAATTAAATTTGTTTCCAAATTCCAACGAAACTCCTTCGGTCCATACATGTCCTAATTGTTCATAAGCGTACATGACTCATGTGTCGGTTCTGCCGTTGGCTCATGTAGAGGTAGGCCCTGAAAGATGTAGGATCACACACCATGCTATTATGCGCGAGAGACAACGATTGATATTTGTCGTCCGAGTTTTCGAATAAATCACGTTCACCTACTCTATCCTATCTTTTTCAGGAATGGAATAATGTTTCCAAACTTGAGAACTTCACCGTGTCCCTTGAGAACACCGTCATGAGTAAGAGCAGGTACAATAAGACTTAGTCAGCAGGCTATAGCAAATATAATATCAACAAAATCTTACGTGGCAGAGAGAGAAAGGAAGAGAGAGAAGGAAGCTGGCTACTAAATTACAGCTAGCTATAGCACGTAAAAATATGAATTTCACTCTCTTACACGTGGGGCCAAATAGTTATTGTAATAGCTACCTTATTGTATGAACTATTTTTTTGAAGGCTATAGATGAAATGAACAAGTGTTATAGGCACTAGTTGGCTATACTATTGTACTTGCTCTTAGAGCAAGTTTAATAGTATAGATAGCTGCTACCTCCAATACATTTCCATGTCATCAAAAGGTAAGATGCAGCCAACTCATATAATAAGCTGGCTATAAGTTGTCTCTACAAGAGCTCTCAATCATTTAATACATACATGGGTATTGGTCATTTAATACATGCATGGGTATAGCAGTTAGTTCTATTGGTACATGCATGGATAACGCCTCTTTTCCTGTGCTATAGCCTGACTCTTGCATGGGAGCCGGCTTGACTCTCTCTCTCCTTTTCTCTCCCCTCCACATAGGACTATGCTGACATGGATTCCCTTATAGCTAGCACAGTCAGCCTTATTAAACTTGCTCTTATGGTGTCAAGCTGCTAAATCAATGAACTCAACTTTGCTAGTGTTTGCTTGATTGCTAGGCGTAATTGATCTAGAACTCGTGAGTTTCATGAGAAATTATCACAAGGAAAAGAAACATCTAACCTGCATGCGAGCTGGCTGCTTACTCGTAGAAACAAGATGATAAAGGTTCCCTAGATATAGCTACCCTGGTTTTGGGGAGACACGTTAGTTATTAAACTTTTCGTTGAACTTCAAGGGCGACAAATCAAACGGGGAATTTGTTTAAAGTAGTACTGTCCCCTTTTGCATCACGGGCGGGTCCGCTTTTGACGAATTCTTCTAAACTTGCCAATTCTTTGGACAAATCGGTATTAGTAGGTAATGCTTTTTTGATTTTTGGACTTTCCTCATATGCTTTCTTCAAAAATAGAAATAGACGGAGCAATTTTAAAAACAGATTTTTTTTAAACGATTTTTTAGGTTTAAAATCATATATGTAGCTTACATCGATATTTGTACGGTTCGCTGTCATCTTAAAAAAATATATATAGGAAGAATCGTAGCAAAAACGCATCACCCATGTTGAAAAAACAAGGCCATATTTCCTGGCGCCGACTCGGCCCCGCTCGCGAGCGCGGTGCGTTGGACGAACCGGTCCAGGGCGAGCACATGGTGCCTCTCGTGCCCGCGCACGCTAGCTACATTGACGTGAGACGACGAACCGGTCCAGGGGTCTCCCTTCCTTCCAATTGACGTCAGGGGGCGTTTAAAAGCGGCTTTTTGACGATGACTTGTCCCAGCGACTTTTGGTTTTTTTTTGTTGATGATTTTTGAATTTTGCTAATGGTTTTAGTTGAAAAACTAAAACGTTTAAAACGAATTTTAGCTTCCGGCTTATTTTTCAATATTCATAAATTTTATTTTTTTCTGAACTTTTGGCTTTTTGTTGAGTTTTTTGCCGGTTTTTTCCCCGTATTTGTTTGTATTATATGTAATGGGCTAACATATTTTTTAATTTTTTAAATTTAATTATGCTAAATAAGTCTCTGTCAGCTACAATATTATTTCAGCCAGCTACAGTGCTTTTCAGCCATAAGCCACCAAAAATAAGCTCAAATGATCACCACCTTAGGCTTTCAGCTTCTGTATCGAAGAAGTCGGAAGCTGTTGTAAATAGTGCTCGATTCTCATGGACATTTATACAGTTAAAATACCTACCTACGTACGTACGCACGTACGCACCGATCGATCCCTGATCTGTTCGGCTTGAGCTTCTGGCTTATTTTTTACTATTCATAAATTTCGTCTTTTCCTGAACTTTTGACTTTTTGTTGAGCTTTTTTGCCAGTTCTTTTTTTTCCCGTATTCGTTTGTATTATACATATTGGGCTAACATATTTTTAATTTTTTTAAATTTAATTATGCTAAATAAGTCTCTGTCAGCTATAATATTTTTTTCAGCCAATTACAGTAATTTCAGCCAAAAGCCATAAAAAAACTCCAACTGATCACCACCTAGGCATACGATCAGAACACGGATACATACAACTCTCCTTTTTCAGATGTTGACGGCCGGCCTGCTATCTCGCAGTTTGAGAAAGCAAGCCGGCCGGATGAGCACAGCTGCTGAGTTCGTACGTAGTAAGAGGTGGATCGGATCGATCCAAATGGGGAAGGAAAAAAAACTAAAGTAGCTCCTAACGGTAACCAG
Organism: Dendrocalamus latiflorus; assembly: GCA_017311315.1. Classification (NCBI taxonomy): domain Eukaryota; kingdom Viridiplantae; phylum Streptophyta; class Magnoliopsida; order Poales; family Poaceae; genus Dendrocalamus; species Dendrocalamus latiflorus. The sequence continues at coordinate 30,369,775 of CM029632.1, read as the reverse complement.
CCAGATTTCAAATTTATCACTCCGTTTCGAAGGCTGCTAATTTATTGTGGCTTATTCTTTTTTCCAGTCATTTATTGGTGGTTTTACGTTTGGTTCATAGGATTTGATCCCGTAGCCTTTTTCGAGGTTATATTTCTCTTAAGTATGTGTTCAACAGTTTGACAGTTTGATTAAGCTCCTCGTCATATGCGTACATGTATAGTGTGCACATCAGCCGTTAAGCTATTCTTTAGAGGCGCTCATATCGACGATGGTTTGTGTCTTTTTTCGTTGTAGTTGGACTGTTTTTTACTATAGCTGATGTGTCTTATTTGACATAATTAAATTTAAAAAAAATTAATGAAAAAACAGTTTAACCTATTGCCCGAGCAAAAGAATACAAGAAAAAAAGTAAAACAGCCCAAAAAGACTAAAATATCAGAAAAATAAAAAATAGTAAATTAAAAATTAAAAAAATCAAAAGCCATCGTCAAAACATAGGGCTGGGCAAGCCATGACTGTTCGTGCGGCCGATCGGTCTAATTTCTAGCTAAGAATGGTCCAGCATATCGCGCGCGCGCGACAGACGGACACGGTCCGTGCATGCACGAAAGCTTAGCTAGCTAGAGCCTTGCGATTTTGGCGACTACTTTTTGTTATGGTTTATGATTTATGATCTAATTTTTTTAGTTTATAGTTTATATTTTTTTGGATGAATAAATAAGACGACTTCTTTATTGTTGTTTTGAAGTAACTTATAAAATAACTTTTTAAAAACGATTTATCAGCATTTGATCTATTCACACAAATACTTAAATTAGAGCTAAAAATTATAAGTTGTAGTCGAAAATAACCCACCTATGGTTTTTAACTGTGGCTCATTGATTTAATGAATAATGATTACTGAAAGAAGTTGAAACCAGAAACCGACTGAAAAGCCGGAAGGAATGAAGCCAAAGATCCCCTCTTTTTGTAAAAAATAAACTTTTTGAGATTAAGTAATTAACCAACCAATTAGCGATATATTCAACCAATTATGCAATATTTTAAAGAAATGATCGGTTGTGCCATTTTATTTGCACACATGCCCAATGGTCTCGCGTATACGATCGATTCAAGCAAGGGATTTAAGAAACGTTCCTGGTCAAGTCATGACTCGATGCATGCATGCGCATAAGACCGTGTCAAAACAAAGCGTAATGGAGATGAACGTAGACCATGTACCATAGAGATCCATCAGATATTCAGATTGCAGTCGGGATTGTAGGGAGATGAATATACTGTAATGAATTGATATATTGAGTCTGGATGGTGGTTTATATGGAGTACAAGACTTATAGGGTAAGAAGCCTCTTCTATGTATAAGACAGGTATCACGGAATTATAAATTCTAAATTACCAAATATAAAGATATGCTAATATACTCTAACATCTGCCGTAGTCATAGTGGTAGCTTCGCGGACAACAGGAGCAGGAGCGGACGGTCAGACTGGAGAGGAAATCGTCGCAGACAGCAGGAGTGCCGTGGACAGTCAGATTGGAGAGGAAGATGAAGGTAGGGAACTATCGGACTGAAATCCCCCGCAATTGCAGCGGGAGCATCGGGGACTGCTGTGGTGTTGCGGACGCGGTGACTATAGAGAAAACCGCCGAGTTTGCTCAAGTTAATGATAACCCTTTGTTGCCGAGGTAGCCGAGAGCGTTGTGACTATGGTCGTACCCGTGGAGGAGGGAGCCAAATCAAGGTAGTTAGTGCTGAGGTCGTCGCTGTGGTCGAGATAGTGGAGTTGATGCAGAGAAGCTTGTGGCCAAGGTCGCTGAAGAGGTCGCCGACGTTGTCCGGTGAAAGCATCTAGGCCCCTAAAAATATTAGTTTTGGTAATTAATGACATTATGTGATCATGGGACTAATTTGTGTATTGAGTGTTTGCAAGAATTAGTCACAAGGGCAAAGAAGAAGGTACATAAAAAGATGTTGAAGATTCAAAGATCTCAAGGGCGACAAGGTAAATAGTTTAGGGATCTATTTTATTTTTACCGGTCTTGGAGATAGGTTGGAAGACCGGATTATAAGATAGACGCCGTACTATTAAGAGGGATCATGGTGGTTTGCTAAATCATATGCTAATGTGCCCTTTGGATCAATTTAGGATCATGCATGCACTTAGAAATTAAAATTCAATCAAAATTGTGCTTTTTCAGAAAATCCGGTAGTACCGGCGTTCTACGGGCGGAACTACCGCATGGCCGGAAGTACCGGGCCTCTGAGCGGATCGTTTATTCCAGAGAGCGCCCGAAGTTTGAGTTAGTCTCTCGGAAATCGGAAGTACCGTAAGTTCAACTGCGGAACTACCGCGTGTGCGGAAGTTCCAGGGTCCCGAGCGGAACTTCAATTCCAGAGAGCGCCCGGAGTTAAACTTAGCCTCTCGGAAAACGGAAGTATCGCGGTTTGAACTGCGGAACTACCGCAGGCCGGTAGTTCCGGACTTAAGAACGGAACTTCATTTCCAGAGAGCGCCCTGAGTTGGAGTTAACCGCGCTGAAATCGGAAGTACCGGGGCAAGGAGCGGAACTTCCGGATTTCCGGAAGTACCGCAATTTTAATGGCGGTAGTACCGCACTCATTGCTCAACGGTTACATCTGACAGCCTGAAATAGCCGTTCTGTTGCGACGACGGAAATCCGGAAGTACCGCCCTTTTAACGGCGGTAGTTCCGGTTTTCCTGAAAATTCAGAATTGTTAATTGCAACGGTTATCTGAGGTTGGTGGGGGTATAAATACACCCCCACCAGAACTTGTAGTTGTTGTTGAACATATATTGAACATCTTTGAGCCTAGAGCAACTACTCACACCTCTCTTTCACTCTTGTGCATTCAATAGAGGTAGTTGAGCCCAAATTCAAGTGCATTGCATTCTAGATTGATCCAATTGACACTTGTGTGTGATCAAGCCGCTGTGGTTCATTTCTCTTGGTGCTTGCCGGCACCTAGACGGCTTGGCGAATGTTTCGGTGGTCTTCTCAAGAAGATTGTGAGAAGGCCCGGAAGATTGTGAAGGCTCGGAGCTCGCCTACCCGGAGAGGGAAAGGGCTACCGCTAGTGATCGAGGTGATTAGGCTCAATTCGTGGAGCCGGTCCTATTCGGTAGGGCTTACCTCAACGTGGACTAGGGGAGACCGGCAAGTCTCCGATCACCACGGTAAAAAGTGATCGTGTCAATTGTGGTTTGCTTTCCTGTGCTTAAATTTCATTCAAGCAACTCGTTCTATTTGAATTATTTGATTGTTCACTTGGTTAGAGTAGCAAATCTTGTTCTTAGACTACTTGGTATTTCTCCTAGTTAAATTGCTTACTAGTGATCACTTGAGCCTTTCTAGGTTGTTTAGTTGTATTATTGTTATCTTGCTTTAGTCAAGTAATTAAGTTTAAAATTGTCAATTGAAATTAGACGAAAAATTTTAAATCCGCCTATTCACCCCCCTCTAGTCGGCCTCCCCGATCTTACAGGCCGTGGTCGACCGGAAAGATGAGAGAAAGGAACAAGGAGTCGTCGTCCGATTAAACTGGTCGGAGCTATAAGGAACTGGTTGGAGCCACCGTGTTCATCCGTTCGTGGTCGAACGGTCGTGATTGAACAACCGTGGTCAAATCGGTCGTAGTCGAACAACCGTTGTCGAATGGCCATGGCTAAAGATGAAGCAGAAGAGGCCAAACGGATCTGGGGAAGAGGTCATCCGGCATAGGTCGAAAATGAAGCAGAGAGGGTCGGCTGGATCTGGGGAGAATATCGTCCGGCCGTAGTCGAAGATGAAGCAGAGGGGACCGGCTGGATCCGGGGAGAACGTCGCTCAACCGTTGTTGAAGATAAGGCAAAGAGGGCCCACCAGATCCAAGGAGGAGGTCAGCCAGCCGTGGTCGTAGATGAAGCAGAGGGGGTCGGCCAGATCCGGTGAGGAGGAGGCGCAGTCGGAGACGTGGTCGTAGGAGAGGCAGAAGGAGGCCAGATCCAGGGAGGAGGTACCACTGAATCTGGTGCGGAGGAGGTCGGATCCGGGAGTGGCGGCATCGGAGAAGGCCATGGTGAGCTGGAGGCAGTGGTGCCATCGGCTGGGGAACCCGGATCTGGGGGCGTGGAGACATCTGGCAAAGAGCCAACTCTAGATCCAAGCGGAGAAGGACCTGATCAGAGTTGACTAAGACGGTGGCGGGCAGCGATGGCAATGGTGACCACAGGCTCTCGGTGGTGCGACGGCTCGTACTCGTGGACGACGTCATCAAAGGAGAAGAGGCTTCGGAGAGGTCGAAGCCAGGCAATGAAGTCCGAAGTTGAGGAATGTCGATGGGTTGGCAGGACGACACAAACTGATCTATGATCGGAAAAAAGTAGAGAAAATCTAATCTGGAGATGATTGGGAAAAACTCTAATTGGTAGTGACTCGACTTAATCTACGGGTTGTGCGGCTGCCGAGAGAGATTATGGAGACGAGATCATCTCCCAGGGGTGGTGGGGCAGAGGCGGCGGCTCAGGAGCGGCGCTGTTCTGATACCATGTAGGAAGATGAATATACTGTAATAGATTGATGTATTGAGCCTCGAGGGTGGTTTATATAGAGTACAATGATTGGAGGGCAAAAAGCCTCTCCTAGAGATAAGACATGTATCACGGGATTATAAATCCTGAACTACCAAATATACATGTAGAAAGATGAATATACTGCAATAGATTGATGTATTGAGCCTCAAGAACGGTTCATACAGAGTATAAGGATTTGAAGGCAAAAAGCCTCTGCTAGATATAAGATATATATAACATGATTACAAATTCTAAACTATCAAATATAAATATATGTTAATACACTCTAACAACGATCGATCTAACGTGCGTCGATTTGACCACATGTGAATACTCTACCGACGAATCGATCGCTGCATGCGCATCGTGGTTTTCACACGGGTTTAATTTGTGGTCCAGGTTACGGATCAAAATTAACTAGCTAAGAATACGTTTCAAAATTTGTTAGTACCAGACTACTACTAGTAGACTAGTAGTAATGTTTAATCGAACCTTTCCCTAACCGTGTCGCGCTGTAGTGGTAACTTCGGCACTGCAAAATTACTGCCACCATGTGCGCGCGGCAGTAACATTATTCTTTACTAACTAATGGAGGACGCTAGCTAATCCATCCACTCGCTTACCGGCGCACACGCATAAATCATGGCATTTAGGGGTTTTTTCATATTAAAGCATGGCATTTAGCCTTGTTTGTATGATTTTAGGGTGAAAATAAATAACAACGACAGGAAGAAGTAGTTTTTAGAGGAAAAATAACAAGCGGTGAAAAAAATAAGGAAAATAAGCGTGTACGAGACGAGAGTGAGAGAAGTGAAGTGCATGATGTGCTTGTGATCAGAGCAAGACCGGAGTGAGAAAGCCTCTTCAATAGACTAACAGACCCTGCTTTATCCTATTCCTTTTGCTTTTTAGCGGTTTTGATTTCTTTTAATAATTACTATTTATTATATTAATAAACTATGGTTTAAAAGGATATATCCATAATATACTAGTTCTCGTAGAAAATAGGAAGAATTCTACTTATATTTTAAACAGGGCTACAACAGTTGGTCATAATTCAATTACGCAAAACTACGCTACCCCCCTTCAGTAGCAGGAAGTAATCAGATTGGTGGAGTTTGATCTCAGCTATTTATTTCCAGTCTAGAGCTAGCTTGGCAGTTATGCAAGTATTTTGGATCAAAGGCTAAGTTAAGAGTCTCTTCTTTTTAGTTTTTAAAAATTACTTTTTAGGTTTTCTACACTAATTGTAGCGACTTCATTTATATAGACTAAAACCACACGTAAGTTTCTGTTACTATATACTCTTTCTCTCACACACACAAACAGCCTAAAAGGTATAAATCGAAGCCAAAAAACATGCCCTAAATTCTAAGTGCTTGCTTAAGAATAAATGAAAAAGTCCATGCAGAATCCATAAATTAACTCCACCGTAGATAAACTGAGGATATACGAACCGGACAAAGTAGTAAATAATAATTACAAAGATAATGCCCTGTTTCGAAATAATTACCGCGAAGATATGCCCTGTTGTTTGGAAAGCTACTGCAAAGATGTGCCGTGTTTCAAAATAATTACTATAAAGATATGCCTTGTTTAAAAACAATTACCGAGATATGGATGCGAGATTCTTTGGTCAACCAAAAAATGGGGGTACGTAAGTGCGGCTGTGCGAGTTATTTGAAATCACAAGTGGGTGAAGTGACGGGATCCATGGAGATGGAGCGGGGCATCTCTCTCCATGCTCCCGATGACGACCACCAGCTGGGAGTAATTAACTGGCTAATCCATAGTCTCCCTGGCCGGCGCCCGCGCCACTACGAGCCTTTGTCCCTACGCCTACCACGTCACCGGATCGCCCACATCCGCTGCGCGAGACAGGACAGCGTCGCTGCATGCGCGCGGACCACTGAGAGCCATCCACGTTTGCTACAAGATTCGCGGGAGGGACGTCACGGTGGATAAGATTTGATGGGGGCGGAGGGTTCTGCGCGGGTGGTGGGGCCGAGGCGCGGGGTGCATGGTGGGGCCCGCTTGGCAGGTGTCCCAAGAGAGGCCTGCACGTCTGCCCCTGAGCAGCCACGTGGATCGAGTCGTCCGACGTGGCACCAGACGGGACGTTCTCTTTTGCAAAAAAGCCCTCCTCAGCCATCGACATTACTCATTTGTTCGTAGAAGCATCAAAATTCATCAGGGATTAAAGAACTAGAGGTTGAAACAAAAGCATATGTTAGCATTTGAAATTAACAATAGAATTAGAAAAATAAATCTTTGATTTAGAGGTTCAAATTGTCCGACTCAGGTAGCATATATATGACCACATGGGATTCGTATATGTTTCTTAATTGTTTTTCGCGCAACGACTACCTTTTAGATATTTTTTATGAAGTGTGATGGCTCAATTGGTGCTTAATTCGCTTCGGGGAGAAAAATTTACATACAACTTTAAGGTGATATCATGACAGTTAGCCATTAGATCAAAATCTAATGTATCTTAATCTCTTATTGTATTCGTCTTAAAGGCATCGCCAACCTTCCATCTATACCCATTCAAGTGTGCTACCACCTTATACCTTTTTCGACCCTCAACACATTTTTATCTCACGCCTCACCTCACATAACTCCTCAATTGTAACCATTAACTTTAGATCTAATTCTTGATTGATCTCCTTCATTCCCTCTCTCCCTCTCATGTCCACGTGTTATGTTCGCTACTAGGCTGGCCACCACTGCAGATGGTGCCCACGACTTCACCACCTCCTCATCACTTCTATGCTTTTCTCCTTCTCGATTCGCCCAAACCAACATTCTACCGTCATCGTCCTCCTACAACAAACAACATGATGGCTTTGCTCCATCAACAACGTCCCTCTGGCCTAGATCTAGGGTTGAGGGAGATGGTGAACGTGTAAGGGAGGAGTTGGTGTGTCTTCTACCTCTCACCATCGCCGCTCAACGATCGTGCCGTCATCTCTGTCTCTCGACTTAAGAAAGAGGTATTTTATTGTACTTTACCAATTTTTTTCTACTTACTAACTAGTCAATATTGGCCCTGATCAATATGGCTTCAGCTTCTGGCTTCAGCTTATTTTTGCACTATTCATAAATTTCGTCTTTTTCTGAACTTTTGGCTTTTTTTTGAGTTTTTTACCGGCTCTTTTTTTCCTCGTATTTGTTTACATTATACGTGATGGGCTAATATGTTTTTTCTATTTTTAAATTTTTTAAAATTTAATTATGGTAAATAAGCTTCTGTCAGCTACAGTGTTTTTTTCAGCCAGCTACAGTGTTTTCAGCCATAAGCCATGAGGCTTTCAGCCGAACCGATCACCACCAATATTTTCGCACACCAACTATCAAACATGAAAATCTTGCCTGATAAATCCTAGAAATGCATAAAAAAGGGAAGATAAAAAGGTAATATGTTCTTTAGCAAATTCCTCTGTTTAGCACTAGTCAGTAATCTGACACCATTTCCACACACCAAATACCAAACAACAAACATGCCACTCACAAATGGAAAAAAAGTCATAAAAAAGGCACGCGTTAGAGCCAGGTAAAACAATCTCTCGTACACACTAGTGCGAAGCCATCAAGCAAACGTCACAAAGATTAAAGTGAAACACACACAAAGTCAGACAAGGTTAGTAGCATAGTTAACGATGTTAACTACAAAATCACATTTAAAAAAAGGAAGGAAAAAAAACAATCCGTAGGGAAGAAGCAAGCAGCAAGCGACAACCAAATAGAGAGAAAGCGAGAGAATAGAACAGGAGAGAGAGCGAGGCGACGAGGAAGAAGAGAGGGGGGATAGGCGCGTGAGAGAAAAGGAAACAAAAAAAGAGAAATAGGCGAGGCAGCGAAAACACGAGCAACAAACAGCAACAAAAATAGGAGTCGAAGGCGACGAGAGGGAGGAGGCGGCGGGGGCTAGAGGAGGGAGCACGCACGCAGCCAGCCGCGCAGGGGAGGCGAGAAATAACAGGAATAGAAGTAGGAGGGGAATAGGAGGGGAATCGCGTCGGAATCCGGCCGGGATCTGCGCGGCGGATGAGGGGTCGGCACCATGAAATGGTCGACATTGCTCAGTAAGGTCGTCTTCGCCGGCCAGCAGCAGCCGCCGCCGCCGCCACCGGCGTCCCCGCTCGACCACCACCAGCAGAGCCAGCAGGCCGACCCCGACCACGCCACCCCGCGGCTCAGCTCCGCCTCCATCAGCGGGAGCGCCGAGGAGGGTGGGGTTGGAGGTGGCGGCGGCTCCGCGGCGTCCGGGAGCTCGCCCTCCGCCGCCGTATCCCTCGCCAGGTGGGCCCCAACGCAGTCCTGTCTTGCCTGAATCGATGCGTGGGCAGCTCTGATGCGATCCTGTTGCGCGCGTTTCCGGATTGAGCAATGGCGATCGGATTTGGATTCGGGAGCGCTCGATCGTAGATGCATATTTTCCCCCTTCCTCTATGCGTCTTTGTGCGCTCTTTGGAAATTTGGTTGGTGGATGCCGGATTGTGCGTTAGATTAACGTTTTGACCTTGCGGATTGATAAACCTGAATGTGACTTTAGCTCAAGCTTGCAATGAAGCTGCGATTTTTTTTGATGATTAACGTTTGGACCTTGCGGATTGATACACCTGGATGTGTTTTTTAGCTCAAGCTTGCCATGAAGCTGCGATTTTTTTTGGTTTTGCTTGTATGCCTTCAGGCGAAATGATGTTGGACTAGGATGGTGGGTGGACAAGGCGTTAGCTGCATGATCAATTCATGGATTTGAATGTGTCTGTATGCCATAGCCCTTGTCTTTTTGGTTTTGTTCTGCGTTTGCTTGTTCTTTTTGTATAATTACATAGCTGCGGTTTTACGCATTCCTTTTAGTAGAGAAAATGGAATGCTTAGTTGTCACGATTGAGGCCAACTTGATTCATGTTTACACTGGCGATGCTGTAGGATTAAGATGGTGCATATCATTCCAAGATATCGTTTAAAGTTTTAGATTGTCTGTGTGTGTGGTGTTATCCCCTAAATTCGAATCTCCAGTTGCTGAAATTTGAATGCCTTGCTAGGGTTATGCTCATGTTTCCATTGGAGAAGAAGCTTGAATTATTTTATGTGCTGAATGTTTTGACATATTTCAAATTCCACAGCAAGAAGCCTCATTGTCTATATGAGCTAACACATCATTTTGTACGTAACTGCAAATTGAGCACATATGTAATATGTTACTACTATCATATTGATATGCCAAGAGGATGGTTGGCATTCTCTGTGATCCCTTGTGCTCCACGGTCAGTTAACATTGTCTGTACAATTGTTAATGTACAATTGTTAATGAAGGTTGCTACTGTAATCACTGTGGAGTTACGTAATAAGTCTGCTTTGAAACCATTGCATAGATATCATATGTGAATAAGCAACTATATAGAGAACGGAGACTTATAAGCCATATTTGTTTGTATATGCTTGATTTTTTGGTCTGGAAATTCATGTTCTTTATTGTTCAGTTGTTCTTTTGCCATTGCTCCACTGTTCGTTAAACAGCGTTAAACTACCAAGAAAGAACACAATAACTTATGAACTTGCAGTACTGATGAGTCCCTGACAGTCTCATCCCCTGTCAGAACTACCACTGGATAATATGTTGGTAAGGGATGGATACCCTAGTCATGTTTGTGAGTCAAGGTGTGTTATATCTTTCCATAAAAAAGTGTGATGTGTCTTGTAAAGTACATTGGCCTTGGAAAATATTAGGACCTGAAGAGCGTACTCTGATATAACATTTCTCTCTTTTACTTGTTAGTTTTCCCTCGAATCTATGGATGGTAATTCATGTATGCGTATCTATAGTGCCAATGGCACTCTTACATTATATATGCATGCCATCATATGGTTCCGATGCATGAATTCTACCTTGCAACAATAAAAGAAGCATCACGACCCTTGATTTCAAATATTGAAATTTGGTTCTTCTGTTTCCGGTGAATGATGATATTCTTCTGCAAAAATTATAAGGTTTATACTTTCTTAATATTCTTCCTCTTGCACTTGCAGGGGAAAAAATGAATTGGAGTTGGACTTCAGGAGGTTCTGGGAAGAATTCCGCTCTTCCGGCTCCGAAAAGGTATCCTCATGCTTGTTTCACCTTGTCAACATAAACCAATAACACCTTGCCAGTTAGTTCTTACCCTAACACTTGTGTTTTGATTTTTCCTTGCGCAGGAGAAAGAAAGGGCCTTAAATTTGGCAGTAGATGTCTTCTGTAGGCTAGTGAAGCAGCAGTCTAGTGTAGCTCAATTAGTTACAAAGTATGACTCGTTACACTTTTACATGCTATCGCTTTATTTTTAGTGAACTCATATCTGTTCTTTATGAAAGAAATCCTAATCCAAGACCTTTTTTTTAACTTCTCTCATAATTGCCGCAGGTTAGTAGAAGCACATGTTTTTGCTTTTGTTATTGGCAGAGCTTTTGTTACTGATGTGGAGAAACTACGAATCCACAGCAAAGGAAGATCCTTGCTTGTTGCTGATGTTATCAACTTCTTTTCAGAGGTCACAGAGGTTTGCCCTTGTAATGTTTATATAGCACAATTTCCAGACCTCAGGTGACCATACACTCTCTGATAACTCTTTTCCCATGATCCAGCTTGGCGTATGTCCAGGTTCAAACTTGTTGTATGCAGTTGAAGTTCTTGTGACAGAGGTTTGTGCAGTTCCTCTTGTTAATATCAAAACATTATGTTTTCATTTATATTTTATTTTCTTTGTTATCGGGTGTTAATATATGTTCCAACATAAAAGCAACAAAGCTATGGTGTTTAAGTTATCTTCGGTAGTTGACTGGCACTGCAGTTTGTCTAAGGCTTTAATAGCTAACGCGAGGTGTACAAAGTTCATTGACACAGAAGCTAGTCTGTTCTTGATACATACGCCATATGAAAGAACATCTGTTAACTTTATAGTGCTGTTTTGCAGCTGCCACGTAAAGTGTTTATTTCTCTTTGAAATGCTGTTTTCATCTGTATATTGGATTGTCACTTTGTCTGCTCTGTCAGTACATTTTCCCGGCCATCTGGAGGATGAAAATGATTCTAAACATCTGAATAATAGAGGCACATCATTGTTATTGCAAACCTTATCAAAACATTGCTAGTTCTTGTACTGTATAGCATCGCTTCTGTATTTGCCAATGTATGTTTCAAAGAGCATTGTATAGCTAAGTAATCAGTCATTAAAATGTTGCTTAATGTTTGGTGTTATATACTGGTGTTGCCCTGTGCAAGTGGATTAATGGAATACACAGCAATTTTAGTTCTCTGTGCTTTCATTTGCAACTTTTGTAGTCATTGAAAATTGAAGCATGAAGTACATAGTATGAAGAAGCAAGAGGCATCTGCTTTCTGATAAAAAAGAACTTAGCTATAATAAGGTCTTGCGCAATTGATGTCTGGTATTTGAGATCCAGGGTGAAACACCATGTGACAAATGCTCAAAGTAACATGTATTTCATGTTTAATTTACTGGTTACAGACTACTGATAAGCAGCCTCTGTTGGACTCTGGTATTTTTTGCTGCCTTATATATATCCTCAATTCCCTATTGGGTCCTGATGAATCCTCCCAAAAATCCTCTCCTGTTGGCTGGGTAGGATCAACAAGTGAGAAGAGTAAAGATTGGGGTCCTTTGCAATCGCGGCGGCTTGAGGTAATGCTAGTCTTCTAGTTCTCATAGAATGATGACTTCCTTTGAAAGATTTCATAGTTTTTGATGCATGCTGGTGCAAAATCATAGCTTGTTAACGTCTATTGGTTGAGCTTCGATATCGCTATTTGACTTCTTTTCTTGTTTTTATTTTACGGAGATTGAGGGAAGTGTAGTACATATAATGAAGGCACTAGCAAGCCATCCATCTGCTGCACCAAGTTTAATTGAAGATGATGCTCTACAGCTTCTTTTCCACATGGTTGCAAATGGTTCCCTGACTGTGTTTTCTCAGTTCAGGGAGAGTCTTGTTCCTCTTCACACAATTCAGCTTCATCGCCATGCGATGCAGGTAAGTTGATATGATGCTGCATTATTTATGGATACGTGATCATGTTCTTGTCAGTATGTCACATCACAAGTTGCTAAATATATTAAGTTCATAACCAAACAGGTTCTTGGCCTTCTTCTTGCAAATGACAATGGGACTTCTGCAAAGTACATAAGGAAGCACCATTTGGTACATTCTTTATCTCTTCTTTCTTGTGGATGGAAAGATTTCATTTTTGTTGTTCTGTTTTTGGGAATTATTTTATCTTAGTAGTTAAAATGACTCCATGACACCAAACACCATGTAACAATGTATCCTTAGTGATCTTGATGCAATGCTATATATGTCTAACTGTAACCTGATGTCTGTACCGACCTTTCTTGGCAAATGATAGAACTCTTGAAGAGCAGACAAAACTATTGAATCATCTAAAGTATTTCATTTAGACAGTTATCTTTTTTTCTTGGTGGAACATCTAATCTTTTGCAGATGTTGTCACTTAGTATTATTAACCCATTATTGGTTATGCCTTCTAGATTAAAGTACTCCTTATGGCTGTGAAAGATTTCAATCCTAGTGGTGATGCTGCTTACACCATGGGCATTGTGGATTTGTTACTGGAATGTGTTGAGTTGTCTTACAGGCCTGGTAAATATTGTCAGACTTTTGCTACTCAAATGCATTTCTTCCAAGTAGAGATGGATTGATTCAAAAATTTCAATGTTTATTAATTAATGGTCAGTCTTGTACTCTTGATGCGTGCTAATTTTTTGATATTTGGTTTAACTTGCAGAGGCTGGGTTCATTAGGCTCAGGGAAGACATACATAATGCTCATGGCTACCAGTTCCTTGTTCAGTTTGCTCTTACACTATGTAGCTTACACAAAAACCAGGCTGTCCAAACCTCGCCCAAGTTAGTAGCGGAAGAGGGTGGATTGAATCCTTCCCGCGGATTAGAACAAGATACATTCCCATGTGATCTTTCACCCCAGCTGTCCAGGTTGCTTGATGTTCTTGTAAATTTATCACAAACTGGACCCTCTGAAAATTGTGTTGGTAAAAGTATGAAATCTTCTCCTGGGAAAGGAACAGGCCATAATAGAAGCCAGACTCCATCTGCTGACAAGTTCACAGACGAGGTTTTGGAAATTAGTAGCCACAAGGTAAAAGATCTTGAAGCCATTCAGACGCTACAGGATATTTTTCTGAAGGCAGACAACTTGGAAGTGCAAGCTGAAGTTCTCAATAGAATGTTCATGATTTTCTCGAGCCATCCTGAAAATTACAAGCTATGTCAACAACTGCGAACTGTTCCTCTTTTTATCCTAAACATGGGCGGCTTCCCTGCAGCACTACAAGAGGTCATCTTAAAAATTTTAGAATATGCAGTCACTGCTGTAAACTGCATTCCAGAGCAGGAGTTGTTATCACTCTGTTGCTTATTGCAGCAACCAATTTCTACCAGTCTTAAGCATACGATACTTTCTTTCTTCGTAAAGCTCCTGTCCTTTGATCAGCAGTACAAAAAAGTTCTCAGGGAAGTGGGTGTTCTGGGAGCATTGTTAGATGACTTGAAACAAAACAAGCTTTTCTATGGAAATGAGCAGCAAAGCAAGGCCTCTGACTTTCCAGACAGGATGCCCAACTCATGTAATTTTCAGAAAACTGTGGACAACAAAGATGCGATTCTTTCGCCGAAGTTAATGGCTTCTGGTTCCACAAAATTTCCCATGTTTGAAGATGAAGATACAATTATTGTTGCTTGGGATTGCCTTTTCTATCTGCTGAAGAGAGCTGAGCCTAACCAGCAATCTTTCCGATCTTCCAATGGTGTCAACACAATTCTTCCTTTCTTGGTATCTGAAAGCCACAGATCTGGGGTACTACGACTATTGTCATGCCTGATAATTGAAGATTCTCTTCAGGTTTGTGTTTGCACCTTGCTCTACCATGAAAGCTATTTTTCACCTGGAATCATGTTGGTTTAGGGGCCCTATATGTTGAATTCTCAAGTTCATGGGCCTTAATTCATGAAAGCACCTATGCAAGTTTAAGGGCCTATTTTCCTATTCTTGTTGTATGATTTGTTGATTTTAATCATGCTAATTAAGTGAACTTTAGCAGCATGCCAGGTGAACTGTGACTTCTTTAACGCATGAAAACCTTGCCCTTTTCAGGCTCATCCAGAAGAAATGGGGTCATTGATTGAAATCTTGAAGAGTGGGATGGTATCAACTTCATTGGGTTCTCAGTACAAGCTTGACAATGATGCTAAGTGTGATATATTTGGTGCTTTGTGGCGTATTCTTGGGGCAAACAGTTCAGCACAAAGAATTTTTGGAGAAGCCACTGGATTTTCTCTGCTACTAACAACACTTCATAGTTTCCAGAATGCTAGTGAAAATGAGGAGACTGAATCATCTTTGCTTACTCACATGAAGATATTTGGTTTTCTAATGCGAGCTATGACAGCTGCGGTATGCAACAATTCTGTTAATAGGATAAGGCTGCATACAATCCTGTCATCACACACTTTCTACGATCTTCTCTCTGAATCTGGGTTGCTTTGTGTGGATTGCGAAAAGCAAGTTGTCTTGCTTTTGCTTGAGCTTGCACTTGAGATTCTTCTTCCTCCCACCACTAACCTGCAGATGGAGAGCATTCCATCTGAAACCTCAGAGGATGAATCAGGTTTCTTGTCTGCAACATCATTTGGACTTTCAAGGCTTGACAGGGAGCGAGTGTATAATGCTAGTGCAGTTGTCGTATTGATCCGTTCCTTGCTAATATTTATGCCTAAAGTTCAACTTGAGTTACTGAGATTCATTGGGAAGCTAGCAAATGCTGGCCCCTTCAACCAGGAGAATTTAACTTCTGTTGGTATGGGCAAAAGTTGTTCTTGTTACTATTTTTTCTTGTGACTCCAGTTGACAAGAGTGCCTTATGTTTTTCTTGCCCTTTTTGTTATATAGGATGTGTTGGTCTTCTACTTGAGACAATCAACCCATTTTTGGAGGGTTCCTCTCCTATCATTAATCATGCTTTGAGAATTGTTGAAGTGCTAGGTGCTTATAGGTCAGTTATATTCCACAAAATTCCGATGTTGATCTCTCCGTAGCAGCTTGTGTTTTGTTATTTTGAGGTGTATGTTATGCCCTTTCTTTGTCAGGTTGTCTTCTTCCGAACTAAGACTTCTTGTGAGGTATATACTTCAGTTGAAAGTGAAGCGTTCAGGTCATCTTTTTGTTAATATGATGGACAAGTTAATTCAAATGGAAGATGTCAGACAAGGAAATATTTCTCTAGCACATTTCATCGAGATGGACATGAGCAAAGCCGGCCATGCATCTATTCAAGTTTCATTAGGAGAAAGGACATGGCCGCCTGTTTCTGGATACTCTTTTGTTTGTTGGTTCCAATTTCAAAACTTCTTTAGAAGCCATTATAAGGAAGCAGAAAAAACATCAAAAGGGGCTCATGGTAAAAGGAGTGGACAAGTTTTACGCATCTTTTCTGTAGGTGCAGTGGATGATGCCGACACTTTGTTTGCAGAACTTTATCTCCATGACAATGGTGTTTTTACTATAGCAACAAGCAATTCAAGTTCATTGTCATTTCCTGGCATTGAAATGGAAGAAGGGAAATGGCATCATCTTGCAGTTGTTCATAGCAAGCCAAATGCATTAGCTGGTCTTTTTCAAGCAAGTGTGGCTAGCCTTTATCTTGATGGAAAGCTGAGGCACACTGGCAAGCTTGGATACTCACCATCCCCGTTTGGTAAATCTTTGCAAGTAACACTTGGTAGATCTGCTACCCGTGGCAAAGTTTCTGATCTATCATGGCGGCTCCGCTGTTGTTATCTTTTTGAGGAAGTGTTGACACAAGGGAGCATTTGCTTCATGTATATACTTGGGCAAGGTTACCGGGGATTGTTCCAGGACACTGATCTTCTGAGATTTGTCCCAAACCGGGCCTGCGGTGGGGAGGTAATAGCAATTCTTGATTCATTAGAAGTTGAAGTAGCTGCACCTTCAAGTAGCCAGCGCATTGATAGTTCAATGAAAAAAGGAAATTCTAGACTTGAGAGCAGTGGAATTGTATGGGATATGGAAAGGTTAAGAAATCTCTCCTTACAATTGTCTGGGAGGAAGCTAATATTTGCTTTTGATGGAACATCATCAGATGCTTTTCGAGCATCTGGGACTCTGTCCTTGCTGAATCTTGTCGATCCAACTTCTGCTGCTGCATCCCCAATAGGAGGTGCGTGAACTCTTCCAGCTATTTAATTTACATTTTGTTTTTCTGAATTGGAATATGTCAATATTCAATTAGTTCTTCATATTGACAGGTATACCACGATATGGACGGCTAAGTGGTGATGTTTACGTGTGTAATCAGTGCACAATTGGTGACACTGTTCAAACAATTGGTGGGATGCCTGTTGTGCTTGCTCTTGTTGAAGCTGCTGAAACTAGGGATATGCTGCATATGGCACTGGAATTGCTTGCATTATCTCTTCAGCAGAGCCATCAAAATGTGAAGGACATGCAGGCCTTGAGGGGGTATCATCTTCTTGCACTTTTTCTGCACAGGAGAATGTCACTATTCGATATGCAATCTCTTGATATCTTCTTCCATATTGCTGCCTGTGAGGCTTCCTTTCCTGAGCCACAGAAATCAAATATAAACCGAACAGCAAGCTATGCATCTGGGATGTCCCCAGAGGCCAGTCTTGATGATCTTACCTTACCCAAGTTTGGCGATGATGTGTCTTCTGTTGGATCACATGGAGATCTAGATGATTTTTCAGCTCAAAAGGATTCATTTAGCCATCTTTCTGAGCTTGAGAATGCTGAATTAGCTGGTGAGACTTCTGAGTTCATAGTCTTGTCAAATGCTGATATGGTTGAACATGTTCTCTTGGACTGGACTATATGGGTTACTGCCCCTATATCAGTACAAATAACTCTTCTGGGATTTCTTGAGAGGATGGTATCAATGCATTGGTTTAGAAATCACAACCTCACTATATTGCGTCAAATTAATCTTGTGCAGCATCTTCTTGTTACTTTACAACGTGGTGATGTTGAAATTCCTGTGCTGGAGAAGCTAGTTGTGCTGCTTGGTGTCATCTTGGAGGATGGTTTTCTAGCTTCCGAGTTGGAGCTTGTTGTAAGATTCATAATCATGACATTTGATCCTCCAGAGCTTACACCAAACCGCCAAATTGTCCGGGAGGCTATGGGAAAGCATGTCATTGTGAGGAACATGTTATTGGAAATGCTTATTGATCTACAAGTAACTATAAATGCTGAAGAGTTGCTGGAGCAATGGCATAAAGTTGTTTCATCCAGATTGGTCGCATATTTCCTTGATGAAGCTGTGCATCCGACAAGTATGAGATGGATCACGACTCTCTTAGGAGTTTGCCTTACATCATCTGCTACATTTGCTCTGAAGTTCCGGACAAGTGGTGGTTTCCAAGGGTTGAATCATGTGCTTCCAAGCTTCTATGATTCTCCTGAAATATATTATATACTCTTCTGTTTGGTTTTTGGGAAGCCTGTTTATCCTCGAGTACCGGAGGTTCGCATGCTTGATTTCCATGCTCTCATGCCTAGTGATGGTAACTATGGAGAATTGAAGTTTGTGGATCTATTGGATACTGTTATTACAATGGCAAAAGCTACATTTGATTCATTGATTATGAAGTCTATGCTTGCTCATCAGAATAACAATCTTTCACACCTTAATGGCACCTTGGTTGCGGATCTAGTGGAAGCGACAGACATGGGAGGAGATCTTCAGGGAGAAGCTCTGATGCATAAGACATATGCAGCAAGGTTAATGGGTGGTGAAGCAGCAGCTCCTGCTGTTGCTACTTCAATATTGCGGTTCATGGTTGATTTGGCAAAGATGTGCCCACCATTCTCTGCTGTTTGCAGGCGACATGATTTCCTAGAGAGCTGTGTTGATCTATATTTCTCTTGTGTAAGGTTTGTATGGTGTGCATATATCAAGTTACTTGGTGCTCTAGATGTTTATATTAAGCCTTCCTTTTGTGATGTTTATATTAATCCTTCTTTTTGTTCTGCAGGTCTGATTGTGCCCTGAAGATGGCAAAAGATCTAACAACGGCAGCAACAGATGAGAAGAATATGCATGATGATGACAATGAAAGTTCAAAAGATACCTTTTCACGTTTGCCACAGGATCAGGAACAATCTGCCAAAACTTTGAGTGCTGCAAGTTTTCCTCAGGAGCAGAAAAGTACCAGCTCAGAAAGTACTAGCATGCAGAACTCTTTTTATTCTGCTGAAGTAAAAGCAGATGGCTCTTCCAATCAGGAGCTCAGCACCAAGTTTTTAAATGGAGAAGCAAACCAAGTGTTTCAGGATGCTCATGATCAAGGGCAGCTATCAGCACCGAGTTCAAATGGCATTGCTGATTCCCACCAACTAGCTGATTATTCACCCAGCTCAGTTTCTATAAATAATATTGGATCTCCTGTTTTATCTGAGAGATCAACTCACAAAGCAGCAAGCACTCCTACTGCATCTCCCATGGCCCCATTCACATCTTGGCCTGGTAGTGCAGGATCATATACTGATGGTAGACACCTAACAGCCTCTCCATCCATGTCTTCAACTACATCTGGGATGGACCTGGATTCATCTCCTGATCTGAAGACAAACATTCAGGGATCACCTGCAGTGAATACACTTTTCCCGATCAATTCCAAGCTTTTGCTTGACATAGATGATTCAGGTTATGGGGGTGGCCCTTGCTCTGCAGGAGCTACTGCTGTTCTTGATTTCATTGCTCAAATCCTAGCTGATATCATCTCAGAACAGCTTAAAGCGACACTTTTTATTGAGAGCATTCTGGAGTCTGTGCCTTTATTTGTAGATATTGATTCTGTTTTGGTTTTTCAAGGCTTGTGTCTAAGCAGATTGATGAACTTCCTCGAAAGAAAACTCTTACTTGATGATGAAGAAGATGGGAAGAAACTTGACAAGAACCGCTGGTCTGTCAATTTAGACCCACTTTGCTGGATGATTGTTGATCGTGTATACATGGGCTGTTTTCCAACCCCACTCGGGGTGCTACAGACGCTAGAATTCTTGATGTCCATGTTGCAGCTTGCTAATAAAGATGGCCGTATTGAAGATGCAGTACCTTCAGGTAAAGGTATTTTATCCATTGCTCGAGGAAGCAGGCAACTCGACCCTTACATCCATGCCATATTGAAGAACACAAACCGGATGATAATGTACTGTTTCCTGCCAACATTCCTTAAGAATATGGGTGAGGATGACCTGCTCACAAATCTGGCTTTCCTAACAGAAACCGGGAGAAGTTTAGCTTCTAAACCTCCTCAGGAAGATTATTCTGTTGATATATGTACTATTCTTCAGCTTCTGATTGCCAACAAGAGACTGGTGTTGTGCCCAAGCAATGTCGATACTGATCTAATGTGCTGTTTCTGCATAAATCTAATGGCACTTCTACGTGACAAGAGACTAACTGCTCAAAACTTAGTTGTGGATTTACTTAAATACTTGGTAGTGCATCGACGTCCATCTCTTGAGGACCTGCTAGTTTGTAAGCCTAGCCAAGGGCAACAAATGGACATCCTGCATGGAGGGCTTGAGAAACTACTGACTGGAAGTACATCGATGTTTTTTGAATGGCTCCAGAATTCTCAGCAAACAATTAGCAAAGTGTTGGACCAGTGTGCTTTAATAATGTGGGTTCAATATATTACTGGCTCAGCAAAATTTCCTGGGGTGAGAATAAAAGGCATGGAAGTCAGGCGCAAGAAAGAGATGGGACGAAAATCACGTGAAACTGCAAAAGTAGATGCAAGGCACTGGGAGCAGATAAATGAAAGGAGGTACAATCTTGATTTGGTTCGTGATGTGATGTCTACAGAGCTAAGAGCAATTCGTCAAGACAAATATGGATGGATATTGCATGGAGAAAGTGAGTGGCAGAGCCAGCTCCAACAGCTTGTACATGGAAGAGGTATTTTTCCCATGCGGCACTTATCCACAGAACCTGCATGGCAGCTATGTGCTGTTGAAGGACCATATAGAATGCGGAAGAAACTTGAACACTCCAAATTTAAGATAGGTACTATTCAGAATGTTCTAATTGGCAACCTTGGGTTGGATGATGTTAAGATGGCGAAGAAAGAGGATGGAGACATGTTGATGACATCTGGGTCAGATACAATGTCAAGCTTGAATCTTTTGAACTATGGCACTGAACGGAAGGAACTTGATGCTGCTGATTTTGCATCGTTCAAAGAGGAAGACGACATATTCAAAGGAGGAAGCACAATGTCAGCTCCACTTGGCTGGACTGATGATAAAAGCAGCATTAATGAGCAAAGTCTTCACTCTGCCACGGAATTTGGAGCAAAATCAAGTTCCTTTTCATATCACATGACAGAGAGTATCCAAGGTAAATCTGAGCTTAGTTCACCAAGACGGGCACCTTCAGTTAAAGATACTGATGCAAGAAACTCGGAGGATAAATCAGAAAAGGAGTTGCTCGATAATGGAGAATATCTTATCAGACCATATCTGGAACCATCTGAAAAAATAAGGCGCAAATACAATTGTGAACGGGTTTCTGGTCTTGACAAGCACGATGGAATATTTCTAATTGGAGAACTTTGCTTATACATTATTGAGAACTTCTACATCAATGATTCCAATTGCATTTGCGAAAAGGGCAGTGAAGATGAGCTCTCTGTCATTGATCAAGCTTTAGGTGTGAAAAAGGATATAATGGGAAGCAGTGGTTCTCAGCAGAAATCACCTTCAACATGGGGTGCAACTGCAAAGGTTTTGCTTGGTGGCAGAGCATGGGCATACAATGGAGGTGCTTGGGGTAAGGAGAAGCTTTGCAGTAGCAGCAACCTGCCTCATCCATGGCATATGTGGAAGCTTGATAGTGTCCATGAGCTCCTAAAACGTGATTATCAGCTCCGCCCTGTTGCAATTGAGATTTTCAGCATGGACGGTTGTAATGAGCTTCTAGTTTTCCACAAAAAGGAGAGGGAGGAAGTTTTCAAAAATCTGATCGCCATGAACCTCCCACGGAATAGCATGTTTGTATTCTTAATCCTTTGCAGTTACATACACTCAGTAATTACTATGTGCCTTTGCTTAGTATTGAGATTTGATATCATTTCCTACTAGAATTGAAATGATATCAAAACAATGAATTAGCAATCTGTAGAATTATTCCAGCTATAATGGCATGAAAGGTAATAGGTGTCAATTCATAACATCACCCTCGTGAGGAAGTAGCATTCATGTTTCAATGTGAGGGAATTTGTTTTTTCATTGGCTAGCTTCCTTGTTTAAAATTTGGTTGTCCACTTTATTTTTGTCTACAAGTTTCAGTAGTTAGGACCTGTAGTTTTGAAACCATCTTGGAATTGATTCCCAGACAGAGGGTCACAACCGGTTCCTGTGTTTCTTTCCCTAGCCTGATAGGTTTATTATAACTATCAAACATGATTTGACTGGAAAATGGCTGCCGATTTTCACCGAATACTTCTAGAGATCAAATTATGTTTTTAGTAGCATAATAAAAATAGTGTTCTTTTGAGAAGAACAATATGATAAGCTGGCATTATCGGTGAAAACCAACCAGACAACTGTTAAGGGTATTAGAGATAGAATAAGAATCAGCATATTTCTCTATAATATCCCCTTGTACTCTCTATATATATTGCCTATTGGGCCTCTTCAATATATGCACAATATTCATAACATGGTATCAAAACTTAGGTTGAAACCCTAACCTCGATCTACTTCCGCTGTTGCTGCTGCCCCCGGGAGGATCGATCTTCTCTCCCGGGGGTGGCCATCTCGTTGAGCGGCCACCTCTCCCGGCCGCCGTGCCCGCGCTGCTCACCGGCCGTATGCCACCGCCGCCGGCACTCTCGGATTCTCGTCGACGGCCGTCTCGCGCTGGTGATGCCCACGTTCGCTGGCCGCCGCCACCGGATCGTCGCCGGGCCGTCGCTGGACCGCCGTCGGATCTCTCCGCGCCTGGATCCCGGTGAGCCGCTGCGATCGTCCATCTCTTGGACCGCCGCCGCTCGCCTCTTTTGGATCTGGCCGTCGCCCACGGCCGTCTCGCCCGCGCCGGCTGCTGCTGTACGCCCAGATCCGGGCGGATTCGGCCTTGCCTCGTTGCCACACCGCGGACCCAGTCCGGATCGGGCCGTCGCCGACCATGACGCGCCCAGATCCGGTTGCCTCTTCTGGATCCGGCCGGATCCACCGTCGCCCGCGCCCGGATCACGCAACCTCCGACGCCGCCAAGTCCGGATCCGGCCGCCTCCGGGCCGGATCTAGCCATCTTCGCCGCCGTCGAGCTCGGATCTGGCCTCGCCCCGCCTGGATCTGGCGGGAAGGCGCCGGATCCGAGCTCGACGGCGGCGAAGATGGCCGGATCCGGACTTGGCGGCGTCGGAGGTGGCGTGATCCGAGCGCGGGCGACGGTGGATTTGCAAATCCTGGGTTTTCGTTAGGCAAATCCCACCCATCCCTATGAAATCTGGGCAACAGTCACCGGCAAGTTCTGAATGTTTTTTATTGCATCTGGTCGGCACATACTGTGAGTGCTTGCGTAAATTGGTGGATAGATGTGCATTTTACAATACATGAAATTAAATTCTAAAGCCTTTTTTTATACAATGGAGTTCTCTAGTTCCTAACTCTTTTTCTTCCTGCATGGCCTCCTGTAATTTATAGCTCCATAGGCGGTCAAAGGATTTAGTTTATCTTTAACATTTTGTTAACTATCTGAAGTACGACTTGGCATTTTAATGCTTTTACTTATCATTAGGATGCTTAGCACATGAACTGTGTAATAATTCAAGAAAATGTGCCTTTCCACAGGTTGGACACAACAATATCAGCGTCCTCAAAACAGGATAGTGGTGAGGGGAGCCGTCTTTTCAAAGTCATGGCAAAATCATTCTCGAAAAGATGGCAAAGTGGAGAAATTACCAACTTCCAATATCTCATGCATCTAAATACACTTGCTGGTCGAGGGTATAGTGACCTTACACAGTACCCAGTATTTCCATGGGTTCTTGCAGATTATGACAGCGATACTTTAGATCTGAGAAACCCAAAGACATTTCGTAAGCTTGACAAACCAATGGGATGTCAAACAGAGGAAGGAGAAGAGGAATTCCGTAAGAGGTTTGTTCATCTAACATGGATATAAATATTTCTTTTGTTTCTTTTTTTAATTGAAAAAAAAACTACAGCTTTAGTGTTGCTAAACATGAGAGGTCTATTCATCTAACATCAAGTGAAATACTTTCTTTTGTTCCTTTCAGATATGATAGCTGGGATGACCCTGATGTACCTAAGTTCCATTATGGTTCTCATTATTCAAGTGCTGGGATTGTCCTTTTCTATCTTTTAAGGTTGCCTCCCTTTAGCATGGAAAACCAGAAATTGCAGGGTGGGCAGTTTGACCATGCAGACCGGCTATTCAATAGTGTGAGAGATACATGGGTAAGCGCTGCTGGTAAGAGCAACACATCAGATGTGAAAGAACTGATCCCTGAGTTCTATTATTTGCCTGAGTTTTTGGAGAACCGGTTTAATCTGGACTTGGGGGAGAAACAATCAGGAGAGAAGGTAAGTGCACTAATCTTTCCACTGGATGTAATGATAATGAGAAGTACTACGGGACGCTACACCATCAGAATTGATTCTGACGGTATAGCTCATGCTCCTCCGGTTGCCCTCCCCTCGTCCTCCTCCCTCTGCCTCACCTCCGCTGCCTCCCTCGTGCGTTGCCGCTGCCGCCGGGCCGGTCGCAGCTCCGCGCTCCACCTCCTCTGCCCCCACCTCCCCTGCAGCTGGCGGCGATCTCACCGCCTCGCCGCGCCGCAAGCTCCCCCGTTCAACCTAACATACTCTGAGCCCTCACCTCGCCGACCTGCCCTCCAACGCCGCCCACTGCCCTCCACCACTGCCCATCGCCTACCGCCACCACCCACAGTTGGGCCACCGCCGCCCTGGTCTCCCTCTACAACCGGGGGCGTGGTGAACCTGTCGGCGGCACCACCCCCATCGGCTTTCGCGTGAGAGCGAGAGAGAGAACAAGCTGGGGATGCTATACCGTTCCATAGTTTTTCTCAATGATAATACTCTAACCAAACCTCAAGTTTGTTGCAGCCAAGCATGTAACTTTGTGAAATAATTCTTTCAGGTTGGTGATGTTGTTTTGCCACCTTGGGCTAAAGGTAGCACCAGAGAATTCATTAAAAAGCACCGGGAAGCCCTGGAGTCAGACTATGTATCTGAGAATCTGCATCATTGGATTGATATTATTTTTGGATATAAGCAGAGAGGAAAGGTATAGGTTTCTGCATTTCCATCTTGTCCCTAGTGGTGTTGCTGTTGCCATCATCTTGACAACAAAAACATGTTTGTGGTTAAAACAAGTGTGTTGTAGTTTTTGTTTTTGTCCTGGGGTTTCGTGCAGCATTCTAAAGACTTTGCTAAATATTATATGAAGTTTCACTTATCATGGTTATTTTGGTAAAAGTTTGATCTTTGCAAATGCAGACCACAGTGATTTGTAATGTGAAACGGAGGGAGTAGTCATGTTAATCATGTTATGTATTTCACTTTTTAAGGTTCACTCTTATTTACTGATTGGATTTTAATGGTTATTTTCTTTTGTATATGTCAGGCAGCTGAAGATGCCGTCAATGTCTTCTATCACTACACATATGAAGGCAATGTTGACATAGATGCAGTATCAGATCCTACCATGAAGGCTTCGATACTGGCACAAATAAATCATTTTGGTCAGACCCCTAAACAGTTATTCCAAAAACCCCATCCACAGCGACAGACTGACAGGAAAGTCCCTCCACATCCTCTACGGTACAGCGCCTATCTTACACACCAAGAGATTCGAAAGACAGCATTGTCAGTGTCCCAGATTGTGACCTACAATGATAAGATCCTAATTGCCGCAGCGAACAGCTTGCTCAAGCCAGTAACTTACAGCGAGTACTTCTCTTGGGGATTTCCTGACCGCAGCTTGAGAATATTGACCTATGATCAGGATAAACTTTTATCAACACATGAAAACCTTCATGGTGGTAGTCAAATTCAGTGCACTGGAGTGAGTCATGATGGCAACATTCTCACCACAGGTGGTGATGATGGAGTAGTTGCAGTGTGGAGATTTGTCAAGGATGGCATTCGTCGTCTCCTGAGAATGGAGAAAGCCTTGTGTGCTCACACTTCCAAGATAACATGCATCTATGTCAGCCAGCCTTACTCGTTAATTGTTTCAGGCTCCGATGACAATTCTGTGATATTGTGGGACCTGACAAGCTTGGTCTTTGTGAAGCAGCTACCAAAGTTCCCAGCATCAGTGTCTGCGTTACATGTGAACAACCTCACTGGTGAGATTCTGACCGGTGCTGGAGTTCTTTTTGCTGTTTGGAGTGTCAATGGAGACTGTCTTGCTGTGGTGAACACCTCTCAGCTTCCTTCTGATCTCATTTTGTCTGTGGCAAGTACTACACATTCAGACTGGCGGGACACAAACTGGTACGTGACAGGTCATCAAAGCGGTGCTGTGAAGGTCTGGAAGATGGTGCACTGCACGTCTGATGAGGCAACAAACAGCAAAAGCAAATCGCCTGCAACCACCTTTGGAGGACTGGGCCTGGATGGCCAGACACTAGAGTACAGGCTACTTCTTCAGAAGGTCCTTAAGTCACACAAGCACCCGGTCACTGCCCTTTGTCTACCACCCGACCTGAAGCAGCTCCTGAGCGGGGATGCCAATGGTCACTTGTTTTCGTGGTCACTGAAAGATGACAGCTTTAAGGGTTCATAGCGACAGAGTAATCGGGATTCATCTGCACATACAGAAACACGTTGATTAAATTATATTGCTTGTTCCTTTCTCATCCAGAAACCGACAAGGACCTGCTTTGTATTGACAGCAAGAGCTCAGAGTTGGCCTCGGCTTGCAGAAACATGGTATATGAGGATTCCCCTCGATGCCCAGGCCAATCAACAATTCGTGATAAACCTAATACGATATAAACACGTTGAAAGGAAGAAGTGGATGAGGTGATCGAGGCGTCGTTGTGCTGAGATTATAATTTTATACTGTGAATTATCTGCTGGTTCTACCTCCCCCTCTTGTTTTTTTTCAGGAGAGGATTCGTGCGGGGTTAGCAACCAGTGTTTGTAAAGTTTGTATAGGATGCTTTGGTGGTGATGGTTGAGGTGGACGATGATGATGGACTGTCGATGTTTTGCCTTGGGGATGTAAAGAAAGGGGGTGTTAGGTTCCTTTTGTTCTTGAACATTTACCCCCAGAACTGTTGCTGTTCATTCATTGACTGGGTGTAATTTGAGCACCCTTCTGTTCAGTTCGGTTCATTTGCACATACATGCAAGAGATTTTGTCGAACGAAGTGGTGCATCCTATCCATGTCTAATCTGAAGCATCTGCCCCAAATCATGTGAAAAAGTTACCCTTCAGCAACTATTTCGGTCCACATTTTCACACAACAGTCCTCGACACACAGGCTAATGCAAAAACATTGTCGTACGCCTCGTGGTAAAATGAATTAATCTAGTAAATTACTGTCAGGAGTATAAATAAATCGGCAAACTCATGAGCACATAACTCAATCATTCGACCTGCCTTGAGGTTTGTGCTTTAGTAGCCCAATAGGAATACAATGTGCTTACTGCATCGGCATATGTTACTACGCAACGAAACCGAAGAGCAGCGAGATAACAGGGAGGCAGCCTGACAAGGCGACATGGCGAACTGCTACTAGTAATCTAGAAGCCTCGATCCTGTGGCTTAAGCAATTTGGTCAGAAAGCACGTTCAATGATGATGATTTCCACGATGAAGCTGGAAATATGGACATGGGCATGTTGTTTTTGGCTGAGAATTATGGTTTTTGACTGTTATTTGTGATTTTTAAGCTGTTAGTACGTGAGATTACAGAGTAACAGGAACTCACATGCGGTTTTTGCCGATATAAATGAAGTCGGTACAATATATACTACAATTAACTAGTAGATCTTATTTTAAAAAAAACACTCTGTTTAAAAGCTAGTTACTATAGAAAAGTCAAAATCAGAAGCCAAAAGCTAAAAAAGAACAAGACTATTAACATGTGAACTTTGAAAATGTTGGCTTTCCCTTCTTCTTTCTCTTACTAATTAATACTTCTGTTGGATTTTAGAATCTGAATATGATCGGATCTTATTTGATTGCTTAAAAAGTCTGATAAAATTCGCTCATAGTTGAACTTGTTGAAGGTTACAAACTTATAATTAGGATCATCTCTGTGTCCATGATGAATTCTGCGCCGACTGGAGTCAGACGCATCTACTCAAATCGTTTTCGACTATAACTCTTCACCATTATTTTCTGATACTCTCTGAGCAAGATGTTGTTCATATCTCCAAGAATGTTATTGTACCAGTTTCCGAGTAGGTTTGTTTCTATTATCGACTAGAACTCTATTCCTTTCTTGCCTGAAACTTTTATTCTCAAGACTATTTATTTTTCAAGTAAATCTCATGATAGATAGCATGTACAACACAAATTATCTACATATGTAATATGGTAAAAAAATTGTGCAACTTCTTATCCATATAGTAATTTCGTTGATTATACTTTGTGATATTTTTTCATAAATTTTTTTATATTAAATCTTTACCTCGTATTTCTAATTATCCTTCAATGTGTTCATATTTTATCGTATATTTTATAACAACTTCCACACGTATGGCTATGCTTAGTCTAGTCTGATCTGCAGGATACTAGCAGTCTCTTACGCGTTCCACGTCAGTGCATGCTGGAATATTGAATGTAAAACCGGATAAGGATTAGAGGCTGTTTGCACAGCGAACTTACCAAACTACCCTGGAATATAATTTGTTTTGCAACCAGATATTCTATATATAAACACCATTAATGCAAAATAGGCAGCGCATAGTACCTATTTTAACAAGCCGCGAACTCTTTGCAACAATTCAACCTTTTTTCCATCCCATATTATAAAATATCTAACGACCAAGTTGCCTGAAACTTTGTGATTTTCCTGAATTTCTGTGATGTAGAATTCATTTAAAACTGAATAAAATACGCTCTTGATTCTCATGGAGAACATGAAAAAAAAACCATTGGCGGCCTCAAAAACAGCACAATTTATCTGACCAAGAAACCAAAAATGTTTAAAAAAAATCCTACCAAACCGACCAAAGGGCAAACGGGAAGCGCAAAGTTGACTCGTGGCATTCAGCTTGCCGTGTCGCACGCAGAGAAAGGAGAAGCGGAAGAGGACAGCACACGGAAAGGGTGCACCGGCGGAGGGGAGAGATCGCATCAGACGGACAGCGGCGAGATGCTGGCGGTGTTCGATCCGACGGTGGCCAAGTGCCCGGAGGGCCTCCGCAGCCCGCTGGTTGCCGGAGGAGGCGCGGCGGCCGGCGGCGTGGGCGCGCTGATGAAGGGCTTCGCCGGCGCCATCGACGGCGCCGTCACCGTCAGCCTGG
The DNA here is from genome assembly GCA_017311315.1 of Dendrocalamus latiflorus. Taxonomy (NCBI): domain Eukaryota; kingdom Viridiplantae; phylum Streptophyta; class Magnoliopsida; order Poales; family Poaceae; genus Dendrocalamus; species Dendrocalamus latiflorus. The sequence goes on along the minus strand of CM029632.1, from coordinate 30,340,593 downwards.
GCCCCGCCGGCGCCCTGGCTTACTCCGCGGCCAACCAGAGCCCCCTCGTTCCCAGGTGCTGCTCTCTTCTCGGCTTCTTGGTGAATACTGCTAGTAAAGCGATGCTTGTGATGCCTATGCGTTCGGGTGATGCAAAAAAAAAAAAGAGAAAAGCGTGGTGTCTTTGGCGCTTCGGCGCAAGATTCGGTGATGCGATTGTTTCGGTGGGGTTGGAACGATGAACCTTTGGAGGTTTCGGTTGGCATGTTTGGAGATCTCCTTCTCTTTTGGTTTCTTGGGGCAACCTAGAAATGTGGTTTTCAGTGGTGTTGGTGCTCTCCATGGCGATTCTTGGGGGAACTACCTGATTTATGTTCAAGTTTGTTTGCTGGATGAAATGGACGATAAGTAGTTACTGTTTACATGTTGGTTTGGTGTCGGTCTCGTGGGTGATTTGGTGTAATCTGGAGCGTTTCTTGGAAAAAGTAGGTTTATGTTGCGTGAAGTTAGGGCAAGTTCTTCGATCTAGCTGCTTAGATCTGCACCAAAAGTTAGGAGGCAGTATAACTTTGATGAGCAGAATGGATTGTTCATTTAATCATTAGTTTCGTATAGTTAGATTCTGTCAAGATCTGGAGATTGTTTTTATTAGCTGAGTTAGTTTCTTCATTGCCGTTCAAAAAAAAAAGTTTCTTCATTGCCGTTCAAAAAAAAAGTTCCTTCATTTGATGCATTTTTTCATGGTTGTAAGATAATTCTATTTGATCAGTTGAGTACCAAGTAGTCGACTCTTCTGAATGTTGTGTGCATAAAACTGGATGAAACTTTAGCACGTGGTGTTTCTCTCCAACATTGGTGATGTTGAGACTGATTTGTATCCTGAGCCCTGTTGTTCAAAGTTCACTGTGCTATTCCGAGTCCAAAGTCTTATCAGACATCAGCAATCATGAATTCATGATCCAGCTTGAAGAGACTCGACGATTATCGTGAGGAGCTGGAGTTTGCTATGGGAGCCTTGGCTGAACCTGTTGTGTAGTATATCGGTTTTTTCCCCACATTCTTTGTATTGCATCTGATGTTTGAATATTTTTATCTGTCACTATAGTCTAGGTATTCAACAGAAAAGGCAAATAATGCTGAAGTTTCTGATACCATACACATGTCCTTTGTCAACACAACTGGGTTACATGTCAATTTGATACTTGTTAAGCAGCTGTTACTTGTCATCCCAACGTGGATGATGGTGACTGATGATCTTTTTTATTATGTGGTAACATGTCATTTACAACAAGTAGAATGGCTGCGTAGATCAGTCATGAGTTGAGTCCCATTAAACTAATTCAAAGCACATAGAAAATTTTCTTTCTATAGAAAGCAACTTTACCTTAAACAACATGCTTGCTGATTGTATTGTGTAACCTATTAGTAGGCTGCTCAGTTGCTGAGATGCAAAACAGAATTAGCAACTATGGGCATTTATAATGCTCCAACAACATAGTTTTGCTGTGTTTGAAGCATCATGCTATTGGTGTTGTGAAGTCCAACTATTGAAGAAAATGTTTTGCATAATCGCCGGGCTCTCCGTGTACGCATGTGTTAATTCTACCAAAATAGCATGAACATCAAATTTCTGTCAAAGATGGTCTTCTTAACCTGGAGAAGATGCATCACAGCACATTATTATGACTGATCCGGATAATTCTTTCACTCTATGTTAGTCTCTATCTGATTACCTGAATTATATTTACCTGACTCTGTTTTTGTGCTCCTCCCCAGGTTGTTTGGTGCTGTGAATGACATATTTTGCCTGTTCCAAGGACACATTGAGAACATTGCCAATCTGAAGCAACATTATGGTCTGAGCAAGACAGCAAATGAGGTTACCATCCTGATCGAGGCCTACAGAACCCTCAGGGACAGGGGCCCTCTCCCAGCCAGCCAGGTCGTGAGAGATCTCAGCGGAAAGTTCGCGTTCATCCTGTACGACACCCTGTCGAAATCCACCTTCGTTGCTGCTGTAAGTACATCTCTCTTCCTGAATCGTGCACTTCTACCCCGTAGACTGTGGTTTGAGTTGCAAATAATGCCATGTCTGAACCCAGGATGCTGATGGTAGCGTCCCCTTCTTCTGGGGTGTCGACTCCGAGGACCACCTCGTGTTCTCTGACAATGCTGAGCTTCTCAAGGCTGGCTGTAGGAACTCGTTCGCACCATTCCCCAAAGGTACATTACGAAAGAAACTCGACAGATCATCACTTCATCTCATTGTTGCATCCGCAGAACTCAGCTGAAGTTCGTTGCACCCTGACTGACAACATCATACATTCATCATCATCAGGCTGCTTCTACACTACCTCCGGAGGGCTGCAGAGCTTCGAGCACCCGCTGAACGAGATGAAGGCGGTGCCGCGGGTGGACAGTCAGGGCCAGATGTGCGGCTCCAACTACAAGGTCGACAGCGAGGCTAAGAAGGACTCGGGCATCCCTCGCGTCGGCAGCGCTGCCGATTGGTCGAACCACTTCTAGCTCGATGATCCTAAATCGCTGAGAACTGCCAACGTTATCTGATACTAAAATCACTGAGACGACCGCTACGTTTTATTTTTAAGCATCTGTCGAACACTGCGACTTTCGGAGCACCTTATCTACCTACGTTGTGGTATTGATACTGATAGTTCTGATGCCACATGGTGGTAGAAGAACGATCTCCCTTGTACCAATAAATAAAGTTCAATTGAAACTATCCTCACTTTTCGACTTAAAACATCATATTTAAATTTAATCAAGAATTTACCAAGGGAATCGCTGCATTAAGATAATAAAATTACAAGGACAACAATTATCAAAATACATCATATATTCTCAACTGTATATGATACATATTTAGTTACAACTTTATTTGGCAAGGTAAACCGTAGATGTAGTAAGGAGTGAGTCAACGCCGAGCGTCTACATGGGCAAAATAAACTAAAAACCCAACCATCCAAAAAGAGAATAAGAAAGAGAAAAGAAGATTACTGTTAGAACCTGTCTGGTTTAGAATACTGAACTGTAGCACTTATCAAGATACTAGGACCGTTCGAGGGTGGTTAGCACTTTTCATTGTAGTGGGTTTCATCATCCAGTGAAAACCATGTTAAAATTTAGTAAATTCCATTGCACTTGCCTTTATCAAAGGGAAAACTGAGCTACAAAGCCAGAGACACCTCAAGGACCTTTGGTCCATAAGGATAACCCTCGTTGCATCATACATAGGGGTTTGTAAGAGTGGCAGCGATAAGAGGGAAGCCAACCAAGCCGCGAGAGAGAACGCATTCTATCCACTCCCCAAAGTCACAAGAGAGCAAGAGAGAGCGCTCGCACTGACACCTCAAACCTCACCACCCCTCTCCCAGATCCACCCGAGTGGAAGAGAGAGCACGACAACCGGTGGCCTGAGGCTCCACCGACGATGATGGAGCTTGGGGGAGGAGGCTTAAGAGGAGTTGGGGGAAGAACCGAAGAGAAGGCGACCATGTTCTCGGTGGCCTTAGAGTGAGGAGCCAGCTGGGACTAGAGAAGATAGAGAAAGAGGTCAACTACGAGGAAAGCACGTGGGAGAGGACCACCACCAACCCATCCTTGACCCGACCAAATCAGGTAAGTTACCTCACAAGCCCTGTCCCTTTCATCCCCCAAATCTCCCTAAAAAGTACAATATCGTGGATGACCTCAGTAATCGAGTGGGGAAATAGCAAGGGGAAAAGGGTAGCTAGTCCTCACCTCAGCTGATTAGAGCCGCGACAAGTAGCGTCGCCGGCTCATGGTGGCAATGGTTGACCAGCGGATGGTTGCCGGTGTGCACTTGGTAGGACCTGTCATGCTCCCCGGTGGATGCAAACCCTCGAGCCCTATCACGGTTTGCTCAACTGCGAGACACCGTCATCACGTCCAAATCTATCCTATGCAAAGGAAATTTAAATGAAAATAAATTGTAATATTGCTGAGAACATGAGAATTAGAACTGGTTTAACTCGAGAATAGAGGGGGAAATGTAGATTCGGTAGGGCCACGCCTAGATCCACCACCATCGGTATCGGATCCATTTGGAGGGAGAGAAGAAAAGCGCAGGAATTATGAGGGAAGGGGGTTAGGAAGGTCGATGATGCCACGGTGGTAAGGCACCCAATCCGTCGGTGTTGTGCCCAGATCTGCCACCATTGGTGCTGTCGGGCCATGGTAGTGGGGAGGCGACGAGTGGACCACAATGGGAAGAGAGCACCGATGGTGGTAGTGTGTAGATGGAGGGGGGAGTGACCGAGAGGGGAATGAGCAAGATAAGAGAGGGGGTGACGCGCGTGTATGCTGGTGAGCGCATGTACAGGTGTGTGTGTGTGTGTGCGGGTGTGTTGGGTATTGGGTGCGAGGAGGTTGGTGTGTGGGCTGGCGCGGCTGTGTGCATGTGTGTGTAGGTGTGGGACGGTAGTAGGCAGGCCAGGCAAGGTCTGTGTAGGAGTATTGAGCCAGTTAAAGAGTGGACTGAGAGTGATAATGGGCTAGAGCGGTATGAAGTCAATTGAAAGCAAATTAAATCGTGAAAATAAGTAGACTCCAGCAAATATGAAACCTCAACTAGAACAAATTATGATAATATGAAACAACTGTCTATTAAACCAGGTTCCTAAAACAATAAAATCTACTCTGTAATGCAAAGAAAGAATCAGAGCAAGACGAGGGAATTGAACACCAAGGCGAGCTCACCTTTGATCATTTTGAGTAGTTTATGTTACTTAAGAAAACTATCTCTCTTTATAGCATATATATTATCACATGTATTAAAATACCCTTTTCAACCAAATGATGGAGAATGAGACACGAAAAGAGATTAGAGAAGGGTAGTTCTAGACGAAGAAGCAGTTGGAGTGCAAGCTATGCATAATAAAAGGGTGGAGGGTGCCCAGGTTAGGTAAAGAAAGGGGTAGGTTTAGGGCCCTCTACATATGGTTGTGATATAAGGACTTATCGATGTTTTAATATCGATCTTATGTATGATTTCTTGGATTTAAGGATCTCTTGTTGATTTGACTACGATCACACAGAGAAAGACAAAGATTTTATATAGGTTCGGGCATTCTCCTGAGAATAACAACCTTACTCCTGTGTGACTATTGCTCAATGAACTGATTATAACTGAGAAAGTGATGTGGAATGTCTTGCTCTACTTCTATTCTCCCTTGGGTTTATTGAATCTGTCCTCCCTCTCTCTGACGTCAATCCTTTATATAGCTTACGAAGTAGCGACAGTTGTTCCATGCCAACAGACGTCTTAAGGTTTCGGATGATAATTGTCCGATAGGAGTTATTGTTAGAGATACGTGGTATCTCACTCTTCATATAGTGGTTATCGTCAGAGAGAAGTTATGCGTAGTTATTTTAGAGAATAATCATGCATGTTAACTGTCCTATCAAACAGACCCACGATATGGCAGTTCGTCGTAGACAAACCGAATGAAATTTGGTTTAGTCATAGGAGGATCTACGACCATAAGGTGATCGTAGGATAACTTACAACTATGTCATGGTCGTAGAGGAACTTACGATTATGAAGTAGTCATAGAAAAGGTTTACAACCAGGGAGTGGTCATAAAAGAGCTTATGACTAAAGAGTGGTCATAGAAGAGTTTACAACTATAAAGTGGTCGTAGAAAAACTTACGAGTATAAAGTGGTCGTAGAAAAGGCTTACAACCAAGGGTGGTTGTAGAAGAGCTTATGACTATAAAGTGGTCGTAGAAAAACTTACGAGTATGAAATGGTCGTAGAAAAGGCTAACAACCAAGGGGTGGTTGTAGAAGAGCTTATGACTAAAGAGTGGTAGTAGAAGAGCTTACGATTATTTTGTGAAATCTCTCCCTTATAGATAAGGGGTATACTTAAGGAGTATAATGACGTAACAATATCATTTATATATAAATAATAATTTGAGGATTGTTATATTCTTGTTAGGACTAAACAACTCTCACTCGGGTATGGAGTCATATATTCTATTATCAACCATATTCTTGATTCGACGAGCAGAAAATACTACCCTACAATGTAATTATATTTCTCCATGTGGGTATGTAGTATAATTAGGTGAAGAAAACCAGAACCGGTATAGAGCTCAGAAGTGGTGGATCCAAAGCAAACGGAGCCAAAATCGGTATAAAAACCAGTAGTGGTGAGCTTAGACGCGTATATTTAGCGCTGTGGAGTGTCGGGTGAAAGTTAGACCGCCCCGATCAATGACAGAGCCGATACTTTCGTTCACGGGTAGTACCACTCACACAAAGTCGGTACTTTCGTTCGCCGGTAGTAACGCAGGTTATACTGTGGTAGTTCCGATTGTCCTAAAGAATGCATATACTTCACCAGATTTTGCAAAACACATTTGCAAACTTTAGTATCCTGCATATAAGTATCAAACATGATTCCCAGCAAATTGCAAAACACATTTGCACACTTTTAAAATCATGACACAAGGATTAAATATGAGCTTCAACCATTTGCAAAACACATTTGCATATATAAACCTCATATCACAAAGAATGGAAACATGGGCTTCAAGCACTTGTAAAATATATTTGCAATGCATAGTCTCATGTTACAAGGATTCGACACATGAGCTTCAACTATTTGCAAAACACATTTGCAAATATAAGTCTCATACCAAGATGAGCTATAAGAAGGTTGAGCTATCAACATATAATGAGACTCAAACTACTAGACATGACCCCTCGTAGTAGTATGACAATCTATACTAGCAATGCGGCCTTCCAACCAAACATCAAGACCGGTAAAAGACTACGAATACATCCTTATCCCTAACTAGTCATACCTTTGTCTTAGGTCATCATTTTGATATGCATCAACTCATGATGTATCCTTTTCTTCAACTCCATCAATACATGATGGTCTTCACTTGACTTGATGATCAACGTATGATCATTTTCTCTTGAACATGCATTAACCCATGATACATCTTTTTCTTAATAGCCTTCAACATATGAAGCCATCTTCCATCTAGACTTAATAATCTTCAACACATGAAGTCATCCCAAGTCATCTTCATTTGTGGAACCTAACCTATTCATTAAACTCATGGAAAATGTTAGTCCACAAATCATTTTTTATCAATTACCAAACTTCACCATTAACACATAATGGTAGGACTAGATTCTACAATCTTTCCTTTTTGGTAATTTATGAAAATCTCAATAAAATATGAGATAAAGATTGTGTTTGCGAGTATGCAACATATACACAACACTTGTATACTCTTAAGATAAGCTTTTAAAGCAAAACTTACTTATCCGGTTATCATTAATCATGTAACCATTAACACATAGTAGATGAACTAGATGACAACCTGATTGCAAATGAGTACATATAAACTACACAAACTATATATACTCAAAAGATGTATTTTAAAGTAAAGATTCTAAATATGCATATTAAAAAAAATATAGATCAATACTTATGAAATCTCAAAATATAGAATGAATTTCCCCTAAGTGTGTACATACAAGTATGTATAACGAAGACACATGCACATATTCATTTTAGACTATTTGTGGAGTTCAATCTATATTTTGATCCAAGGAATGCACTAATATACGAGAATGTGATTTCGAATGCATACCTCTATGATTTCACCTTTTTCATCCAAATGAGACTAAATAATATCATGATCAATAAACAAGATTAGTCTCACAAATGCATTCGTCATTATCACCAAAATCTTATAATAGTATTTGTCATTATCACCAAAACCAACTTAAATGGAACTTGATCTTTCAGCCAGCCTGACCCTGGCCAAATAATATGTGCTGCCCTGCCAATGGCAGTTGGGGTCCACGGACGACGATGGCGCCGGTGTGCAGGTACGTGCCCACGCTGACCCTCTGACCTGGCCTGGCGGTGATGGTGGTGGTGCTCAGGGTAGTCACATGGCCCTCTGGAGCCTCCTACCTGAGCCATAGGACATGACGGCCTCGATGTGCACATTGACTGGCCACCTCCGGGAGTGTCCTGCACGACAAGAGGGCAAGGGTAGACCACACCCTCCCGTAGACCCGATGGACAACATGAAGTAGATCATCGCGCGTGACCTGCAAACCATGGGCGACTCTGTCCACGATCGATCTGGTGTCCTTCACAATCTCGACGATGATGTCTGTCTGCAAGAAGTACATAAAAGCATCAAAATAGTAATTATGCTAATCGTACCTAGAAACTTTCAAACATGAGAGTATGTACCGTAAGGGCGAAGTTCCGCGCTATGTGCAGGGGTACGCATCGGTCGATGTTGATACATGAGCGGGGGGAGGGTCAATGACACACACCAGCCTGATGCACGTCTACGGAGTGTACTAGTGTAGGTACTCGTTGTACGTGCTGGGGTCAAACGCGGTGCCTTCTTGCACAAAGTCCTTGAGTGCCTTCGCTCACTCCGCCACCCATGGTGCCATCTTCGCGGCCCAGCTCGTCCTGCTACGACCCCTCCTATTGTGCCTGCGAAACGTACAACTACAATTAGAAGGCATCGTAATAGAACTGAGAAAAAATATAGGGACATATGTTGAGTGTAACTCATGCATGGGCCGATTCAGCCAGTTGATGCCTGACAAGGACAGGAACAAACTGGCGAAGGCTGAACTTGTACATCACCCCATGCATCGCGTAGTTCTCGACGAACACACCGAAGATGAGCTTTTTCCGTGTGAGTCAGGATGCCTGGTCATGCAAGCATAGTGACAAGAGCCCGGCGAGGGCGCAGTTTGCCATCTCTTGACCAGAGTACGACTCCCAGTGCATGTGCATCAGTGGTGAGGCGATTGAGGTGCTCGACAAAGTTGTCGTACACACGGGTGACCTACAGGTGTGCAAACTGTGCCTGTGAACCAGAACAATGGTTACAAAGGATGATCTGTAATACACGAATAGTAAAGATTCAGGAGAGTATGTACCCATTTATGGCACCAAAGGGACCCTGCAGTAGGCCGGTCCACGGCGCCCCTGTGGTATATGTCCATGTGGTACAGACTGCTGTTGAGTAGCATCGACCGTCCAAGGGGGAAGCGCTCTAATGACCACAGCTACAGTAGGAGGAGGTAGCTTGTGAGGAAAAGGGTTGTCCTCGTCCCGTGGCAAGCGTCGTACATGCCGTGGTACGTCACAACAATTACGACTGATCCCCAGCTATAGTGCACCTCATCCCCATCGGCGATTGCCCTCGCTACTGTAGAAGCGGGCATCAACGGAGTCACTGTTGCTGTTGGTAAACAGTAACCAGCCGAACAGCCACATCAAGTATACTTTGAGGAGCCGCAGCACCTGGTACTCGTTAGCATCCAGATCCATCCGCTTGACTTGTGCACAAACATAAAAATAGTAAACCCGTCGTATATCAAAGATAGTGCATTGCTAAACAGGAAAAATAGATAGCATATGTACCCAAAACTGCGAAAGCCACCGCATGGGGGCCATGCTTCTCTCGTGCTGCAAAGACGTAGGACGCTGCTGCGGCCTCGGCTGGAAGAACCACGTCAAACCTGCCTAAAAGGTCATCACGCTAGTTGGCAGGTGCATCCGCCAGGAAGACAACCTCTCCCATGATATGCAGGCTGAGCAGCATGGTGACGCCATAAAGAGTGGGGGTCATCTCCCCAAATAGGAGGTGGAAGGTATGTGTCTCGGGTCACCATCGGTCCAGCAGAGCTTTTAGCAATGACGGGTCGAACGAGAACCATCATGACCGCTCTCGGTCATCCTGGACCTACTCGGCCTCCTCGACTGGAGTGCCATCCTCGTCGGTGGTCTCCACCATTCGCGCGGTACAAGGCTAGTATTGCTCAGCTTGCAAAGCACGAAGAAGTACATAGCATTAAATATCGTAAAAAATATGTGACATAGTTTGTACACAAACCTGTCTCTCCAGCGTGGGTCTAATCTCCAACCCATCAGGGTGTCCACGTACGGACCACCCTTAATTGGGTCTCCTTGTCCCCGCCCTTAGGATGTGGGATACGATGGCTCATGCAGTGCTGCGCATCGACATGCTGGTCCAACAGGCCCCACCAAGGTCATGAGCCATATCTGTAAATCAATTTGAAGTTAGCAATTATGACACAATTACTGGTTTAATTATTAATAGCGTAGCTCCGGGAATTTTTCAAATCATTCCTAGCCGATTTCACATATGCTATTACACCTATTTAATTCCCCGTTGGTGCGTATGTATTTATCTACCTATCTAAATAATTTTAGGTCTTAGAGTCACTGGCTAAATTCTTCCCTCTTTGTAGCTATTCTTTTTTCATAATTAGTACATCGTGATGATTTACTTACAGATATAATAGAAAGTAAATCTTAAATAATAATTAAATTAATCATAGTAAGGCATCCCTATGAGATATCTGAATTTTATTTTTATCATTTACATATTTTTATGACTCAAATGTTATTTAAATTACGTACAATTTTCGATTGTTGCCAGCCAGACCACGACCGCAGAGACTCGGGCCAGCCAGACCCCGACAGCACCGCACCCGATCCTAACCCAAACGGCGTCCCGTCCCACCAACCTCGTCTCCTCGGACTCCGCGTCCTCACCACCGCACTTCTCCTCCCTTCATTGTTTACGACCAAAACAAATCAAATCGAAATTTTAGCTCAACTTAATAACTTGTTATTCCCACCTCTCTCTCCCCCTCCGCGCTCCCCCCCCCCCTCTCCCTACGCCCGTGCGAAACCCTAGGCTCCGCCGCCCAAAACCCTGCAGCCGCCGGCGTCTCCGGTGGCGCCCGCATGGCCCCCGCCGCCGACGACCTCCCCGCCCGCAGATCCGACGCCGCCGACATCGCCGGCAACGCCTGGGACCTCGCCACGTTCCTCGAGCCGCCCGCCACCCGCAACGGCGGGGGGTTGTACATCTACCGCAACACGTTCAACCTCGTCCCCCGCTCCATCGGCGGGTGCCGCGGGGGGCTCAGGGCGCTCAAGTTCTTCGGCAACGATGTGGAGGTGCTGCCCCCGGAGGCCGGGGAACTGGACGAGCTCGAGAGTCTGCAGGTCAAGGTCTCCGCGCCTAGGGTGTCCGGGGCGCCGCTCCGCGGGATGCGGGCGCTCAAGGAGCTCGAGCTCTCCATGGTGCCGCCCAGGCCGTCCGCCTGCTCCATACTGGTCGAGATCGCCGGGCTCAAGTGCCTCACCAAGCTCATCATCTGCCACTTCTCCATTAGGTATGTACAAAACCACTAGCTTAATTGCCACTGCCCTGCCTACCTGGTTTTAATTTAACAAGAGCGCGTAAAATACTCAAATGGTTGTGGCTAGATTAGTGTTCTTGTGTCTAATTGGGCAAGTGCTACTGGTTTTTCTGTGTTTTCCAGCATAAATGCGGTTGCTTTATTTTGTAATTCCTGGTGGTATTTTGTGTTTATGTCAGTAGCATGACTCCAGGAGAAATGGATGTGTATACCAAAGCTTTAGCGGACAAGCATCTAATTGGCAATGATTGTTGGTTTGGTGGAATTTTGCCATGCTCACTAGCTTATGGTATCCATGATTGCTTTTTTCCAAGTGTTAATTTAGGTAGAGGGAATATCCAGTTCTACTTTTGGCATGCGCTCTAGCTTCTGTCATAATGCCTGCAATGTGTAATATCTCTCCTTTTTTCTTTCTGTTTTTGTAATCTCTCTACAGTAATTTGGAACGGTCATTGGTATCCGTAAGAACACTGAGCTTCCTCATCTTGAATTTGACTAGCTGTTGTGAATCGTGATGTCTGAAATACATTAGAATGTCTATGCATTGTTTGTTGTGTTTTTCTGTTTTGGCTGTGGTGGAAAATCCACAACAAAGTTGTGGAGTTTAGTATAGGTGGTTATTGTAGATTCACCTTAGTTTGTTTTAGCGCTGAAAATAAACTGGTCTCGTGGTCAGTATGCGACTGTTTAAGTGCTCAGCCACTTGAATGATCCAAAATGGTTTTCTGGTCTAATATGCAATTGTGGCTAACTGTCTATGGAAATTCTCAGTTTCTGGATTGAAAATGCTGATGTTTTGGGCCCAGTTAGATAGCATCTATACTAAATGCCCACCAGTGCTGTGCGACACAAACACAGTGATAGTTTTTTTTTTAACAAAAAATGCTGATGCCATGATGTGGTATATGTTATGCACCTCTTAATAGGTAGATTCTTGATTTAAGATAGATGTTTGATGTTTAATTAGCAAATGACAATAAAATAAGTAAATAGCATAGTTGAATAGTTATGCACACTAATACCACAACAAAAACCATCATGGTATCTGCAATAAAGAGAACAACTTCTCCGTAGGAGACAATATAAAGGAAACATTAGTTAAAGAGAGAAAACTGAAATCCAGCATTCATCTGGATCTTCGTTTAGACATGGTTTGTCAGATTGTTGCATGAAGATAATCAGAATTAAGTCGAGTGCTTCTGTAGTGCATGCTGAAAATTCTATAGTTTCCCAATATAGTCATTGGTGTGCTTTGTTGGGTGTCCTTTGTGCATCAGAGTATCGGACACTATTTAACTGCCCAATAGGTGCAACCTAAGGGTCTAACAAAAAAAACCATTCACGCCACCTTTTTCTAGAAATTTTTTTTATATCACAACGAGCATGACACAAGGATCCAAGGTGAAATGGCATGATCATATGCAACTTTCCTAGCTATGCTTTTCTTAGAACCAAATGCCATAGACAATATACAATAATAACATCATCAAGTAGTTCACCTCCCCCAAGTCTTAGTATTGTACATGTGTAATGTGTTGTTTGCACTAAAACCACTCTCATAGCCATTACTTCCTTCCAATGTTTATTGCCTACCTGTGGTGTCAAGTTATGCTATGCTTCCCTCTTTATTTTGTTCCTAGTACAGGAAAGAAAGAAAGAGAATAATAGACTAAATTATCTTATTATGTGAACTACTCTTAAGTCTAAACACATGCCATAACTCATGTCAGAATATCTTAAAATTTTACATAAACTCTTATTTTCTTATTAGTTTTGAACTATTTTAAATTTTACCTGAAATCTTATTTTCAGCTTGGCTCTATTCATTTTGTTTCTTTTAACACTCAGTTCGTTATTACCTTTAGCTCATAGAGGTAAATGTTCTTGTTGTAGACTGTTAGCACTTAGTAGAATCGGTCAACTCATTTGTCTTGGTAAACTAGCTGAATGCCCCTGCTTTGCTACAGATAACAAAAAAAATCATGTTGTTACCCTAGACCGTCGACCGGTTGTCTTTGTGCCCTATGCCACACCCTTGGCCAAGGTTGTTATGGCGTCGAGATATCGGCGATATCTCGTCGCCATATCGCCGTGGCGGACCGGAGGCTCCATGCTGTCCGGACGGCATGGAGGAGCGCCATATCCACCGTTGCCGCAGCCGGATCCGCCGCCGCCGCCACCGGATCTACTGCCTCCGCCGTCGCCGCAGCCGGATCCGCCGTCGCCGCCGCCGGATCCACTGCCTCCGCCCACGCCGCAGCCGGATCCGCGCTCGCGCCGCCTCCTGCTTCGCCGGGGAACGTGTCTTCGCCGCCTCCTCTGCGGCTGCCGCTTGGGGGCGGTGGAGAATGGCGGCGGGAAGAGGAACCGGCCGTCGGCGAGTTGGCTCGGCCTCGCCAGAGGCGGAGGAGATGGGGGAAGGAGAGAGGGAGAGAGGAGGGAGGCGGCCGAGCGGGCGAGAGGAGAGGCGGCCGTGCGGGCGAGAGGGCGAGAGGAGAGGCGGCCGAGCGGGCGAGAGGAGACTGAGCGGGCGGGCGCGGCGCCTCCACGCCAGTAAATGATTTAGGGTTTTTGCAATTTGCAACTTAGTCCTCTTCATTTCTGAAATTACAATAAAGTCCTTTTTGCTTTATATTTCTTCTGTTTAAACCCCCGGAAGTCCAATATTGTTATGGCTACTTATGCGTATGGCGTCGCCACGCCGCGCGCCATAAGCGATATTGTTGTGTGAAGGTGGTGAGGCGCCGCGCCTCGCCGCACCGCCGTAATAACCATGCCCTTGGCTTCATCGTTGCACCCGATTGAGCTCTGCTGTGGCCCGCATTACACCTCTGCACTCTGCCACCATTTTTGGCCTGCACTGCACCCTCGGCTTCACCACCTGAGCTCCGCTGTGGTCTACGTTGCATCTTCGCCGCCATGATTAGCCTGCGCCATGCCCAGGCTGCATTGCCATCGTGTCACGCCTCTAGTGGATAAATTATACCACACAGGGACTGGGATAGGTGGCCTCACGCAAGGGTGACAAAACAGTAGGGTTCCAAAATAGTATGGGAACCCTAGTTAACGCAGATAAGAAAGCTTTTGTTGATTAATTAAAAAGCATATAAAAGGGACGGTAGCCAGAAATAACTGACCTACCTAATTTTTGACAATTCTGTACCATTTATTAGAATGAAAAGTGATCACAAGCATCAATATGCTGTATTGAACTACAGTAGAGTTATCTAGGGGAGACCTATCTTTGCTACATTAAAACACGTGCATGCTCTGACCATCAGTAATATATAAAGTATAAACCTCCTAATGGGGACCAATGCTTTGAGCAACATTCTACAATAATGATTTGTAAGTAACAATAGCAAAGTGAAAGCTTGACCTGTCATATTTGTTAGTTGACTACTATGTGAGTGAAGAAAATATTCTGCATGATTGAAAGTGATCATATAATATTCTTTTACCTGGTTTAGACCAGGTTTGCATATTGTGAGTTGTGACTCATGTCCTCTTTGGTTTCATAAGCCTGCTTCAAATGAAGTAGACAACACAACCGTACCAATCTGGATGAAGGCACTCGTAAGTTGCATTTAGGATCAAGGCAGTCAGCCTAAAACTAAATGTTAGCAATGAAAACTTTTAACCTGAGGGGAGTAATAAGCCGAGAAGCAGATTTCTAATCTATAACTTCAGAAATCGGACATGATTGGTTGATTCTATACCACAGTTGTTAAAAGGCACAAATCGTGTTTTAACACACGAATAAACATTAGAATGAATACATTAGATGGGTAAACAACATTGGACAGTAAGAGCAAGTAAATGAATAACCAAGGCTAGTGTCAAAAAAAGTTAAGAATTAATGCTGCAATGCACACAGAAGAGCATAGATCTTTTTTCCAAAGAAACATGGTAGGTAAGGTATTTCAACACCGGCCTTGAGCCACCATACTACCATAGTAGGATCATCGGCCACTTTCTCTGACCATGAGCTCCAAGAAGATTAGATCGGCCACACTGGGCATTGTAAGCGCCGAGCATCATCCATGAAACTAAAGAAGAAAAAAGGAAACTACTAATGTAGTTTCGTATATCTTGCTACCTAATTGAAGTACATTTTATCATCTACACTGTGAGTAATAACTGGGAATCCATCATGAACTCATCAGAAAGCCGATCACAAATGAAACTAAGACAATCAACAGAGAACAAAACTTTAATTGTTATATAAATGAAGATTTCAATCAAATATTACAGCTAATTGACTTGTTTGGAACAAGATATGAATGAGAGAGGAGCCAGACGCGAACGCCGCAGTGGAGTTGGATCAATGGAGGAAGTGATGTAGTAGTGCAGCTCCCAGTCTGTTATGGTCTATGATCCAGGTGTGGTGGCAGCAGGTGCGTGAACAGTACCACAAACAGTTTGTGGCACTGTATGTCTGTATCGCCTGTGAACAGTACGTGGTATTGTAGTGCAGGCGAATAGTAGCCGTACGGTATTGTAGCGATGATGTCTGTTTGGATAATTTGATAGTATTGGCATTATATTGCGGATTGGGAATATAATAAGTTGTTTCTTTATTATTTGGGTTTATTTCCTTTTAGACTTATTCCATTTTTAGGGATAAGTTTCCTATTATTAGATTTCTTAGGGGCCAAGTCTAGCTATCTCTATAAAAGGGACAACACTGTACTTATTATCATCAAGCAATGAACAATCAAACAAGTTTCTAGTCTTCTTTCTCTTCAAAAATCATGTCTCCGGATCTCTCTACTACATCAGAGAAGAGCCCCGCCGGTGGCTAGATGAGGGTGAACGGCCTACTCTCGATCCTTGGACCCGTACCCAACCACTGACCACAACACGATCCTCCCACTTGCGCGACTCCCCTAGCGGTGGAGCGGTGGGTGGTTGAACAGGCACCCCATGAACCGCTCCTCTTGCTCCGGTGTTGTCCACCGCCCCGCATCCTCGCCGTGCCTGCCACGGACACACGCCGTTCAGCGCAGCCGTGCCTGAAGCATTCCTCCTATCGCCGATGAGATTGCTCGCATCGAGATCGGTTGGTGCGCATGCGTGATGTGGACCTCGCCTCACGACCCCCTCACACTCACCCTTGTTGTTGATTTAGAAATGGCTGTGGTGGGAGAGATTTGTCACTGGTGGTGGTGGGAGGGCTCACAGAGGGCGGTGTGGATGGAGGGGTCAGGCGAGGCCGGTGCCTAGGACATGGTGATGGCCGATGGGGTGATGAGAGGAGAGGAGGCGGTGGCTAGTTTTTTTGGGGGGAGGGGGGTGGGGTGGGAGATTTTTTTTGGGAGGGATGGGGCCCACATGGCAGCACTCTTGTTTCCTGGGAGAGGAGGGTGGTGGTGGGATAGCAGATGAACCACCACCAACTCCCTCTTTTTAGTAGAGATACACGATATAACATACTGTCATACTCGTCACTCGATGACTCGGAGTGCTAGTATGGACCAATTATGTGACAGTGATTTCTGTTTTGTGCTATATTGAGTTAATTATTTTCTCTTGCTCCTTTGAAGGAAAGATGATGATTTCACATTCCTTTTTTAACAATCTATAGGTACCTCCCTCCTGAGATTGGCTCCCTCAGGAAGCTCCAAGAACTTGATCTGTCTTTCAACAAGCTGAAGAACTTGCCTAACTGTATAACTGAGTTGGGTGCCCTGAAGTTCCTCAAAGTGACTAATAATAAGTTGGTGGATCTACCCTCAGGAATCTCTTCTTTAAGATGTCTTGAAAGCCTTGATGTATCAAACAACAGATTGACTTCCCTTGGATCTGTTAAATTCGTTTCTATGCTTACACTGCAGTATTTAAACCTTCGGGTATATTTCTGAACAGAAGCCTTGCTTTCCACCTATTCCTTTTGAATTAACAACATCTTCTAATATACCATTTAATTGGCTTTTCGTGTGAACTGGTTGGTATATCATTGGTAAACACTTGCATGATAGTTTCCTAATTTATTTTCTATGTTTTGATTGTGTCGACATCTGTTCCATTGTATTTGCCAGTGTTGGTTCTGATCTTCAAGGTGTCAATTTATATGTGTTTTTCTTTGCTTTGGCGTTGATTCTATGGCATTCGTTTACTTTTGGAACCAAACGATCAAAATTTTCAGAACCAGAGAAACAGTTATGTTTGCAGAGATGTGTGTGCCACTTTTGAGGAAAGGACTAGCAATGGGTTCCACATTATGCCTTTCATTTTGCAAGTTTTTGCTGTTATCCTTGAAAATATAATGAAAAAAAATGTAAGGGTGGGAGTGTGTCTGGAACCAGAAAACACTTGTGGGGGAGGTGTTTGGCAAACAAAAAAGTTGTGGAGGTGTTGGGTTTTATAAAAACATTAGCAATTAATTTGCGTTGTTTTTTATGAAAGAATTTCTGGACTTGATCATTTATGCTATTAATGATTGCATTGTGGATATTTTTCTTATGTCTTTTTATGTCTTCTGGTGCTTAGAAATTTGAATATCGGATCCTGACAAATTCTTTTCTATTTCAAGTTTAATAGGCTTTCCCATTCTTATGTGATTCCCTCATGGATATGCTGCGACACGAGGGGAAATGGTGAAAATGCTTTGAAGGGTGACAAGGTACAATATGCAGGTATCGCACGCACCAACAGTTCAGCAGAACCTAAATCTGTGAGTCGCTCTTGCAATGGTGTGCTTTCATGCTCACACCCAGAAACATCCCCAAATTTAAAAGCTCATTCCACACAGAAAATGAAGAAGGGCTGGAAGCGGCGGGATTGCCTGCAACAACAAGCTCGCCAGGAGCGCTTAGACTCAAGCAGGAGCAAGTTCAATGAAAATTACATTGATGAAATGTCTGTGAACATGACCGAAGATGAATGCCCTTCTAGTTTGCATGATATGGCAAACAAGCCAGAGATGAAAGGCATTGATGAAGAAACTTCAGTGCAGGATTTGTTGAAAGAAACAAGTCCTATACCTGAGGACCTGTCTTGTATATTTGATGATGACTCGGGTGGGCTTATAAATGACAGTGGCATGATGCTACAGGACCACTATGATGAGGAGAAACCTGGAATTAATATGAGAAGTTACCATGGCAACAGATCTTGTGTCAGCACTGACCCTGCTTGTTTGAGCAAGAGCAGGATCCGTAGTGTTGAAAATGAACTAGAGGATACTGCTTCATCAGCCTGCAATGTCGCTGAAGTTGTTGAAGAGAACCCTTCAGAGACATCCAAGTTTACATCGAAATCTAAAAGGCACCCTGATATGGACAGCAATCCCAAACCTAGCAAATGCCCTAGACCAATTGATGAATGCTCAAAGATATCCTATAAGTACAGTGTGGAATCATTTTGCAGCATAGATGACCATCTACCAGATGGCTTTTATGATGCAGGGCGAGATATGCCCTTCATGCCATTAGAGGAGTATGAACGGAGTCTTGGACTATATGCACGTGAAGTTATTCTTTTGGACAGGTTAGTGCACATTCCTGTCCATAGTTTGGTGATCTGCATTTTGCATATGTTTTATGTTCTAACTATTTTGTGGGTTTTACTTAGAGAACAAGATGAAGAATTGGATGCAATAGCTTCTTCAGCGCAACTATTGTTATCTAGTTTGAAGAGACCAAGCTTTTCCAAAATGGATGAAGATGCAGGCCATGACTTACTAAGAGCATCAGTGCTTGCTTTGTTTGTTTCTGACTGCTTTGGAGGTTGTGATCGAAGTGCTTCTCTTAGGAGAACACGGAGGGCTATTGTTAGCCTGAGGAAGGAGCAACCTTTCATTTGTACTTGTTCTGCTGGAAGCATTTGTGGCAGCAATGAAGCATCTAAGCAGATCGATACTCTTTCTGGGCACTTTGATTTCACTCGTCTGTGTGATAAATCGATACATATCATCAAGGAAAGGAGAAATTCAGGTATCGTACCAATAGGGGCACTGCAATTCGGTGTTTGTAGGCACCGAGCTGTCCTAATGAAGGTAATTCCCTTGTTCTCTTATTCAAACATATATTCTGTGTGTGCCCTTTGACATTGCAACCATTTCTATTGCAGTACTTGTGCGATCGGGCGGATCCTCCAATTCCTTGTGAGCTTGTGAGGGGGCATCTTGACTACACACCACATGCTTGGAATGTTGTTCCTGTTAGAAAAGGGGGCGTCTGGGTAAGGATGATTGTTGATGCGTGTTACCCCACCAACATAAAGGAAGAGACAGATCCAGAGTGCTTCTGTAGGTGAGCAGCATGCCCCCCCCCCCCCCTGTATCCCCTATCTCAATTTGTTGTAATTTTTCTTTTTCTTTTTTGCTGTTTTGTTTAACTTGAATTCATGTTGGCAAACTAGGTTGCACCATGCTGATTCTGTAATGTTGTCAATATTGAGTTATGTCAGACCTGGGAGCAACACTTCTGGATCCTTTGTGTAAATTGCACTAGTCTAGGATCGGCTAGTGCACACAGTGAACAACAAAGATAAATATCAATTATAATGACATTTATTAAATAAATATGGGCCTGAAGACACTGCATGGTGGCTAACCGGCTTCCCGGCGCGGTGGTACATGAGACCCTAGGGTCGCCGGTGCTCTGACGAGCGGCGGTGGATGGCGAGGCGTAAAAGAGCAAGGCTAGCCCCACAAGGAGTCCATTCCTACCTGGCGCGAAGCTTGGGAGGGGACGGAGGTGGCCGGTGGCGAGGAGCGGCGGCGGCGACGCGTGGGCTTTGGCAAAGATAGAGCTTTGATGGTCCTCTTTGATAGCAGAGGGGTGGACGAGGTCGACGGAGGTGCTGCGAAGCCGGAGGTGGCGACGGAGTAGCTTGGTTCGGTCGAAGAAGCTCGTTGGAGATCGCCGGAGCTCGCAGGGAGGAGAACGCTGTGGGAGGGCCTCGGGGTTCGAGAGAGGGAGATGAGGCGAGGGGGTGGAGGTATGGTTCTAGGGGGTGCTACCGGAAAGGGGCTTAAATAGGGTCGCAGAGGGGGCACGGTGTGGGGATTGCTTGCCGGTGATTGTGGCAGTGGAAATGGTGGAGGGGAGAGAAAGGAAAGGCGCGGGCGCGAGAAGGAAAGGAATCGTGCGTGGGTCGCACGGGAGAATAGAAGAAAAAGGAAAGGAAATCCCAGGTCGGAGGCGAGGTCGCGGTGAGCCGGTGATGATGGCATGGCGGTGGCGGTGGCGGTGGCGTTGAGAGGTAGAAGGGAGGCGAGGAAGAAGAAAGGAGGGAGGGAGAAGCTGACCAGTGGGGCTCGGTTGGTGGTGAGAGAGGCGGGGCAGGCTAGGCTGGGAGATGGGCCGTGACGCAAGTTGGTGAAAAATGGGCTGAGCTCAGGAGGCAGAGGGAGATTTGCTTGAGGAATTTTTGGAGAATTATGTTATGAATCGCGCATGTATTCATCATGTGGCCAAAGGGCCAATATATATATACATGTACAGGTGGCATATATGCAAGAAACCCCTTATACAATGGGGTAAATACACAGTTATATAATAAACATCTAACACCCCCCCTCAAACTTATGGTGGATCAACAACATGAAGTTTGGAGAGATGAAAACAGTGCTGAGCCCTGGTTTGTGCCTTTGTGAAGAAATCTGCCAACTGAAACTCGGAAGGCACATACTGAAGAGTAACAATCTGGTCTTGCACCTGTGTCCGCATGTAGGAAGCATCAACACCAATATGCTTGGTAAGCTCATGCTTCACCGGATCTTTAGCAATGCTAATAGCACCTGTACTGTCAGACAAAAGAGGAGTCGGTGCAGAAACAGAAATACCAAAGTCCTGAAGTAACCACCGTAGCCAAGTAACCTCCGCAGTCAACAAAGCCATAGCTCGCAACTCAGCCTCAGCACTCGAACGAGAAATTGCTGTCTGCTTCTTAGTCTTCCAAGCAATGAGAGAACCACCAAGAAAAACACAATAAGCAGAGAGAGATCGGCGATCAGAGGGATCACTGGCCCAGGTGGCATCAGAATATGCCTAGAGCTGTAAAGAGCTGGAGCGAGGGAAAAAGAGACGACGAGAGATAGTTCCACGAAGATATCGTAGAACACGCAGAAGATGACTATAGTGGAGCTGAGTGGGAGCAGAAACAAACTGACTCAAGATATGCACGGGGTACGAAATGTCAGGGCGAGTGACGCCAAGATAAACAAGGCTCTCAACAAGATGACGATAGCGAGTAGAATCAGCAAGAGGCTCACCATCCGTGGGACGAAGATGAACATTAAGCTCCATGGGAGTCTCAGCTGTCCGCTGATCAGTAAGAGAGGCACGATCAAGAAGATCCTGAATATACTTTTCTTGGGACAGATAGAAACCCTCAGGAGTAGAAATAACCTCAATCCCAAGAAAGTAACGAAGAGGACCGAGATCAGACATAAGAAACTGCTCATGAAGCCGCTCCTTGACAAAAGTGATATACTGAGGATCATCTCCAGTAATGATCATATCATCAACATACAAAAGGAGAAGCGT
The DNA here is from genome assembly GCA_017311315.1 of Dendrocalamus latiflorus. Classification (NCBI taxonomy): domain Eukaryota; kingdom Viridiplantae; phylum Streptophyta; class Magnoliopsida; order Poales; family Poaceae; genus Dendrocalamus; species Dendrocalamus latiflorus. The sequence goes on along the minus strand of CM029632.1, from coordinate 30,318,831 downwards.
CCGACCACGAGATGAAGTGTGGATAAAAAGAGCAGGATCATGAGCACTCGCCGAAACACCAGCTGCAGTGACAACAGAGGAGAAACGATCAAACCAGGCACGAGGAGCTTGCTTGAGGCCATAGAGAGATCGGCGAAGACGACAAACCATACCCTCAGGAACAGAATACCCAAGGGGTGGCTGCATGTAGACCTCCTCACGCAACTCGCCATTGAGAAATGCATTCTTGACGTCCAACTGAGAGATAGACCACTGTCGAACAGAGGCCACAGCAAGAAGAGTGCGAACGGTGGTCATGTGAGCGACATGAGCAAAAGTCTCATCATAGTCACGACCATGCTCCTGCTGAAAACCACGCGCTACAAGACGAGCCTTGTAACGCTCAAGAGAACCATCAGAGCGAGTCTTAACCTTATAGACCCACTTGCACGTGATAGGAGTAACACGCGCAGGAAGGGGAACAAGATCCCACGTGCCAGTACGCTCAAGGGCAGCGATCTCCTCCGCCATCGCATGCTGCCACTCCTCATGAACAACAGCATCACGATAAGAAGTCGGTTCGGCAAGAGCTGTGGCAGCAAAACCAAAACGCTCAGGAGGCCGAATAGACTGGCGATCGCGAAGACTATAACGAGTAGCCGAAGAAGATGACCCGTCAGAAGGAGAGGGCATATCAGAAGGAACCTCAACTCGTGGGCGACGAGTATAGTAGAGAGGATAAGAAAGAACAAGATCAGGAGCAGCCTCGGGAGAGGATGCCGGTGGTGAAGAAGGTACTGACTGAGAAGGAGGTACCGGGGAGACCAAAGGCTGTGGTGGAGTGGTGACTATAGGACTGGAAGGAAAAGTCAGAAATGAAAGCGGCTCAACGACAGATGCTGAAGTGGAGGAAGGAGACGGACGAGGATAGAAAGGACGAGACTCATCAAAAGTAACATCCCGAGAAATCCGCATCCGTCGGGCAACAGGATCCCAACAACGATATCCCTTGTGCTCAGCACTGTAGCCCAGAAAAACACACTCAACTGACTGAGCGGTCAGTTTGGTGCGCTCACGAGGTGCAAGAAGAACATAGCACACACACCCAAACAGGCGAAGTCTGGAATAATCAGGAGTCTGACCACAAAGACGCTCAACTGGAATCCCACCCTGCAGAGCAGAGGAGGGCTGAATGTTGATCAAGAAAGTGGCAGTAGAAACAGCCTCAGCCCAAAAATGTGGTGGAACAGCGGAAGCAATCATGAGAGCACGAGCTGTCTCAAGAAGATGACGATGCTTACGCTCAGCCGCACCGTTCTGAGCATGAGCACCTGGACAAGAAAACTGAGAGAGAGTCCCCTGCTCAGCAAGAAAGCCACGAAGTACTCCCGACAAGTACTCTCCAGCGGAATCAGCGCGAAAAACGCGAATAGGAGAGTCAAACTGAGTGCGAATCATGGTGGCAAAGGCCTTGTAGATAGATAAAACCTCACTACGAGATGACATAAAATATATCCATGTATGGCGAGAAAAATCATCAATAAAAATGATATAATATCGATGACCTCCTTTCGAAACAAAAGGAGTTGGTCCCCATACATCAGAATGAACAAGATCAAAAGGACGCTGAGACACTGACTCACTAGAAGGATAAGGGAGTTGAAGCTGTTTGCCAAGCTTACAACCCTGACAATGTAGAGAAGCATCACCAGACACAGACCCTAAAAGACCTCGACGAAGTAAAGAAGCCATGCGGGAACCACAAAGATGTCCTAAGCGATGATGCCACTGAGCAAACGAAGCGGTGGAGGCTGCAGCAGCTGCAGAGGTGGAAGCGAGAAGACTGACTGGGGCAGCGGAAGGAAGGCGAAGCCAGTCAAGCTCCCAAAGCCGTTGGGAGTCACGGCGGCGAGGGCCAGTACCAACCAGAGTCCCCGTGCGACGATCCTGAACACAACAAGAGTCAGAGTCGAAAATAACACGACAACCATAATCAGTGAGCTGGTCAGCAGATATGAGCTGCATGGTTAGTTTTGGAACATGAGACACAACAGGAACATGAAAAGATGAATTTGAAAGAGTGCCTCGTCCTGTGACAGAAAGAGAGGTACCATCTGCTGTGTGGACAGTGATAGGAGCAGCTAAGGGACTAATGGAAGACAGGTGGAATCAGATGTCATATGAAAAGAAGCACCAGAATCAAGAATCCAAGGTGATGTACCTGAGGAAGGAGAAGTAGAAGGTGGTCTCTCACCGGAAGACTGAGCAGCAGAACCAGCAGAACCAGACGATGCAGAAGCAAGCATGCGGCCTAACAATGTGAGAAGCTGCTGAGTGTCAGGGGTACCAGAACTCGGCTGAGAGGAGGAACCTCCAGTGCTCTGCGGAGGACGAGCACCACGACGAAGATCCTTCTTCTTCTTGTAGCAAAACTGTTCCACATGTCCATCCTTGTTGCAATATGTGCAGTGAAGACCCTTACCAACAGCAGCTGTCGCTGGTGTAGGCACAACTGGGGAAGAAGTAACTAAAGGCACAGCGGGTGTAGAAGCCGGAGAAGCGACCAACACCGAAGGAACTGATGATGATGACGATAGCAAACCCGCTCCACGAAGTCGAATCTCAGTACGAACAGCTGTAAGGGCCTCCAATAAAGTCACACGAGGATGACGAGCCAACAACTGAGCACGAGTCTGCTCAAACTCAGACCGGAGACGTGTCAAAAAATCGTAGATGCGGCGAAGCTCCATGTGAGACTGCTGACGCTGACAACACTGACAGGTGCGGCAAACATCTGGCCCCAAAGAGTCGATCTGACGCCATATCGCAGACAACTGAGCATAGAACTCATCCACAGTGGCATCTCCCTGCTGCAGCGACTGCTCCTGTCGCACAACAGCAAGGTACAAGGAATCACCAGATGGCTCGTAGCGACTGCGTAGATGCGTCCACATCACATGTGCGGAAGCCAGTCCAACAATATCACCAGTGAGATGCACCTCCATGCTAGCAACCAAGATAGCAGAGGCACGAGCATCTTCATCAATCCATGTCTTGTAAGCAGCATACTGAGTCTGAAAAGTCTCCATGGCATCCTCAAAAGCCTCAGACGCCTTTGTACGAGCATCTTCGGAAGCATCCTTCGGGAGAACAGGCTCAACAGGTGGAGTAGGACGAGGCGGACGAGGCAACTCGCCCGTAAGAAACTCCCAAAGGCGCTGACCACGCATGTGGATGCGCATGTGCTGAAACCAGTCCCGATAATTGAGACCATCGAAGATCACCGGGCAACGAGGAATAGAAACGGTGCCTGCAAAAGAAGACATTTTTTTTGGCCTTTTTTTCTTTTTTTTCTTTTTTTTTTTGCTTTTTTTTCTTCTCTCGGTCGGTTTACAATCCAACAGAGTCCTACTCTAACAGGCCGACCCACAGAGCCACCTTGCGCCGAAAACAGAGCGGAGACCCCGAGCGAGACTGGCGACCTCGGGCGGAGCGGCGAGCGGGCGTCCTCAGGCGAAAGAACCGGAGGGGCAACTCCGGCAGCTGCAGCCTCGGGTGCGAAAGGCGGCTCCGGCGGCGGCGCGACGGCTTCGGGCAGGACGCCTGCGGGGTCGGTGAGCGAGAGGCGACTCCGGCGGCGGCGCGACGGCCTCGGGCGGAACGCCTGCGGGGTCGGCGACGGCAGGCGCCTGCGGGATCGGCGACAGCAGGCGCCGATGGGTTCGGCGACAGCGGGTGCCGACGGGTCGCACGCGCCGGCGAAGAAGACGGCTGATCCGAGCAGTAGCACTGGCGAGGAAGATGCCGGCCCAACGTCCCAGATCCCAGATCCGATCGATCTGGACAAGAAGAGCCCGAACGGCAGATGGCAGTGCGGCGACAACGGCAACAAGTTGCGGTGAAAGAGCGGCGGTAGGGGCGGGCAAAACCGACGGCGGTAGGGGTTGGAGAAAGAACCAGTAGCCCAAAAGCCACGAAAAACCATAACCCTAAATTTGGCTCTGATACCATGTTATGAATAGCGCATGTATTCATCATGTGGCCAAAGGGCCAATATATATATACATGTACAAGTGGTATATATGCAAGAAACCCCTTATACAATGGGGTAAATACACAGTTATATAATACACATTTAACAAATTACAGTACCTTTTTTATTTTCGAAATACCAGGAAATCTAATAAAGGCTTTGAAAATAGTAAATAGAGTCCAAAAATTCTAGAAAAATTCACAGAAATTCTTGAGGCTATTTTGAACTTAGGAAAATTATTTCCAACTTAAAGTTAGTTTTTATTTTTATGCATAAATTATTTTAATTTTTAGAAAAAGGAAAAACCTTGTTAAAATGCATAAAATCTGGGAAAAACTCAGGAAAACCAATTAAACACTTATTTTTATCTTTTACTTTACTTTAATTAATTTATTATTTTTTTGAAATAAAGGCCTGGGCTGTTACAAGTTAGCACTGTTTCAGTGTTATGCCTGTTTTGTGTCAGGTGAAAATCATGGCCTACAAATTCCGCATGACATTTCCTAGTGCAGCTAACTTCAAGGTTTTGCAGCTTATTTATATCTTACATAATCTAGCTTGTGATTTAAATCGAAAAAGGTCAACATGTGAAATTGATTAAAACTACAACCTTGTGTTTCTAATATACAAAGCCAGATATTGCACGACGTTGTATAATATATAGCTGTCACGCTATGTTAGTACACATATCTTTGTCATGCTGTATTGGTATGATATTGTATGTCTGTGTTGGTGGCTTGGTGCAACCAAGTTGCCAATACCATCTTTACGGAATTTTCAAAAGTTTGACCTGTCCACTTATTCATCTGCCAGCACAAATTTCATTTAGTTAATTTCCAATAGTTCAGAATAGTAGGCCTTTTCTTTCATTTTCAATTATTGATTTTGCTAGTTGATACTCTTTTGATCTTCTATTATTTTGTTCACTTGATGGTAGGGGGTCTTATCTGCTGATCCAGTGTTGCATGTATTTTAGTCGTGCTGTTTCAGTGAGGCATTGAAAACAAGTACACATTCTACATGCTGGTTCTTTCTGAATCCAACATTGTCACCCTAAGTTTGATTAACACATTATCTACATGTGATTTCAGGTATGTTCCGCTTAGTCGACTTCACGTTGCACTTGATGATCAGGGCTATACACCTCGGTGTTCCTTCCCTTCTGTCTCACTATGCAAAGAAATTGAAGCTACAGCTTCTAGTGCTGTCTACCACTGCAAAATTGGTGCTCTTGATGCTGCAGCGAAGGTTTCTGTTCTCTTCTATTTAATTTCTTTGGTGCCTTTTACTTTGTCTCATTTTGTTTGATGGAGTTACTTGACATTGTCATCAAATGCAGATACGGTACCTAGATACCCGTTGGGCTTCTAATGATGAAGTTAAAAATTTTGAAAACAAGCTTATTGGGGAAGTAAGAATGCTGAGTGCTCTAAGGAAGCACAGATCCATAGTGGACATATACGGTCACCAACTTTCTTCTAAATGGGTTCAAGCTGATAGTGATAAAGAGTACAGGGTATTGCAGTCTATAATTCTAATGGAGTATGTGAAAGGAGGTTCTCTAAAGGTAAATTCATTTGTCATGTTTATTAGATTTCATGTATTCGTTAAACATCTTCATTGTTTAGATGTTCTCGCTGATAACTGGACCTGTTATTCTCTCCTTAGGGCTATTTGACGAAACTATTGAAAGAGGGCAAGAAGCATGTACCTATTGACTTAGCATTTTACATTGCTCGAGAAGTTGCTTGTGCATTGTTGGAGCTGCACAAGAAGCTAGTTATTCACCGGGATATAAAAAGTGAGAATGTTTTGGTTGATCTGGATTCGAAGAGAAGTCATGGCACACCAGTAGTCAAACTCTCTGATTTTGACAGATCCATTCCTTTGCATGCTCTGTCCCATACATGCTGTATAGCTCACCTTGGCACATATCCACCCAATGTTTGTGTTGGGACACCTTGTTGGATGGCTCCAGAGGTTTTTCAGGCCATGCATGAAAAAAACCAATATGGACTGGTAAACATTTTTTTGGGAAGTTGTGCTTTCTTTTTGTTCTCAGCACATGTTTAATAGTAGTTTTTGACTTTTGAATGCCTGCCAGCTGAGGAAACTGTTTGACATTTGCGATCTCAATCATCTGCATTGTAAATAGTCTAGCTATGTTTTTGCTGTGTATATCAACCAATATTCGGTAATTTTCATAGTTTTTTGAGTGACACATCAATTTTCTTCATTTCTTGCAGTAGCAAATCTTTCGTGTTCATACTTCTTTTTTGTGGAGAACCATTCTTGACACTTCAAATATTACTCTGACCGTTGGAGCTATCCTCTGTGTGTATGCATGCATATTGGTATCCAGTGTAAATCCACTTGGATTTAGTAAATTAAGATCCACTTAAATTGATAAACTATGTTAATATCAACAAATAGGCCCTTAGCTACCTAGTAGAGTATGTTAATCAAATATCCCCCCCCCCCCCCAAAGGATCGATTGGTGCGAGTAAATATTTCTTTGATGCAGGAAGTAGATATCTGGTCATTTGGATGTTTTTTATTGGAGATGCTTACGCTTCGGATACCCTACCAGGGTCTACCTGATTCAGAAATATATGATCTCATAAAGGTAAACCCATTACATCAGAATCAAGTTCTTGTTTTTGCAGTTGCTAGTGGCTAATAAAACATATAACCATCTTCTGAGTTCTCTGTCATCAGAGGAAGAAACAGAGGCCAAGGCTAACTCAAGAATTAGAAGCATTCTGGACATTGGACGAGCCAATTACGAGGCTGAAGTTGGGGATCACATCTGGTGCTCATGCAGAGAAACTAAGACTTCTAATAGATCTCTTCTACCAGTGCACCGGAGGAATCGCATCCAAGCGCCCCAAAGCTGAGCAAATTTACAATTCGCTGTGCTCCCTACCCACATGTTATGACATGAGGTGAATCTGTGGATCCTGAATCAGAAACCTGATGGTGAGGCAGGCAGCCATATCGGCCTAGGTCACTAGGCCAGAACAGGTAAACTGAGCGGCTATAGCACGTCACCAGATTTTGCCAATTTGGGCCGGTTTGAAGTTACAGTTCATTTTACTGCTCTTGGTCTTCGGGTGGTGGCAAGGCAGAACACGGGAAGTCGAACCAAGAGGACGGCAACTTTGGTCGCTGGATCTCCTCCTGAGTATTCAGTCAGTTTTGTAGCAGCTCTGCATCCCAGCTCACCTGATGTAGCAGTCTTCTTCTGATCACGTGTTTTTGTGTGTGTCATGCCATTTTTTTATTTTCATTATTGCCATTATTATTTGATGGCGTCTAAGTTATTAATTTAGGTCATTCACAGCCCAAGGCATCTGTCTGCTGCATGCCTGCATATGGCTTCTTTATTTGTATAATGTTACGTGCAAGTGTCGGTCCATCCGTGATCCATGTAACCCTCGATTTTTAAGTTATGTAACAAACGGATACTATTTGTTTCACGAGGCTATTTATTCTTATTTCCCTGCCATTTCTGCAGCAGCTCTATGGAAAACTACCATTCGTACCACGTAACAAACACTGTACTTAGCGGTATTATGTGTTCACAAGTAGACAGTTTCTTAGCCCTGTATATACGGTCATTATTCATTGAGCGCAAACTGTTCAGTTATGCAACAGATCTTATTTTCACGAGGTTATTTATGCAGATTTGCGCGGCCGTTTCTGCAACACTTGTTGGAAACTTGAAAGTTGTACATGTAGTCTTGTACCACATTTACAACCATACTTGGTACACTTACAAGCCGACAAGTGTTTCTTCGACGTGTATTCAAACTCTTACAATTCCCTTTTTTAATGCCAGTCCATTGGAAGGTAAACATGAATAATAAACAGCCTAAGTTACAGTGCTTGTTATAATTTCTGAACACACTGAGGTTCCTGTTCCGATCGGAAGAACTTGTCAGGAATTAAACAACGGGCTCGGGAAGTAAAAACGCCTCAAAATTCAAACCATTTGAATTCTTTTTGAGTTTTTGATTGAATTCCCAAGAACTTTCCCAATTTGACAATTCCTCCCAAATCCCTGCTTTCCCTCTTTGATTCCCACCTCCTCTATTTGTTGGCGCCCATGGAAACCCGCCTCCCACCACTGCCCCTTCTGTTCATCCCCTCCACGCGGGCGGCCGGCCGCTGTGCCTAAAATTGCGGCCATGCATACTCCATGCGTTCACGCGTTCAAGCTGTCTGCAAGGCCCCACTGGCCAGTTGCCCATCTCTCTGCCCTCTCCCTCGCTTCGCGCGTTGTTTGACTCAAGCTCGCTTCCGCCATAGCTCAGTTTCTCTCCCACCCGACGCACACTCCCGCCGTACCAGAAGCCGTCAGCACTTGCCAAACCTTGCAGAGGCCATGCGCTACTTTGCCTACGCTTCCACTCCCTTGGCAGAGCCCCCGCTTTCTCCCTATTCCACACGCCGGTGTCGCCCGAGCCGCTCCACTGCTCCCACCACCTCATTTTGATGCAAATACGCATATACCTTGCGCTTTTCAATTAAAAATACTATTTAACTGAAAAAAATTATTAAGCCGTATTAAAAATTACCAAGTGAACTTTGTTACTACTGATTCTTTAATTATTATACTTGAAGAGGCAGAGCTATAATTTTATTTAAATATACGTAGCAATGAGCCACGCGGATGTACAGACCAAGGAGCAAGGATGAACTCATGGGAGGACTCGGCACCAGGGAACCAACCAAAAAATAGCACATGTTGAACTCCACAGATCAGCAACCCTACATGAAGTCTAAAAACAAGACCTTGCGTGTTAGCTTCTGACCAGACCTAAGTCATGCATGCGTTTTCTAGCCAGCCAAACATACGTGACTTGAATCAGCAGAGCCTCATTAAGTGGCCATGCAATTTATTAGTTTGTTTAGGAAAAGAGATTAATTAAGAGTTGTAATCCGGTTTGCTTGGCTGACTTAGAGTTGAATTCGGACCTGGGCCGAACCGATTTGAAAAAGCCCACCAAGTTATACGTGGACGTATCAGGTTGGCCGCCGTATATGTACGCCGGTCTTCATAAAAAAATGGGGAGACACACGGCTAGAAGATTGAGGACAGTACGAGCGACGAGATATGAGATGAACACAATTTTGCATATTCTTTGAGTTTTGTTTAGCCAATTAAATTTAATAGAAATTTTAAGAGTTCTTGCAAATTGAAATCGTTCAACTTTTTCGCTGAGAATTAGAAGCGCGATAGAGCTTTCACTTGGTGGTCATAAAGTTCGACGCGTGTGATCTTGCGAATTAAGGAGCATTCATTCTTGCATTGGCAATAGAGGATCGTTATGATTCGAGAGGCTACACGTAAATATCTTGATCCTACGTCGAGAAGATCAGACGACGCCGTATCACATCTCGCCCTTAAAGCCCAATTGGCTTCACTGAGATCACTGCGCCGCACTCAAGCTCACAACCAAACCAACCAATCGAGCTTTCTTTCACCACAACCCCTCTGCCCTTCTCCCCTGAGCCCGGTAAGCCCTAAACGCCATCTCCTTCCTTCCTCAAAATAAACTCGATTGCATTCGGTCATAGCACCACCTCTGCAGCCCAAACTCAGTGGTGAACTCTCTTGAACAAGAGCATTTCCCAACTGATCTGGCACCGTGAGCCTCCGCCGGCCATGAAGCCCTTTCCCGTGGACAGCTCTCTTGGGAGCTCCTTAACCCAAATAGCCACCACCCTTGTGTTTCTTGTAAACCCTAGATGGTTGAACCACTTCTTTCCTCGCTAGAAGACCACCGGAATAGCTCCTTGTTGTAGTTAAAGACGCCACCTTCTCTCCTGCTGTCGGCCGCCACCACCTATGCTCCCACCTCCCAAGACCCAAAAATGGGTTCCCCATTCTCTAAGAAACCCAACCATGCCCTTTTGGCCACCGATAGGCCTCACCGGGGCTAAGTCCTGGAGACCCGCCGCTCTCTGTTTTCCACCGGGAGGTAAGGCCAAAGGTAGACGAAGGCCTTGGGTGCGACGTGGCCGCTTCGTGACCGTCTGTGTGCCTTCGATCAACAACTGAGCTCTCACGTGCGTGCATAGCCAGGCCGAAACGGCTGCTCACTACTGGGTTGAATCGACCGGCCCACCTGGCCATTTGGTTTAATCTTTATCCTGCTCACGCACTGTTCCTTTTGGGTCGACCCAACATTATAGCTGTTGTAGCTACACTGTTCACGAAGCTCTAAAATTCCTAAAATGCACTATTTTGACGCCGTGAACCCATTTCTGACGTCCATTCCACCAAATCAAGCTCCTTTGAAATCCAAGCCAAGCCCATTTGGTTTTTAGTGCATTTTACTCCTTTTTATTTTATTTATTTTCCTAGTTTGATTAGCTTTAAATGCGGACTTATGTTATTTTATGTGTTTGCGTTAGTTCCTGAGTATTCCGAGGCGACAGTGCAAGGACTAGATCTAGGCGTCGAAGTTTACGAGACAGTTGAGTTTGTCGAACAACAAGGCAAGTTATAAGTTTTTTATCATATCGAATCCCATGAAATTTAATTATTCAAATACAATAATTGCATTATTGTTATTTACGTAATATTATTTAGTTAAAATAAATGTTCAGAATGACATGCAAATTAGTTATATCCTACCACTGAAAATGCCCTGTTTAATTTGAGGCCATATTCACCTTGACAACCATAGTACTATTTAATTATTGTATAAATAATTGTAGTTTAGCTCATTCAAAATTTTGTACTATTAAGTGACTTGGCATTTGGCCGGTAGATTTATTTAAATGGTTCTAGGGTAAGGAAGAATCGTGATAAGCCACTAGATGGTTGGAGTCCACGTTCTTACCCTAAGGTGGAGGCTTGAGTAGTTGTGCAACCTCAAGGTGAAAAATAAGGAGTAGAATCTTATGCTGAGTAAAGGATACAGAAATCGTTCAACCACAAGTATTGATTTATCAATCCTGGTCTAGTAGCTGCTCAACTCGATTAAATATCTACAAGAGGTGTGATATGAAAATTGTAAAACCATACTTAATAACGATAGATCCACACGAATCGGGCGGGTGTGTTCCATCTAGGCCAGTGGATACCCGAGTTTGTGTGGTACATAACCTACCGGGTAGAGGCTATATAAAAAGATGAGCAGTAAAACAACCTTATTTTCTTAACTCAGTCATGTGGGTTAAGAAATCTTGTGGGTAAAGTTGGGCAACTCTACAGAGTGAAATAAATAGCATTCGAATACACTGTGCTTCCGGTTAATGGAGTTGTATTTAATGGGTGATTCCAACGGCAAGGCATAAGTAGATTTCTTTATGTTTAATCTGAGTAATATGAGAAATCAACTGTTAAAACCCCCCCTTATTCTTAAAAAGTTGTAGCTTGTTTATTTCATGTTTAAAACTATTTACAAATAAAATTACATCCACCCTCATTAATAAAATCGCTATATTCCCATCCTTTAACAACCCTGGCAAATAGTTAAATTGGGATTTAGTCTTGTGATTTGCTGGGGTACAGTTGTACTCATTACTTGCTAAACAATAAACAGAAGATCAATGGAACAACGATGAACAACCTATTAACGAGGAACCAGAAAAGCCCTTCTGCATCGATGATCAGTGGTTCTAGATCTTAGCCTCACTCGAGTTTGCCTATGGAGTTTCTTTTATGATGTAAGATAACTTTGGGCTGGTTGCCCGCTGCGTCCAAAATTAGGCTGTTAAGCCAATAAAGTTTGGTTCTTGTTTGTAAGTATGTGTTGAGCTAATACTCTTTCATGTACAGTACTCCGTAACTGAACAGTTCTAGGAAGTTATGGGAATTGCTAACTCTTCCAGAAATGAGGGTGTTACAGGAAGCCCTGGCTTTGACTAGAGTACTGCATAGACCAAACGTGAAACCATAGTTGTGCTACAAAAAATTGTTAAAAATATATGATTTGCCTTCTCGAGTTCGAATTGTCTGCAAGCTAAGACAAGATTGGTATTTACTTCCTGTCGAGAGCAGAGACTACGGGTTTATTCATATTTGTTGTGGCTGATGGTTTTTGGTGGTGACTGATTTTTGGCTAAAAATGAATAGTATTAGTTGAAAGAGTGGCTTTAGAAATAGGGGCGAGCGGTGGGAAAAATAAGGAAGAGATGAGTGCGCAAGGCGGGAGCGAGAGATGTGTGGTGCGTGATGTGTTTGTGACACTTTGTCTTATCCCCGGAATAAGATGAGAATGAGAGAAGTGCGGGGGCTGCTTCAGAAAACTTGATGTTCATATTGACTTATGATTTTTTTTTCAAACAAAAATTAGAAGTGGAGTCAATATATGGTGGTGATCGGTTCGGCTGAAAGCCTCATGGCTTATGGCTGAAAACACTGTAGCTGGCTGAAAAAAGCACTGTAGCCGACATAGGCTTATTTACCATAATTAAATTTAAAAAATTTAAAAATAGAAAAAACATATTAGCCCATCACGTATAATGTAAACAAATACGAGGAAAAAAAGAACCGGTAAAAAAAAACTAAAAAAAAGCCAAAAGTTCAGAAAAAGACAAAATTTATGAATAGTGTAAAAATAAGCTGAAGCTAGAAGCTGAAGCCATATTGATCAGGGTACGGAGTTTGTCTCCACCGCGTGCCACGAGAAGGCCACGTTTCCCTCTCCTATCTTTGCCATGTGAAGCATCGCATTTCCGGAATCGTTTTGACTTTGCGCTGATTGGCCGACTGGCACCGGCCGCAACGGCATCGCGTCTCGGATCCTCTCAGGGTCAGCGACAAGGCCGTGATAAATTATGAGCCGATCTTGACCGGACGCTTTGGCACCCATTTGATAGATATTTGTTCGTCGATATAAGCAGCAGCAAATGGTGCCATTCCGGTATTCCCCCTCTCATAGCTAGTTTATATCAACATCTTCAGTGCAATTACTCTCACGAGCGGAGTGCGAGAGGCGCTGCGTTGTGCCTTGTTTGCGAGGGCCTAGCTAGCTTTTCTCTAGAATCCACTTGACTTCATTGCAAGTTGCATCGGAGCTTAAGCTCAAGTTTTCGGTAACTTCAAGCTCAAGCTGAAGCCCTTCGTAATGGCCGAGGTGTCCACAGTGGAAGTATACCAGTTGTGAACAAGCTACAAGCAGCTGGTGTCCTTGCGAGTTTGGCTACGCTGAAATTGAGTGCCCAAGAGAAAGCGTGAAGCTGCCAGCATGATCTAACTTCTGGGGGAGTAGGCACTGCCATTGTGAATGTATTTGTCTTGTTCATGGAAAAATCAGCCTGCTGGTTTTTTCGATGGGCATTCAAGACATATGCATGAATGGCAGTGTGATGTATGAGGCTTCTAAGTAATGGTTAGATCGTGCTGTGACAGTTTCACTCTTTCCCTGTTGGGCACACAAGACAAAAAGATAGCAGTAAGGGGTAGTACACACTGTCAATACAACAGCAGAGGTGAGCACGTCCATGATTCTCTAGTGAGTCTCTATCTGCAAGTGCACCCCGGTACAGTGGTAGACTGTCACAACTGACCACGCTTCGATCATGCCGCTGCCTGCTGCAGGGAAGGGGAGGATTTTCTTAAAGAGTCCGAAAAATATAGTTTATGGCTGAAATTGTATTATAGTTAGCTAAAATTACATTGTAACTGATGGTGTTTTATTTGGTATAATTAAATTAAAAAATTAAAAAGAAAAAAAAGAAAAAATAGGTTAGCCCATCACGGATAATGTAAACGAATATGAAAAAAGAACCAACAAAAATCTCAAAAAACTAATAAACTAAAAGAGGACGAAATTTAGGAATAGTGAAAAATAAATCAGAAGTTAGAAGCTGAAGTCAAAATGAAATGAACAGGGTCTAAATCTACTCTTTATTTTTGTGGTCTGCAGCTATTTGTAAAATAATCATGTGCAAACCCCCTTATATACTTTGTAAGCTAAAAGTTAAGTTGGTTAACAGAAGAAAAGGGCAACGTAGGTCTCTCCTAAGACAACTTACAAGGACATCCCACCCCTTTGTTAGTTCTTACAACCCAATCCTTGATCTCAGTACAGCATCAGTGCATCACCATCCACTGAGAATAATGATTTGTAAATGTTTGGAGAGAATTTTTTTTGTAACGGTACAACCTCTGAAAGAACCTATATATATATATATATATATATATATATATATATATATATATATATATATATATATATATATATATATATATATATATATATATACACGATCAACTCTTTAAAAAAGGTGCTTTAGTTAGAGAATGCATGCCATCATGCAAACATGATTTGACAACGTCCGCCCTCACCTCGCAACCCCACCACTAAATACCCGACTCACGTACATGTGCTGCACTGCCATGGTACACAACACGTATCGCCGCAGCGAAGAACTGTCTGCACGTAGTGCACTGAGTAGTCGGCACCCATTGCTATCCAGAGAGACCAAGCTAAGCCACCCCCACGCCCGAATCTGAAAAATCCTGCACGGAAAGCACCGGTTCAGTTTAGGATACTATTAGGCCCAAGAGACGCACGTGCCGGCCACCTGTCTCGCCTCTCGATCCCGACTCGACGGCGTATTCCGGCACGGAGGGGCGGCTCGACTGCTCGAGGCTTGCTGGTCATCCAAGGCAGCACGACACGACACGTCGCGCGACGTACGTGCCTGGGCTGCCTTCTCCACTTCCACGGCCGGCTGGACGTACGAGAGCGCGCCGGCTGGACTGGACTTCGCGCGAGCAACGCGAAAGCCAGCCACCCACCGTCAATAGGCGCCGCGCGCGCGCGCAGGCGAACGCTGATTGAAGGCGGGCGGACGCGCAACGTGGTGTGGGTTACGTGCCGCGCACACTACGATGCGATGCGGTGTGGAGCGAGCGGGTGCGCGGCCAGGGGCAACGTGCGCGCGCCCGTCTGTCCGGGGCATTGTGTATTGTTAAAAATAATTTTGACTTAAAGTTCAAGTTGTAGTGGAGTCCGTCTCTGTGTGTAACTTAAGTTGAAGTTATATCCAACTTTAAATCCGAATACATATACGAGTGAGAGATTATTAGTCTATATATTAAGAAGGCTTGTAACCAGTTTTGTAAGAAGAAAAGCAAGAAAAGGAGAGCAAATAAGATAATAGAGAAATTCAGAAATTCTTCTGTGTTTTTTCAGTTTATTTACGATGTGTACGTTTTCTCCTGAATCAAAATTGTAACAAGTGATATTAGAGCTTAGATGAGAACCGAGCCACTGAAAAAATAATCATCTCGACGATTCCGTTTTACGCTCAGTCGTCCCAAAGCATCCCTGGTCTTCTGAATTGCAAAGTCGCGCCCTGGCTCTCGGTCAAAAAGGCATTAGAGCAAGTTTAATATTACAGATAGTTGCTACCTCCAATACATTTCCATGTCATCAAAATAGAATGATGCAGTCAACTCATACAATAAACTGGCTATAAGGGCAAGTACAATAGAAGATGTGACTGCCACCTCTAGGACTAGCCACATAAGCAAAAAGACTACATGTGGCTCATGTGGAGGTAGCTAATACAATGAGTAGAGTAGAGGTTACCTCTACTAAAGCACTCAAACATTTAATACTTACATAAATATATCAGGGGTCACCTCTTGCATGAGGGGTAGTTTATCTCTCTCTCCTCGTATAATGTGCTAGAGGTCACCTCTTGCATGAGGGGCAGCTTGCTTCTCTCTCTTCTTTTCTCTCTCTTCCACTTAGGATTGTGCTGATGTGGATTTCACTAGAGGCAACCTAGTCAGCACCATTGTACTTGCTCTAAGTTGTCTCCACAAGAGCTCTCAATCATTTAATACATACATGGGTATTGATAATTTAATACATGCATGGGTATAGCAATTAGTTCTATGGGTACATGCATGGATAATGCCTCTTTTCCTGTGTTATAGACTGACTCTTGCATGGGAGTCGGCTTGGCTCTCTCTCTCTTTTTCTCTCCCCTCCACATAGGATTATGCTGACATGGATTCCCTCATAGCTAGCACAGTCAGCCTTATTAAATTTGCTCTTAAGGCAAAGGAGAGACAAACAAGACAAAGAAAAGTGATCAACTCTCCAAGTCAAACAAACAGCACACGCAAGGACAGAGGAGAGATAACGGGTTGTGATCAACATGGCTGAAAAGCTCGTGGCTTATGGCTGAAAACACCATAGCTGGCTGAAAAAAGCACTGTAGCTGACAGAGGCTTATTTTGCATAATTAAATTAAAAAAATTAAAAATAAAAAATATGTTAGTCCATTACGTATAATACAAACGAATACGGGAAAAAAAGAACCGACAAAAAAGCTCAACAAAAACCAAAATTTTAGAAAAAGACGAAACTTATGAATAGTGCCAAATAAACCTCTGTCATTGTAGCATCAGCCAAGCTGATCGCAGCCCAAAATTTTCTTAGCACCTTTTTGGTTGTCTTGAGTGGTGGACCAAAGGCTATCATAGGGTCATAGGGAGATAAGAAAAGCAAAGCCAAAGAAAAAAGTGTGCAACAGGCGGGAATATAGCAGCAAGGCAAAAAGAAAGCAACCTCTTTTTTTTTTAGTCCGTCCGTGCGAAGAAAAGTTGACGCACATTAAAGACGGAAGCCGAACCGTCCAGTTTTGCTCAGTGCCGCAATTCAAGCAAAAAGCGTCGCGGTGTCCTCCGAGCCGAAGTTGTTTTTCCGTATCCGAGTAAGACAATGCGAAATAAAAAGCCGTGCCACTGAGTACTTCACACGCAAAGGCAAGCAACAGAGAGCAAGTCTAACCAAGAAAAAGAAAAAAAATAGTACAGTTTTTTCCCTTCCGTTTCATCGATCCAAGAGTTACTTCAAAATAGACCAAGATCTTGATCTATGCTCAAGATCATGTCGTGTTCTCGGAAAATGATGTCACCAGTGGTGAAGCATCATCCAGTATGAAAATAGCCTAGATCATTCTACCACTTAGCCCGGAGCGTAAATAAATCCTGGCTCCGCCACTGCGAATAGGAGATTATTAGTCTATATATTTAAGAGGCTTGTAGCCAATTTTGCAAGAAGAAAAGAAAAAAGCAAGAAAAGGAGAGCAAATAAGAAAATAAAAAAATTTAAAAATTATTTTGTGTTTTCTCAATTTATTTGCGATGTGTGCGTTTTTTCTAATCAAAATTGTAACCGTGGATAGGCGCCGCGCGCGCGGGGGCGGGCGGGCGGGCGAACGATGATTCCAAGGTGGGCGGTCGCGCAACGTCAGAGGATCCGATTCCGGTGGGGGGAGGGGCGGGGCGGGGCAATGCAATGTGCACGTCGCGCGCGATCGTTCGGCGTATAACGTGGCCCTAAATACCAGCTAGTAGTACCACGTGTACGTGGTCGTCTCGTCTGTACGTTCCTCGTTCATCGATCGTATGCTTATTAGAAAAACTGCACCGAAGCCATTAAACTTAATTATAGCGAAGTACCAGTGTTCCTACGCTTCAAAAAAGAGAAAGGAACTAGCTGTATACATACACCCCTGAACTTTGCAAACTGTGATTTAGGTCATGTCGAAAATGATGGCTTGGTGGTAGAATAAACTAGAAAAGGTGCAAAAGCCGTCGTGCATACCATCTTCTCACATCTGAGGCTTTATCGTTTCAAGATCCACCTTAGCTTCAACTCGGCCCAATAGCCCAGCTGCCCAAGCATCCGTTTGTTTATTTTGTTTCCAAAAGAACATCGATGTTCCTGACACCGTGCGGATTAGCTCTACGAGGCACCATGCCCATCAGCAACGTTCTCCTTTTTACGAAATGTAATTTTAATAAACCTGCATTTGTGTTGCAAAGAGCTTAATTATGAGTGATGCTCGTTATATGTAGAACTTTTATGTAGAACACTAATTTTGTGTTGCTTCAGATGATCAGGGATCTATTCTTGGAGCATTACGTACAAAGGAGAGAAGATAAAAGAACACTTAACCTGAAAGAATGTTATATGCGAATTGTCTTTGATACAATGGTACTTGGATTACCTTTGTGTGTTGATTGTGAAGCATGCTGTTTGCAGCGTCTGCATATTTCAAATATCGCGCTAGCTTGTTTGGGTTTGCAGGAAAGAAAAATTGTCTAACCTTTTTCATTCTATTTTATTTCCCTGTTAAATGTTTCTTTGCACCCATATTGTTTGAGGGAGACAATAATGTATATAAATATCTGTATTTTAATTTTTCAATAGGCAGTATACTGTTGGAAAACCTTTTCTTCTGACACTTTCGAAATATTATTCTTGCCGGTTCGAAGAGTCAAGGTTTGATTTTCGTGAAGTTGCCTTTCAAGCAAAAGCTGATTGCATAGCTGGACTAGATCTATGTGGAACACCAATATTGAGTTACATGTATCAATCAGTTCACCTAAAGTTTAAGCTGATGAGAAAAGACAGATAATTCACTTATACTTCAACACTTCCTCTCACATGTAGGCTTTCTCATGCCTAAGTCGTAAAATAGAAGTGGACTGCAATTATATTTTTTTAATCACACTAATTGGATCTTGAACTCAAGACATTTTGGCTCTGATATCATATTGAATTGCATACATCAGCCAGTTCACCCAAAGTTTAAACTGATGAGGAAAGACAGATAATTCACTTATACTTTAACAACCAAGATTTTTGTTTTTGTTTTTTGCCCTCAATTGTAGGGCTACCCATCGTCTATAGCTATGGTTGATTCCTATGAATGGAAGGGGAATCACACAAACTGCGTTAGTCCAACTCACGGTTCTAAGTGTGTGGGATGAGGAGGATGAGTGCGCGGAGTCACATAGTCTATGCTGCGAGGAGCGTGTTGTGCGTCGCTGATGAGGAAGAATTGCCCTGCTCCCTCATCGCCGCCAATGGTGGGAGTAGGTGGTTGTGATGGGAGATGGTGTTGTGCAAATGGATGGATTGAGGAGATTGTTAGGGGTTGTTCGCTTGTTGCCTAGTGGGGATGTGGGAGGGCGAGAGAAGAGGCTAGATAATCCCATGCAGGAGTTGGGCGGAGGTATCACGAGCGCGAACCGGGTGACGAGCTAACGAGAGACCGAGTGTCGGCGCTTAAATTTTAGAGAGAATGGTAACGGGCAAATGAACCACCACCACTAACTCTTTCTTTTAAATAGTAGAGATATCCTCTTAAAGCAAAGTATGTTTCGTCTTCAATTTCTCGTCTGGTTATTGCTCAGGCCAGGAGTGGATCACGATCTTGTTTGGACATAGGGAGTCTCAACATTTATGTACTTTTATGAACGAGCGTAAATTGTTCTAGGGTCAAACTCATTTTGGAAGCCGCAATTTTTCTATGGATGTATGATTTTATATTTATGGTGTTATTTTTCATGACATAGATGCCAACAAAAGGAAAAGGCGATTCAGAAGAGATAAAATTGCAAGGCAGACGATAAAGGACATCGTAAAGATTGTAAACATAGCTTCCAAGAACCAAAGAACATGGATATATGGCAGTTACATAGTTCACAGACAACAACTAAAATATCACATAGTTCACAGACAACTACTAAAATACAGTCACGACCTTACAGTAGTTTCAAAAATAGAAAATCACAATATTACAATACTGGAGAAACTGGAATTTACAGTGGAGACAATGCATCCAATCTGAGAACCAGTGGTTTCACATCTACCACTAACATTTGTTCACCCAGATATCTTACGTTCAGCATTTTTCATCATGAACACAAATTCATCATAGTTCACCTGCCCGTCGCCATCGGTATCAGCCTCCTTGATCATCTGCTCAACCTCCTCGTCAGTCATCTGCTCCCCAAGATTGATCATCACTGTCCTCAGCTGCACACATAGACAAGGTAAAAGTAAGCAGTGCTTGAAAATAGTTTGAAAATGATCTTAACTTGTGAAGGAAACAAGAAGCTAAGCCACCTCAGTACTGGAGATAAAACCATTCTGGTCCTTGTCTAGGACCTCGAAAGCTTCCTTCAGCTCTTCGTCACCATCTCCATCCTGCAATTCACATGGAAAGCAACAACACAACCAGATATTGGCAAATCCAGTTTGGTAAAGGGGAAGGAGATACTAAGTTTTGAACCCAATATCCATCAGACTGCAAAACTTCACCTTCATCTTCCTGGCAATAAGGCTCAAGAACTCCTGAAAATCTATGATCCCGTTTCCATCTGTGTCGACTTCGCTCATCATGTCGTTGAGCTCCTGATCGGTCGGCTCAAGGCCGAGGGAACGAGTCACTGCAGCCAGCTCTTCCAAGGTGATGCATCCTGGAAATGACAAAGGTTCCAATCTCACATGCCAATTAAGTTAGTGTTGTAAGGTGCCTAAACCCTCGGGCCTTAGGGTTGACTAACGGACTTTAGAGCAAGCCTAATAACATAGTATCATATGTATTAAGGAATATACCGATTTACCCTCATCTTCTTGTAATTATTGAGGAGTAGGATGAAGATTTCTCATTTTGTCCCATTAATGTATATAAACCCTCCAAAGGATAAGAGACGGCCTGATCCACTCATTTTACTCGCTATCTCTCTCTCCTACCATTGGCGCTCTCTAGCTATAGCAAATCCACATCCTCAATGGAGGAAGGGTACCAAAGTACCCAATGTGGTGGCTCATACCTTGACGGTTGACGCCGTTCGTGAGGACCGCGCAAGAAGTCCAAATTCTCAATCGAGGAAGGATATCAAAGCACCCACTATTGTGGCTCATACCATGACAATTAGCGCCGTTCATGGGGACCGCACAAGAAGTTGCGTAAGGAAGAACGCTAGAGGGGGCCAACACCGAAGGGATCGGCACGGTGAAGGTAAGACCTACTGCCCCATTTATATATATAAACTCTAAAGGGATAAGAGATGATCGAGTCCACTTATTTTACTCAATAGCTCTCTTTTCCATCATTGGCTCTTTCTAACTCTAGCAAGTACAAATCCTCAACAGAGGAAGGGTACCAAAGTACCCACTGACGTGGCTTATATCACGACAGTTGGCATGGCTACTTGAAGACTAATAGTAGCTGGATTTCATTGACAATGGTTCCAATCTCACATCTCCGATTCAATGAAGTTGATAGCACGTTGGTCTCTCTTATACCTGTCCAAATGGGCCAGGCCCACCCGTGCCGCACCGCGGCCCAGTACTGTAGGCCCGGCCTGAGCACGGCACGGCACGACCCGCCCAACGGTCGTAAACGGGCCGTGCCGACACGGCCCAACTAAATATAGCCTTTTTTGACCGTTGGAGGTAAAAAATTCGGGAAAAATAGCAAAAAATGGGGGAAAATCTGAATTTTTTCTATAAATAGGGGCATCCGGCCTCCATTTTCCACACCTCAAACCTCACTCTCATATCTCTGTTTAGCTGTGAAAAAACCGGAAGTGTTTGCGCAAATTTGGTAAAATTAGTGAGAAATTTGGGCAAAATTCAGAAAATTCAAAAAATCTTCAAAGATTTTTGTGAGAGCTGCAAAGGAGGTAATAATGCTATCTTATTTTAATTTTTTGCTATTATTTGTTGATTTAATAGTTAGTTAATTGTTCTTTACTATTTCAATTTGTAATTGATTCAATGGAGAACTACGATTTTCAACTCTCCGAATTCGGCCTCTCGACGAAGGATATGCAATCCTTTCAAGAAGGATATGCAATCCTTTCAAGAAGAATATCCATTTGCGGAAGGTCCACATGTACAATAAACTAGAGAGCCAGAAGAAACGACGGCCCCGGTGACGCAGGGTCTAATCAATTCATCTTCTGCTAGCTCAACAAGGGCATCCACAACCCAAAGCACGGGTGCAAAAAGAACAAGAGCTAATACATCAGGAGTTTGGAATGATTTCGACAAGAAGTTCAAGACTGACGATGATGTGAATTCGGTGAGGTATGTTGTTTGTAAAATTTGTGATAATGAATTATCTGCAAAATAATGACATGCTGTAAACTGCAAAAGAAGGCAAGGAAAAACAAATGCGCCAGACACAGCTGCAATATAACACCGACGGCTCGGTACGTACGTAGGAGTACAACCTAGAGGTAACCTAGGAATCTCTTTGTAGATTAATTGCTTATCAAGATTTATCTTTAAATTTTTGTGAGTCTGATGCTTTTCAAAAATATATTAGGACTACTCATAACCCTCGATTTAGTGATGTATCTAGGCAAACAATAACTAGAGATTTAATTAAATATTATAACAATTATCGTGAAAAATTGAAAAAATATTTCATACCTGTACCTCGTTTGGAAAGACCCCGGTAGCCTCTAGCACCTCTAGGGGGACTATGCAATGGGGCAAGATTTTTGGTTCTTCGTCTAGAGATTATCGTGTGGGTGTAGGTACACATCAGTCAGGAGGAGGAAGGCGACAAAGCATTGGAGACCTATCAAGCTATCTCAACAGTGATAGCGTCAGCTTCGAGTAAGAGTTGAACATACTCTCATGGTGGCAAACCCAGAAAGTATTATATCCAGTGCTATCCATATTAGCGCGGGATGTGTTGACTGTTCATATCTCTACAGTCTCCTCGGAGTCAGCCTTCAGTCTATCTGGAAGAATAATCGAGGAGTGATGAACAAGTTTCTCGAACGAGATGGTCGAAGTCCTTCTGACCGTCAAAGACTACGAACAAACTGAATCAAGACTCCAACATATTGCAGATAATAAAGATTTAGAATAATCTTTTGAGAATTTATATCTAGATAGCAATGAATAGGATTTTCAATATTTTTCTTCTCATGTAGTCACTAATGAGCTTTATAGGTTGTATTCTTTTTCTTTACCAAGATTTTCTCAGGTTGAGTTTTTTACTTGGTAAAATTTTTAATGATGCAACCATTCCATGTAATTTAATAATTTAATAAAGCTCATTATATCATTGAAAATAATTATTTTCATGATTAACAATGTCTACAGGTTTCTATAATTTTTTTGAATTTTTTCTTAATTTTCTACAATTTTTCTTAATTTTCTATATTTTTAATTTTTTTCTTTTTTCCCGACTTAACAGGCCGATCGGGCCAGCACGGCCCATTAAGCCGTAACCGTGCCCATGGCGACATGGCACGGCCGTGGGCCATACTTGGGCTCGCACCACGGCCCGTGGGCCGGCACGGCACGACCCGTTTATTAAGCGGCTTTACCGGGTCGTGCCGTGCTGGTCCGGTCTCTCTGAGCATATCCAAAAAAGACCGACCATGTGGAAAGCACGGTCAGAAGTTTTGACTAAGAGATGTCTAAGGGTAGCACATGGTGAACTACTACTTAACTATGTGTGGATCATAGAGTTGCATGACAAGTAATATCAACACAGCCATCACAGAACAGTCTTGATTCTCGAAGGACATGCCATGGAATACTCAAGGAACTTGACCACTAGATAAGCATGCTACAACAACTTTTCGTAAAGAAATTAGATGGATAACCCACTTCAACGATTTAAGGGCCCTCGAGAGCACAAGTGAGCCAATAGCAAGCACCTCTTTTTTGTCATAAACTGAAGAGTTCTTTGACCAAAAGAATCTCGGAAATTAGTCGTAAAGGCGAATCACTGTCATTGGGCAGTATACAACTTTCAAGGAACCATCTTCTAAGAGCAAGTTTAATAGTATAGATAGCTGCTACCTCCAATACATTTCCATGTCATCAAAAGGTAAAATGCAGCCAACTCATACAATAACCTGGCTATAAGTTGTCTCTACAAGAGCTCTCAATCATTTAATACATACATAGGTATTGGTCATTTAATACATGCATGGGTATAGCAGTTAGTTCTATTGGTACATGCATGGATAACACCTCTTTTCCTGTGCTATAGCCTGACTCTTGCATGGGAGCCGGCTTGGCTCTCTCTCTCTTTTTCTCTCCCCTCCACATAGGACTATGCTGACATGGATTCCCTTATAGCTAGCACAGTCAGCCTTATTAAACTTGCTCTAAGAAAACAAGAATTCCAATTCCATCCCTATACTGCTCGACAGCACATTAAACAAGAACCAATACATTAAAAAAACATAAACCATCTTATGATTCAGATTATGGCTGCCTGCTTTATATTGAGCAGTTTTCTAAAAGAAATTTATGTCTCAGTAGCGAGGAATGCAATAAGAATTCCACGCAATAGGTTTTACGGTTGCTACACGAACCGTTTATTTTTCTCCATGCTTATGTATCCTAATCCACAACGGCTAAGAAGAACAATGGAAGCAAAATCACCCAAATACTATGAAACACTAGCATTGATTCCAAAAACTAGCTATAACTGACCAAGAGAAAAGAAAGAAACAATCTCAACAAACACCGCATCAAAAGTTAAGCATGGGGATAAGAGAAACCATCGCCGTTCTTGTCGAAGAGCGAGAAGGCCTCCTGGAACGCGACCATCTGCTCGCTCGTCAGCCCTTCCATGCGGACTTTGGCACCGCCACTCTCACGGGCACACCAAAAGAAGAATGCTAAGAGGAGAGTGCAGAGAGAAGGGGAAGAAAGGTAGGTGAACAGGCAAGCAGGTCAAGCAGGAGTGACAGCCAGAGGAGAGGAGGGGAAGCAGGGTGGAAGTATCATGGGAAAAAGAGGGTAAATAAAGACACACACACGCGCACTGGGCGGTCCACTTTGTGGAAAATTTGGCGGCACCTCGCGGTTTTCCTAATCATTTCCTGCGCTTTCCCCGCGCTTCTGCTCAGGACAGCGAACACAATCTCACCAGTAAACATTTACAACTCAAAGAGTCAGAAAAATAAGAAACATATACGATTCAAATTCCCTGCTTAAAAAGGTTTATTTTGAATGGTTTTTGACTGAAAATTACTATAGCTAGATGAAAAAACACTGTAGCTGACGATGTCTTATTTGGTGTAATTAAATTTAAAAAAATAAAAATAGAAAAAAAAACAAGTTAATCCGTCACAGATAGTACAAACGAATACAGAAAAAATAGAACCGACAAAAAAGCTCAAAAAATCCAATAACTAGAAAAAAATGAAATTATTGAATAATGAAAAATAAGTTAGAAACTAGAAGCCCAAACCGAAACGAACCAGCCAAAGTTTCAGAAATAAAAAAAAGAAGTGTACACAAGCATGCAAGTCATGCCACGCAAGGCCTTGTTGGCTTGATGGTGGTAAAAAAGGAGGTGAATTGCAACAAGAGAACGAGATGAGAATCATGAGATGACACCTGTGAAGATCCCCGAGATTATTCCAGCGATGCAGCTGCATTGTCCCAAGGGTGCAAGTGCAGGGTAAGTTTCTCGTGATAGATAAAAGGAGTTGGTGCTCGGTTTAACGAAAGTTTATGGTTTTTTTCGTTATATAGCTAGTTTATCTTTTTATTGTAGTTGATAGTAATTTATTTAGCGTAATTAAATTTAAAAAAATAAAAAATATATTAGTCTATCACGAATAATATAAAAAATATTAAAAAGGCAAAAATACCAAAACGATATAAAGCCAGAAATAAACGAAATAAAGAAATAATAAATTAAAAGTCAAAAGTTAAAGCTGCTAAAAGGGGACACTTTGTTTGGTTATTGATTATAAGAATTGACTTGGAACAGGGCATAACCACTTTGCGTTTGTTAGCTCGGACTTCGGAAGTAGACCACCTGCAGTAATTAAAAAGTATAAAAATAAACTGTCTTCCTCATGGCCCTGATCTTTTAGTCTGTGGTTGATAAATTTTAGCTATATTTTTTAGATAGTGGTGAATGATAGAGACATCGACGTAAACGATGTATATGATTTTAGAATCGGGAAACCGTTTGGAAAAATAATTTGAAGAAACCGTCCTATTTATTTCATATTTTAGAGAAACCGAAGCTAAAAACCATAAAAAAACACAAAAAAGAATATTGGCACATATCTATGCTGGATCCAGTCAGCTTCAAGTGTGTAGCAATGATAAAACAAATAAAAACGGATTCCTGGATGTAAGAAGGATCTTTGGCCCAATTCTTTTCGGTATATAGCTTCTTTCAAACAAATAAATAAACTCTTTGTTGTCGTTTCGAAACAGCTTATCGGAATAACTTATCAAAGCGGCATATCAACATTCGATTTATTCACATAAACACTAGTGTTAGAGCTAAAAACTATAAATCGTAACCTTAAGTTTTAAGTCACCGTCGAAAGGAACTCACCCCTATTAAGAAAGTCACTGGAACTCACCCCCTATTAAGAAAGTCACTGGAAAACCCCTCAAACACATGGTGAAACGGATATAGCCGCACGTCATTGATTACTGCATCCGCTTATAATCAGACAAACAGAAAGAACTGATCTCTCCATTTTGCAATATTTGTTTATGACCTCAAAAATATCTATTTTAATATATTTGTTTATTAAAGAAATATAGAGTATAGTTATTGTGATTTTTTCACTCTTTACCTATACTTAAATGTTTTGAAAAAGGTTAAGGGTACATATAGTCATTTCTTACTAACTATTTATTAGATTTAATATCTTTTTGATTTTTACGTACGACTGCAGACAAATATAAGGAAACAGAGCGAACATAATGCAACATCAACAGTCACGTAGCAGAACAGGCCATGTAACATCGCCTCTTAACATTCGAGGAGACATGGTTCGCTCCAGACTGAAGATCCGCATTTCGAACAATTTAGAAGAGCAATCCAATGACAAATTTGACAGCTCTGAACTTGAACCCCACCAAAGAGTACTGGCGAAATCAGAACAAAAGCAGCCAAACTTAAAGAACAAACACTGATGTGGACCAACTGGAATAGCAGACTAGCACAACTAAAAAAAAACAGCCAACTTAAGTTTGCATCAAGGTTTAGTACCTGAAAGTTAACAACCGACCACAAATACAATGTTCGAATAACTGAAGCAGTACCAGGAAAGCATTACGCAGATGGATTACTTCAATCTGAAAGCTTAACTAAGACCTACACGATAACCAGGACTTAAATCACACAGGAGTGCGAAAAAGTCCAGTTCAACTAAGATACTCCGTTCCTAATCTTCACTCTTTGGAAGACTTGTTGATCAGGGACTTGTGGATGTGCGGGATCACACCTCCACCAGCGATGGTACCCTTGATCAGGGTATCAAGCTCTTCATCTCCGCGGATGGCCAGCTGAAGGTGGCGAGGGGTGATACGCTTGACCTTCAGATCCTTGCTAGCGTTCCCAGCCAGCTCCAGAACCTCAGCCGTCAAGTACTCCAGAATAGCAGCAGAGTAGACCGCTGCAGTAGCACCAACACGGCCATTCGCCTGAGTCCTTTGCTTCAACTGGCGATGGATACGGCCAACAGGAAACTAAAATATAGCATAGCAAAAATTAGTACAGGGAGCATATCTCACAATTCAATATAATAAACTCTGCACAAAGACAACATAGCAAGAACAGCATCAATCATTTGTGTTTGCAACCCTTAATCAAACCATGTCAACACCCAAAGTTTAGCTTCTGAGTAGATCACACATATTTATAAGAATCTAGCACATCCTCTGGATAATAGCACCACCTAATTATCAATGCAACAAAGTCAACAAGAAGGCTTCATAAAATTAAGGGGGGAATACAGATAAATCATGGCGCAATTGGCTCATTGGCATGCTTGAGGTGGACTGAAAAGGATGTGACACCAGAAAGCACAAACAAAGAAGTCAAGTCTCACAAACCAATCATCAAACTTAACTTAAGCAACACATGCTGACAAAGTATGGCACATTCTGATAAACGGATTCTGCATGTTTGAAGTGGATTGTGAGAATGATGTGACGGGGTGCATAATGAGCTAGTTCAGCTTGGTCAAACTTGTTAGCAAACATGACAAGGCTCGACTCGTTACGTAACCAAGCAAAAATGTCTGCTGGGTTCGGCTCATCTTAAAAACTCGAGGTGGCTCGTTAGGTTCATATAAAGGCAAGCACTAACAATTGCATGTATATTAATATGTACTATGTACAGCATGAAAAATAACTCATAATTTGTATCCAAACTCAATTTGGGGAGGATGCAGAAGGCAGAGTAGGCAGAGGGGGTGGGTGGAGGCTGAGGGGGCGGTTGAGTGGGAGGATGCCAGAGGCCAAAGGGGCAAGCGGAGACGAAAGGCAGCGTCGGAATCCCCAGTCGCCACCCACGACTTCAGCATGTGGCACTCTGCAGCAACTGTGATGTGCCTGAGCATGCAACTATGCGTTGAGTTAGAGACTTAGGGTTCATGGGTGATTGGGGCTTCAGTGCTGCTAGGTCACGAGCCTATTGGGCTGAATTTGTTGCTAGGCTGGCCGGCAGGTTTTAATTTTATCAAGCTTAACAAGCCTAATGAGCAACTCTCGAGCTGGCTTGGGCTCAACTCGTTAAGCAAACAAGCAGAAATGCCTGTTCGGCTCGGCTTGCTTATGGCACGAGTTTGAGCAGAGTAGAGACAAGCCCTTAACAAGCCAAGCCAGCTCGCGAGCTTTGAGTTTTTTCCACCCCTAGATGTGACAACAGAATATACATACACACGATAGATCAATCAACAAACCAAGACAAAGTAGAACATTTTGCATGTTGGAGAAAGTTTGTGTAAAAAGAAGGAATTGTGAGCACATCAGATATTTGATTTTTGCCCAACGTGCCTGCCAGCCTCATGCAATCGTTGTTGCCTCCAACGGGGGCTAAAGTTGTCACCTGTGGTGCCAAAAGCCGGGAACTACCACCCTCCTCTGTACATCATCTACCTGATAAACAGCAGCACCCCTGCTGCCTTAACACCCACCTCCACTGCGACCTCAGCTTGTCCACAACCACTGCCACCATCTCCATCCCCAACTTCCCTCAACACCTCATCAACACCCACCACTTAGACCGCACAATGAATTGTGTCGTCACAAAATCTGAAACCCTCAGATTAACACGGAATTCAAAACCTCTGAAGAAGACCAGCAGCAAAACCTACCAAAACACACAATAGTTCCAGAGTGCTCACGCCCCAATCGAACAAACCGAATCGTGTAAACACTGATCCACATGACACGACTAGACATGCCAAATGCTTCTCCAGATCTACTAAAATCTCCGCAGAACACCGTAAAGTCCTCAAATCTCTAAACCCCCACACAACTAGCGCGCACAACGTTTGCAGAGCCACAGCTTCTCCAATCCACAGACGAATCTAACGCATGTCCAAATACACTAAACACACAGTATACAAGCACCTCTCTACTGCTACCGATACGAAACCCAAAGCGCGCGAACCACGCAACCACTTGAATCTCGCACCCATAACGAGCGCGCGCGCGTGCAGACTTCGTCCAGACCAAATCTAACCCGCGCGCGAAGCAAGCAGAACGGGAGGGGGGAAAAGCAGAGAAAACGAGCTCGCTCACCTGGAGACCGGCGCGGGAGGAGCGGGAGACGGGGGCCTTCTTCCCCTTGTCCTTCTCCGCCGACTTGGCCGCCGTCGTTTTCGCCGCGAGCAAGCCCTTGCCTCCCTTCCCGGCCATCTCCTCCGCTCCGCTCGAACGCGACCAGCGAAAACCCTGCACAGGGGACCAAATCCGACGAGGCGGGCACCGAATCAGAGCAGATCGGGCCGCAAATCGGGCGGATCTCGGGGCCGATTCGAGAAATCGGGGGAGGGGAGGGGATTGGAGGAATTGGGGGTTTGGACAAGATGGGCCGCGAAACCCTTACCTTCGCGAGTTTTTGGCTTCCCTTCTCACGCGACGCGAACGAAAGCGAGATATTTTTTCCTGCTTCCGCGGAGTTTGGCAATGGTTGGGATGTTATAGAAAAAGAATTTTATACTTTAACCCCTATTATATGCAAATATTACTCTTGGTGGTGTTGCATAAAGACTGCCATGTAGAGCAGGTGTGTAATCTGTCAGTCGAAGAGGTTGTTTTGAAAAAGTCGAAAAGTCCGGTCGTGTGCTCGTGCTCGCGGCTTGGGCGGTTACTCACTCCTGTGTCGAAAATTTCGAAATGGGCGCCCAATTTCCATAACTACCCTCGATCCTACGGATAATTTCTCGGACGAGCGAGCCAACTAGGGGCTTTAGGCGGGAACTGGAAGGATTTCGCGAGGGCACCTTCGGAAGATGGACAAATGGCGGGATATTGTGGGTTTTGGGTGCAGTTACCAAACTGCCCTTCCCGGGTCATTTCGGCTTAAGTGCTGCCTACTGTCTTATTTTTTACTATTTATAAATTTTTTCTGAATTTTTGGCTTCTTTAGCTTTTTGCCATTTTTTCGTATTTGTTTGCATTGTCCGTGATGAGCTAATATATTTTTTCTATTTTTAAATTTAATTACGCCAAATAAGCTACCTTCAGATACAGTGTAATTTCAGTCAGCTACAGTGCAATTTCAGTCATATACCACTATTTTTCAGCCCAACCGAACGGAGCCTTAGTGTAACTGCGTTAAGGGGTGTTCATATCTTGTATTGGTTATGGCCGGGTTCTTTTAGGCTTAAAATTAGCTTATATTTATAGTCTAAAGCGGTCCAAGTGGGCTAGGCTCAACCATGCCGCCCCGCAGCCCAGTACTGTTGGCCCGGCCCGAGCACAGCACGGCTCGTTCAGCTAACGGGGCGTGCCTCGACCGAGACCGCAGCACGCTGGGCCGGCATGGCACGGCCCATTTGCGTCATGGGCCGTGCCGGCACGGCGCGGCACACCCGACTAATATAGCTGTTTTTGTCTATTGGGAACAAGCTGAGTCAAGACTCCCAACATACTGTAGACAATAGAGATTTAGAAGAATCTTTTGAGGATTTATATCTAAATAGCAATGAATAGGATTTTCAATATTTTTTCACATGTAATAATCACTAATGAGTTTTATAGGCTGTAATATTTTTTCTTACCAAAATTTTCTCAAGTTGAGGACGAAGCAGTCATCCCATGTAATTTAACAAGTTAATAAAGCTCATTATATCATTGAAAATAATTATCTTGATGATTAACAGTGTCTACAATTTTCTATATTTTTTCTTAATTTTCTACAATTTTCTGAATTTTTCTCTTTTTCCCGGCATAACAGGCCGACCGGGCCGGCACGGCCCGTTAATCCGTAACATGCTCGTGCCGGCATGGTACGGTAGCGAGCCGTGCTTGGGCTCGGACCGCAGGCATAGCCCGTTTATTTGGCGGGCCTTAACGGGCCGTGCCGCCATCGGGCCCGTGCTGTGCCGACCCGGCACGGCCCATTGGCTACCACTAATATAGTCTGTAGTAACTAACTTTTAAATTGTACATTTTTCAAGATATGGTTTCTGCTGTATCAGTCAAAATCACAAACGATTATTTTCCTCTGCGTAATGTCTCTCGCGAACAGCCAAAATTTAAATATCCAATGTTCTCTGCTTCAAGTCCTGGATACCGAAAGAAGAGGAAAATCAAAGTATCCGGGCCCCAACATCTTATGTAAATATGGAATCAGGCGAGTAAAACAAGAGGGAGATTTTAGCCCCCAAGATCACTGTTTTCAGGTCAGCATCAACTTCTCTCCAGTGGCATATTTTTTTTATTGGTTTACAAAAAAAATACTTTTCACTGAACCGAAAACTGTGGTATTCAAGTCCCTAAGGAAGCAGAAATAATTTTCATAAAATGTACGCAAAGGAAACAGGCATTTCTGGAAGAAAGAAGTCTGCCACAAAAATCAGATTACAAGTAACACACAAGTGACGCACCTATCATCTGAAGCAGAAGCATCAACAGCCAAAACTACTTGCACCTGCTGATTTTCTCACTCTTTTCCTTTCCATATTCTCCCTCACTTTATTGCTGTAGTTCCACTGACCTCCAGCAGCATACAAGTTGGAAAGCAACACATATGACATATCCACCTTATTCTGTAAGTTCAAGACAAAGGAGTTCTTTTGAAGCAATCTCTGCAACTTCAGTATTTTGACAAGCTGAACTCGCACTTAAAATGGAACCCCTATATAGACCGACTTGGTTTCATTGGCATCCTCCTTGCCAAACCTACCGCATGAGACAGCCTGCCTGATCGTGCAAGAAGATCGACCATACAACCAAAGTGTTATATTCCTGGTTCAATGTTGAACCTTTGCTTTCAAAGTACAAAAAATCCTGCAACCTTCATCTAACAGACTAGCATGACTACAAGCACTGAGAACAGCGACCAATGTCACGCCATTAGGTGCTACACCCTCTGCTTGCATCTTAGAAAATAGATCCAATGTTTTGGCCCCATGGCCATGAAATGCAAGGCCAGATATCATAGCCGTCCAAAAGGTAACATCTTTGTACAAGGCATTCTCAAACAAAGGCCAATGCTAACTTGACATTTCCACATTTGCAATACATGTCTACAATTCCCCCAGTCAAGAAAGCATCTTGAGTCCCATGTTTTTTAACCACCCAACCATGGACACCCTTTCCCGGATTCAAGGCTCCCTTGCCTGCAGACTGCAGTCGCAGAGATCAAAGTAACAGCACTAACCTTATCGGGTCTAACACAGCTTGCAAGCATATCGCCAAATAGTTTCATAACTGAAGTGAGTTCTTCGTATTGAGCATATCCGCCCAGAAGCGCGTTCCAGGATATTAGATCCCTGCAAGGCGCTTCAAAGAAAAATTTGCTAGCGAGGTCCAACATGGCGGCCTTAGCAAATCCTGCGACCATGGTGTCCTCCTCACCTGCTTCACCAAAGACACTCATGGCTGTGTTCATCTCCCCACATTTTGCATACATATCTAAAAGAGCATTACTCAAAATCAATCCCCTGTCTACCGTATCCATCCTCCGCACGACGACGCCATGAACAGACCTCCCAAGAAGTGGATTCTTCAGCCGCCCACAGCAAGAGAGGAGAGCAACAGCCGTATACTGATCAACACAAATCTCCCTGGACGCCGTATCACGGAAAAGCAGCGGCGCCTTAGAGCAAGTATAATAAGAGGCTGTTAGTAGGCTGTATGCTGAGGTGGAGGAGAGAAAGGAGGAGAGAGAAGAGAGGTGGGCTGTAAGTTTACAGCCAGCTGAAGCACAAGAATCAAGAAACTTTGTGAGAGAAAGGGATGGGTCATACAGACTT
This sequence comes from Dendrocalamus latiflorus, assembly GCA_017311315.1. Classification (NCBI taxonomy): domain Eukaryota; kingdom Viridiplantae; phylum Streptophyta; class Magnoliopsida; order Poales; family Poaceae; genus Dendrocalamus; species Dendrocalamus latiflorus. The sequence continues at coordinate 30,285,799 of CM029632.1, read as the reverse complement.
CAACTGGCTGTAAACTACTATATAAATAGCCTGATAAGTGGACTGTAAGTATCCATACAGCCAGCTGAAGACTGTATTATTAGCCTTGCTTTATGCTGCATCCTTCCTTGACATACCCAGACAACATGATATTGCAAGACACCGTATCTGACGTCGGCGCACACCGGAACATCGCCTCGGCCGCCTCCACGTCGCCGGCGTCCAGGTACATCTTGATCAGCGAGTTCCGCAAGTACACACGCGAATGCAAGCCATTCATAAGGACGTGAGCATGTACTTGCTTCCCGACCGATGCGCACTTCACAAACTTCAGCAGAGTCAGGAAGGCTTGCTTATCAGGGGAAGCGGATGACGCGAGCATCGACCTGTAGAGAGCCACCGATCGGCTCTGCGAGGAGGAGAGCGCCGAGAGCATCATGCTGTAGAGGTTCTCGCCACTGGGTGGAGCCGAGAGCGTCGAAGTGCTCGAACAGGAGCAGGGCCTCGCGCGTGTACTGGGGAAAGGCGACGGCGGCGAAGTGGAGGAGCCGGCTCGCTCATGGGGAAGGTCTCGAAGGCGAGGCCGATGCGGAGCATGTGGGAGAGGACGGCCGCGCCCCGCCCCGACACCGCTCGAGGAGAACGAGCGCCGGGTGGCCCAGCCGAGCGAGACGGTCGGGTCCCAGGGGCTCCCGGAGGTGGTGGCCATCGCGGCAGCGAAGGCGGAGGGCGTGTTGGGGGCTGGAAGGAGTTTGGGTCTGGGCCGGCGGCGGTATTGGCGTCGCGGTGGAGGCGGTTGGGATGGGTCGCTGGGATGACGCCACCTCACCGCCGGCGCCGCGGGCGTCCGAGTGAGTGGCCTCGCGGCGGAGCCGGCGGTGGTCGGCTCCACCCAGTGGCGAGAACTCCGTGTGTGGCGTGCGTTCAGGCGTCGTAGTGGCAGGCCCAACTAAACTTCCGATTAGGCCATTTTTGTGGGCCCCGATCTCACCCAAAATGGGTTAATGGGCCAAACAATAGGCCCATTTATTGCTATATACATTTTTAAAAAAAAAGTTAAATCCTCCCCAAAAGTAGAGTAAAAAAAGAGCAAAAGATGGATGGGCCAATCAGACAGTACCAGTTCAGCTTGTTCATTGGGATATCATGGCCAATTTGCATCACATGAAAAGGAACTGGTGGCTTTCGAATCCAATAAAGCTGTACTTTCATATGCTGTTGGTAACCAAACGTTCACAACATTAACCGTACCATGCTTATTTCCAGTATCAGCTGATCGAAATGCACCCGCTGTTCTCTCATGTTAAATCATGCAGTACTCGATCAGTTTGCTCGCCAATGCGACCCTCGAGATGTTACATCGATCAGTAGCGCGCTTAACTCGCTTTCGCACTTGCCATCTCCTTCCTTTCCATTTTGATGAACCGTTTGAGTCCCGTCCATGTCTGAAACTGTGGCTCTATTGTTGCACGCTCACATGTCGAATCTCGAACACGCGCTGTTGCATGCATGTGCCGAAAGATTTCGTGCCGAACTCGCATCGGATCGACAAAAGTGGTACGCAGATTTTTCAATTTGTTAGGGCCATGGCAGCGAAGAACAATTGAAGAGATCCTCCCGTCGTGTTGGTTGGGTGACAGGAAGGTAGTGGACTGGTGAGCCTGCTCCTCACTCGTCCCTCTCAATTCTCATTCTCCCTCTCGATCGGAAACAACCTTAGCTTGTTTCTAATGGCTCATATATCCATCACCTTAATGACACTTCGATTCACGCCAAGTAGTATATATATCCATCAGCTTAATTAATTGTAACAGCCCTATTTTTCAAAACAGAGCCACCGTACGTATCGCAACGACCTAAAATTTTAGTTACGAACAAAACTAGTATTATACCTACTCTCAAACTTTTAACATGGATTAATTTAATTAAAATAAAGACATAATGGTCAACATTTACAAACTTTACGAGTATCCAAGCCCAAAACTTACATTCAGAAGAATCGAAGAAAATTCCCACATGAACGCTAGAATGCGGTTGTAACCCTAACACGAAAACTTGAAACGTCCTTTCTTCTTTTGATATCTGTTTTGGTGGAAATAAAGCAAGACTAAGTTCAACTAACCATACTCAACAAGTCGCATGGGGAAACACTATATAACTACTTGTCGAGATTTTCAAGAGATAGGGATATAGTGGTTTTAATTAAAATATTTGTAGATGTAATTTTATTTGTAAATATTTTTTAACATAAAATAACAAAGTAGAACTTCTTAAGAGACTGAGGTTTTAAAAACTTGATTACCAGGTTACAACATTACTAAATCTACTTATACCTCGTTATTGGAATCACCCATTAAACACAACCTCATTTACCACAAGCGCGTTATATTCGAATATCAATTATAATTAACCCTGCAGAGTTGCCCAGTTTTACCCACAAGATATCTTAGACTCGTAATATCAAAGCTTTAGAAACGCAACATTTTCACGCACGCGTTATAGTCGTAGGTCTTACTATGGCTACTCCTTAGTCGTATGTCTCTCTACAACCTTATAGTTGTAGATCTTGATGCGACTACTTCTTAGTCATAAGTCTATCTACGACCACATAGTCGTAAGTCTTACTATGACTATTTCTTGATCGTAAGTCTTTCTATGACCATGTACTCATAAGATGTCATACGACTTGATCGTAGACTTTCCTATGAATAGCATATCTAGTGCTTCATTGAGTCGCCTAATAAGATGGTTAGAATGTGTGCTTGTCTCTAATAACCGCACACAGTCTCCCTCTGACAACAACCATTGTATGGCGAACCACTTCCACGTTTCTCTAACAATAACTTCTATTTGGTGGTTATCTCCCGAATCGATGAGACGTCTTCTGGTTAACTATATAAAGGATTATGTCGGAGAAGAGAAGGAAGGAGACGGATCCAAGCAAGAGATAGTGCAAGGCACTTCTTAATACACACTTTTTAATTTTTCACTCTGAGCAATAACAATACAAGACGTAGGGTTATTATTATTCCAAGAGAAAGCCCGAACCTGTATAAAAATTCATGTGTTTTCCTTCTGCATTACTAGATCTTAGTGATAAAAATTTCTTCCGAATCTGAACAAATCATACATAAGATCGGTATTAAAATACCGATACTTACCAACCGAGTTAGCATGAACTGCACAATCTGGCCAGCGATCTGCGCGTGGCGTGTGCGCGCACACCGTATATACTAGTTATTTTTATTATGTATGTATATATGTACGTATGTATGTATGCTCCTCTAAGAGACTCCCACTTCTCGCTCGCCGGCCGGCCGCGCGCGCCGGGAAACCCTCACGAACGCACGCCGCCGGTGGACGCAGGCGTTTCGCCGGAGATAGGCGTACGTACGCGCCCGCCCGCGCGGTGGAGGACCATCTCGGCCGGGATCATACATGTATGGGCTCACGGCACGCGACCAAACTTAACTGGACCAGTACATGCATCATCCATGTGTGGATTTTGTATGCCGTTTATGCGAACGTACAAGTTTGCATTGCATGTTTGCGTGCTGCAGATCGATCGGTGGATCACGGACGGTGGTGGGGCCTCCGGGGCTGTGCACGTTCATGTGCACTTGCTGCTTAGGTAACTAGGTAAGGTGTACTTGCACGTAGCATGCTCCAGATCGAGTCGCCGATCGAGGTCGTCGTCGCCGGCGGTCCCCTCTTGTTCTGCGAGTTCTGTTCATGTGATCGAGCTCCGGGCCAGTCTTTCTAGATTGAACTAGCTAGCTATAGGTAGATTCGCAAGTTGATACATGTGTGACGTACGTGCGTCGGCAACACCTTTTCTCAGCTCCCTGTCACACCCTCACCCCTCCCCAACAAGTCGTCTAGCTTGATGGCGCTAGCTAGCTTAGCTTTGGACTAGATTAATTTGCCTAAAAAACAGCGTCACCATTTGCCCGCAAAATAATCTCAAAAGTATAGAAAAAAGGCTATCATAACCCGCATATATAGGACGTACGATTCACTCCGCTCATGTTTCCCAGCGAGCCCATTGATCTCGACCACCACAACTGTGCACTGGACATGGACGCTAGCTTTTGATTTTGACGGCGACACCGAAGCTACAAAGCAGCAGCAGAAGACCACTAGTGCTTGGATCCGGGATCACACTGTTGCCCGATCGATCACGGAAGGCGCCCGCGCGCTGCACTAACCAGTCGAGCAGCCATCATCGCGGTCGCGGGGTGGAAAGTAAAGCAAGCGCAAACGCAAGGCATGGAAGCAAAGCTAGGCAACCGAGCCGGCCGCCGACAGCGAGTGGGCGTCGACGGCGACAGGAGAGCGGCACGGCCGGATCGGCTGCGTGGTTGGCTCCCTGCACCCATGTACAGCATATCGACTGATCCATCGCTGGTGTCGCGTGTCGATCTGTCTCGGGATCTAGAGGATAGAGAGGGAGATCGATCGCGCGGCTAGGGATGTGCGAGCTGCACGGTTTCACCGGCATGGGCGCCAGTGTCGCCTGCCGCCTGCATCCATGCGTGCGACCGTGTAGCGGAGTATATTGGCAGGCAGGCAGGCAGGTCGGCCATGCTTGCTTCACCCCACTCGACCACGTTTCCTCTTCCTCCCTTCCTTGCAAACTAGCAGTCCTAGCACTGGTGAAAGACTGAAAGTGAAGTAGTGTGGGCAACCTGGCGCGCCTGCCTAAAGTTGACTACTCGAGTCACAAACAAAAGTATTACTCCACTGACCACTGGTACTTGGTATAGTTTCCATGATGTCAGATTCCTAAGAAAAAATACAAATAAAAGTAGCACTGAATTTTCATAAGAAGAAATCCAGGGCAGTGCCGTACGTACGCGGAGCATGGGTTCAGTTCCTGCATGCCTGCGACGCTGAGACGTGCCCCTGACGTTGCTGCATCACGCTACACACAGGACATCTGCAGTTGCAGATACTGTTCGTTCGTTCGTTCGGTCAGTCAGTGTGTAATAAAACCAGTACTAGCAGCGGCAGCATTTTTCAGCCCAAAACCAAGAATTTTTTTTCCTATAGAACGGTGTATGAACGAGTCTGTGTAACGACTAATGAAGTAGCAACGCATAGCACAGTATTATTGTAACAGTACTGTGTAAAAAATTTAATTTTAATATCTACTATAATGATTAGTTGTACAGAAAATAATTTTTAATATCTGCTATAATACTGCTATAGTATTTTTCGCTGCCTCGTTAGTTCATTGCGCAAACTCGTATATACAGCCATTGTATGGTAAAACTTTTCCCAAATTAAGTAGGGAGACACGTCCCCCGAGACCTGCCGGCTGCCGATCCAGTACAAGAAAGTAAAAATGCTGAGTTGGCATATGCCAATATGAGAAGCATGCAGCACGGCTGTGATCGTTTTGGCTTTAGCTTTTAGCTTCCGGCTTATTTTTCATTATTTATAAATTTTGTCTTTTTTTGAACTTTTGACTTTTTTTGAGTTTTTTTTGCCGGTTCTTTTTTCCCATATTTGTTTGTATTATATGTAATGGGCTAACATATTTTTTTATATTTTTAAATTTTTTTAATTTAATTATGCTAAATAAGCCTCTGTCAGCTACAGTATTTTTTCAGCCAGCTACAGTACTTTTTAACTATAAGCCACAAAAAAAACCCGAATGAGCACCACCGCAAACTTGTTGGCCCGGCTGCAGGTTTTCTCATCCTGTTTCCTGTTACTGCCTTGCCATTTCTTGGATCGCTCTGATGGTCAGTGTAGGGTAGGAACCGGGCACATGCAGTGGAGCATATTTCTAGACCAGAGATGCATTATATATTTAGGGTTAGCTCGAGAGTCATACTGCTATTAGAGCAGGTACAATAAGACTTAGTCAGCAGGCTATAACAAATATAATATCAACCAAATCTTATGTGGCAGAGAGAGAAAGGAAAAGAGAGAAGGAAGCTAACTACTAAATTACAGCTAGCTATAGCACGTAAAAATATGCATTTCACTCTCTTACACGTGGGGCCAAATAATTATTGTAATAGCTACCTTATTGTATGAACTATTTTTTGAAGGCTATAGATGAAATAGACAAGTGTTATAGCCACTAGTTGGCTATACTATTGTACATGTGTTTCTTATCTCAATTCCCAATCACACCATTGCTTGTAATGAAGAGGATGCCAGTCATGTTGATGATTGGTTACAAGTGGCACTCTGGGTTCTAGAGGGTGTGTTTCCCAATCTCACCCCTCTGATCTCCAACACACGCTCTGCGTGTTCCCTCAATCTCACATGTTTTTTTATGGAGCAAATGACAAGCAGCAGGAAAACAAGAAATTCTTGTTATGATTTTCTTTGCATATGTAAATGTCAAATATTACAAGCTTGATCTTTACATACTGCAAAGTAATCTATCTACTGCAAAGTAATCTATCTTATATATACAAATCTAGTATTAAAAAAATACCCATATAATTTAACACATATTTGTGATGTCTATCGGTGTTGAATATAATGTGTCGTACCTCTCTAGTGCCATATAGGTAGTACGATATGTAATTTGACACCACTATTTGTAGATTAGTAGCCCTGTTTTCATTTGGTCATCTTATCTCTTGAGACTCAAGTTTTTTTGTCGTACAAATGAACATATTATACATGCATGCTGGAAAATAAAGAGGGCAACTATACAATGCTATCCTATCGGACTGAGGTTCCACGGGATAGACTCCTCGCCACTCTTCCTTCCCTTTGTGCCCTCCCCGTCTAATGCCTCCCTCCTCGTCGTTCCCGTCACCGCTCCCCCTCTCCTTCCCTCTTCTCTCTAGCGTGGACAGCTCCGCACTACTTCTCCGCCTCCCCTCGCCCCCTCCTCCACCACCGGCGGTTGGCGGCGATCTCGCTGCCTTGCCTCGCCGCTCCGCTGTCTCCCCTTCCCCCGCCACCACCATACGCCCAACCTAATATTCACAACGTCGCCTCGCCGGTTCCTCCCTCCGCCACAGTCTATCGCCGGACAATTGTCTCCTCAGCCTCCCATGACATCCAAGGGGTGTGGTGAACTCGTCATCGCTGCAGCGACCCCTATGGCTAGATTTGGAGCCGACGGCAGCAACGGAGGAGGAAGGGGAGGTGGCGGCACCAGCGGAGGAGGAGGAGGAAGGGAAAGCTATCCCATTGGTGAGGAGAAAACGGTATGCTGATGTTAAATTTTTCTTGAAAATAAAACCCTTTGCAATTAAGGAACTTTATTATCTTGATCCATAATCTATTACATGTCCTTTAACGCATAAAAACTCCAGATGAGTCCATCTACAAAACCTTGAAGTTAGCATGGTGCACTACTACAAAAAGGGTTATCTTGGACGCTTCGTACAGATGGTTCAACACAACCCGTCAGTGATAAAGTTATCACAGACAGATTTACAAGATGGACCATCTAAGTTCACCGCGATGGAAACAACCGTTTGTTATGGCCTACTTATTACATACTGTTTTTTTAATCGTCTATGATATATCACAGACTGTTCGGGTTTGGAATAAAAACCGTCTATGATGATCTACTTATCACAGACGGTTCTTTATCAAGAACCATCTGTGATAATATTTCAACTTACCCGCTCTCGCTGAATTTGAATTTTCCACTCATCTCGATGGATTTGTTCTTTAAAATAGAATACTCAGGTGTTCTTCTCCTTATCTCATCTTCTCTGTTCTTAATTCTCCTCCACTCCTCTTCTTCCTATGTACTCTTCTACTCATCTCCACTTCTCTCTTCTTACTTTTCATCCACTTATCCTCGCCAAATTTTTCCTTAAAAACAGAAGGCTCAGCCAACTATCTCCTTGAATTCCTTCGCCTTCGATTGTGACGCCACGGTTCACTGCATAAGTCACTCTTGTCATAAGAGTGTCTTGTGCAGTGTCATCGTCATGACATAATGGTGACGCCGCCGCCGGCCTCTCCTTCATCGTTGGTGATAAATACCCCACCCCTCCCCTCTCTTCATTGATCTTGGATATGAAATTATGAAATTGTTGGCTAGCTAGGGTTTCATCTATGTAAATCTTAACTCCCTAAACTTGCATCATCGGTGATATATCCCCCACCACTTTACTCCAAAAACTTGCATTTTACTTCCTTGGCCCCTAAACTTATCTCTATTTGCACTGTAGGTCGTTTCCTCCGTTTGCTAACAGAGTTTGCTGATGTGGCACACATGTCTGCTAACGGACTATGCACATATGACCACAGCTTACGATCGCGTGCCTATGACCACGGCTTACAACCACGGATTACGGTCGAGCGTCTACGATCACAACATAACAAAGTAACAAAATAATAGCACCTACAACCTAAACATTAAGCTATCAAAGACATAGCGCCAATCATAAATAAACCTACTTTGGTTCACCTGGATTATTTGATTGCGCTGTTTTATAGCGTAATTAGAGAATATTGATGAACTGAAGGAGACCTATTTATGAGGACGCGGTTCTTAACAAGAACTGTCTGTGATATCAGACTATCACAGACAGTTCTTAACTAACCACCTGTTATCACAGATACATAAATTTATACGGATCAAAAATCACTGTGATAACGGTTTTAAATCATGTGTTATAACCATTTCTATGGTAGTGGTGCGTGCAAAAACAAAACAAAATAAAATTGGGCTAGGCGATGCGCTGAGAAACTAAATACCAACGTTTTTCTGATGGTACAGGAACCGGCGTAACTGATCATTCCCCACAGCCAATGTCAAGGTCAAGGGTGTGATGATAAAAGATCCCTAATGGCAATCAGAGAGAAAATAATGCATGGGATCGGTTTAGGGGGCCACTGGACTATCTAGAGCTAGCTGCACCACGTAGGTTAGGACATCTCCAATAGGTCATTTCAGCTATTTCTTAGTTATATTAAATAAATAAAATTTTATGTAAAGAGAAAATATAAGGAGAGATAATATGATGCTTCTTATACAAGAGACGACTTGAATTTGTAAACTAACACAAATAAAGAAAATATGTGAGGCAGAAAATTATGATAAAATTGGTATAAAATAGTTAAAGCAATAATTTACTGTTGGATATATTGTCACTAGTGTTATTTTTAAATAAATAAAAATCTTAAAGGTAACTTTAAAAGATAGATTATTATAGATATCTTTTGAGAGACAAAGAGATGTGCATGTATAGGAAAGTACGTATATGCTGTGGGCTACGAAGCCAACCAATGCTGCGCGAGGGTAGGAGGAGAATTCAGGGGTGGTGGGTTTAAGAGCAAGTACAATGATGCTGACTAGGTCGCCTCTAGCGAAATCCACGTCAACACAATCCTATGTGGAAGAGAGAGACAAGAGGAGAGAGAGGCAAGCTGCCCCTAAGGGCATCTCCAATGGTTATAGCTAGCAACTAACTATAAGATTTCCACATCATCTATATAGTACACACTAAAGTTAGCATTCTAAAGAACTATCTATAAGGATAGCTATTTGATGCTTACATGCACACACAGAATTTATGGAGGCTGCCTCGTTTGGCGCTATAGACTATCTCTAGAGCTGTAGAGAGCTGCGTTCTCTTTCTTCATTTAATATCTTCCACGTAGGACAGTTGATGACATGGACTCTCTTGTAGATAGCTGCTATAGACCCATTGGAGATGCTCTTATGCAAGAGGTGACCTCTAGCACATCATACGAGGACTTGGAGGCGATGCTAGTTCTTAGAGCAAGTACAATGGTCACCTCTAGCGAAATATTAAATGCTTGAGTGCTTTAGTAGAGGTAACCTCTACTCAACTCATTGTATTAGCTACCTCTACATGAGCCACATGTACTCTTTTTGCTTATGTAGCTAGTCCTAGAGGTGGCAGCCACCTCTTCTATTGTACTTGCTCTAACGCTTCGGCGACACCCCTACACCCACCCACATGCATCCGGCCGGCCTCTCTCCGCGCCTCTCCGCTCCTCCTTCCACTATCTACACCCAACCAACGCACCAATGCCCATTGGCTGCTCATCTATTTTATGTATTTTCACTCACAAGCACCTGCTACACTCATATCGATCGATCCAGCATTTTATTCCTTCTCTTTTTGATCACTTAACTGCACATCATGGCTAGCTGCTATAATGCTGGTGTACTGCTTTTCAGGGGACATTAGCATTTCGATGAGGACTTTTCTTGTACTAGCTGGGCATCAATATGTCCTTGATCAGCCATGCATCATTGTACATACTTTTCATGCGTGTACGCCTATTTGATTCCACTTCTTCATCTCATTCTAATGCATATTTGGAATAAAGAAATTTCACATGATTGCCATATATAAGTGTTTTGTATAAAACAATATAAGTCCAGCAGGGTTCATGTGATATTGCCGCGTTCCAAACTCATGATACACATCTACTTAACCTTGATCTTCACCGTCTGCTTACATTCTGTTAAGATTTTCCTAAATATGGGATCTAAGAGCCCTTACCTTTTCGAATTACTATTCTGCGCTGTGTCAGTACACTGCTATTTATTTCTAAACAATTATTTAATTTAACTCTTCTCAGTAGGTAGTAGGCATGTTCTTTTTAAATGAGGCTTATGACTTTTGACTGAGTCTTGTAATTTTTGGGTTGTTTATGCGAAATATTACATAGTAACAAAAACTCACGTGTGATTTTACCGATATAATATGTACTACAATTAACTAGTTGATCCCACTTTAAAAGATCATTTTATTTAAAAGTTAGTTACTATAGAAAAATTAAAAGTATAAACTAAAACCTGAAAAAGAACCGGGTCAGTATAACCCGATCGACGGCTGGAGCTGGAGAATGATTGGTAGCTACCAAATACCACTAACCATATATTATTATGTCAAGCTAATGCTCGGTTTAATTTAATTACCCGGGAATATACAAGGTGGTCGCGTGGAGCTGAGCATCCGTTCACACCCACATGCACGCAGGCGTGGGGCCGACACCTGAGTTGACCTGCTCCCACCCCTCCCGGCATGTGGGTACCACCACCCTGGAGGCTGAGAGTCCAACAGCTCCTCCCATTCCTGCTCAGGGTATCTGTAATGTATGAAAATATAGGGTCTTAAGTCACTTTAAGGTCAACCTTATACATTACAGGGGTGACCTTAAGCAGGCTATAAGCAAAAAAGGCTTAAGGCTGGTCCTCAAGCTAAAGACCTGGCCACAAGTATTAAAATATAATTTTTCTTTATCTGCCAAGTGGGACTGTCTTAAGACCCCTTGGGTTATATACACTATAGAGTCAACCTTAAGGTTTAGATGGGACCCACCTTAAGGCCCTTTGGGTTATATACACTACAGATGCCCTCGTGGATGTCTGTTCAAAACATTTTTACTTGTAATTTTTGGTTGCGGTTGTTATTTTTTTGTTAAAATAGATATGGTAAGTAATAATTAGCTTCTAACTAATATATTTAATTAAAGTAAAATAAAAATAAAAATATTATTATATCTCTTCAGATAATACAAAGAAAAAACTCATGTTAAGAAGCCACCACTTCAAAACAGCCATTTTGAACGGGGTTGAGTCATTCATCATGTTTTCCCCTTAATTATCAGTTTTTATTCACCATTTTATTATGTACCAGCAGTGGTATAGGCGTATAGGTACTGTTTAACATGCTACTTTTTGAACCAAATGCATTCAACCTAGCATGCTCTAGCTGGACTGAGAAAAAAAATTAAACATACAGTTCGGAATGCTTTTTAATAAACTGGCAACAGCATTACAGCAGTGGCTTTTGTAATATCTAGTGACAACAACAGTGGCTTTTGTAATCTCTAGTGACAACAACTGACTGACACCTCTTTTATAGTGATGGCGACGATGGATCGCTATATCAAACAAAAGCACTGGCAAAAATAGCGCACCGCCATCCGACCATAATGGTGTGCTTAGACCATTCCCGACTATGATATCAAGTCGTAATGATGATGGTGATATTACTCGGATCAGTTGCCTCAGAGCGGCCACGAGAGGAAATGTTTATTTTTAGTGCCAGGAAGGATAGTCACCATGAGTTACAAATATCAATCAGTGCCGACCATTTGGCATACAACTGAAACCTTCTGGCAGAAAAATTAACAAAAAACATACAAAAAACTAGTCGAATATCCTTACTTTGCTACGAACAAAAAATCATATTATTTCGACATGTTGAGTCAATATTGTCGGGATCGATCTGTCTGGCCCACATGCTCTGTCATGTCGTATCTCCGTACCTTCGGCTCTGTCACGTATCCGATACAGCTCTATTTTTTTCTTATTAGAGAATTTTTGGGTAGTAGAATTTGTTAGTATATTGTATTTTCTTTTCTGTTACAGATTTTTCAGCGATCCATAAGAGAGTCGGAAAGAACACATAAGTTACATCACCATTTTTTTTTTTTGAAGTAGCACAGATTAATGGCTTCAGACAGTCCATTACCTGCACGTGGATCCTGGTCGATGGAGTGAAGAGGAGGTGGATCCTGCTACGCTGTGGGCCCTCGGAAGTCGGGATCCCGGGGCCACATGCCCCCGTGGCCCACCAACAGATGCGGGAGGGACCCGCCGTTCGGTTTTTGTGGGGAAGACGGTGACGTCAGGCCGCGCATCATGCGACGGAGCACCGGCAAAATCGGCGCCGTCCAGCTCATCCTGCAACACGTGTCGGCGCTGGGCCTGCACGATGGCCCAGCTTGCATATGGCTCCACGCAACAGCACAAGCTGGCCCCCGGATCGTCTACATCCTGCCAATCATGCGTGCCCCTCTGGTTGATTTGTACAGTACCTCACAAACTATGTAATGTCCTTTTTTTTTTCAAGTCAAAACTATATAAAGTTCCAGTGCCAGTAGTATATTTGCAAGAGCGTGTTAGTGTTTGCTTGGTCTAGTTTTAGTTTATGGACTTATTGTGGGAAGCTTAAATTTGTTTAGGTTAAGAACAAGAAAGGTTGAGATTTATTAGTTGGAGCTGCATATGAAATGACTATGAATGAAGGACTATGCATGGTAAACATTCTCTTAGTTTTGTTTGAGCTAGCAATTCTGTTTTCACTTGTTTCTTATTCTACGAATTCAACATCGGCACATTCACTTGTGGACGAAGAAATAGAAATATAGATAGAGAACAGTTCATGTGTCCTTTCTTGGATTTCTCTCATTTTTCTCAAGGACTGATAGAAGAAAAAAAGCTACATACGATAATTAGTTCAACTACACTTGGTAATTACTCTAACACAGTAAAAGAACTCATATTTTAGATCTTGGATAAAAAAGATAAAAAATTCAGTTCTGTCCAATTGGGCGGCACGACATGGGCCCAATTTGGCTATTAGGCACGACCCGTTTAGCCCACCAGCCTGAACGAGCCGAGCCGTGCCTTGTCGGACCATGAGCCGAGGCGGTGGCCCAGGCACAACCCAGAGAGGGTCCGTGCCATGCTAGGCCAGCACCACCGGTTTAGGCCGACGGGCTAGCAGGCATGATGGCCCGTTTGGCCTGAAAAACTTTAAAAAAGTGTAATAGTTCATAAAAAATTTGTAGAATTCAAAAAAGACATAGTGAAGTGTACAAATTATAGAAAAAGACACAATAAATTGTAGAAATTATAGAAAAAAAAGTCACAATAAATTATAGAAATATAATAATAAGCATTATTAATATTAAAATGTCTGCCTCCTTAAAAACTTTGCCAAGTAAAAACTCAACTTGAGAAAACCTTGGCAAAGAAAAAAGTACAACCTGTAGCTAACTATAGGTAAAAAAATCGGAAAAAGTACAACGTATATATAGATACTCTAAGAATCATCGGTGTCGTTGGCGTCTTGACTGCCTTCGCTGTCATCTAGATAGATATTGTTGAACGCGTGTTTCAATTTTGTATCCACAATGCAGTGTTGAGCTCGTGCATCAGCTTGCTCCCAATCTTTCACTGTGAGAAGTACTTCCATCATCTCACTCATTAGTCTAATTTTTCTCTCCTCCAGTACTCTTCCATAAAGACTAAAAGTAGACTCGAAAGAAACTGTCGAGACAGCAACGGTTAACACATCCCATGCTAATATGGATATCACCCAATATGTTAGCTTATGCTTATGCCACCAGTTCAAATTGTTGAAGTTTTCTATATGGTGAGGCATGAGATCTCTATCTAGGAAAACTGATAGTTCCCCACGGGCCCTTGTATGGATTGCTGCAACATTTGATGATGTAGAGCTTGATCTTCCATAATGCACCAAAGATTTCTTTCCCCCATATATTTATCTTCTTACCTATTGTGGGTGCTGGTGGAGGTCGTTTAAAGCGAACTCCCTAAAACTTATGTTGTACTCTTGCTAAACTTCAAACAATTGCGAACGAACAGTTGTAAAATAGTTAGAATAATCTATCTATATAGCCTCACATATAATTGAAAGAATATTAATGAATTATACAATTTTATCTCTTGGATCTAGAATAAATTCAAATGCATATAAGTATAGAATCTCATTCCAATATTTTAAATATTTAGTTTTCATAGCGCACACAACCTCTCATAACACTGGGTCATTTTTATTAGCTTTCAAATGAACGACAATTGCAAGAATATGAGATGTTGGATAATACACTCTAGATAAAGCAACAGTGGATTTGTAAAAGAGTTCCAAAAATGCTAGTAACTTCTCAGTAACATACCAGTGCTGCTTAGTCAATAATGTGTTATCGATATGGCTATGATAGTGTGTGTGTGGATAAAAACAGAAAATGTTGGCTTATAGGGTAAAAGATATTATAGCATGAGATATGTTGAGTTCCACCTTATTGGCATGTTCACAGCGAACTTTTGTGGACGTACATCCATCACTATGTAGTAGGTCTTATATGTTGTAATTCGTTAGTTAAAATTATTTACAAAAGAAATTGCATTGCGAAAAGCTTGAAGATATGGATCCAACGTCTTCAAACAACATTTAACTATAAGATTAATAATGTGGCAAACACATCGCTAATGTAGCAAGAAAGATTCGGTGTATGTACTAAATAAGGGAGTGGGAATATCCATTACCTTTGAGTTTGTTGTATCATTATCCAGGATAATTGCAAAAATTTTATTTGTAAGATCAAAATCTTTCATGATTTTGATAATATATTCTGCTATATTCTTACCCGTATATGCTATGTCAATTAGTTTGAAGTATATAATTCTATTTCCTAACACCCAGTCATATTTATATAATAAGCGGCTACACTAAGATAATTCTTTCTAAATCGACCACTCCATATGTCTGATCTAAGGTCAAGGCCATCGAAAATATACAAGTTCCAAAGAGTTCTTTAATTTTATCACGATCATTATTGCACTATTTAATTTTAACTAAATCTCTAGTCGTTATCTATCTAGATATATGAGTAAATTTAGGATTATGGGCAGTTCTAATGTACTTTTCGAACGCATCTGATGTACCAAAGTTTAAAAGATCTTGTTAGGCAATTAAACGGGCTAAAGATTCTCGAGCTACCTTGGGATTATATCCCAGTTATGTACCGTATAGTCAAGGTTGTACTGCAGTTGCGTCTACCTCATGGCTATACTTTGTTTTTCTTTACATCTTTGTGCATGTTTGTGTAAGTGCCTAGTTTCACCTGAAGACTTTGCATACAATTCATGATGACATATTTTGCAAATAGCAACTCTTACCTGATCTTCGGACACGTCTCGCTTCATACCCTGTCGAAATCGCCCGCACGTCCGACATGCCGGTTCTGGGTTCTGGACCTCTTTGCTCCGGTGCTTGCTGACGCTGAGGCATTGGTAGAGCCTGACGATAATACAACCAGAGTCTACACTATCATTTGAGGTGGAGGCGGAGATGTTTCATTCTTGAAGGATGAAAGTTCTTCCGAATCAATTCCGTATTCACTTGCATGGAAAAATTTTCAATTTTCCATGGAGAAATGAGAAAAACTGCAAATAGAAAATTACACTATTATCTATTTTATATCAGAACGAGGAAAAATAAGAATAATATAACTATATAAAAATTAGTATTGTTACTTTTTTCTTGATTGTAGGCCAGATTTTGATTTTTTTCAGATTTTTGGTAAAATTATTTTGAATTTTGTGAAATTTTCATAAAGTGTTTCGAAATTTTTACAAGAGAATTCAGAGAAGAGATTGTTGATGAGAGTGTGGCTGAATGAGGGGGGTGCTGCATATTTATAGAAAGAACGATATTTTTTATTTTTTTGTATTTTAAACTCACAATGATTACAAATTTCAAAAAAATCGATCGTTACTCATGCTAAATAGGCTAAACAGGTCATGCCTACCATGTCGTGCCTAGGCCAAACGTATCTAACGGCCATACTTCCAAACCAAATGGACCATGCTCACCGGGTTACGTGTGCTTACAGGCCAAACGTACTAAACAGGCCGCTGTGTCGTGCCATGATGTGTCATGCCTAGCCGAGCACTGTGTGTCGTGCCGGCACGCTGGCTGGGTGGCAGCCTAGGCACGGCTTGCCCTGACTCGTCTTGTGCCGTTGACCATGTCTAAAGTAACAGGTTGTGAGCTAGCCCGTTAGACACGATCTATTTAGACACCCCTAAAATAATTCATCCAATAAAACTGCAGACAATACCAACACCTTGCTTTCTGCACATGAATTAGAGAATCCAAACGGGGAAACAAGGAAACAAAAATTATTGGCTCCAACCTCCAAGTAGCCTCACTCATGCTCTATGTAACTGTTCTGAGTTCTGACCCCACATCTCTCTCTACCACTTTCTCTCTCTTCCCTCTACATATACCCATCTCTACCCTGTTCTTGGGTCCTCTCTTCCACCGCCTCCTCCCACTCACCACAAAGCCAAATTTCCAATCTCACATACACACCCCAAGAAAGAAGCAGCTTATTGCGGAGGTGTCCAAGGGGAGAGACCAAACGGCCGCAATAGGCTAGCCAACCAGCTCCTCCCGCGCGCGGAGCCAATGGCTGGCGCCGACGTCGACGTTGGGACGGAGCTCCGGCTCGGGCTGCCGGGAGGCGGCGCCGAGGCGACCAAGGCCGGGAAGAGGGGCTTTGAAGATACCATTGACTTGAAGCTGAAGCTGCCCACCGCTGGCATGGAGGAAGCCGCCGGCAAGCCGGACCCGGCCGCCGAGAAGGCGAAGAGGCCGGCCGAGGCGGCCGCCACTGACCCCGAGAAGTCACCTGCTCCGAAGTATGTTACCTGCATACATGATATATACATCTTTGCATGTGTTTTATTTTTTGTACATATATGATTAAATTTAAATACCATTTTGTGATAATAGTAGGATGATGTCTCTTTTTTCTACTTAGGAATAATAGTGAATTGCTTGGGGTGCTATGAATGAAACTTCATTTTCTTTTTTGAATGAAATACATAGCAAAAGATCCATATATGACATAATGACATTTGGTACAAAGTGTACATGTGCATGTGCATGTTGTTGATTTTTCCCTTTTCCCCTTCTTTTTCTTTTGTTTGGATACATATATTTATAGCATGTTGAGCAAACTTGGCATGCTCATGAGGCCATGAGTAACACTTTAAGTAGGGCAAAATATCCAAATAAAAGAGATCCTCTGGCAGAAAGCGCATCCCACGACACCATCGCGTCTGCTCTTTGTCGCTTGTAAAGCGTTGAGCGAATTATCACCACATTTTGAAAAACATAACATATGCACATTCGATACCTTCGTTGTGTGGTAGATGCCAGAAATTAGTGATGTTTATTTCCTTCATCTTTTGGCATATTCCTCTAGAAAAGATGTGTTGTTGTTTTCTTTTTCTTTTTCTGAAAATATTTAGAATATTCAGAAAAGAGTACATCAGTAGCCAATTAGTTTCTGAGTAATCATGGTAGTCATGATTCATGTGGCAATAACTAAAGTTAATGGCATTTTCATTATACACAGTACTACATCAAGTAGCGCAGGCATACATTAGTTAAAACAGAGTTGGTTGCCAGCAAGAGTATAGTACATGCGTGATCTAGCTAAATGGAAGTATGGAACCTCCAGTAACACTAGTACAATAGAAAAGAATCTATCTTTTTTACAGCCCCAGTAGATTGGAACTGATATGTGAAAAACCAAGTGATAAATGTGTAGCTAATTTTCTCTCTTACATATCAGGGCACAAGCTGTGGGTTGGCCACCCGTCCGATCGTACCGCAGGAACATCATGACCGTTCAGTCGGTGAAGAACAAGAAGGAAGAGGAAGGTGACAAGCAGCAGCCCGCTGCTAACACTTGCGGCACCGGCTCTGCCTTCGTGAAGGTGAGCATGGACGGCGCGCCCTACCTGCGCAAGGTGGACCTGAAGATGTACAACAGCTACAAGGACCTCTCCATTGCTCTGCAGAAGATGTTCAGCACCTTCACCACAACTGGTATATCGCTGACATGAGAATCTGCAAGAACAAACTATCAACCGATGTTAATTGTTTTGCTGCAAATGTGCAAATGGAAAGTTGATCTCAATTAATATGCGCTGCATCGATGAACCATTTTATCAGGGAACAATATGAACGAGGGGAAGATGGTTGATCCAGTCAATGGTTCAGATGTTGTTACTACTTACGAAGACAGGGATGGCGACTGGATGCTTGTTGGAGATGTCCCGTGGGAGTATGTCACTTCATTCTTGAGCCCCCCCTTATCTACTTCTGAATTTACGGGCTCATGATTAGAATGCAATTGAGGTTCACACTAAAGTTTCTTCCTTTGGCTGATCGATTACCCTGCAGGATGTTTGTTGATTCATGCAAACGCTTGAGGATCATGAAGGGTTCCGAAGCCATCGGTCTTGGTCAGTGTCTTCAGCTAAAATTCTCTTCCATTTCAAGATTAATTTCTTAATTCTAACCCCCATGAGTTTTTTTTTCAGCGCCAAGAGCCAAGGACAAGTACAAGAACAAGAGCTGAAGATGTTGCGGTATTAAGATGCTGAGCACGGTGTTTAAGAATGGGGCTCTTGCAGTGTGTTATGGTTTCTTTAGAAATATAATGTCTCAACTATTAGTTGTGTGTTAAAAGAAGGGAGAGTTGTCATGTTTAATTTGTTGATGGACCAGAAGCAATAATCTATTTGTGTGTAGCTGGATTGGTGTTATGTGATGTCCCCTACCGTGTGTCCCAGAATCTACTTGATGGTTTTATTCCAGTGTTGTTAATTAAGTTTGTGTGATTGTTAAGTAAAGAGAATCAATGAGACTACTATTATTATGGTATCTTGTAAGTTAACCTGTTTGTTAATTATAAGCACAATATATGGTAATCTGTGTGTGATCAAGTGGGGGGGAACAGGCCATGTGCTTTGTGATGGGGAATCCATTACTATAACTCTAGCCTATCTGTCTTTTGAGTTATTGAGAAGGTTGGGTCTTGAGGCATGGTGGAATGGTCATAGCATGAAGCTTCCTTGCCCTTGCTTGAGTTGTGGTGATACCAAAGCTAATACATTGCATAAACAAATTAAACCATAATCTATTCATCACACATGACAGGGAAACGTTTCCATATATAATATGCCTACATCATGTTTGGTCTGCAAGGTGTCAAACAGCATATGATAAATCTCTTGGGACAGTAATAATAAATGGACGTTCTTTTGGAATCACACACCAGTGAAACCAAAACCTCAAAAAAGTTTTGTGGATGTTATGTGATAATAGGCTTGTCTATATGTCAATTGTTTCAATAGTAGGAATGACTCTGCTTCAAGGACGTACTAAGCTTATAAAACAGCAACTAAATCCTGTACAAAATAGTATTACTGTCCTATTGCATGGCCAGAACTG
The DNA here is from genome assembly GCA_017311315.1 of Dendrocalamus latiflorus. Taxonomy (NCBI): domain Eukaryota; kingdom Viridiplantae; phylum Streptophyta; class Magnoliopsida; order Poales; family Poaceae; genus Dendrocalamus; species Dendrocalamus latiflorus. The sequence continues at coordinate 30,265,994 of CM029632.1, read as the reverse complement.
GAATGGAAGGGTGTTTTACTGCATAGCAAACATGTCCAGAGAAACTGCAGCATTTGAAGAGGATATGGTTGACAATATCACATGCTATACAAAACTAAAAGGTAACTGGCTTACATCAAACTGGAGCTGGAACAATGTACAACAGCTCAAGGAGAACTCATCCCTCCAGGCAGTAGAGCTCTCCCAGTATTTTCAAGGTAACAGACGACCGGAAAACAACATATAGATAATCCGCATGAACTCGATAATCCTGCTCAGCCAATTACTGCAGGTGTTCAATAAAAACTTGCAAGTATACATCACCTGTGAATATGACATCCAATCCCTCTGAAAGCTGTATCTTCAGGATCACAGATGGACCCAACTGGGATAGCAGAAACATGGCGAGGCTCCATGCCACACTAACCCTGAACAGCCAACTCCTGCAAGTGTTCAATAAAAACTTGCAGACTAACATCGTCTGTGAATATGACTTCAGATCCTTCTGAAAGCTGTGTTTTCTGTGTCACGGATGGATTCAACCGGGCTAGTAGAAACCTGGCCTGACTCCCATGCTGATCACATTTTATGAGTTTTGGTACCGGGAAACGATCTGCCAATAGTGCCTCTGCATCAACTTCTGGTGCTTCAAGCAGCTTCCGCAAATTTTCATGGTTTGGGTCCTTATGATATCCAAGTTTCCTCCATTGAGCAATCTTTGAGCCATAATGAATCACAATATAGAAGTATGAATCAAATAGCAAAATGACATCAGGAGAGATGGAGCTGACATCTAGCAGCACAGGAATAGGTGGTCCATCAAATGAGTACTGGAATAAAGTTGGCTGGATCATGACCAGAGACCCCACAACTCCCTCCCTATTCAACATCAACCGGAAGAAAGCGGTTTCATCAGGAGAACTGTTGAAAACATCAATGAACTGTGACCTCCGCAGGTAGTACATGAACTGCGGATACAGGGAGAAGTTAGTTGACAACCGGAATGTAGATGGATCTTCAGGGAAGTAGTTTCCAAACTTAGCAGTAAAGCGAATAAGCATCTTGTCAAGCCATCGTATTACATCTCTAACATGGTACGTCTCTGCCCTGTGAACAGCAAGTCTGGCCAGAACAGCTGCAGCAGCTTCCTGATCAAACCCTGCAGCAATTTCAGGAGAATGAGGTCCAGCCCATCTTCTCGCAACAGTCGTTACCCTTAGCCGATAGCTACCATCACCGTGCCGGTACCTTGTCATGAACTGAATAAAGAAAACAGTTGGGGGCTCAGTATTATGCCTACAGTCAACTCGGAAGAAGAAAGCGATGCAGGTTTTGCTGTTCAGTGTACTCATTTTCCAATAATTTGTCCCACCCTCTCCAATTACTTTATCACTAACCGAGCTGTTTTTCCTGTGAAGGGAAATACAGGGACCAAGGGCACCACAAATCTTCACCTCCCTTGATGTCACTATCTCAATCGTCGCATTAAAGTTCATGTTAAGGTAATCAATACCCTCACGCTTGAAGACATGCCTTAAACAGCTTTTGAACTGTTCAGACTCAAATGACTCTGCAAGCATCATTAAACCCCCAGACACTTCAATTGGATATCTCAGCTCTGCAGCCCCAACCTGATCGAGAGAGCAAGCAAATAGATCAAGAACTAATGCATGGTCTGCTAACCTCTTTGCAACTTTCTTATAGAAGTCTCGGGCTTTGTTAGTGAGCGATGCATTGCCATTGAAAATGTCACGATGCGAACGAATTGCTTTCCCAAGATCGGTTTCCACCACAAGCCCTGGACCAACTGTCGTGGGACCAGATGTGAAAACCATGATCCGGCCACCGGTATTAGGTGAGCAGCAGCCTTCCAGAAGAGCAACAGCTGTGGAAATAGCAGCGCCAGTGGCTCTTAAAGGGCGATGCCCATGAGGGCAAGCAGACATGGAGTTCAGGTCCTCTATTGCAGATGTGATGTTAAATTCACATCCAGAAACAGGTAACAAAAATCTCTGAGCTTCAATGGATCTTGGCATAGCCAACTTGTTGTATCGTGAACGGCGAACACCTAGAAGTTGTTGTATCTGAAACATAAGAGAAGGACAATGAGGTACACAGAAATCATAAGAAATTATACAAAGCAAAGAAATTATCAGAGAAGATCGGTGACTAATGTGAGACCATGAGCCAATTGAAAATACAGTCACATAATTATCTATCCAAACATCAAACTTTACAATTTTAACACTCCCAAGGCACGTGGACACATTGTAGTTTAATGGACATCAGCATATGCAAGGCTAGTTACCCTACACGCAAAAAACTCTTCGAGTCAATCATCCGACAACAACAACCTCATAAAAAAATACACCCGCTGTTTAACTCCTATACACCACAAATATTACAGGGTGAAACTTCCAGCTCACTTAGAATTTAGAAAGCAAGATATTTAAGCTACAATTTGCAATGTTCATTCCACTTAGAATTCAGAAACCAAGCTTTAAGTCACAATGTATTGTGTTAACTTCAGTTAGAATTAGGAACCAAAAGTTTCATCGTGTTTTTAGGTAAGTAATGGAAGTAAATGTGATTCCTAGTGGTTGGATCAGCTTGCGCAAACTCGCCAAAGTACAGCACTGATCAGTTCCACCAATCAACCTAGAATCTAACTACTCAACATCCTAGGATCACATCAAAAATCAAGAATTCACCGACCTTGTCGGACTCGAGCTCGCGCTCCCCGTTGATCACGAACACCCTGGCGCACCCCTCGAAGCCGAGATCGTGCACCCACACCGACGCCGAGAAGGTGACGAGCGCCACCCTGACCCCCTCGGGCAGCCCCTGCACGACCCTGAGCACCTCCGCCTTGAGCGCGGCGAGCTCCGCCCCCGCGGTGGCCGCGTCGACGACGAAGACGATGGCCGGCGGGCCGGGCCCGGGGCCTCCCCCCTCGGCGGGGTCAGGAGGCAGCGCGTACTCGACGCTGGAGTGGGTGGGGAAGAGCTCAGCGGGGAGCGCATCGGGGGCGAGGCGGCGTGGGAAGGGATTGGCGGCGCCGCCGCAGAAGGGGCAGGACCAGCGCGCGGAGGCGTGGTGGACGCGAGAGAAGGGGTTGAGGGTGGCGGTGCAGCCAGGGGAAGCGCAGCGGAGGGGCGGGTAGGGGAGGAGCGGGAGGAGGTCGGGCGCCGTGGGGTGGAGCGGCGTGCAGAGGACGGCGGTGGGGACGACGAGCGCCGCGGCGGCGGAGGGCGTCGGCGGCCACGAGTGCCACGGCAAGCGCAGGCCCTCCACCGCCTCCAGCTCCGCGAAGTCCATCGGAATCAAATCAGATGGTGGGCGGAGGAGTGGCGACTAGGGTCTGCTATGTTCTTCTCCTGCCATTGCTTCCTTTCACCTTTTTTCCCCCTTTTGGCCTTTTCCTCCGGGGAAAATTTTTATCGTGCCACTGAAAAAGTGTGCAATCTAAGTTATGCCATCATAAATTATGTAATTTTAATTATATCACTAAAAGTTTTGTGTTCATTTTATTTTTGCCACTTGCGTCAGTCAATGACATTTGATCGGTAATATCCATTTTGTTTCACAGATGACTAGATGAAAATACCCTATAGTCACCCAATACCGACCACCTTGGTGACTACGAGCGCTGGACCTCGATGTAATCAAACATGCTGGCACCATTGGTCAACTTGGTGTTTATGATAGAGTCGAGCTGGTGCTGCACCAAGAAGCAAGACAACAAGTTGTAGAAGTAAACGAGGAACTGGTGGTTACTAGTGTAGAGTGCTTGGCATGACGATGCATTGGAGCTAACCATGGCTGGCCATGAGAACTTGTTAACATAGCACGCAACACCATCGCAAGGCTGACATATGAGGTTGGGAAGCTACTGCCAGCACCGCTACAGGAGACGATGGATAGCACCTTAGAGCCATCGGATGATGCGTAGTCACTGTCATGCGACCCCGCAAACAACGGCTGATACATGCAACTAGAAGCGTTGCCACTGGGCGTACAGAGCCCGAGAGTGCCACAGGAGAGTGGTAGGTCGCATCCTTTGCTCAGTGCTATGAACCTACCATTCATTAGCAACGACGACAAGTTCGTGGACGCAAAGCTTGCAATTGTTAGCTTCCCATCCACGCCCAGAACTACACGAAGCTTGGCTAGTGGCATGACGACCTGAATGATAACAGTGGCATCCACCGCAAGAAGGTACAGCCCAGTGCCTCCCATGGCCATGTACGCGACTGCGCCATCGCGATCCTTGATAGAGTTAGCATCATTCGATAGCTGCCAGTACAAGGACCCCATCCATGTGAGCACAGCGTCGGCCATGATCACGTTGAGCCGATAGTCCCTCTCAATCATGTTCGACATGGCCGAAGCCAAGAAGCCACCGACGGGGAGCCGCTGCAGTGACACAAGGGAGTCTGTGGACCAGTCGAATGACTGCCATAGCGTGGCCTTCTTCCCGTTGAGCAGTGCATGGTTGTTGGAGTTGTCCAGCCGGAGTGTAGCCACTGGGGACACTAACAGTAGCGTGGACCACACGATTGTCCTGTTGGCATCCTTGACGGAGATCCCGCTCGCCATGAGCTGCAATGGCGTAGCACGGTGGATGATTGGCGCGTTGCGGTTGGCAGCCCAAACGTAGGTCTTGGACGGGGGGTGTAGCACGGTGAGGTAGTATCGGTCCTGCTACCCCCACTGAGTTGTACACCTCGTTCTCGAACATGACATTCTTGGACACAAGGAACACGTCATATGTCTCAATGAGGAGGTACGACACCGCGAAGTTCGAAGTAACAAACTCTATGGTGACCTTGGCGACATTGTATTGGGCGACCACGGGGGTATTTCCATCTAGTCGTCTCTGAAACAAAAGCGGACGTTACTGGTCAAAGGTTATTGACTGACCGAAATAGCAAAAACGAAATAGACACAAAACTTTCAGTGGCACAAACAAATTATACGGTTTGCGATAGCATAACTCAGATTGCACACTTTTTCAGTGACACCAGAAAAATTTCCCTTCCCTCTATGGTTTTTCTTTCTTATTTGTAGAGAGGTCCGTACAATCCGTTAGATCGTGATCGAACGGACGATCTGTACGTTCCAAAGCCTAGACATTCAGTAGAGAAAAAAAAGAGTAAGAATAATTGAACGCTACGCGGATGGTAGATGGGCCAGGCCCAACTGACTAACTGAGTGTACGACTTCTGGGCCAGACATGTCATGAACATACATGGCCCTCACATGCATAACAGCACACTGCGTTCTCTATTCAAACAAGGGAAGAGAAGGCATCTCTACCAAATAGCCCACTTGAGAAAAAGCATACAAAAAAGGTAGTCATATTCTTCAGATATCGATCTGTAAACGAACTCGAGCATCGTATTCCTAATATTAATAATATTACTATGAGATGATCGACAAGGACCGGGGAAGTTGCCATCCTGGAACGGAACATCGAAACCCGTATCGATTAGTAACCGGGACGAATCAAGATGATAGCAACTCCCCGTAATGCGCCCCATGCTAGATGGTTTCAGCAATGCAGCCGCGCGCGCGATGTAGGCTTGCGTTTGGACAGTAATGGCACTCTTTTTATTTTAATCTTCATTAGGTGGTGATCATTTGAGCTTATTTTTGGTGGCTTATAGCTGAAAAGCACTGTAGCTGACTGAAAAAACACTGTAGCTGACAGAGACCTATTTAGTATAATTAAATTAAAAAAATAAAAAATATAAAAAATATGTTAGCCTATTACGTATAATACAAACAAATACGGGAAAAAAGAACCAGCAAAAAAACTCAACAAAAAGCCAAAAGTTCAGAAAAATACGAAATTTATGAATAGTGAAAAATAAACCGGAAGCTAAAAACTGAAGCAAAAACGATCACAGCTGAGTACTAATATTCTGTTGTTGTGTAGCAATCATCATTAGGGGGGCATAACAGTATATATGGGGCAGGTGATTGCTGAAAGAGATAACCCTGCTCCGGTAGAGACCCATGTACTCTGGTCAGCTACGAATGCAAATTCACAGTTTCATGGTTCAAACGTTAGATTGTCAACGCCATTTGTTTCAAGAAGCCACACAATGCAAGACGAATTTAGTTGTGGTTTTTTTAGAAGGGGTGGAGTTGGCAGCACAGGCTCCACACCGACTAGTTGGACCACCGGTTGGCTCCTTTTGTTCTGATGCGCCAAGTCCATATGTCCAATAATATAAGATTGTTGGAAATCACTAAGAAGTACTCAGGTATTTTTTTTACCTTGGGAGTACTCAAATTTTCCATCCTCCGATTTGCCTCAGGATTCATGTCTTTGGTGGTGTCTTCGGCAACCGGTGACCAATGGCGAAACTCCGACAAGTTAGGCTTAGGGTTCGGGTTAGGGTTAGATTCACTAGAGCCCTTGGTTATAGAGAGAGAGATTGGGGAAAGCGGCAGATCAGCAATGGGTAGCGGGGCAATGAGGCGGGTCGGAGGAGGGCGGTAGAGGTCGGCGGGAATGACAAAGATGTGAGCGGTTAGGATACGGTGGTGTATCTAGCGGTGGTAGCCACCGGAGATGAGGAAGAAGAGTGGTGGCGGTCGGCGGGGATCTGGCCAGAGAGGAGGAAGAAGGAGGCGGCGTGGGAGGGTGCTTGGGGCAGATCGAGGGAGGCAGGGAGCGGCGGCGGTGGCTCGCCAACTAGCAGCCCTGTCACCAGGAACGGCTGCGGTGGGGTGGAGAGGTGGCTAGGTTTTAGGGAGGGGAGGGGAGAGAATTTGTATGGTTTGTGAGGGGGGATGAAATCCTTTAGATGTAAATCCAACAACTCAAAATTTGCGTACCCACCAATAAAAAAACACTCGCATCCCACCTAGACACCTCCAGGTTGTAACATGCCCTAGCTCCATTGGTCGATGGATGGGAAAACAACAACATTGTGGCATAGTACTACAATACATTGTAGCATTTGAATCAATTGATATAGGAGTAACGGACCATTAGATTCGGCCTTGAAAATTACTCGGCTAATGATCCCGTTCTTTTGGGCTATGGCTAGTAATAGTACCAGCTGATAGAAATCGAAGCCAAAAATCGACTAAAAAGCAGAAAAGAACGGTACCAATGATCCACTGTGTAGCTGGTGCCAATTGTAGTCGGATACAAGGTGCTTGCCAAATTTTCAACTTCATGAAAATTCTATGAGTACCTTACTTAGCGATGTTGATCGAGCCGTCAAGTCAGCGGATCCATAGAGTTCTGTCGATGTTTTAATATCGATCTTACGTATAATTTATTTGGATTCGGGGAAAATCTAGAAGACCCGGTGTATGAATATGCAGAGTAGACACACAGGAATTTTTATATAGGTTCAGGCCTTCTCTTGGGAGAATAATAACCATACGTCCTGTGTGGCTATTGCTCAGAGAAAAAAATTACAACTGAGGGTAATGTGAAATGCTTAGCACTCTCTCCTACTTCAATGTGTTTCGATCTCACTCTTTCCTGACGTCAACATTTAATAGCTAACGAAATGGTGGCCATTGTCCCATGCCAAAAGACTCTTCAACGCTTCAGATGATAACTGTCTGATGGAAGTTACTGTCAGAGAGACGTAGTGGACCGTTTATTGTGCGACGGTTGTTGTCAGAGAGAGATCGTGTGTGGTTATTAGGCATGAGCACATATTCTAACTGCCTTGCTAGATGATCCCACGATGAAGTAGGTCATCGTAAACAAGCTGGTTGGGAATATGCTGGTTGCAGTAAGATCTACGACCACGAGGTGGTCGTAAGATATCTTACGGTTATGTGATCATAGAAAGACTTACGACTGAGTGGTCGTAGGAAGACTTAAGACCAATAAGTAGTCGTAATAAGACTTACGATCAAGAGGTAATCGTAGCAAGATTTACGACTGAGTGATCGTAGGAAGACATATGACCAATAGATAGTCGTAGTAAGACTTACGACTGAGTGGTCGTAGGAAGACTACGCCCAATAGGTAGTCGTAGTAAGACTTAAGACTACCTTAAAAAATCTCTTCCTTACCATTGAGAGGTATGCTCGGAAAATATGATGACGTAATAATTAGAGAATTATTGTACCCTCGTCAAGCTCCGTGGGGAGTGCATAGGACACAGGATACAATTTCATTTCTCTTTGGCATAACCCATGTAAATTCAAGTGTGAACCCTCCAACCCAAATCGAAGGACATCTGCCAGCCTAAAGATTGACACTTTCAGCCTCTTGGTTCTCGTTGCTCCAATTGGTGCTCCTGCAGCTAGACCAAAGATGACACCAATCGAGACCTAGGACATGCAACTTAACATACGCAAGCGCAACTCAACTGATACAAGTATAGTCCAAGGCGCTAGGCCAACCAAGCCACTCTACGAAGGGAAGATAGCAGGTAGAGGCTGCACCGCACGCGCATCGCATTGCCCCAGTCACTCGCGTCTCGTTCCCTCCATCCCTCTGTCCCACCTCGTGCGAAAGCAAAATCCACCCTCTCGCTTGGTCGCAGCCGCTGGTTGCCGAAGCTTGGAGGCCTAGGTTGCAGCCCGCCGAACGCTGCATCTCCTGGTCACATCACCCATTGATCGTCTCACTGAGAATTTAGCTGCATGGATTAAGTCTTGAATCAACATAGGACATTGTTAAATTTCTCACAATTGTTTTGATTTCTTTTAGCAAATAGACTTAATTTATGAGTTATATTTTGAATGTTATTATTATTATTAGTTAGTTATTTTTTCAAAATGTAGGGTTCAGAATTAGAGTTTTAATTTGGGCTTCTAGAAATTAGAATATGCATATACTTTGTTGTAAATTGAAGGTAAAATTATATATATGATAAAACAATAACAAAACCAAGCACATCATGGCAAGCGCTATATCTGTACTCTTCTGCAGGGACATATTCCCTTGCTAAATAAATTTCCACCAAGTGAATTTCTCTGTTGATGTTGATGGGGACGTAGTGCAAATGTAATGTAACATTCTGATGGGTATTGAACAGGTGCATGGGATCTAATGAGTGGCAGAGCGCTCGAGCTACGTTTTTTTTTTCAGGAACACACAAGAAAGCTTGCGTGCCATATTATTATATTAATTACGTATTGAATTGTGGGTTCTGTAAGCCACATATGTTTTTTTGTGATTATTTCTTGTGCCAATATCAATTAATTATTTGGAGATTTTCATGTAGGTGTTTTGGTGCCTAGCGTTACCTCGTTGTTGAACGTGGAATCCTCTTTTTTTTTGAGTTATCTCGTCATTGGAATCTATGCTCTGCGCGGCAGAGAAGTTGCTCTCAAGCTTCGAGTCGACGTTCAACAGCTGTATCTAACTTTGTTTTGATCCCTGGAATCTAGTAAGATCCCCCACGCATGGATTGCCAGGCTTGGACCCTGTCTTATCTTTCTTAGGCACTCTATTATGTACGAGATCTGCATGTATTTGTTTACGAAAAACTCGAGGTCGTGATAAAAACGACCCTTCTACATGTACTTGGGACATGCACAAAGAGCCAAAGATGCAGTAGTTTTGTACGAGTAATACTAGTACGAAAAACATCGGTTCTTGTGATCACCTTGCAGAGTTGAATCACAGCAACCTGATGAAAAACCAAAGGCAGCCACGAGGACTAGAAAGCAATCGAACCAACCAAACCAATGGATGGAGAAAAAAAAGAATAGAGTGATACGATCCAGCCACATGACCAATCACCTCTCACCATTGACGACGTACGAGTTTTACCTGAACGTTACCATCTCGACAGAGACATGAATCGATTACCCGGCATATTTATACCTACTGCACCCCTTCCAAAAAGAAAAAGACACGAACGAAGCCCTCACAAAGGATGAGGAGGTATCTGAATATCTGGACTGCTGGCAGCTTCGTAACGTTCTCCAGAGGCAGGCAGAACCCAAGTCGACGCAGGGGATACGTGCGCTGGTGCCGGTGCGTACGTGGACAGGCTCCACCGGCAACTCCACCGTCCAACTCCACCGGCTCGGCGCGTGGCAATGCCAATGGCAGTGGCATCCTATTCGATTCCCCGGCCCCACCCCCCGCCGGCCGCTCCGCGTCGCCGTCGCGACCGCGGGACTTGGCACCAAGCATCCCGTGCCCTCGGCTCGGTGAACCGTGATTTGCTCCTCTCTCTCTCTCTCTCTCTCTCTGCCGTGCCGTCGTTGTAGAGAGCGGATTGAGCCGGGAAACGACGGAGGCGTGGTCGTCTCCGTGCTGAGTGAGGATGCGTCGTTGTGCAGCCGGAAGGCGTGTTGACGTGATGGGAATGTATCCGGAACGAACCACTCTGGAAGTGGGTAAATTGTTGCCGCCAAAATCAGTCGTCGAAGAGGTGCACAAGACATTCCGTAACAAACATAAACACCCCATCTATTCGTCAATAACATTAATTATCAACTTGACATAATTGCGATCCCTTGCTCCTTCCTCCCTCTACTAACGAACTGATTGCCAGTAACTAATTCCGCGCCTGGCTCCGTGTCCCCTACTCCTAGTGGTAGATCCAACCATCCTCATAAGCAGCGCACGCACGCAGCAGGAGACCACGAGTCAATAAAGAAAGCAATACTATTTGTGTCTTCTATGATTGATCTGTTTTTGCATAGCAGAGAAATCGATCGGATTGGTCGCCAGCGACGGTTCCTCAACACTCTCCTCTCTTCCCATCTCGTCTTTGCCATGTATTACCGGACCTCATCAAATAGGCCCCCTTGCACGGCTCGGCATGGGCCATATAGGTAGAGGTGGAACTAGATCGAAAATAATCGGGATTCACTATTTTACCATACGTATAGCAACATATATAATTTTCAAGTTATATTGTGATACACAGTAATGTGTCTAGCAAACTGAAGGAACTAAGGGTGCAATCACGAACAAAAATTGATTAGTATTGGTAAATATATCATGCGACGTCAATGGATTATAAAAAGACAACAAAATTAGTTGAAGTTCCAAGTAAAAAAATAGTAGAGTGATTAGATGTAAGTAAATATATTACCTTTTAGTATTTATGTTCTTTCAAGTTCATAAAAAGCGACGAACCACAATATTATTGGTAATTTTCTTCAATTTTTGTTTCTCAACATAACAAATAAGTCTATCATTCATGAAATCATTACAAATTAATTGAAAAGTCATTTTGATATTTGTGAGTTCAATAGTTCAAAAACAATATAATAATAAAATATGTCATTATAGTCAAATACTATAATTTTGTCAGAATTCCAAAATATTGCAAGCCTAAAATGAAACCTTAAGTATTAACCCTACAATTCGACAAAAATAAATCAACAATCATCATATTGAAACCCTAATTCATAATTTAGCCCTTGTTCTTAAAACAAATTGGAAGAATTAAGAGAAATTTAGAGCAAAGTACACCGATTTCTCCTGTTCTTCAGTGACCAGTCGCTGCCTGGCTGGGTGCGGCTATACAGTGGGCGTGGTGCACATCACCTAGCCGATTATGCGAGACAAACGGGTGTCAAGGACTGTTGCAAGGTGACATGCTTAGGGATCAATCAAATGGATGCCATAGCATGTTATGATTCTCCCTCTTGGGCTAGCTCAAGAGCTGGCTGGGCCTGCTATAGTTGCCTCATAGACTGAGAGATAACGGAGGCTTCTCGTGGACTGTTGCTAGCTATTGAAAACTTAGGTCGCTAGTGCTCCCTTCGTTGGGATTTAAGGAATGGACCGGGTTCACCGAGTTTGAATTGAGGGGTTCACCCATGAGCTCGAGGTGTTGATCCTTATTAAAAAAAATTTAGACCTGGTATCCTGTGACACCAGGCCACATAACATATCTCCGCTTGTTCATGTGGGCGCGATCGTTTAAGCAATATCCGGTTGGACTAGTTATCTAAACAGGGCGCATCGTGACCACCCATGGGCACAATCTCAAGTCTAGGCATGATCCAATAAGATGCTAGGTTGTGCCATATTGACCTGGACACATGTAGCACGATGGGCCAAGGTTGGCCCTTCGAGCACACAACCCACTACTGCCTCCTCTTTTCTCCCTCTTAGTCTGTTGATTCTCTCCTACTCCCCTCTCTCCTCCCCACCAGTGCTCTCCTTAGGCCGCCGCTGGTCATTTTGTGTTCCCCTGTCGGATCTACCGCGCCTAAGTGCCACCAGCTTGGATCGAGCCTGTTGCGCTCTCCCCTATCCGTAGTGGGTCCTTAGTGGCCTCGGCCATGGCGGCGACTTGACATCACCGATACCTAGCCAACCTCGATCCTTTTTCCACTACTGTGCCATCCAGGCGCCATTGCCCACCTCTCAGCTTCCACACCCTCCCACCGCCTCCACCTTTGCCTCCGTCGCCGCTCCGCTCCACCCACCCCAACTTCCTCTGCCGCTCCTCCTGCCCCTACCTAAGCCACCTTCGACGCTCGGTCGCTCCGCCTACCCCCACTTCCAACGCTGCTCCGCTCGGTGCTCACCTCCACCTCCTCTAACCGCTTCTCCCACCCACCTACTCTGTCTCTTCGCCCGTGCTTGCTCCGCCTCCTCCCCCAGTCCCTCAGTCCTTCCTCCACTGATGTGCTGCCTCTCTTACTCGCCCCGCCCCACTCCCTCCGTCGCCCACCTCCTCAGCTCCTCCAACGCCGCCACCGACCGCCCCTAGCCTCCACCTCTCGGCTCGGCTCCCACATCGTGGAGCCTAACAGGGCGTGCTGGGTTAACCTGTACCTAGCACGGTATGATACTGTGTGTGCTGTATTGGCTCAGCCCGCTGGGCCAAGTTCATGACCCCAACACGTTAGGACAAGCTGTTTATATTGATTCTGAAGTATAACCCGTTTATATTGACTTTTACTGATGACTTTATCTTACAAATAGTAATAATTTGTAGAGAGCCGTACAGAGAGAAAGAAAATCATGTGTAATTTTAGTCGATATTAATGAAGTCACTACAGTGTATACTACAATCAACTAGTAGTCTCTGTCTTAAAAAGATACTTCGTTTGAAAGTTAGATATTATAGAAAAATTATTTACTATAGAAAAACATCTCTTAGAAATAACATAAATAGACCCTAAGTTTTTGATCGGTCTAACTTTGATCATGCCTAATTTTTGATAGGATATTTACCGCACAAACCACACCCTTACTCCTTCACCGCAAAAGTTTCTTTTTCCTCCTCACGGGCACGGCCGTAATCAAAAGGGTAAGGACTAGGAGGGAGTACCATACACCGTTCACGTGGGGGGTGGCGGCGGCGGCAGGGGCCGGGGGCGCCGGAGATGTGAGAGCTGCCGGTGGATTGGCGGGCGCCGAGGAGATGGCGGCGGTCGGGGATGCCGCGGCGGCGGGGAAGAAGCGGGGGGCGTCGCGGAGCTGGATCCTGTTCGACGCGGCGGGGGAGGAGCGGGTGCTGGACGCGGACAAGTACGCCATCATGCACCGCGTCGACATCAACGCGCGGGACCTCCGCATCCTCGACCCGCTGCTCTCGTACCCATCCACCATCCTCGGGCGCGAGCGCGCCATCGTCCTCAATCTCGAGGTGCGCTCCCGTGCCGTGCCCCCTCCGCCTCGCCAATTCTCGGTGTTTTTTTGGGGGAGGTTATGTTGTGAATTATGACGCCTTTTGTTTTATCCCTGGATTTCTGGTGGATGGATGGGATGGAATCATTGAACGGCTTATGCAACCGAATTCCCGGAAATTAGTAATGGATTTTTGCGTACTTTTTTGGGGGTGCTGATTTATGGTCATGGTGCAGTTGCGTATAGAGTCAGATTGTTTTAGACATACGTACTGGGCTGATTCCAGAATTGTGCCGTTCCTTTTGACGATCTTAACGGGTTTCTTATGGGTTGTGTATTTTTGCTTTCATGGATCAAGGGAGCTGATGACTTGATACAGCTCCCAATTGCTTTATCTAAAAATAGAATTTTTAATGATTTTATGGTTTTATCGTGGTGATTTCTAACGAGTTTCGTGTTCTTTTGTTGGTGTTTTCGTCGGTGGATGGAGCAGCATATAAAGGCGATCATTACTGCTGAAGAGGTGATCTTTACTGCTTATTTTTCCTTTTGATTGTTTGTTATGTGAGGAGGTTTCAATTCATTCGTTCTCGTAATATTGAGTGGTTCACGAATTTTCTTGGGATTATATGCTCAGCTTCACTTATTCTGACTTCAGTGATTAGCTATCGACTCCATTATTCTGGCACAAATTTGGAGGTATTTTCGTAATTGCTAGGAGTTGCAGGATGCTGAAAAGGGGCAAAGATGCAAATGCCGAATTGGATGGCCTCTTTCAATTTGAGATTAAATAGCATTATAAATTAAATGCTATGTACGAGTCCTCGAATCAGTTTGCTATATAATAACCCTCTTGCCTTGTTCTCGGAAAAAAAACCTGGGGCCTTAGTTTATATGATGGAACTGAGATGATCTTAAATATCGTTTTCTTAGCTATCAATTAACGCAGGTGATAATTCACAAGTACCTTTTTTTTTTCTGAGCTCAGGTTTTGCTCAGGGATCCTTCAGATGAAAATGTAATTCCAGTAGTAGAGGAGCTCCGGAGGCGCTTAGCACCTTCAAGTGCCACCCAGCACAATGGAAAGGAGAACTTGAGTGGGCAGCATGATGTGGAAGGTGCTGAAGAAGATGGTAAGTTTGGGTTGCCATTCTCTGTGAATTGCTGATGTCGGAAACATGTTTCTCTATCTGTGTAATGTTGATTGTAGTAACTTTTTTGACATTTGCTCCTAGATAGTTATATGCCAATTTCCCTTTGATGCCCATGAATTGGAATAAACAAGGGACAAAATGTTTGGAAGAAATTCAAAAGTATACACAGAAGCAATGAACGTAAAACTTGTGATTGGGATATCGCCAGTTGGCCACACCATTTTTTTTGTTTTCTTTTTTAGTCTATGTCCTTGTCAGTTGGACGTTCTTTTGGCAAAAATACAACCTATTAGTCCAAGTAGAAAAGTCCAAATTATACTCTCATGGCACCTAACCATTTTATCGTGATGCCTATTGAGTCTTCTTTACACCAGGCCAATTACATGGTATGACACACTATATTATGTACATTTAACTTTCACTGAGAATTTGGAATAAATGAGATAAATTTGAGATATTCCAATGTTGATTCTGTAGAGACCGGCTATCCCTTCTTTTTTTTTATATAAATAAGGATAGTAATTAAGAAAGAATTTTTAAGGTTGACCGGAGCACATAGGCATATTTATAGGTTACCATTGGACCCATGAATGATTAAATTAACACATGGTGACAAGTCATATAAACCAAGAACCTTGAGATCACTACTTGATCTATATGAGGCCTTTCTGATCCTCCACAGCAATATTATTGTTTTTTTTCCAATTGGTCTATCTGTATAATATGTGCAATGATTGATGCGCCATTTTACAACTATATCTTGATGCCCTTAGATCAAATTGACTTGCAAACATTCTATTTATCCAATTGATTGATGCCAGTTGGTATATTAATAAACCCTACCCATTTTTCACAATAGTTATGGTTGTTCTGACTGGAATGTTTTGCCTATTCATTTTGGTTTAGTTTGCTATTTTTCTCAATGCATGCCCATGGTGCTTATACATAAGTTGTTCATGTCCTGCAATCTGATTCCATGAACACCAGAATCACCCTTTGAGTTCCGTGCACTGGAGGTTACATTGGAAGCAATCTGCAGTTTTCTTGACGCACGCACTACTGAGCTGGAGACCGATGCTTACCCAGCTTTGGATGAATTGACTTCCAAGGCAAGTTAACATATGCTTAATGTATTGTATTACCTAAGTATGAACTTGATTAGCTCCTCCTAGAGACCTGCTGTATGCGATTTATTTGAAACAACAGTCAATATGATAATGTTAATTGCGAAATGCAGAAATACGCTACTTCACCTTATTTTCGGAAGTGATAAAATATATATGCGGATACTGGATAGGTAACATCATCTTTTACTTGTGTTATAATTCGTAAACTATTGAATTTCATTACATAGATCAAATGCTGATGCGTAGGGAGTGCAGCATTGTTCGGAAGGAATGGTTGCACAGAATGAAAGAAAATACATGACATATTAGTTAGTCGTTACCTTGATTCTCTTCTATGTCACTCTTGGTCATGTATGTTCAGCATCCCTTTAGTGCCAGTTGTATTTATGTGATAATTTGCAAATAAGGTTAAGATATTACAAGACCTTTGCAGTTTACTGCTGAAGGGAATGCATGCTAGTCTGAAAACATTAGTTTTGTTATTCACGATTCTGGCAGCATAGTCATGTAGGTCACAATTCTATGTCTCTATGATTGATTTTCGTTCACCACCAAACATAATAATGTAGTACCTAAAGTTGCATTGAGGAACTGTGTGATGAGCTAAAGTTGCATTGAGGAATAGTTTGGCACTTCTGCACAGCTATCTCCTTAACAACTTCGTATGCTTATCAACTTCCTATACCCATTAAAGCACATTAGGCTAAGAACTTTCTAAATTATTGTTACATTCTCTTGATACATTATTTGCATGGAAGGATCATTGTTCGACAATATTTTGTGCATGCTTTAATTTGTAATTGCATGTGGAAAATATACACATGGATGAGTTCAAACAGTGTGCATTCAAGAAGCAAGAAAACAAATGCATGTCCTATGCGTGCGAAAGCCAATGCTACACCCTAAACCACTAATGCATGGATGCATGCATGTGTATGTATCAGGCTATTAGCTACCTCAAGACTCTCTCTCTCTCTCTCTCAATCTATCTATGCGTATGGATTGGGCTAGCAGCTGCGCTCTCACGCTGTCACGCGTATGCGACGCAGATGCGGTGGGTATGCGCACTCGATCCAGGGGAGTTTAAACAGTTGACGCTATCTACAATAGATGCTTACGGAAGCTATGTATCTAATCGTGATGGCGCCGAACTGCACTTCGCCCCCTCCTGGACACCCTAGCCTCTGCCTATACAAGGCTTACCTGTCCATGAGAAGCGGCAAGATCTGAAGGTGGACCAAGACGCAGAACACACGGACGGGAGCCAAGCGACGCTCAGCATCCGGACATGAAGGAGCAACAAACCAACTAGAAAGTGTCTGGAGGCCACCAGGAAGAAGAAAAGCAAGCCACCAAGAAGGAAGACAAGAAACAAAGAGGAATAGACGTGAAGCAAGAATCTAGCGATTTATGCAATCTGCACAGGCCCAAGGCCATGGTGTGCTATGGCAGTTGCTAACTCCTATAATCTCTCTCTCTCTCCCCCATCCAGCATGCACGCTAGGGCGACGACCACGCCGGGGATGACGCCTATGCCTACGCTTGCTGCCCGGTACTGCCACTGACTGGACATGATGGAGCTCACCGTCATCCGTGCCGCTGCTGAGATCGTCACTATGCCGCCAAGACCAAGCCGTTGACTCCGACACCGGCATCTGCAACGCTGTCCCATGGCCCAAGGTCATGTTGCCGAGCCGCTGGGCAGTGGGCACGCTGCTGAGACCGCCGCTAAGCCACCGAGCGTGCTGCTGAGATCGTTGTCAAGATCACCGTTTCATGGCCCAATACCATAACGCTATGGAGCCGCGGCCCGTCGTGTGGCCCAAGGCCATGTTGCTAAGACTAACACCGTCCATCAAGGGCACACACAATCACCACCTACGGGCGCACATACACGGCGACACGCCAAAACACGTACATGTTGCGCATAGAGCGCACACAAGGCAACACGCCGAAACACAATACACACAACACAACACAGCCTCTCGTCCCTCCCCATAAAGTCATGCTAGGACGTGACACACACACAACCTCTTTCTCACACAAAGTGACGTCAGATCGGAAGCCACACAAGGAGAAAATTGATGAGAAATAGCAAAACGTTGTTACTCGTTCCTTCTATATTTGGGCGCCTCGCCCGTGTTTGATGGTGAGCAACTTGACCTCGCCTGATGAGAAGAAAAGTACTCATGGCTGCCACTGCAGATCAATCCAACAGTTGGATGATATTGCAACCATCTATTTATCTTTGAAACATGGCACATATTCCCCATTGAAGCGAGAATTGGCTAAAGATCAAAGCGATCATGGTTTAGGTTCTCCCAATGCGACAGAATTGGCCATGGAATATACACGAGCACGGCATGGATTCTCCCAACAATCAACATGATGGGCCCGACTCTCCATGCTTTCGAGGAGAATATCATATCATATTAATTTTGCCCCGCACGGGAGCAAGATTATTTAATACTTCAAAGCAAGCGTTGTCCAATGTATCATATGCACATCGCCAGCCGCAAGGCCGAGATGTGCAATCAACATGAACACATCGACACCATGGCCAAGTATCAGAGACAAAGGCCACTATCAATCATCATCATCCATCTACGACCAACAAGGCGAGGTGTATCCATACTATCATGTCTAAGGTCGATGAGGCTAGATGAAATTATGGCCTAGTGCCGACGAGGCCAGGTCACGACCCCATCAACACGTCCCAAACGAATAGGACTGGACACTCCGTTACCGGGCACCGACGAGGCAAAGGCAACGCACATGTCCGCGATCGATGAAGGCAGGCGTACACATGACTAGGTACCGGCAAGGTGATAGTCATCCTCTTCGTCGACATATCCTATCCGTTAACCGACACGATGATGGCATACCGTGACCGGGCATCAGCGAAACAAAGCCACCTGCATCACATCTGTATTCTCATCACCTGCATCTACACCAACATCATACATGCATATGGACGAGCAACGTAAAGACGACGACCTCAGCGCAACTTAATTGGAGGTATTCTGTAGGCTTGTCTTACATATGTAATTAATCGGACGCCATGCAAAGGCGTCGGGAATCAGCGGACTACGCAATCTCTAGTCGGATACTCCTTAAGCATAGAAGCAGAAGACAAAAAGACGAACATCTGTAGGAGCATGTAATTTTGTATATTCAATACAGCTGTTGTCCTTTTGTTTTCACAAACATTCATTTTGATTTTTCATCCATATTAAATCGAGTTACTATTGACACCACAGATTAGCAGCCGGAACTTGGATAGGGTGCGAAAGTTAAAAAGTGGTATGACAAGATTGACCGCGAGGGTTCAGAAGGTCTGATTCCTGTTCACTGTGTTTCATTTGGTTTGCTTTCTGACACTTCATTTCACTGTAACTTATCTATATATTTTCTTCCATGTTGCCAAATGCTGACCATTTATGCTGTTCACTGTATTCTGTATGCCATATTGTCAACTGAATTGCACTGGGTATAGCCATGTAACTGTAAGAGACTGTATAGTTCTGATGGACAGTGCCATTATTTTCTGTATTCTTTGGTTAATCATAGGCTTATAGCACACACCATCACAACAGGGCATATGATGTATAGTGGATTCAAATGATTATTTTTACAAACAGAAGTAAACAGCCTTAATCATCTGGAAGAGCAATGATAATATTATATGTTACGTCTATATTTGACAATGTAGAGTTCTTGCCCTTTTCTATTTGGTGTAAATCAGCACTTACACTACATCTTTTCACTTATTCTCTTGTATACTTGATTGGAATATTATCTTAGCTGTTCTAGGTATTTTTTTGTCTTCTGCCTTCCGTGTACCTTAAAACACTTGATGGGATTGAATTGCCTGCCTTCCTGCAAAGTGTCTTTTGTAGAAGCACTAGTACAGTCCAGGGTTTTTTTTTTGAACTGTTCTAGAATAAGTTCTTTGCAATGCAGCTGTATATTAATTAATCATTTGCCTGTAGCCGGTAGCCCTGTGAATTCTCATGGATGAGTCTTCTGTTTGTGTTTTTTTTTTTGGTTCTGGAATATATTATATTTTTGTGTAAAGTGATAGACTAATGTCGCTGTTTTTCTAGTATATCACAAAATGTGCTGTAATTGCCAGGTGAGAGACGAGCTTGAACAATTATTGGACGATGACGATGACATGGCTGATCTTTACTTGTCTAGAAAATTGGCTGGGGCATCGTCCCCTGTCAGTGGTTCTGGTGGACCCAATTGGTTCCCAGCATCCCCAACTATTGGTTCAAAAATATCAAGAGCGAGCAGAGCCAGTGCAGCAACTATACATGGAAATGAGAATGATGTGGAAGAGCTAGAAATGTTGCTGGAGGTCTTGTTTGCTCATTTACCTGAAAAACTATTACTTACCGCTATCTCTGGCTGAGTACTGAGTTTCTTAAATTTGCAGGCATACTTCATGCAAATTGATGGCACGTTAAACAAATTGACCACGGTAAGTTGGGCAAGTTAAGTCAACTTTATGGGCTAGTCATTAAAACCCTCTTGTTAAGACTAAAGAGCACTTCAGGCTTTAGCCCTTTGTTGACGTTGTATTTGTCTGCAACTCCTTTCCAGCTGAGAGAGTATATTGATGACACGGAAGATTATATTAATATCCAGGTAAAATTTCCCTCTAATGAGGATGTGTACTGAATCCGGATTTTTTTCACTATGCCTGCACAGCACTCACTAATTTTTTTCTCTGCAGCTTGACAACCACCGTAATCAGTTGATTCAGGTAATTTCCAAAGCACAATACCTCATGGTTCTTTTTGCTAAAGATGCAAATGCTTCAGAAATAGAAATTGATTTTAGACAAGCGTGTGCTAGCTTGCTATCTAATGAACAGACGCTTAATGGGCACCCCCATATTCTAATCAAGTAAAGGTTTGCCACTGATTTAGACGGCTGTCATAATTAATGACCAAAACGGTCATATTGCACATAAAAAATATACTTTTTAATATTCATTGCATGCTTGCCATGCTGGTACCGTCATTAGTAAATTTACCTTTGCTTCCTGCAGCTAGAGCTATTCTTGAGTTCTGGGACCGTCTGCCTGTCCCTTTACTCATTGGTTGCTGGAATCTTCGGTATGAACATACCATACACCTGGAATGACAACCATGGATACGTCTTTAAATGGGTAACACTTAACAACACGCCTTATATAGTGATTGATGATTTATGAATTATTATGACAATGTCTCACTCAGCTATAACTTGTGTTCCTGCTGTGACAGGTGGTTCTTGTATCGGGGCTATTTTGTGCATTCATGTTCGTCTCCATTGTCGCTTATGCTCGGCACAAGGGTCTCGTTGGGTCCTGAATAGCTGGAATAACCGCATTATTCGTTTCCCTCAACTGTAAATTTGAGCTAGAGCATCAACTTTGCGGATGATTCATCTCTTGTACCAAATTCGTAGTGTAAAATTGGGGATGATGAAAAGGAACAATAAATAGGGGGGAAATAAAAATTCAAAAGAAATATCATTGTTGTCTCTTCTATATGTGTTAGTGCTTTTAGGTGAGACATTGACACGCTGACATCATGGACAGTTTTGCCATGATCCCATGCTAATATAGCAGGTAAAGACCCTGGTTACTTTACAAAAAGAAAATGGTGCAATAGCACGTGTTCTCTTTTCAAAGATGATTTTTTCTGACACGTAAAGGAGTTGATTACAAAGGTGAGCAATTCCGAATGAAAAAATGGGCCAATCAATACCCAATCGGTTGCCTTCTAGAAGTAATGCGAAGAAAAACGTGAAAGAGCATACATGATACATGGCCCTAATTTGAATATAATCACATAGGAGACTACTTGCATTAGCTTAAATTACACTCCGGTCTCCAACGGTTGGAGCTATTTTCAACTCTGCACAATGTACAAGCATTTGACTCTTCAAGGCAAATACTTCTGTTGTCACCATTTGACAACTAATCTGACCTTTTTCAAGAGGGAAATCAATTATATCCAGCCAATTATTTCATAATGAAACCAATTATGCTAATATGCTTCGTAAGTAAATTTGAATCGCAAAAAAAAAAAATAATGAAATTACCTTAAAAAGGGGGAGAAACCAAAGTCATCTACTACATTTATTCTGCGAACTAGAAGCTCGGATATGTTTTATGATTTTTGACTGCAACTTATAAATTTTTATATGTATTTTAAGACAACAGAGAACGTCGCACAAAGTTTTAGACTTGAAAAGCTATTTAAAAAAATCATATCAAGAAATAGCTCTGTTTATTTTACTTTCGGAGAAACTAAAAGTTTAGAAAATAACGCATGTTGCCACAAGCGCAAAGCCGAAAGAAGCCGCCCAAAGCCCACGAAATCCGGCTTGACAAATTACCACTCCACCCGATCATTGCCCAAAGTACAACAAATCCAGATATTCATATTGTGAGAAGCAAGGAGGAGAAACAAGAGCTGAGAACTTGAGATGCTCCTACGTTGCAAGCCTACATTACACCTAAAACTCCTAATGGCCTACATCGTCTGCAGGAAGCATGCTTGTTTGTATCTTGAACCAAGCTGCTATGGTTCGTCGCTAAGCAAGCCCAAATTTGGCAAAAATGTGGCCCATCTCCTCCTTGGACAGTGGCTGCATGGATCAGGAAAGGAGATGGTCACAAAAGCCGAGGCTACACGTCGATCGATTTTACAACCTGCCTGCCTCTGCCCGCATGTATGGACAGCATGCTCATCTTGGGCGTGAAGTCGTCAGCACCGGCCTTGATGAACGCCTCGACGTCCGACGGAAGGCTGTCGCTCGGCGTGGCGACGATCGGCGTGGTCACCCGGCCCCCAGGGACCGAATCTGCCTCGTCGCCTGCATGTCGTCGAAGCTGCGACTTGTCAGCCTGACCAATATATACACAGATGCACGCACCCAGAGTCAGGTGTCAGACGAACGTTCGTAACACGTACCTCGTGGCCGTCCATGACCGGCACCATGCAGCTTGTCCGTGAGGATGAGGTCTTGCGCGCCGGCGCCGGCGCCCTCCCGCACGCGCTCCACCGCCGCCGCGCCGTTCTCCGCCTCGTCCAAGTCGACGGCGCCGGCCGCCTTTAGCACCGCTCTTGCCACAACCTGTACATATATATATGGCATCGCTTGTTCCTACCTGTTTTTTTTTCTCAAAAAACGCAGGAGGTTTAAGCTTCATTCAATAAGGAGTTGTTCCTACTTGTTACTTGTTTATACATTATGAAGCTAACAGAGAAGGAAAAAAACGAAGAAAGAAAGAACCAACAATGCAAGTAGCTACTTTACTAGTCAATTATTAACCACAAGGAGTACTCTGATATTCCGATCCATTGCGTGTTACAAGTATGCAGAAATACGCTAATTATTAACTACTGCTGCTGCTAGCTAGCCCTGCTTTAAGTAGTGCAGTGGAAGATCAATCAGGAGCGCAGACCACGCTGTCCCTCTTGGACGCTTACATCACACAGAGTTGCATGGGTTGCAATCTTCAGGCGCTTGGTCTCTTTTTGGCAAGAGCCTGTAAGAACGTAACCACTACAGCCCTGTGTTAACTATTCGTGCGTACGTACTGCTTCCCGACGACGGTAAGTATTTTGCCTGTTGGGTGGATGGGGATGAATGTGGTATATATATATAGGTAACTGCCTACAGTCCATGTAGATGTGAGCATCGCTATGCAAAAATTGATTCCCGAGAGGATTCCTAGCTATTTCCTGCACGGGTTCGTTCTATATATTTCCGGCTATCGGCTTGGGCTGTCCGTACATCTCCGGCTGTGCATCATTCGTTTTCGGAATTCTAATCGATGGGTGCAAGATCGCGTCCAGTTAAAACCATGACATGTTTGCGATCGAGGTGTGCGTATGTAACCACTTTGAGGTTCGAGGAATGGTACGTAAATGGAATCACATATGGCTGGTAGCCCAAACTTATCAATGTGATCGTTTTAGCTTCAACTTTTAGCTTCCTGCTTATTTTTTTACTATTCATAAATTTCGTCTTTTTTGAACTTTTGGCTTTTTATTGAACTTTTTTGCTGATTCTTTTTTCCCGTATTTGTTTGTATTATATGTAATGGGCTAACATATTTTTTAATTTTTTTAAAATTTAATTATGCTAAATAAGCCTCTGTCAGTTACAATATTTTTTCAGTCAGCTACAATACTTTTTAACCATAAACCACAAAAAAAACTCAAATAATCACCACCACATTAATTAATTTGCCAGACCGACTGGTGTGAGTAATTCATCGAATGGGCCGGCAAGCTGCATGCTTGTCGGCTTTGGCCAACTGTACGTACGTACTCCTGTAATTCAGTAACGTTGTGTTCCTTTCAGGCTTTCACATCGGATTACTTTCAAATAAATGAACGCATGCGCTAGATCGATTTGTCGAAAGTTCCATCGGACGGTTGGAAAACGGATCGATCAACAAAGGCCTAGCTAGAGACCTTTCTTTGGTTACTACACAAAACGCATATGTGAGTGAGACAACGTGAACGTTTGCTCGTACACGGCAGTAGTACTACGAGTATCACTCAATCTCAATGGCCTTGTCCAAGCTGCTAAGCTAGCGGCGAATCACGCTGTTAACCTAGTGGCCAAACTTGGTGTCGCGCGTTCCAAACGGGGCCTTAGCTTCTTCCTTTGAGACGTAACGGCCTTCTGTTCAGGGTGCCATCCGCCGCCGCTGCGTGCGACCACGCGAGCCCGGTCGTGGCGCCTGCTGCTGCTGCGCGGCGCGCGCGGGCGGGCAGGTCGTCGTGCTTCCAGGCTGCCACCCGCACGAGCATCACTGGGCCAGCGCGGTGCCCCTACGGCCGGAGGCGGGCGCGCCGTGGCCGTGCATGCCGGCATGCCGCGGCCGCTGTCTCGCCGGTGCCGCGCGTATGCCGTCCGAGCTGATGCATGCGGTCGGCTGATCGAGCCGCAGGGTTTAGGTTTAGAGCAGCTTTGCCTAGCCGTACAGGAAGTAGCAGTGGACAGGACGCGCACGGCATGATCAGCATCTTTCCAGACTGATTTAACAGCAGACCAAACGCACGCAGCCACTCTACTGATGCTGAGACTTTGACACCACCTTGTAAGCTTCCCTTTCACTCCAGTCGTCTCCAAATCTTTGCCCTCTATCACTCGCTGCCGCCAAATGGCAAAAGAAACCATACTGTCTTGTACACCCAAAGATTCTGCTTGACTGTTCCCTGCAACTGTTAAACAGTGAGGAGCAGAATCAGGTAACTGCCACTGGACCACGGCCATGGCCCCCTTCTTAGTTTCAGTGTGGGTCAATGTGGCCAGCAAAAGCCAAAATGTAGCGTTGCAGATGTACAATTGTACGAACCATAAGTAATACTACTGCACATAAAGTGCTCGACATTTGTTGTTTTCCCCGAGACTTTAGGTATTTTCTAAAGTCATTAAGATGGATATGTTTCAGCCAGTGTTATCATAAGCCAGGAGACCTAATCTGAGTTCCCCAATGCAATTATAGAGGGAATAAGCTACTGTAACAACAGTAACCAGAAAAGTTGCTTTCTAGCAGCTGCCACAAGGCTTCTACAAGAAGAGATTTTGTAACACTAAACGGTATTAGTATGTCACCTTGTTAGTATTTCTCTAGCAAGTGGGCCCGAAGATTTCGTCACAACGGGCGCCAAAGTTTTCTTCTTTCTTTCTTTTTTATCAGGTGACGTCGAGTAATGCAACATACAACTACCAAAATATGTATACCATGGCATCCACTATATTGCAACGAGAAAAATGAAACGCTTTTAGACCAGAAAAATGAAGTTGTTGTGGCTTGATAAGCAATTTGGGTTTATAGGATCTCCCTTTGCAATTTTCTTTTAAAAGACTTGACTTCTTTTTCACCCGAAATTGGTGTCATGATCAAGTTGGGCGGAATTAAGCCACCAACCGTCGAATAATCTGACTGATGTGAAGGTTTTGGGAGCTAATTTTTTAAAAATATTATTGGATGCTATACCATTGAAATTGATTCCGTTAGTATAGCTCCCACTCCTCTTGGTACCCTCCCCTCCTCTTCCCCCCCCCCCCCCTCTTCCTCACCTCCGCTGCCTCCTTCCTCCGTCGCCGCTGCAACTGCGCCGGTTGCAGCTTCGTGTGCCTCATCCTCCGACACACCCCCCTTGTGGTTGCTGGTGAGCTCATCATCTCGCCACGCCGCTGCCTCCCCTATTCCCGCCGACCACCCCGCCCAACCCACCATTTCTCAACCCTCACCTCAATGACTCGTCCCTCTAGCACCGTCCACCAACTGAAAGATCAAGCTCCATTTAAATTAATTTTAATAATAATGATAAATACTATTATGAGATTTTGGTAATAATGACAAATGCATTTGTGAGACTAATCTTGTTTATTAATTATGATATTACTTAGTTTCATATGGATGGAAAAGGTGAAATCATTGAGGTATGCAGTCGATATCTTTCTTATAATCTTATTATATTCCTCACATCTAAATATATGATTAAATGACAAATCTATATGTGAGACTAATATGTTTATTTAAGTATATTATTGCATAGTCTCATTTGGATGAAAAAGGTGAAATCAAAGAGGTATGCATTCGAAATAGCATTCTTATATATTAGTGCATTTCTTTGATCCAAAATATAGATTGAACTTCACAAATAGTCTAAAATGAATATATGCACATGTCTTCATTACACATACCTGCATGCACACATTTAGTGGTAGTTCACTCTATGTTTTGAGATTTTATATGTATTAATCCATATTTTCTTTAATACACATATTTAGGATCTTTACTTTGAAACACATCCTTTGAGTATATATAGCTTGTGTAATTCATATATACTCATTTGCAATCGGGTTGTCATCTAATTTCTTCATTATGTATTAATGGATGGATGATTAATAACAACCGGATAAGTAAGTTTTGCTTTGAAAGCTTATCTTAGAGTATACAAGTGTTGTGTACATATTGTATACTCGCAAATACAAGCTTTATCACATTATTTATTGAGATTGTCGTGAATTACCCAAAAAAGAAGATTGTAGAATCTACTTCCTCCATTATGTGCTAATGGTGAAGTTTGGTAATTGATGGCAATTGGTTTGTAGACTAACATTTTTCATAAGTTGGATGAATATGTTAGATTTCACAAATGAGAAAGACTTGTGATGACTTAATTGTTGAAGATTATCAAGTCAAGTGGTAGATGATCATGAGTTGATGTATATCCAAGAGGAGAGGATCGTGTGTTGATCATCAAGTCAAGTGAAGACCTATCATATGTTGATGGAGTTGAAGTAATAGATGCATCATGAGTTGATGCATGTTAAAACTATAACTCAAAGCAAATGTATAGCAAGGACTAAAGATGTGCTCCTAGTCTTTTACCTGTCTTGATGTTTGGTTGGAAGACTATATTACTAGTATAGGTCACTGTACTGTTAAGAGGGGTCATGTCTAATAGTTTAAGTCTCATCATGTGTTGATAGCTTAATCTCACTTGTGCTAGCTCTCCTTGACATGAGGCATGCATTTGCGAATGTGTTTTACAAATAGTTGCGAATGTGCTACTTCCGATAATCCTGATTTTTCAGGGATTTAGCTTCGATGGCTAGTTTTCTTGTAAGGGTATATATACTCTCTTGTGCCCGGTTGGGGATGTTATTGCTTGACCTGTTTCTATTCACTTGAGCTAGTGTAAGGTCATCCTCTCAATTGTGCATATGTTACACCTTGTGAGAAAGGAGAGTGATCTAGAGTGTATGTGTTGCATATGGACTTAGTATCCATTTGAGCTTGTACATTTGTTGCATGTGGTGCGAGTCAAGCGAGGGGCTGGACTTATTACTCTTGGAATTTCCCGACTTCTAGACAGTGTTGGAGGCACCGTGCGCGGTGAGCTTCTTAAAAAAGATTGTGAGAATCTCAACAAATTATGAATGGTATGGTGCTCACCATCTCTGGAGTGAGGGATAGCAACCTTAGTCGATTGAGGTGTTTAGGCTTAATTGGTAGAGTCAGTCTAATGTCTTTGGACTAACATCAACGTGGACTAGTGAAGATCGGTAAGTCTCTGAACACCATGGTAAAAAGAAATCATATTAATTGTGGTTTATTTTCTTATGCTTAATTTATATTCAAGCAATTTGCAATCAAAGAATTAAATTGATTGCTTGTGTTTCTAGAATTGCAAACCTTTGACATAAACTTAAGTTTTTGGTGCACTTAGGTAAATTTAATTGATTTAAATTTTATTTATGCTAAACTAAATTGATTTAAGTTTCTGCATTATATACTTGATTTTAGCCAAATAACTTAAATATAATTTAATTGAATTTTTTAGAAACAATTATTCACCCCTCTCATCCATTTCCTCAGTCTTACGTCAACGCCTATTGCTCGCCGCCATCGTCCGCTATAGGACCACCACCGCTCGTCTCGCTCTACAATCAGGGGTTATGGGGAACCCGTCAATGGCTGTAGCGTCACCCCCAGTGCCCGTCACACGCAAGCGAAAGTGGACGCGCGAGAGAGGAAATGAGCAAGAGAGAGAAGCTAGGGACGAGTTCACTAGTTTTTGTCCTAATTTTTCACACATTGCTATTAAGTTTCAACAATGTCGTGTCTTCTATCAAGTTATAGCAATGAGTAGCAATGTTTTTTTTATATAAAAAAGCAATGATGTTATTAATTATTATGTGCTGCAAAGAGCACATATCCTCGCTCCAAACGGTTATCTTTTAGCTTTCACAAGTTAAAAGCAATTTAGAACACGTCGGCCTTTTAATTTCAATATTTTTTTGGTTTTTTCCTCTTATTTTTTTACATGATCTCAAAAACATAGTGATATTTTTTTATTTTTTCTTATTATTATTTTTGTTTTTTAACTTAAAAAATCACTATAATATAATTTTAACTAAAACTTATATCGTTTGGAGCACTACCTTACACCACTACGCTAGAGAGCGTCCTTTCGATAAGTAACCTGTCAGAAATAGAATGAAAAAGAGAACAAAATTCCAAATACAACTCGTACGTACGTACACCGGCGCATACATAAATGAACGTATCCATATACCTACACGTATAAAAATATCCTGGAGCTGGACTGGAAAATGGAAATTCTCCTGGTCCCCCAGTCCTCCGCTACGCGCACCCGGCGCCGCCCACACGCAATCGCCTCCTCCCTCTATTTATACACCCCAATACAGCAATATAAAATAAACCTACTCCTCAGTCCTCAGCCCCCGCGCCTCGCCGGAGCTCCGCCGCCGCCGCCTCCTCCAGCCGTCCAATGCCCTTTCCGCCATCATCCGACGCTGTGTCTTCCTGAGTCCTCGCCGCCGCCGCCCCCCGTGCCCGGGGTTTTGACGAGGAGGGAGGTCGACGACGACGAGGAGGTGGTGGGCGCGGAGAGATGGGGACCGCGCGGGGGGTGGTGCGCGTTCGGCGGGAGGCGCTCGCCGCGTGCATGACGTGCCCGCTCTGCCAGGGCCTCCTGCTGGAGGCCACCGCCATCGCCGAGTGCCTCCACACATGTGAGTTCTCTCTCTATCCCGCTCCCACCTGCCTCTCCCGTTTCGTTTGGTGCTCCCTCTCTGTGTCTGTCCCTGTCTGCACGCGCGCGCCACCCGTGGCCGCGGTTTCCTGCTCCGCCGCGCATGAGCGCTCCTCTCCTTTGCGTCGCGTCGCGTTGGCGTCCTTGGTTTTGGTGTCGGATTCTTCGTGATCTCTCGTTCGGTGGCCTGGCCATCGGGTTGTTGTTTGATGCGAGTTCTTGATCCTAGAAGAGCGGCGGAGGCTCCGCCTTTCTCGTGGATTGCGTCTTTGGTTTCGTGCCCCTGCGGGTTTGGCCGTGGTGGCCAGCTCGCGCCGCGCTTGCCTCGCGTTTGCTTCCCCGTGGCCGGTGTTCTTGTTCGAGCTCACCATGCTTTGCGCGTTCGCGTTTCGTGGTCGGCGTCGGCGGCGACAATTCCTGCTACGTCGCTATGCTGCCTCGTGTTTTCGTGGAGTTCTCCCGAGTTGTTTTCGGCGATCCCATGGTGTCCCGTGGTGGCTCTTGATCTGTACGAGCTCCAAAGTTGCGGGCTTTCTCGTGGATTGGGTCTGCTTTGTCGTCGCGGAGCCAGGAGTTTGCTCTCCGGCGACCGCGTGAGCCCGAGCTACTGCGGCGAACCCCCGCGCCGTCGGCATCGATTGACCCCCTGGTTTCTTTGCTCGCGCTCTTGGTCCATCGCGCGCTCCGGTGCCGCCAGCCCCCTATTCTTTCGACTCGACAATGCTGCAAAGCTGCGGCCTTTCGCCTTCTCAGGTGGCTTCCAGGTTCCGTCAGGCCGTCACCGCCGCCACAGCCTACTTGCATTGCTAGCAGCCGTTGAGCCGCTCGACGCGTGTCTTCCTTCGTCGTGCACAGTTTCTCGGCGGTGGCCGCCGGTGCTATCCTCGTGGCGTGGCGTTCGGTCCGAGTTTCCTTACTGGGTGAACAACTTTCGGTGCATGTTTTTCTTGCGGAGCTTTTGATGCCTTGGAAAAAAGCTGTAAAGCGTTGGCACTTGTTGCAGGATGT
The DNA here is from genome assembly GCA_017311315.1 of Dendrocalamus latiflorus. Classification (NCBI taxonomy): domain Eukaryota; kingdom Viridiplantae; phylum Streptophyta; class Magnoliopsida; order Poales; family Poaceae; genus Dendrocalamus; species Dendrocalamus latiflorus. The sequence continues at coordinate 30,235,588 of CM029632.1, read as the reverse complement.
ATGTGGCTGTGTGATGTCGAGGCATGCTAGGAGCTTTCCATGGGTTTGGTAATGGTGGGGGAGTTTGGAGATGGTGGTGGCATTTTGACCTGGTTGTGACGTAGTGTCTTTTTGTTTCAGTAATCGATGCTTCTAATCAGGAGAATGGAAATGGGAATTCATGTTTGGAAATCACCCGAGGATCAACACGTGCAAACGCTTTGTTGTCAGACAGAAAACAAAACAGGCCCAAGGGGAGGATACCACCACTCGGAATACTTCGCTCAGTTGTCGTAACTCGTTCAGCGTCAGCGGTCGTAAGTTGTTTACGACTGCTCACCCGAGGTTGACTCTAGCTCTCTCAAACGCACGCTTTGACTGTGGACTCTGATACACGATCGTCAATGGCTTGCCGGAGGTGGGAACGACAAGGTGGAGCAAATAATAGAACTGAACTCATGAACTGAGGCACGATTATGTGATACAAACTGACGCACCTTTTCACTGTGTTTTCTCTGTTATACACTGGCTCAAAACTCTCAACAACTTACAGAATACATATAGATACAGCTGGCCACTCAGGCCACTCATTCACTAAGACTCCAGTCACTGCTGGTTCGCTTAGCCACTCGCGACTACTACAGTGGCTGCTGCCTGCCCATGCCGCTTCGCTCAGCCACCCACGACTGCTACAGTGTCCAGCCGCTTGCCCATACCGAGTAGTTCAACGACCAAGGTATGGCCTGCATCATCCACGACCACCCGTGCTGACGTCTGCTACAGTAATCGCTGCACGACCATGACCACTGCTTCATCCTCGGCTTGACTTCGACCCCTGCACTAGAGCTTCGACTATGGACACGTAAGTGCTATGACCGCAACGCCAACGACTACTACTTTGGTCATTACGACCGCACACAACGTGGTCGTAATCGACCACGCATACAGACACTACGACGCTAGTCGTTATGACCACACACAGCGTGGTCGTAACCGACCATACACACAAGCGCCACGACCACGGCTTCGAGTCCTCCGGGTGCTTCAGTACTTATACGAATATAGCGTCCACTGTACTCCTCCAAGTATGACGTCCACAGTACTCCTCCAAGTATAACGCCCACAGTACTCTTTCGAGTATGCATTGACAACTTCTCGACCATCGACTCTCGACTACGACTATCGACCATCGACTATCGATTATCGACCACGGCGTTACGAACACGGAGTATTTGGTGCTACAATACTCAGTGTAGCTTTAGTACTGGTCGTATCGACAACAGAACGACTGGTCATATCGACCACAGATACAAAGTACTCGGCACACACACGAGCACAACACACATAAAACAAGATTAACCCAACAATCTCCCCCTTAATCTTGTTGTAGGTTCTTCACATCAGCGCCGGTTCGTCTTCGGCCTCCGCCACGAGGAGATGCGCCTCCGCTGCCTCCTTTTTCTTGGGCTTACGGCATTCTGAAGCGAAGTGTCCGTGGTCATTACAGTTGAAACAACTCACTTTTGCCTTGTCCCTTCTATGGTATTGACGGCCACCACCGCCAGCAGAGCCACCTGAGGAGCCTACACCTTCCCTCTTTGACGAACGGGCATCCCACTCTGCGCATGTCAGGAGCAAGCACTCCCCGTCTCCGTCGCTGTTGTCGTAGCGACGCTCTTCTTCCTCCTGCATCTTCAGCCGATCGATTAGCTCTTCGACCGCCATGCTTTTCATGTCGCCGAATTGCTCGATCGTGATGACGACGAGAGAGAACTTCTTGGGCACGGCACGAAGAAACTTCCGCACGACGTAGGCCTCCTCCATCTTTTCTCCCAAACTTTGTATCTTACTGACGATTGTTGTCAGTCTCATGGCGAAGTCGTCGATCCGTTCAATGTCCCTCATCCGCAAGTTTTCAAATTCGGTTTTGAGGTTTTGAACACGCGCCTCCTTGACGCGATCGGCACCGAGATGCATCGTCTTTAGGGTGTTCCAGGCCTCCTTTATGGTCTCCTTCTCTGCCAGAAGCAATAGGATGTCCTCTAGCACCGTGAGGAAGATTGCCGCAAGTGCCATTTGGTCTTGCCTCTCGTTCACCACCTCGTCTACGATTGCATTTCACACACCCTGAGCGTGTATGAACACCATCTTCACAGCCCATGCCGTGTAGTTGCTCCTCGTGAGCACGGGATACAGGAGGGTAATGCTACCCTCACGCGTCGACGCTTTCGGCTCGCTCCCATCGCCGATCTTCGGTGTGCCCTCGTTACTGGTGGCACTCTTCGGCGAGCTTGGACACGACATGGAGGAAGGTGTGCACGACCACAAGCTCTGATCCCAACTGTAGGGATTAGCTCTGGAGAGAGCTTGGGCTCTACCGCAGACACGCCAGAACCGGGAAGACGGAGAGAGTCGGTGCTCTGCTTTTCTTCTCGATTTGCGTTCGGACCACCACCTAGGCTCTTATACCAGATGTTGGGAAATCACCCGAGGATCAACATGCGCAAACACTCTGTTGTCGGACGGGGAACAGAACAGGCCCGAGGGGAGGACACAACCACTCGGAACACTTTACTCAATGGTCGTAACTCGTTCGACGTCAACGGTCGTAAGTTGTTTACGACTGCTCACCCGAGGTTTGCTCTGGTTCTCTCAAACGCACGCTTTGGCTGTGGACTCTGATACACGATCGTAGATGGCTTGCTGGAGGTGGGAACGACAAGGTGGAGCAGATAACAGGATTGAACACACGAACTGAGGCACGATTATGCGATGCAAACTGATGCACCTTTTCATTGTGTTTTCTACTTTTCTCTGTTATACACTGGCTCAAAACTCTCAACAACTTATAGAGTATATATAGACACAGCCGGCCACTCACTCACTAAGACTCCAATCGCTGCCGGTTCGCTCAGCTGCCCATAACTGCTACAATGGCCGCCGCTTGCCCATGCTGCTTCGCTCAGCCGCCCATGACTGCTACAGTGTCCAACCGCTTGCCCATACCGAGTAGTTCACCTACCAAGGTATGGCCTGCGTCATCCACGACCACCCGTGCTGACGCCTGTACAGTGATCGTTGCTCGACCACAACTACTGCTTCATTCTCGGCTTGACTTTGACCCTTGCACTGGAGCTTCGACCATGGACACGTAGGTGCTACGACCGCGACGCCAACGACTACTACTCTGGTCGTTACGACCACAAACAACATGATCGTAACCGACCACGCATACAGACACTACGACGCTGGTCATTACGACCACACACAGTGTGGTCGTAACCGACCACACATACAGGCGCCATGACCACGGCGCTACGACCACACATAGGCTTCAAGTCCTCCGGGTGCTTCAGTACTCATACGAGTATGGCGTCCATTGTACTTCTCCGAGTATGACGTCTACAGTACTCCTCCGAGATGACATCCCCAGTACTCCTCTGAGTATAATGCCTATAGTACTCCTTTGAGTATGCACTGACGACTTCCGACCATCGACTCTCGACTACGACTATCGACCATGACCATCGACTATCGACCACGACCATCGACTATCGACTACGACTATTGACTATCGACTACGACCATTGACTATCGACCACGGCGTTACGACTACGGAGTACTCGGAGCTACAATACTCGGTGTAGCTTTAGTACTAGTCATAACGATAATAGAATGACTGGTCGAATCGACCACAGATACAAAGTACTCGCGCACACACACACACACACACGAGCACAACACACATATAACAAGATTAACCCAACAATTCAGTGGCATGCTATGAGTTTCTGTTGCCTTCAGTTAGTGTGTAGAGGGAGTTGTGTCTTGCATTAGGAAAGTAGGTCAAGTTTGTGTTTTTGGTATAAGGAGGAAAACAACGCTTCACGTTCTTGATCGATCACAGTATTTGTTGGTCTCATTATTGTGATGAATGTTTATGTGTTATGATATGAATTGAATGATTGCAAGGTAAGCCCGATGATGCTGCTGCACCATAAGTACAGTGCAATTGTCACTTGCCAGTCATAGCTACGTGCCAAATCTTGACGCAAATCAAGTATATATTCTTATTATTGTTGTTACTTGCAAGTCAAGTATATACTCTTATTATTGTTGTTACTTGCTAGTTACCGCTAAAGAAGTTTTCATGTGTTGAGCCTGTAAAATTGAGTTCTCTTAAATCTCTTTATGAAACTGCCATGCATGTCTTTAGACTCTTTAGAGTTTCTCTTGTGACCATCTTTTCAACAGTTTGTCAGAAGTGTATTATGGACAAAATAAATAATGAGGAGATCGATTCCTGCCCAGTGTGCAACATTGATCTTGGCTGTGATCCTGAAGAGAAACTCAGGTGAAGTCATTGTTATTACTTCCTACCAAGGTTTATCTGCACAACATTGTTTCTTCTTTCCGACAATGCTTTTTCACTTTGAAATTTATGTAGAAGTACACTTGTCAAGCATTAATATCATGTAAACTTTCAAAGTTCATGTTATCACTAATAGAACGTGTATATCTTGAAAATTTTTCTGGCGAACTTGGGCAGTAAGGTTGTAGCCTGTAAAGAACAACATATGGTCAAAATGTAGAAAACGGGCTATAGAGATGATCACAATGGATAAAACCTATATATAATTATTTGCAAAGGATATATAACAAGCAAACACGCTAATAAATGTAGCTCGATCTTCTTGGTTCAACCCTCAAAAGTAATACGAGTGCGAATACATTTTCCTTTAAATCTGTTGTTACCTTTTCAATTTGTGTCTTTTTAGTAGAACATCATGATCACACAAAACATTTATTGAACCAATATACTTTCCGTAGCCTATTAACACTTAGCAGTTGCACTGGCACATGCTCATTTACGTACGACCTTTAAATATCAGAAAAATACATTAACATTTTTAAAAAGAACAAGGGTTTCTCTATTGTTAATATATACATATTTGTATTGTAAACAGTTTCTTGTGATTATTACTTGAGAGTGTACTAGCCTGTAATTACACTCTTACAGATTCTGCTGTTTAAATTTGGTAAAAGTTGTAACAACCATCACAGCCTCTCGTGCTAACTGCCTACTACTTTTTCCTGTAAGTTTGTTTCTCTAAAAAGTTGCCTCAAATACATGCTTGCTTGTTTTGTGAAGCAAAAGCCTAGTGTTGCCATCTACTTATTCATGTCTAATGCATCGAGTGATCTAGACTCAACTATGTATTGTTGACTAACATGATGATCGTTTTCTTGTTTGAAGGCCTGACCACAACATTCAAGATGTCAGGAATAAGGTATTTCCACTTAAGAGGGCAAAAGCTGATGCTCCTAAGGCTCCTAGTGTTACATTGCCTGTAAAGAGAAAACAGAGGTCCCTTTCTTCCTTGGTAGTTGACACCCCAAGCGTAGCAACACGGACTGGTTTGAGAGGAAGGAGAACCAAAGCTACAAGAAGGACTGCATCCTCTCGTGCAACTCCTCCCACTAATAATGGAACCGTGAAATTACCAAATAAATCTGAAGGTCGAGATCAGAAGACGGAGAAAATCTCGGCACCACAATCTACCAAGATGACAACAATTGCAAATAGAAAGCAGGTAAGTATTAAAGAATTATCAGATGTGTGTGTAACATCACATAATTTCATGTGCAAGTTTGATGTGAACTGTCTTGTAAAATTGGTTTATTCTAACTACATATTATCTGCGTGAGAAGATCTTCTCCTTATAATACCCGGGGGACGTCTTCCCCCCGCAGGTCGAGTTTTTTTCTAACTACATATTCCACCCCTAAACAGAATAATACAGATATAGAAGCCTCAAGTCAGCCATCTTCTGAAGATAGAAAGAATGGCAAGACAGTTGACAAGGAAGAGCTCCGGAAACCTTTAAATAGTTTGGTTGAGGCTGCAGGCAGGACAAAATCGCTTAGATCAAGTCCTAAAAGCCATGCCGCCAAGGAAGACAAAATAAAGGGCACAAAGTGTGAAGTCCCAATAAGGAAAGATGACAAAGAAGATGAAGTAGCTATTACTGGAACAGGGGTGAGTGCACATTCAAATAAGTTAAAAATTCAAGGGGAAAACAACGGCTATTCTTCAGAACCTGCATCATCGAAAGATAAAATAACCACAGAGGATAATTTGAGGAAAATACAGCTTGCAGACTCACAACAGGGGCTGTTTGGTTCTACAAACACTGGTGCTTTGCATCATGGAGTAACTACTCCAGTCTGGTTTTCACTAGTCGCTTCACCTAACCAGTAAGAATGCATCATATTCAATTGTTATACTGATTCTGATGAACCTTTTGTTTCATATCCTCACGTGCCAAAATGCAAACTGTTTTTCAGGAAAGAAGACCCACAGCTGCCTCAGTTACCAAAGAATTACTTGAGAATTAAGTGAGTTCCCTTTAGTCTTGCAGTTTGTTTGACTTTTACAATGCTAGAAGTTTCTCAGATTTAGCATCCTCGTACTCATAGAATAGGTTTGTTGACTTATTTGCCCCAGTTGTTTGCTTGAGATTGTTCAATGTGATATGATGTTAATAGTGTTGCTTTCCTTTTCCTGTTAACAACTAATCACAACTGCGCTCCGGTATTAGCAAGAGTGCTTTCTTCCTATAAAGATTTACGGGAAGTACCCCTACAAAAACAGCATCCTCTTGAGAATTTGGTCAACAATGGAAAAGATGTTTCATTTGAAAATGTTGTGTGCCTTTTTTAAGTTGTTCCTGCCAGCAATACAATTTTTCCTGAGCTACTAACATGTGACCAGTTTCCTAGAATTTAATTTATTTTTTTCAATACGATTTTTCTCCTTGTTTCAGAGATGGAAGTTTGCAGATTTCCTCAATCCAGAGGTACATCATGAACAAACTTGAGCTAGCAAGTGAAGATGAGGTGGGCTTTTCAGATATCTTTGCACTTCAATTTGTATCGTTATCACTCCAGAAACCTGTCGAAAGTCTTTGGTCTCATATCAAGGTGCTTGCTTTAAAGTATTAGATCAATAAAGGCGTATATCATGAGAATATGATTACCCATTAGACTGAAATATACGCCAAGATAATTTTTAGTAGACAACTCTAACTATCTTTGCTACCGACAAAGCTGCCTTGTAAATTTTGATGGTGAGATATACCTTATTTGCAGTCTTTGCCTTGCAAGAATGGACTCTAAAGTGATGCAGGACTTACCTACCCAAGTCCATTTGTGTAGTTTTGTCCTTTGTAAATTAGCCTTTCTGTTCCCTATTTCTTGACAACAAGAGTAATGCTTTAATACTGGTTTTTTTCCCTGTCTGTGTATTATTTCTGTTGCAAAGATCCCAAACAATACCTAACTAAACCAGGGACCAACGACACGTTGTAGTTCAACGATACATCCTCTCTTGTCGTTCTTCTTTACACGAATGCTGTTAGTTTATGTCAAGAAAACGTAAGCTCAGTTCTCAAAAAAAAAAGAAAAACGTAAGCTACGTAAGCTCTGCATATGAACAATGATGAATCTGCTCTTGTGTCTGATCCCTGTATTCTCTGCACGTGCAGGTGGAGATCGCATGCCATGGTGAGGCAATCTGCCCCTTGACCACACTGCAAGGCCTAGTCGAGCTGTGGCTGAGGAGCAAGCCGGCGGAGCAGGTCCAGGCGTCGCTGGGCGCCTCTGCAAAGAAGTTCGTCATGGTGCTGGGCTACCGCCGGCGACGGTGAGCCCCGGCCTCTTAGCTGCACCTCTCACCGTGCCTCCAGTTCCATCACATCATAAGAATGCTGCAAATCTGCAGCACAACTGCAGCGCCGTGTAGGGGAAAGGAAAGCTTTCATCTGCTCCATCTGCTCATGTTCATCCATCAGTCAGCCTAGGATATATATTATTTTTTTACATTTTTCACAATTTTAGACCCTGTAAATAGGGGAAAGAAAGAAGCTAGTGTACTGAACTATTAGCAGCATCTGTAAAGTACCTTAACTATATGTAGTTTTACAATTCCGATGAAATATTTCAGGTGAATTCATGAGTGCCTGCGTAGTGCGTGTACGTGCTGTAATACTAGTACGAGTAGTAAATTGGTCAAATCTGAGTGAGATGGTCTATGCCGTTGTACTAGCAACTGTCCCTGGGTTTGTCTCGTAGTGGTCTACTGGTCTTTGGTTGGCTTGACGGACCGGTAACGGTCTGTACCAGTGCAGTGCGTGGCCCGCAAGGCCGCAACATGGCTGGCCAACCAACTGGCGCACAGCTCAATACTCCTCACGGAGCCACCCTGTGATATTTACTAGTACTATACCAGTACTCGTGGAGGTGCTGGAAATGCTTCATAATCATGTAGGAGAAAATTGGATATTTGCCACCGCTAACAGTGGGCTTCGCAAAATTGCCATCGCTATCGTCGACTTCGCAAAATTGCCACTCAGTACGTGTGTCTCTCGTATTCCCTGCCATTGCACCCCTTTTCCTCATTTTCTTTTCTATTTGCCTTATTTTTTCTCTCTCCGGACCAAAATGCCCCTGGGGCATTTTACTGTCATAAACATTAGTGTCCAACCAATTGATACTGTCATAAACATTAGTGTCATACTGACTAAAGTCTAAAGGAGAGGAGGACTGCATAACAGCATAAGGAGTTACTTAGTACTACTACTTACCACGCCCAAGTGCAAAACTCACTCTAATGCGAACTCTAGATATTTCCAGTCTCCACTCCAGAAGCTCCTCTCTCCAGCGAGATCTCCTCTCCAGCAGCAAATCGACAGTCCTAGTCGCCAGATCCCCTTGAGTCCATGACCCCTTCCCGGCTTCCCCTCCCTCATAGCCAGGCTTCCCTTCCCGGCTTCCGCACCGGCCAACTGCCGCGCTCGTCTCCAGGCCCTCCAAGCCAGCGAAGCCACCCGACGCCTACCCAAGAGGCCAAGAGTCGGCCATACTGCCATGGTTGGCCCAGGTACAAGTGCATGGCTTATTGTTATTGGCTTATGCGTGTTTTCTAGTCTTCCTCACTCCTCACTCCCAGGCTCTCGACCGATGTGACGACGTCCGAACTCCGACGAGGAACAAGGCCGCCACTGCTAGCAGATACAACAAGGCCGGAGGAACAGCAAGCTACCTGTTCAAGTCGTGCAGCATGGCCGGAGCAGGACCTGGCGCATCATGCAGAATCCCCGCCGCGTCGTGCAGCAGCGCCGTTGGGGTCGCGTGGGGCAGCATAGTTCTCACGAGGGCGATCGCGTCGGGCGGCGGCGGCGGTTCGGGCGGTGGCGCCGCGTCCGGCCATGGCAGTACGTCTGGCGCCATCGTCGCGTACGGAGCCGGTGGCGGCGGCGCGTCTCACGCAGTCCGCAGCGAAGAGGAAGCGTCGCGCGGAGAGGAAGAGACGTCCCGTACGTAAAATGCCTCAGGGGGCATTTTGGTCCGGAGAGAAAAAAAATAAGTCAAATAGAAAAGAAAATGAGGAAAAGGGGTGCAATGGCAGGGAATACGAGAGACACACGTACTGAGTGGCAATTTTGCGAAGTCGACGATAGCGATGGCAGTTTTGCGAAGCCCACTGTTAGTGGTGGCAAATATCCAATTTTCTCAATCATGTAGTACTAGTTATATACTCATGCGTAACAATGGAACTCATAGAATGTATAAAGAATTATGCTATAAAAGAGAGTTATTCTGATCGGTTGGAAAGTAGAGAATGATGACAAGTTAAGAAAATAGAGCGGTTGGAGGAGAATGGACCTACAACCACCACCTCATTTTTTTATATAATAGTAATGATAATTGAACACGTTAATTTCGTAGGAATTCTGTAAGAATTGTGTTGCAAACGACCGAGTTTCCGCTTAATGCCGTTGGACTGTCCAGTTACCGAATTCCCGTGTGTCCAAAGCCGTTGAAAGCATAAGATCTCAGACAGGGGTGATGAGATTAGCCTCTTTTGTATTGAGAATTTTTATCTGCTTTCCACCACCACCTTCGAGAAACCAGATCAAAGCTATTAATAAGCTCTCCAGAAAGCCTTAAGCAGCTGGTCATGCCCTTTATCAAAACTTACCCTTTATTCCCTACCTCTCGATAAAAGTTTGCACGTATTTTGGAAATAAAAAACCGTATGTACGTTGTTGCTCGTGCGCAGTGGGCAAAATATGGCCGATGTCGCATAATTATCCAAATTTAAAACGATATATTTGAGAACACATAAATTTTACAGAAAACAACTTGATTATCACAGTAATTTAGGAATATTCGGGTCTTTAAAACATAGGTGGCACTCCAAGTCACACTGTTTGGGTTTCCTATAAACAAAGGTGTCATATTTATTTTTTATGCGATAAACGGGTGCTCAAAATGGTTTTTTAAGTGGTTTATTGCTGAAAAGTACTGTAGCTGGTTGAAATTGCACTGTAGCTAATGTGGTTTATTTGGCATAATTAAAATTAAAAATTTTAAAATAGAAAAAATAGGTTAGCCCATCACGGACAGTACAAACGGGAAAAAGAACCAATAAAAAAGCTCAAAAAATAACAAAAAAACTAGAAAAATAAAATTATTGAATAGGAAAAATAAATCAGAAGTCCCAAGCCTAACTTTCTTGGTCCATGGTGCCTGTACTTGTAGGCCATGTTCGGACGAAAGTAGCTGACGAGTAGCTAGCTGGCCCAGGAAAAGGCCATATCATGATTCTCGTCCAGGAAAGAGAAGTTTTGTTCTGGACGACGCGAACAGACGCTAAGGAATGTGGTTACAATATCACACCGCGGTATTGACTTTGACCATCTGTTACTTACAACGTTAATACTACTTGTCATCCCATTTAATAATTAATAAAATGGGGGACAAAAGTGCAAACGAAGCTTCTTTTCTCTTAGATCAATTAAAAACAATTAGCGGGAGATTCTTCAATGATATATATCCAGCCAGCAGCACTGCTTCCCTGCTGCAATGCAGCACATACAGATGCAGGCAATACAGCAAATGCAGAACACCGCAATGCGCAGAATACAACCGTATGCTTGTGCAGACTAGTGAAATTAAGAACAAAAGATCTGATGCCAATTGGCAGCAAAAAGCTTGTGAACAGCATATAAGATAACCATCATAATGCAAGAGGATCATCTGCCTTTGCACTATATAAAGGCAAAGGAGCACACTAATGTGCCTTTCATCTTCTTCAGTTCTGTCCATCCGGTCTACAGTGCTTGTTAGAATACCCCAATCCAAATGGATCTCAGCCCTTATTGATCAACGCCATCGCAGTTTGAGGAGACGTAAGAAAATAAGGAAATTTACTGGACAAGATATACTACCACACTGGAATGTGAAGCAAGACAAACCACATTGAGAAGGCAAATGAAGCGCAGCATCCATAAAAAAAGACCACAAAAAATAGGCATTGATGAGATTTTATGCATTGCGATGACAATCTACATACAAAAATACACTGATGAACCAAATTCACAAAGAAAATTGTACTGAAAACATCAACATTTACATTAGCAATTAGAAAACTAAAGAATTGGACCACAATGGCTACAATCTAGATAACAGCTTTCCGTATGAACACAACCACCATACCAATTACCAATTCACTCAGCTGCAAATTAATATGGTAATGGGAGTGTCTAGACATTACCCTGATGTTTTCTTTCTAACTATCATTCAAATTTATGACTTTTAGATTAGAGATCAAGAGACCTCTTGTTTTTGAAGGGGAGAGACTTTTTTTAAGAAGAGGGAGTAGAATTGAAGGAGGAGGGGGAAGAATTCATAGCAGATGGCACACGATATAAGTCTAAGATCACAAGCCAAGCTAGTATTTTTCACACGATCACAAAACAGCCAACCAATAGACACTGTGCCATATAAAACATCGTGATCAAATACAACCCCCCAAGTCTGATAATTACACAGTAACTTTCAGCCAGGGCAAGTAATCACAGCCAACTGCAAACAAAAACACCAAGAATGTTGCATAAATATTACATCTTGGGAACCATCATACCACGCCAGGCTGCGCAATTAACCGATGCGGACGTAGGTGGGTAAGATGGGCCCGGCGGCGCTCATGCCGGCGGCCACCAGCCCGTCGCCGGCGGCCTCCTGCTCGGTCAAGAACAGGTCGTCGGTGGACCTGAGCGCGGCGTGCGCGCCGACGAGGGCGGCCCCGATCATGACCGACCCGATGACGTTCCAGCCGACGTCGGTGAAGAGCAGCGCGATGACGGTGACCCCCGAGAGCGCGGCGAGGACGGTGCCGTCGTCGAACTCCGTGCCGAAGAGCCGGAGCGGCTGGCCCCCCGCGGCGGGGCGCGCAAAGTAGAGGAAGAACCAGGCGGCGCAGAGCGCGAGGAGTGCAAAGAGGGTGCCCGGGTGCCAGAGCAGCGAGGCGGCGACGACGGCAACCACGGCGAGCGCGTAGTTGGCGCGGAAGTAGGCCGTGTTGCGGCGCACCCTGGCGAGGGCCTCGCCGAGGCTGGGCGGCTTGGAGAAGGCCGGCGCGCGGAAGACCTCGGCCCACGGGCGGCGCGCGGATATGAGCGCCTGGCCCTGCTCCCGGAAGCGCGTGACGAGCTCGGCCGCCTTGGCTAGCGGGGACGGCGGCGCCGTGGGATCTTGGATCGGGAACGGGGCCGAGGCGACGGGCGGGTTAGGGTTGGGGTAGGAGGACGGGGGCGGGGGGTAGGTGGGGACCTTGGCGTAGCCGGCGCCGGAAGAGGCGGGCGCGTCGTAGGAGCCGTACATGGCGGCGGGAGGGGGCGCGGCGGCGTTGGCGGAGTTGCGCATCGGGAGATCGGAGCAAGCCAGCAATGGAGGAATTGGAGGGGAAAGGTGGGAGGCCGTGGCTCGTGGGAGAATAGAATACAATCCTCAATACATGGGTTTGCTTTGCTGCAGGGGCCTATCGTGCGAGGAAGGTGTCGTTACGTGCCCGCGTTAGGATGCGTTCGCGTACGGGCAAAGTACCCCGCTCTCTTCTCTTCGCTTGAAGGTCTAATGGTCACCGGCTGGTCTTGACATGAGCAGGTTACTTGAGTTTTTTACTTTAGATTATGACATTTAGGTAAATTGTTTAAATTCAGGATTATTTGTGAGAGATAGACGTAAATGGAAATAGTCGTATACAATTTTGACAGATATAGCTGAACTTGATACAGTTTGTACTACAATCTACCTATAGACTCCACCTTAAAAAACACATCATTTAAAACTTAGTTATTGTAACAAACATAATCCAAAACCAAAGCAAAGTTTTGCCTAACCCACCCTTGCTAGGTCTGTCTATTTGTTTTTTTCCTATTACTAGGTAGATGTATCATCACACATATACACCACATGTGCACACGTAAGTATACCTTTAGTACACGTTTAGAAATATAGAGAATAGAGATAAATCTACAACATCATAAAGTTGATATTGAGACATATTTGCGTGTGCGTAAATATGGACACTAGGATTTGAACCCTATAAGGGGGCACTTAGTTTAGCAATGGCTTATGGTTTTTTTCCCACTGCAGATGGCTTATTTTTCAATGTAACTAACGGTGACTTATTTAGCGTAATTAAATTTTAAAAATTTAAAAATAGAAAAACAGGTTAGCCCATTACAGATATTGCGAAGGAATCTGGGAAAAAAAGAAAAGCCAAAAAACAAAAAAATGAAATTAAGGGATAGTGAATTAAAAGCCAGAAGTTGAAGTTGAAATAAGCAAGACCTTAATTCTGGTGGATAGAATTATACACCCACAACTCAACCAATCCATGGTTCGATGTCTCTCTCTTTGTTATGTCTAGTTTCAAGAGAAACTCATAGAAATCCTCTGTAATCAAGTCCATACCTAAATAAAGGATGAATATCTACTACTTAAAAGAGAGAGTTGCTAATTATGGTTCATCTGTTCCTTCCGACTCCTCCTTACACCTCTAAAAAAACTCTAATAAAACAGAAAAAATAATTTACTAGAAAATACAAATTCCACTACCATAAAAATTATCTAATAAAAAACAATAAAGCTCTGTCAGGTGCACGGCAGAGTTGAGGTCGCGAAGGCATGACGCGGTCGAGCACGTGGGCCAGATAGGTCAATTCCGATAATGTTGACTTAATGTGCTAGGATAATATGATTTTTTTATCCATAGCAAAGTACGTGCATTCGGCTAGTATTTTAAAATAAGTCAATCATTTGCAAAATAAAAATGTGAATTGTGATGACAAAATTATTATCGTTTTCAGATAGTCTAGCTAGTGTCACCTATGTCTTGTGACTAATGCAACTTAGGTGGATTCAGATGACCTTTTGGTTAATTGGTTGCTTGCGTTTTCTAGAAAATTGCATTAACAAAAAAATAAAAAGAAAAGAAAGAGAACAAAAGAAAGAAAGAAAAAGATAGATTTTGCTCCGGAAACCAAGCAGAATTTGATTGGCCAGTGGACCGGGTCGCAGCTCACGCGATACGACCCGTAGCGATTTCTTTTTTAAGAGCGCTTTTAGCGATCTCTAAACTTTAAAAAAAACTAACTAATGTACGGAGGAATAAGCACATCATGCCCTGCACGACGGCTTGAAGAGATAACAAAAGTAAAGAAACCGGCACCCTTTAAAGAATGTTGGCAAAGGAAAATGCTTTGCAAAAAAAGCTTTGTGCTCCAGCTCAAATAGCAGCCAGCCACCCAGGACTGACAAAACAATAGTACGGTATTATAGGGGGGGAAAATAATGTGCAATGCACAAGGTTCGTTTTTCTTTTTTAAAATGGCTTGTCGAATTTCGTCAGGATATCATAGGAAACTATTCAACTTCCGTGGAAATCTGAAAAAGTTCGTCCGTTCTTAGTTTTCGGTTTTTTTTTAATCCTTGCTTGCAAGCGTAAAGTCACATTAATGCATGACCGATTGATCGGTTCGCCTTCTCAGCCACAGGCTGGTCTCACTCAGCTGCTCTCTTCGTGCACCCTATGATTGGTGTCCATCATAACAGAGCCACTAGGGACTTGAGAGGCTGAGACGGGGAATAGAAGGTTCTGGAGGCTTCTAGAAGTAGCTGCCCCATTGTTGAGGATCAATGCAGAGAAACGGCGTCCTCATCGAAAGAAAGTAAAGGAAGCCATACTTGTACGGTTGGGCCGGGCCTATGTTTGGGCAACGACAGAAAAGGTAACGAGAAACAACCTCCTTTTTATCAGTGGGCTGGGCTTCTGCTGTGCGTGGGCGTACTTGTACTGTTGTAACCTAGAGCACGTACTCTCCATGCGCAGTACAAAATAGAATTAATTTTTCAATTGTTCCGCTGTTACGATTAATAAATATATACTCCAACCGATTCAGTGTTTTAGACTTCCCAACACTTCTCCGAATATGAATCACTAGTAGGGCCTGTTTGGATCTTATGGGCTAACAACTAGTTGCTAATTTTTAGTTTTTGTGGATCCAGACAGGAGGGCTAATGAGTGGGCTAAAGTTTAGCCAAAGCCCCAACTAGTTGTTAGCCAACTAATTGGCCAAACCCAGCTAATGAGGGCTAAAGGACCAGTAGGATGGAAAAAAGACGCTGATACCCATGCCAACCCTCCCAGACCGCCATGCATAGGGGTATAACAGACTTTGTACTGAAATAGTAGTACTTATTAGTCTTTGGATCCAAATATGACTGGGCTAATCTTTAGCCAGCTAACTACTAGTCAGCTAACAACTAATCCTAGCTAACAACTAGTCTTAGTCCATCCAAACAGGCCCTAAGAGTACGCGCTTGTCGACTTTTAACGTGTTCCTGAAAGGAAAATCACATTTAACAGCGCGCAATCATTTTGGTATATTTAGATCCACTTCACATCAGATATGAATAAATAAAAACAACATAGACACACAAAAAAAATGTCCATGCTATAGTAGTAAATTTGCTGTATCATTGAACATACATATATAGACCTGTAGTTTTAGATTAGCCCAATTTAAATGAAGAACGGTTCCTCGAAACAAGCTACTTTAGTTCAATCCTGAGGTGAAACTGATTGAACAGCAGAAGAGGACGCAAGCTGTACAACGTTTAGTAAAAAAATGTGCTTTTGAATTTGATATGAGCGGTTCTCAGAAAAGACCGCTCGCTATTCTGCCAGTCATTTGTTCAACCTAAAATAGGATTAAGAGCAACTCCAACCGGTTCTTTATCCTGCTCTTCATTGTATATTTACCTAATATGACTCAAGAAATGGACTCCAACCGGTTCTTTATCCTCCTCTTCATTTTTATCGAGTCGCTATTTTCTCCCGGCCGCTAGCTAGATTTAGCGAGCGCCTCCTCACTCGCTTCTCAAATAGTTAGGCCATTGGAATGCTAACTCAAATAGAGAGCTGAAAATAATAGCTAGCCTCTTCATCCTAGGAAATAGAGAGGGAGAAATAATTAATGGGATGGAGTTGCTCTAAGATACGTAAGCAATAGGTAAATCAGTAAAGACCAGCATTCGCAATCAACGGGGAAACGTAACACTTTCAGCAGTATGATAGATTGAGTTCTTTTTTTTTTCAAAATTCCTCGCTCCTTTCTCTATTATTGTATGCAATATATCTTTTAGTTTTCAACAAAACACCATTGGCCGGCTTAACCTCAGAATGATGATGAGTTCGAATGGTAAGAGCAGTGGCACCAACAGTGTATCTACTCCAAATCATCTGCATGTAGGTGAGCAATGTACCTTTCGAAGAAGGCCTTCTGCAGACATGAGCTCATATAACTTGCGCATGATTGTTTCTTCTTCTACCTGCGAAAAATGGTAGCAACAAATTACTATCTAGAAATACTACCCCAAGGTGCATTACCAACACAAAAGATTATACTATGTAAAGCTCACCTGAACTTCATGCAACCCATATGACATTGCTCGGTATGTTTTCATTAGGGCATGATTTTGATTGGCCAAATGCCTACAGATCTCTCTGATGTTATATAATGAATTGAAAGGCTGACTAATCTAATGCCGAAGAATACTAAAGGAATTGTACTTGGACATTTCAGCTGAATGCTCTGGTTTCCATTATCACCCAAAAAGTTGATACTTGTTCCTGCAAATTACATGGTCTATTAGACAACAATCTAAAACTAAGCTAGACATGGTCTATTAGACAAACATATCAAACCAAGCTAGAAATGTACCTCCATCTGTTCATCTGATGTACAATTATCAAATCTACAAATGGCGTGTAAATGTTCTCTGTGTTATTTAATAACAATTAATCACCCTGAATCAAGCTAGCAGATTGTCCATTGTATCATGTGTAATGAAATCTACATGTGTCAGTCATAACATAAGTTTTGCTATCTAAAGAAAGCCTTCTCAAACATGCAACTAATTCAGATTGCCGGCTTTCGCAAAGTTCTTCCCTGGCACTGGTGTCCGCCATTGACTGTTACATAAGTTTGTTTTTATTTTTCACAGACGTGAATAAAAAAGCTCAGAATTCTGCGATCACGACTGACTGGAAATACGCCAAGCATGGAGAAGGATGCTATGTGTAACGCCCCCGTTTCCAGGGGCGCGTACGGACACGGCACCCTGTAACTATTCACTCATGAACAGTTATAGAATGTTACGCAAGAGTATACCATTGCATGCTTACAACAAAAGTCCAGCATATATTTTACATATGGATTAGCATCCCTTTTTCGACAGCGGGGCGTGCAAGCCCAAAGTATAATTACATTACACAAGACTCCAAGATCCGCTTGAGCGCGGCCAAGACCTAAAGCCACGGGTCCTCGTCGAAGAAGAGATCCTTCAGGACGTCCTCGACGGGGAGACCTTCTTAACACGAAATCTTGAATTGCCTTCCTTTCCTTCTGGTATCTGTGGCATTTAGCAAGCCTGAGTATTCCGACCCCGTACTCAGCAAATCACAAGGGAAACCCTAACTTACTACTTGCACGGATCAACAAAGGAAGGGAGTATACTTGGTTTATTAACTTTGAGTGGATGCAGTTTTATTTGCAAACATTTTTATAAAACCGACCCAAAACTACTTCTCAAGAACTCAGGGGGGTTTTTCAACAAAGGTTAATTAACCAACTGAACAAGTTAAAGCATGTACAAAACTACTTAAGCTTTGCTACTGGAATCACCCAAGTGACACGGCTCCAATAACCGGGAGCACGGCGTATTCGAATACCATTTATTTGACTCTGCAGAGTTTGCTCAGCTTTACCCACATGATTTCTTAACTTCCGCGTCCGGGTTAAGAAAGCCAGGTCGTTTCACTGCTCAACTCTTTATATAGGCTCTACCCGGTAGAATTCACTCGGTCTGGCATATATATATATATATATATATATATATATATATATATATATATATATATATATATATATATATATATATATATATATATATATATATATATATATAACTCCCGTCCGCTCCGAGGGAACTTTACCATTGTTAGGCACCCACAGTACGGCCTACCTAACCTCGCTTTCTTATTATCAAGCCTTCTCAACACCTGTAGAGTTTCAATCGAGTTAAGCAGCTACTAAACTAGTGTTGACAAGTCAACTCCTGTGGTTGAGCGATCACCATGTCATTTGCTCAGCATAAGGGTTTTAGTCCTTAATTATCCGGGGTCCGCAACCTCGCCAGGCCCGCGACCCCCAACCTAGGGTAAGCGGTGGGCGAAGGCCGTCTCGCGGCTCCCCACAACTCCCTCACCCTAACCTCAGTCCTAGGGTAAGAGTTGGGCGAAGACTAACTCGCCAGCTCTTTCTCCAACCCTTACCCTACCTTGTGCACACTGGCACTCACCGCTCTAGGTAATTTAGTTCAATCCTGAGGTGGAACTGTTTTACTGAAGCATGCTACTTTGGTCAGCACGTCCTTTTGGGCTTTAGACATGCACGATCATGTACGCAGATCTGTCTCTTCTGCAGCTCTGCTTAAAATTACGGTTCCTCATGCATGCAAGGGATGGATCAATCGATCTCAATTATTACCGTAGCATTACACCACGTGTGACAACAACACACGCACATCAGCAGGAGTATTCAGATTATTTTAGCATTGAATCTTTATTCAACGCCTTAAATTTAGAGTACTTATATTTTTTAGAGGGGATGATATAAGAGGATCCGTCGATAGAGATCTAACGGTCCAGATTCATTTTTCGGATAGGGCATGAAAATATGACATCTTAAAAAAAAATCTGAGTGCTCCTTAATCTTAAAAAACACTCAAATACTTCTTAGCACTTCCTTATTTACTATTTACGGGTGTGTCTAGGCATCACCCGGATGTTTTCTTCTTAACAATCATCCAGATTTGAGACCGTTGGATCCAGAGATCCAATGGCCCATTTTTTTGGAGGTGAGGGAAATTTTTTTTGGAGGGGGCGATGGGAGAATTCATGGCCGTTGAATCTTTAATTCAATGGTCATAAATTTGGATGATAGTTATGAAGAAAACATCCGGATGATATTTATCAATACCCTTTACTATTTACTGGTACACATGCAGAATCGATCGAGGAACGTACGTACAATACACTCCTGATAATATTACAGTGCGCGAGAAAGATGAAGATACACGTACACGGTAGGTCCGTACGTAGACACCACGCATGCAACGTAGCTGCGTGCCATGCATGCGTGGGACTAGCCACTAGATGTAGCTATCTAGACGGCGGAGACGGCCGGGACGAAGGGGGTGGCGCAGAGCAGCAGCGGCGAGCGGCGGCGCACGCCGAGGCCGGGCGCCTCCTCCATGTCCAGCTCGGTGACACCCTCTGGGAGCGACCAGTCGAAGTGGTAGAGCAGGCCGACAAGGGCGAGCTCCATGCTGGCGAGGCCATAGTTGAAGCCGGGACACATCCTCCGGCCGGCCCCGAACGGGATGAACTCATAGCTGCTGCCGGTGAAGTCGATAGTCCCCTCCGCGAACCGCTCTGGCTTGAACTCCTCGGCGTCGTCCCAGTACTTGGGGTCGTGGCCGATGGCCCACGCGTTGATGATGACGCGCGACTTGGCTGGGATCGTGTACCCGTCCAGCTCACACACGTCGATGCTCTCCCGCGGCACCAGCAGCGGCGCCGGAGGGTGCAGTCGGAGCGCCTCCTTGATCACCAGCTTCAGGTAACGCAGGTTGCTCGCCTGCAGGTCTCCCTCCATCACCACCGCCTTCCCCCGGAACGCCTCCCGGATCTGCCCCTGCAGCTTCTTCATCACCGCCGGGTTCCGCATCAGCTCCGACATCCCCCACTCCATCGCCGACGCCGACGTCCCCGTCCCGCCCGCGAACATGTCCTGCATACATGCGTGTCATAACTATGTACTTGGTGTTCTAGAAAAATAACTATGCACTTTGCGTTCGCGCGTAAAATCTCGTACTACTTACCAAAATGATGGCCTTGATTCTGCTGTTGTCGAGGTGGAAACCGAAGCCGCCTTTCTCCTGCAAGCCGATGAGCACGTCGACGAGGTTCTCCTCGACGTTCTCGGCGCCGCTCTTGATCTTCTCGTCGCGGACGCCCTTCCTCTCCTCGATGATCTCCTCCAGGATGGCGTCCACCGTCTTGTGGATGTCCTGGAGGCTGCGCTTCATGCCGGTGACCGTGGCGAGCACAGTGGTCCAAGTCGGGAAGAGGTCGGGGATGTTGAAGCCGCTCGACAGCCCGACGCCGGCCTTGATGGCCGCCAGGAACTCCGGCGCGTTCTTCCGCTTCTTGCCGAACGCCGCCCGCGACACGATGCTGTTGGTCAGGCCGTGGAACATCACGCTCAGGTTCACCGGCGTCAACCGCCCCGTCGCGCGGATCTCCTCCACCCGCATCATCACCTACGTACGACGTACGTGTAGACAGCAAAGGCAGAGAATATCAAAATCAGTAGTGTTCTTAAATCTCGATAACTAGCAAGATTTTTTTTGGTAAGAGTACGACATGTAAGTACTACTCGTCCTCTTGCATGTTATACATACTGTACTTGTCTTTTCAACCTGCTGCTGCTGTACTTAGTTTAATTGATGTCACTGTTCTGTATTGTGAGTCTTGTGATGTTTGCTAAGTAGTTTACGTACTTATATGTGCGATTAATTAGTTAGATGTACTTGTGTGCCACCTCGTCCTCCCTGATGTGGCGGAAGGAGAGCACGCGCTTGGGGCTGAGGATCTCGGCGGCACAGAGCTGGCGGAGCTTGCGCCAGTAGTCGCCGGAGGGGGAGAAGAGGATGTCGGCCCAGTCGTAGCCGACGATCTCGCCGGCAAGGAGTTTTGGGCGGGTGGCGAAGTTGGTGTCGTGGGTCTTGAGCACCTCGCGCGCCATCTCCTTGGACGACGCCACGACGAGCGGCGTCTCGCCGAGCTGCAGCATCATGAGCGGGCCATGTACGTCTGCCAGGTCCTTGAGCGCGCGGTGCGGTAGCACGTTCACGAGGTGGTGCATGCTACCGATCACCGGCAGCTTCCACGGCCCCGGCGGCATCCTCGGCCTCGGTTTCAGGGCCACCTTTACCAGCTGCACCAGCGCCACCGCCACGACGGCAAGCAGGATCAGCGACTGCAAGAAGTACTCGTCCATTGTGCTATGCTAAGCTAAGCTAATGTCCTGCAGCAGCTAGCTTGGGCTGCTAGTACAAGAAGTCCTGTGACTAGCTGGTTACTTAATACTGGTGAGCTGCTACCCTGTGCAGGGGAGGTATATATAGGCCAAGCGAGGGCACGGATTGGACCACGTGACGATGGTGACGCAACTCATTAGGGTCTTAATGTGTGGCCATTAGTTAGAACACCCTGTTTACTTTGAATAGCGTGCGGTGGCTAATGAAATGTCGTTTACCCTAAGCTAAGTAGTAGTAGTAGTATTACTGTATTGGCGGTAGGAGGGAACGTGTGATGCCGCTGGTGCATGTGACGCAGCTGACGTTCCCCTGTTTTTGTGAGTACTAGCCTCATAGGCGCGGCGCCACACCGCGCCAGCCACTGTGTGTACCGAAGTAAAAGAGGCGATAATCCGTGAGGAGTTTGTAAAAAAAAATTAAAAAAATCGAGGGCACATGTGTATTTTTGGAAAAGTCAAAGGGTTTTTTCGGAAAAAACCGAGGGCCTGTACGTAATAAATGGGAAAGCCAAAGGATTTTTTTGTAAAAAACCGAGGGTCTGTACGTAATAAACGAGGACCTGCACGTAATTTAGAAATCCGCGGGGCGCTATCCTGCAAAAATTTGGGTGAAAAAAAATTACCAGGGACCTTTTCGCGAGAAAAAAGGATCTTTACGTAATTTTCGGAAAATATGAGAAAATCACCTCGGCCGGCCGTACCGAAATTCCCCCGCCACGCGCCGGCCGGCCGCGCGGGCGGGGGCGACGTGGACACGCTGGGGGGCCGGAATCCCCCAGGTTTGTTATCTGTATGATTACTGTATTGGCGGTAGGAAGGCACTGCATGTTGGCAATAGTGCGTAGTATTGCTGTGTTGGCAGTAGGAAGGCACGTGTGATGCCGCCGCTGCATGTTGTTTACCCTAAGCTAAGTTGTAGTTTTTGTTGTTTTACTGGGCTGTTCTCTTTTTGCTTTGACTTATAGCTTATTACTGCGACTTATGGTTTTTAAGTTATTTGTGAGAGAAAGTATAGAGTAACAAAAATTTATGTGCGATTTTGATCAATATAAATGAAATAGTTATACTGTGTACTATAATAAATTTGTAGACATAATCTTAAAAAATACTCCGTTTGAAAGTTAGTTACTACTTAACTCTAACAACCTAGCTAACACTGCTTGATTAATCTTGACCAAAGCTTTGTTATGATATGCATGCGTATATCAATTCATGTTCCTAACTCTATAGCTTTTGCATGATATGGTGTATAACAATGCATGTGCGAAGCTGCACTGCATCATTTGCACACAACGTGGTACGTGTGATGGGGTTTCTTATTTTCACTGTGCTCACTCGTGAAAATCACCGTGTTGCGGTCGATGATCACAACATGATAATCCTAAGCATTAGTTTATATACGCAAGATCGACTCCAATTAACGTGTAAACATGGATGACGTGTGTACAATGTTGTGTCGTGTGTCAAATGACTCTGGAATATTTTGGGCTGGTCAAGCTAAATTATCCATGGTTTGATGGGGACTAATCTATAATACTGTTTGTACATTTGCACAGGTAGCTAGCTAGGCTAGCCGGCCAGGTTATTTTTAGTGCTGAATGGAATCGGCCAGCAGGTTAATTCAAGGTTGAATGATTGAATGAACGAGTGATATAAAAGCAGATCAAGTAGCTAGAATTCAGAAATAATACACTTCAGTTTTCCTCGTGCTCACTCATTGTTAGTGCATAAAAAACAATAGGCGACAACAGAGCCTTACTGCATGCACCGGCCGGATTGAATCAAGAAAAAATAAAATAAACTTTCGTCAACCCACTATATATATACTTGTGAAAGTACAGAAACAACTTCATCTCTCTCTATATATATAGATACACATATGACCATATATATAAATATTCCCACTCCCTAGGATTCCCTGCCCACTGTACATTCTCTGCTGTTTATCATTCTCTTCCACACACACATATATATAGTACAAATAACAGGTGCACCATGATGCTCAGACTCCATAATTAAAGACTTTTCGTTTATGATTAAAATTTTATATTCATGATTGAGGCTTTCCACCCATATGGCCAAATATATAAATATTCCCATTCCCTAGGATTCCCCTGCCCAGTGTATTCCACAGTTGAAGGCGAATAGCTGTATTAGCCTACACAAATCAGGATTCAGGAGACCACTTGCCTGTATATCAAGTACGAAATACAGTAGACAAAACTGAAAGATTGTTGTTAGTGATTGGGACCTGCATATAAACGTGGTGAAAATAATAGATATTTCGGTGGATGCATGCAAGAGCAAAAGTACTAATTTTCTGGGACGGTTCCAGTAGATTGACTCTGCTGCAAGGACCTGTTTAGATTAATGTAGGAACCCCGCACGAATTTAATAGCATTTCTACAGAAAACAAAATCGATCTTGTATAGTTTTGTTAGTGTTTTCGTTCTCAAGCTCCAAACAGGGGCTAAACTATCCAGGCTTCTTCCTTAGTCTGACATTTGACACACGTTTTATGACGTACTATTGTGGGTGGCCCCGACCATTTATTGGTCCTGGTCTTTTTAGATTTTTGTGGATTTTACTTTTTCATTTCTTCGAAAGTTAAAATAAATAGAATAGTTTCTCTAAACGACTTCTTGATCTCAAAACCATATATACTGTCTATATTAACATCTTCGTTATCTATAGCTATTTTAAAAAATACAGACAAGAGATATCGGCCGCAGCTAAAAAAAAGTTAAACTAGGCCATTGCCTGTCTAACCTTATCCCAGTCCGACATACTAACCTGTACGTAGGCCACGATGACCTTCCAGTACCACCAAATTGATCTGTGGCCCAGAAGTTGAGGCTCTATCCACGGTCCCTGTCGGCCCATGACGCGTTCGCGATGAGGCACAGACCAGAGAACTAGGTTTGGACCATCCAGTATGGGCTGCATCAGTATAGGTTCGAACTTGTCTGATGACAACTCGCTATGCTGCTGCTGGCCCGGACTGGCTGGAAAGAAAGGTGGGATTTCTGATGGACTAAGGGCAGAAATGCTTTGGACTTGTAATGAAACTTGATATTATGCCCATGGTTGATACAAGCGTACTTGGTACGTACGTACCATCGAACTGGAGCCGGATAATTTGCATGGTGCTACACTAGCCTTCATAAGCGTTGGATAAAAAAGTGAAGTCTTTAGCAATGTCTGTTGTCCTTTTTTTCAGATCAGAAGATATCAAATATTCTAACAGCTTTTGTTTCTAGTGTGCACTGCAGCCCACAGCTTGCAGGCAAGCAAGCAAAGCTCAGCGCATCACCGTGCTTCAGAAATCTCTATGACTGTCAAACGATACATGGCACGCGTGCAAAAGGTCAAAAAATAATTTCGCCCAATCTGACAGATCTCGAAGCGAGCCCGTGAATCCTTATCTCACCAAGACCTCGAAACAGAGAGATCAACTGAACGTCTGAACCGTCGACATGGGCATGCCAAGGAATCAAGGGACAAGGGTGACACTGGGTACATGCAGATTGCAAGAAACCGGACTCAGCGGCAGGACACATCTCAGTACAAGATGCCGCAGGATTGAAGCCTACCAATCCCATCACAGAATCACCAAAACCACTGGATGATTTCCATCAACAAGATTGTACCATTCGACTGAAGATGAGGGTACAGTTTGTTCCTAGGTGTTGCAACTTTTACAAGCACTGCCTGCCTTCTCCGATCCCCTAACAGTAACACCACCACACCCCCAGACATATAACTGCAGCTGAATGTTACACTACACACCACAGGATAGTCCTAGGACCAACATAAAGTGAAAGAGAGGAAAGAAAAGGGCTACAAAATTACGAGTCTTTGATGAGAAACACTACATCAACCATCTATGCGATAAATTCCTTTCGTCATGGATTCTTCTGCAAGAGCTGACTCTCCCCCAACAGTTAGGAACAGAACAATATGTACAAACTAGGCTCTTCTCTTTTTTTCTCTCTTTTCTAGAAAGGGAGGCTATCGAAGCGGTCTGCAACTGAAAGCCTGAAAGGTCAGGCTGGCTGGGCTAGCACTCGGTTGTGATTGTGATCGCCTTCGTAGGTAACAATCAACATCGAGGGGTCGTCGACGCACCTCTCAACATGCTTCCTCGCTGGGCAGCCCCTCACACTGCTACACTTGTAGTAACCCCTGCAGGACAATGAGCATACATGAATATTCTTAAGCTGCCCCTTTGAAAAAAGAACAAGAGTAAAGTGTGCTGGGGAGAGGTTGTCAGTTATAACCTTTCTCGGATTGCAATAGGCACACTACCAGAATTAGAACAGGTTTCTTTTAAACTGAACGTATGCTTATTGCAAACTAAGAATGAAACTGCATGACTTGATTAAAAACAAAACTACCCCTGTCGGAAGGATATCTCACTTTCACTTTTCTATAAGCAGTATCCAAACTGCTTGGGGGATGAAATCTAGCTTTAAAACTTTCAACCCGTAGTCTCAAGGGCTAAAAACCCTTTTTCATTATCAAAATAAGTAACCATTCTGGTGAATACTTCGTGGAGGATTATGCATCCTATGATATGGGTATATACTTAATTTTACCGAAATAAGAACAGAGAAGCTCTAACTATGAATAAACAAAAATAACATCTGCGTGTAACCAAGTATGTCTATCCTGTGCAATATAAACTTGCAAATGCCAAATTGGTATCAAAGCCCTAATGATTAAGCAGACTAAGCAACACAAGATCCAACAGAATGATTAAAGGGATAAAAAAGATTTTAAGTATTTGGCTATACCTAGGATGTGGGGATCCCTTTATTGGTTTCTGCCCGTACTTCCTCCATGAGAACTCATCCGCTGGGATGTCCGCGACCTTATTACTGATTGCAGGGACTTTGATAGACCTCCTTATCCTCAGCTTCCTGCAATTACAGACAAAGGGTGATATACAAAAACTCAAAAATGACCACAAGATCAGTAGCCTGATATCAATTTATCACAAAATATCCCAACCTTTTCTTCGCACAGTGACACCTGCTTCCAGTCGCACACCGTCCACTCCCATCCTCCCTACCTGTGCACCTCCTCCTCTGCATGAGGCCTAACTCCGGAGTACTTGACGTCTGCGAGCCACTAACTAGCTGGAATGGCCGGCTGGAACGGCTGCCATCCAAACTCGCAATACTCCCCTCCATGCTCAGAGATGACAGGAATGAGCGGGAGGATGATGCCGTGCAATTAGAACTGTCAAACTTGAGATTGACACCCTTGCCACCACCAGTGCTACCACCCTGATCACCAAGGCCGCTCCTCTTCATCATCTCACTCTGCATCTTCATCTGCTGCATGACCTGAAACCTCTGGTAGCTCTGCTGCTGCTGGATGAAATGAAGATGCGCCGGAGGCAATGCCGGGGTCGGTGTCCCTGCCGGAGGAGCAACAGACACCGGCTGAATGAGCTGGAGCGGTGGCCCTCGTGACGGCCCATCTGAATCGACTGCCGGGTTCTCTAGAAGCAACCTTTTGGGGAATTGGGCAGGGATTCTAACAGGATCCTTTGAAGGGGAGCCCTCCATCTGGTGGTACCTCGGAAACAGCTGGAGGCTAGTGATCGGGTTCGGGTTGGATGTCTTGTCTGCTGTAGCAGCAGCCAATGCAGAGCTCTCCAAGAAGAGCTTGCTGTCAAATATAGGCATGGGCTTCTTGATCTTTCTAACCCTGGCATGGCCTTGGAGGCCATTGTCATTGGTGAGTTTGGTGGCTAGGGAACCAAACTTGGAGACGGCCTCTCCTGTAGCCTCCATGAGATCCTTGTGGGGGACGTGCTGGCCACGGGGGTTGGAGAGGAGGGCGAGCACCCTGTGGCAGCTCTCCACTGCCTCCCTGTTCGCTTCCTCTACCCCCTCCATCGATCAGTCCCTCCCCTTATATGCACCCACAAATCAATCACTCCTCGAGCCCTCCGTTTGATCTTGACAAGGGTTCAACGCATGCCCTAAGCTTGCAATTCTTGAACTCCCACAAAAGATGAAACTCTAATGCAGCCAGGGATCACAGCATGAGCATTTTCTACAGTAAAGAAATCACAAGAGGCACACGAGTTGATCCGCTGATGACTCTAATAATTCCATAACATAAAAAAAAATTGCCACCTCCTTAGATCAGCCCTCCGATGCAGGAGATTCTCGCAATCACGGGGCACACAAGAGGAAACATTTCTGACCCAGATAAGCTAAAATTAGGCATGTGAGGATGAAAACATGGCATTTTGGTGGTCTAATCAATACTAAAATTAGGCAACGAGACAAACAACCAAGAAGCACCTGAGCCTACACATGCCCGTGAGCATGACCGGCCTAATCCCCTAAAAATAAACTCAAAAATCAGGAAAAAAAATCTACAACCAGTAATCCACCCTCCTAGAAACAAGGAACTCCGTCAGTCCAAGCAACTACTCGATCCATGTCACAAAGCTCACCATCAAATCGCCAGCATACACATACATGCACGATCCTAGCAGCAGCAAGAAGAAGAGCAGGAGAGAAGCAAACCTCGCAAGAGCCACCTCCTCGGCGGAGCGGAGACGAGAGGAGACTGGGAGAGAGAGGAGAGGCTCAGCCGGTAGAGCAAGCGCAGCAGTACTAGTCCAGTCCTAGTTCAAAGCAGTGAGTGAATAAATATAAACAAACAAATGGCAGGGCCGGTGCTCTCAGTTTTCGCCTTTCTTTTTTTCCCCCTTCCTCCCTTTGTGCTCTCTCCTTCTCAAGCATTCCGTCTCGGGCGGACCAAAACACCGCGGGAGGGGCCACCGAGGTGGGCCCGTCGAAGATCCGGGCCGTCCGTCCCAGTCCTGCGCTTGGACTTTTTTTTTTCTCCCCGCTGATTTTAATTTATTTTTATTTTTTGGGGTCGGGGTTGGGCTCCGGGCTGCCGCTTCGTCAAAGGTGTGAGCTGTGTCAGAGGCGACAGTGGTGGGGGTGGGGCCCGCGCGTTCTCTCTCTTCCTCTTTCTCTTTCTCTCCTCTTGCTGGGCCCCTCCCTGCTCCTCGTGGGCCCCTTCTCTCTCTCTCTCTCTCTACACCTCCCGGTGTGCTGGCTCTGTGGTGCGGCGCCGTATGTGCGCGCTAGTATAACGGTAGTGCCTTCTCTCCGTTTTGTTGGAATTGATGCCACTCGGATTTGAAGGTTTCTTGTTCATATCGCACTCCATACAGAAGCATTTACGGCATAAATCCGCGTTCATATCGCAGTTTAGATTCCTGACTAATTTTGCATATCACTCATATCGTTTATAATTTATGGCAGCATGACCTTAGTCATTTATAGCATCTCCAAGGATGCAAATGGGTTCGGTGGAGCCGACCTGTGACTTGGCCCACGTCTAGGGATGATAGGTGCGTAGGTCGTGGGTTGGCCTGACCCATGTTCACGCTTGCCCAATTAGTGGGTCAATACACAAAAGAGTTCAAGCAAACCTTGTTTCCTTGTTTGCATTTGTAAATCGAACAAAATCCACGCTTGCCAGGTCCTGATATGCCGTCCACAAATTCAACAAAAACTGGTCACCCAGTAAGAATAAGATGGAAGTCCGTATAAGCTGCCGCTGGTGTAAGGGCGTCTCCAACAGCTGGCTATTTAGTTAGCTAGATCTGATGTGGTAAGGAAAAAGTAGGAGAGAGAGTAGTCACTAGCGACGAGCAAATAGCTGATCTATTTCACGTAGTCCAAGAACATGAGAGAGGAGCATGTGGGTCCAACAGTATAAAATAGTCTTTGCTTTTGTCTCTCACCTCCACGTCAGCTGACTATATAGCTAGTACTAGCTATTACCATTGCGGACGCCCTAAGGGCATGTTCTTTTTAGCTGCGGCTTATGACTTTTGATTGAAATTTTTGAATTTTGGCTATTTATAGTACAGATTACGGAGAGATCGATACTCATTTGCGATTTTAGCTGTTACAGATGTTGAGCTTTTAACGTGTACTACGTTTAACTTGTAGATCCCGTCTTGAAAAAATACTCCATTTAAAAGTTAGGTACTGTAGCGGCTGTGAAAAGCCGGCCGGCTTGTTGCCTGCCGAACAGGTCCTGAAGTTCATCTAAGTTGTGGCTGGTTTCCATGCTTGCGAGTCTCCGAAGCTCTACTCACCGTCACCGAGTTGGCAGCACCTACGAATGATGGCACTGTAGTCACCATATATCTCCTTACCGCTAGACCCTACTCAAGACGAAGGTGTTAGGGACCTTTCAATTATATTTCGTGATACCATGCTAGTACACACTGTCGGAAAAGATTTTAATTCGTTTGATCTAGCAAGATGTACAACCCTTTGGAGCTTGTTGTTTAGCACCCCCAAAAAAAGTTATACCAACTGCAGTAGTTCTGTGGCACAGTTGCAGCTCATTTCCTCCGTACGGTGGAAAGCCATTGCACAAGATCCGGGCCTCCGCCCCTGAGGCCGTTGTGAGTTTCGGCGAATCACCGCGCGACACGTAGTAGCAAGAGAGGGGGAGTGCGCGGAGACGCGTGCGGGTCCACCACACCCTCGCCACGCTCGCTACCAGGTGGGGCCCGTGGGGTCAACCTCCGCCTCGCTGGTCGCCCGGGGCGCACTCGAACCCGACCGCGACCGGCGCCTCCCTTCCGATTGGACCGCCGCGCCCAAGTTGACGAGCGAGCGAGCCAGTCTCCGGTCCGGCCGGCCCCATGCCGCCTCGTACTCCACTGATCCTTTGAGCGTGTGTGCAAGGTGTCCTCCACTCGCCGCAATTTTATTCTCCTAACGTAAGTGTAGTGGGGACGATGTTGGACAAAATTCCACGTGTCAAAGTGCACCCAACGAGTGCATGCAGTTTGTTCTTATGTTCATGAGTTCATCCGGATTATGTGGTAACCATCACAAGTCCGTGCGCAATCAATCACCAAAACTTACTTGATTTACAACGAGGATAGTCCAGGCGACGACAGAGTGTTGTTGGTAGGACTTAATATGTCTTGTTTAGCTTAGCGGTTGTTCAAATTAACTTCGGCTTCTAACTTATGCTTAAATAAGCTAAGAAGCCGATTGAATATCTTGGCTTCTAAAAATGGCTCTTTCAAGCCACTTTCAAAAACGGTTTCTCTAAACTATTTTTAAAAGCTGTCAGTTGGTCTCCATTGTCTCCTCCGTATTCGTATATTCTAAAAGTTGTTTTCAAATTTTGTTGGAAAAGCTGCTTCTTCTAACATTACTATTTTATTTCAGCAAAAAGCTAAAAGTTTTAACAAAAATCATCAACTCCAATCTAGACGTGAGAATTTTGCATGAATTTAATAACGACAGAAACAATTCAGTTACCACGGAACTATGAAAAAACAATTGTTCATCCTAACCAGGCCTAAAAATCTACTGGTAGGAGAAAACTAATTATTATCCACTGATGATAAGGTGCCAACAAATTGTCTCTAAGGGTACCAATTGCCTCCAACGAACAACTCGGCAGCCTCCCGGCGCGCACGTGTGACCGTCGTTGTCTTTGGAAGAAGAAATGGCTCGCGATGATGATTCCCTCCAACCTCTAATTATGGCATCTACTATTTCGTGTTAATACGGTCATGAATGGGCAATCATAATGTTCTATGAATAACAGAGAATGATCCATCGATGGTGATTGCACACATTTCTTCCTCATGTACGGTACAGTGCTAACAAATAATTCTAGGGACAATCTACACGTCACCTATGCTTAAACTTTGTCCAGTTCTTAAAAAAATCTCGAGAACAATTTTGTACTGCATTTCTTACATTCAACAACTAAAAAAATTACTTATAGGTTTTAGTAGTGCTTATTTGAGCTTCTAGCTTAAAGCTTTTTTGGTATTGTTTCAGGCTTATTTTAGTATTGTACTTGCTGTAAGTTTTTTCCAACGTAATTAAATATAAAAAAATTATATTGTTATGGACAGTACAAATGAATAAAGAAAAAACAAAAAAATCAAAAAAAGATAGTTTTTAACTTAATTGAGCAGGGCATTAATTAAATTCCAACACCATTCATAAACAAGTACTTATACTGGTGTACATTAATTAGTTGAACGCGAAATAGTCAACCAGGTTAGCATTGTGGATCACTGTTACATAGGCCCCACGGGTGCTATATCAACTGAGACCATTTTTTATACACAACAAAAAATATTTTATGGAGCGTTAAGCATCCCATCGGTCATACTGTGCCAAAATATCTAGTACTATTTTCTTCATGCTTGTTGCCATCACCCATACGACCATATTAATACGGGATATCCTGCAATCAACATAATCATGCTTACTGTACTTCATAGTACTGCCCTACAACATCTGAAGCAAGCAAGAATACGGATTCCGAGACTACCTTGGCACGTAGCGGCTGGCCTTTTCTTGCACGTATAACTAAAAAGTATATTATTTAAGTAATATTTAATGATAATAAACTATAGTTATTTTTTTATTAAATAGACATAGACAGTACTTATTTGGACTACGAGCTTTCAGCTTATCGCACTAGTATTGTTTGGCACTATAGCTTCTGTGAGCATTTTCAACGTAATTCAATTTATAAAAAAAAATGTTGTATTATCGTAGATAATATAAAGAAAAAAGAAAAAAAGCAAGAGCAAAAAAAAAATAAAAAAACCAAAAAATGATAAAATTAAGAAATTAGAATCCCCTATAGTACTGCTCTTTCTGTTGAAGGTAAATATGATCTGATTTTATTAAATATTATTTAAATAATGAATATTGCGTTTTGTATTTATGCTGCGGAACGGAGGAGGAAGTAATTATTTAGCAATTAGCACAGCAAAGCTGGTGATTAGGCTATTCTCAGTGGAGAGTTTCATTGCGTTGTTTCCAATACTGCCACATCATGTAAAATGAAATGAAACATGGATGAAACATCCATTCTCAATGCATAGTTTCATTCTATTGTTTCATAGACATTTAATTTCATGACTCATATAGATGAAACTCACTTCTTCTCTCTCTTCTTAAAAATGTTGTCATATCATTAAAAATACCTATGTAGCAACCTATTAAATACAGATGAAACTCTCACTGAGACTGACCTTAGATGTAATGTAACGTGACAGGCTACTACTTCACAGCGAGCGTTAAACGTCTAGATTTGCCGGGCTTGGGATCCGTTGGTGACGGGAACTGATGGTTTCTCGTGGGGATTGGCGCATCGCGGCCTCCGAGACCCCGACACAGTGCAGACCTTTGGACTTTCGGCTCGGACACGCACGCTCGCTGTGGAGCCTATTCAGATTTCAGACGCTGCCCATCCAAGCGCGCGGTTCTATCGATACAGTACAGGTACTTACAGGATCGCTGCAGTTAGGAGTATAATAAACCAAATGGCCATAGTTGTTAAACTATAAATGGGAGATCAGATTATTAGGAATGTCTCTGTTCCCATCGGTCGGAGTACTTATCTTCTCTGGGTTTTTTTTTGTCATGGAAGTCTATGTACATGTTTGAGAAAATTTTCCCGGCTTCAGCTCCTGGCCTTTTATTTCTTGTTCACTATTCTTTAATCTTATTTTTTTCTTTCTGGTTTTTGGCGCTTTTTTGCCTTTTTCCGCATTTATTTGCATTTGTCTGTGATGGAGTAACATGTGTTTTCCTTTTTTAAAAGTTTTTAAATTTAATTACGTCAAAAAATCACCAGCAGCTACCGTGAAAAAAAACATAAGCCAGCTAATATAAGCTGAATTGAGCGGCCAAGTCTTCTAGAGTATATAAAGGTACAATTGTAATGCTACTTTTATGCTTTTTATGTGTGGATTTTTGGTGCTTATTCATGGTCATCAGCGATAATGTTAGGTTTACTACTATGGAATAACAAGGGAAACAAAACTATTTTGATATAACACATATATATTATATTAGTAAAGTAGAAGTAAAAGAAGTTGCTACGTTCGCTTATAAAGGGTAGAAACTTCCATATTAATCGGAGGGAAAAAAGAAAGATCCACACCATTAAATGCGGTACGTCTAGATTATAACGGCTTAGATTAAAAAAAGAGACCATATCAAGTACAATAACAAAAAATAGTTGAATTTTGGAATAAAAATAAAATAAAATAATCAGTTTGACTTCCATACAAATTCATAACTAAAATTAAATAAAAAAATTCGGAATAAAAATTAAACAAAAATTTGAAATCGGATTTGTATATAAATTCCAACAAAATAATGAAATTCGGAATATAAATAAAACAAAATTAGAAATTTGATTACAATACAAATTCCAAAGTAAAATCTATAAATAACTGTAAATCAAAGTAAAAATTTAAAAATGGCAATTAGATTTTCTTATGAATTCCAACCAATAAAATTGAAATTCAAAATATAAAACAAAAGAAAATTTGCAATTTGATTTACATACAATTACGAAGTAAAATCCTTAAATAGATAAAATTTGAAATAAATTACATGAAATTAGGAATTTGGTTTCCATATGAATTTCTAAGTAAAATACATAAATAAATATAATTTAGAGTATTAAATAAATATTAGCAATTAGATTTGTCCACGAATTCCTACCAAAAAAGAATTGAAATTCAGAGTAAAAACAAAATAAAATTTGCAATTTGATTTCCATAAAATTGCAAAGTAAAATCCCTAAATAAGTAAAATACAATATAAATTAAATAACATTATCAATTTAATTTGTAAATCAACTCTAATAAAACAACTAAAATTTTTAATTTTATAGTCAACAGTCACTGCCTCTGGTATCAGTGTTGCCCTCTCCGGCCTGCCACCGCTAGCTATGGTCCCGCCTCCTCCACCTCCTAGCGCGTTCCCCATACATTTTCTTCTACGCGTTTTTCCTACCCAAGCAAATTACATATCGACACACATTCTATCCACCTGATAAAATATCTTTTGTTTAAATGTTCGCCGAATGGCGTTTCCTCTTAGCTTATTAATTATTTTATATCATATGGACGCACTAAGCGGATTTTTCCACTAACGTACCGCCACCACATTTGGTCATTTGCCCATCCAACCACGCGGACGCGGTCCGTATTTAGTGCCACTTTAACGAAAACTTTCCAGCACAAACCTACCATCACAACACGACACATGCACTATATTTCCGCACGACTCCCAGCCTTTCACCCGTTGAACACCCACTTGACCAGATGAACACAAGATACACACACACACACAGAGAGAGAGAGAGAGAGAGAGAGAGAGAGAGAGAGAGAGAGAAAGGCCCAAAGTAGTGCATGCCAAAGTCCAAAGCCGAATTAACCAAGGGAACGATGATGCAATGGCAGCATGATGCCTATCTGAACTGAAACTTCGGCCTAATGCTGTCGCCTTCGAGCTGTAGAAAGCGAGCCACAAACTGCCCAGCCCAAGCGAAGCGTGACTTGATCCTCCTATCCCCGACCTCCATCATGTCTCCCACTTGGTAAAAAAAAAGAAAAGGACGATATGAGAATGGACGAAGCTTTCCATTGCCTTTTTCTTCTCCTAATCCTTTTCGGCCTATGAGCTAGGTTGGTGCATGCAGCAATGTTGGACGCGGTTGTCGTCGCGATCGAGCTTATTATATGGCCCAAGTCACTCTGCACTAAGAGATGTATCTACATGTGGTGTGCTGTGATCTCAATTCTGATCTGGAATCTGGAGTAGATTGGATGTGCTAGATGTACGCCGCCATGTGAGACGAAAAACAAGTGGTTAATTGTCACTGTACGAGGTTCGCAGGGCCCTTTTCTAGTGCGGTCCGGGGAGGCAAGCTTGTTTCATTGTCTGCGGGTGTTGTTCTTGCTCGGTAGCGTTCATTTCAGTTTTTAGCTTTTCTATCGTAAATAAGTTTTCTATAGTAACTAGATTTTAAAATAAACGTATTTTCAAGATAGAATCTACTAGTTAATTATAATATGCATTGTAATTATTTCATCTATATTGATAAAAATCGCATACAAGTGTCTTTCTCCATACTCTCTCGCGAACAATCACTATTCATCTACTATTTATAAATTGTAGCCAAAAGTTATAAACTGTAGTCATAAAGGACAAGGCTATAGCTTATCATTCGTGGCTAGGGTTTGCACCTTGTGTTTATTGAATTAGGATTTCGACCTAGATAACCGTAGCTAGAACATTATGGGAAAATGCTATCGAGGTGGAAGCGTGCACGCTGAGTGAGGGGGAAAGATATTTTGTGATAATCCAGCAGTTAAGACTTAAGACCGCTTTCTTCTGTACCAGAGGACGGTAAGAGTAGTTAAAATCATGTAACAAAAATACTATAGATAAAAAACATGTAATCGTCTAATAGAGCATACATAAAAATTAATTCCCTCCCAATAAGTTTACCTACGAAGACACACACAAAAAAACGTCTAAACGAAGGACTAGACAGTACGGATAAAAATAATAGTACAATGTACTGAAAAGCCTAAACTTTCATCAATTAAGCCAGCTATCTAGTGTTCTAGCAAATCATCTGTGGATCAATTTGAAGCTTGCAACACCACTTCAGTGCTCGCAATGGGCGAAATCGTCAAAGATGTTAAGTATATCCTGCAGCATGTAAGCACGATCGGAAGGAAAGTTGATCCATCGCAATTCGTGCAGTGTGAGGTCTGAAGGTTGGCACTGCTTCTCCAGGCACAAATGAACCAAGGCATATGAAGTTTGCAAAGAAAGACCCTGTTACACATATGACATGTTGATGCATCAGCAACTGAGATGAAAAAAGCTCTTTGATTGAATTGCTATTTGTGGACATTTTTGTATCCTAATCTCTACGGTATTTTTTGTGGTATTTCTTAATTATAAAAGCACAGACTTTTAGAAATGGTTTGTCTAAAAGAAAAAAAAGCTTTTGGAAAGAGATTAGTAACTCAATAACTGATAATACACTGGCAGGCTTTGAAAAGCACAATGTTCCTGCCTAGCAGAGAAAGTTGCTAGCTAAAAATGTAATCTTCAGAGTGTTGGTGCTGCTAGCAGAGAACTCACCTGGCTTGTAAGGAACTGCGCAAAGCTTATGCCGTCAGAATAAACTCTTGGTCGTGAAATTTGAACCTTTCCAGCATCAAAAGACATGAGCCCAACAAATTTCGTGCACAAGTCAAGCATTTGGAAGGGCTCAGAGGCCGTCATGGGGGGACACTGTCTGGTGGCGTGGAAATCTGTTTGCAGGCTGTTGCCCCTAGGTGGCCTAGGGATCATAGATCTCAAGATAATGGGATATGCATTACGTTTGCGTTGTTTATGGGGACAGAAAACAGATCATACACGAGCATGGTCATGTCTCTAAGCTTCACATGAACCGGCAATCCAAGCTATGTTCAAAGCCGTCACAGAAATCAGACTTGGCGATGGCAGTCGAACTCTATTTTGGTCAGATAACTGGATTCAAGGACAATCGGCGGAGGATACAGCCCCAAACATTCATAAACCGGTCCCTCCAAAAAATATAAAACAACCACAGTCGTGCAGGGCCTGTCGTCGAACTCTTGGGTCCAAGACATTCAAGGAGCCATGTCGGTCCAAGCTATCTCGGAATTCTTACTCCTGTGGCATAAAATCGATTCAGTTTCTTTACAATCTCAAACCGACGATCAGGTGGCCTGGAAGCTTAACTCCTTGGAGGTGTACTCTACTGAATCTGCATATGACACATTCTTCTTCGAAGGGATTTGCTTCGCAGCTCACAAATTAATTTGGAATTGCAAAGCACCCTTGAAATGTGATTCTTCGCTTGGCTATCCATCCTTGGTCGTTGCTGGACTGCAGATCGTTTAGCAAAACATGGTGTGACGGCATACACGCTATGTCCCCTTTGTGAACATCATCCTGAAACAATTGACCACCTCCTCGTCTTTTGCCATTGGGTTCAACAAGTATGGACACAATTTGGCTCTGATCAACTCGGCTTCGGCTTCTGGCTTATTTTTCACTATTCACAAGTTTCGTCTTTTTCTGAACTTTTGGCTTTTTGTTGAGCTTTTTTGCCGGTTCTTTTTTCCCGTATTTGTTTGTATTATACGTAATGGGCTAACATATTTTTTATATTTTTAAATTTTTTAAATTTAATTATGCTAAATAAGCCCCTGTCAACTACAATGCTTTTTTCAGCCAGCTACAGTGTTTTCAGCCATGAGCTTTTCAGCCGAACCGATCACCACCTCATTCGCCCCGTTGGCTTTTTCCACATATTGGCAACAAGACAAAATAGGTTGATTGATTGGTGGATCTTCTTGCGCAACAAGGTTCTCAAGGCTAAGAGAAAAAACTTCTATTCCATCGCCATTCTCTTCATTTGGACTATTTGGCGTGAATGCAACGATTGGGGCTTCAACAACACAAAGAGGGGGTGCCCAAATGCTTCTAGACAGCATACGACAAGAACTTATTTATTAGAGTTGGGCAGGCATGAGAGTTACCTCTTAGGGCGTCTCCAACAGCTGACTACTTAGTTAGCTAGATCTGATGTGGCAAGGAAAAAGTAGGAGAGAGAGTAGTCACTAGCGACGAGCAAATAGCTGATCTATTTCACGTAGTCCAAGAACATGAGAGAGGAGCATGTGGGTCCAACAGTATAAAATAGTCTTTTCTTTTGTCTCTCACCTCCACGTCAGCTGACTATATAGCTAGTACTAGCTATTACCATTGCGGACGCCCTTAGCTTAACCCCAAACCCCGTGTTGCTCCTTGTAACTCTCTGTTTTCTCACCTCCTTGTGTCCTCTTTCTTGTTTCTTCTCTTGTAGATGTTACCCCTCTGGGGGTTTTTATTGTATCTCCGAACACTATCCTACTAGTGCTTGTACTCCCTTTTCTTCTCCCTTCTTAATACAATGACATGCAAAATTGCAAAGCTTTTGCATGTTAACTAAAAAAAGTTTTAGTGGTGGAGAACAAATGGCGGCTAGCATCCTGTTTACAATTTTTTTTTCGCGAAAACGCAGAAGATTTGCATTTCATTCATTAAGAAGAAAACAAGTACGGAAAGTTGAAAAGCGGAAGAGAAAAAAAGAGGAGGAGGGATTAGAGCTACAAACACAGAAAGGCTAAAATTACAGGATTGACAACTACTCCTATTGGGGAAACCGGCTGGGAGCTACGTTACAATAGAGTTCGCCCAATTTGGATTTGGTGGCTGACGACCAGGCATGAAATTCATGCTTGATGCTTTGGACAGACTCCTCGATGTCTAGCTTTCGGTGATCATGCCACATTTTGTTCCGCTCCTTCCAAATCATCCAATCTAGTAGAATTAATAAGGAGTCGATTCCTTTTTGTTTGGAGTGGGGGACCGATTGTCTGAGAGATCCCCAATGATCATGCAGTGTCTGCGCGGTATAACTGAAGGAGCTGGAGAGAGACAACCAACATAGTGTGCGATGCCACAGTTGCTTAGCTACTGGGCAAGAAATGAGAAGGTGATCAACTATTTCAGTTTCGTGCTCGTAGAAGAGGCAATTGGCAAGTGCCGAAATGTCTCGTTTTGTCAACCTCGAGAAAGTCCAAATCCGACGGTTGAGAGCTAGCCAAGTGAACAACCTTGCCTTTAAAGGGGCTGCACTTTTCCAGAGTTCATCGGCGAAGGGGAAGAAAACCGAGCCTTGGAACAGAGCGTTGCAGGCCGATTTAGGGGAGTAATGTCCGTCCGGCGACCATCGCCAAGAGATGACATCGCTGGTCCCCTGTTGAAGTTGTATTTGGCTTATAGTGGAATACAAGCTGAGGAAGTCTGTAATGGCTAGGGCATTGAAAGGACCTTGTAGGTCAGAGATCCAGTTGTGGTTGTGCAAAGCCTCGCTTACAAGGGTCCTCTTCTTGCGAGCCTTCTTTACCGTATCCTAGATTGCCGGACCAAATTCTTGAATGTCATTTCTGTTCAACCACCGATCGGTCCAGAAGAGAGTGAAAGATCCGTCTCCTAGCTGAATGGATGTGGATACGTAGAACGACCCTTCAGTAGCTGTGTCCTCCGGCAACCGAACGGTGTGCCACAACCGACCTGGGTCTGCGCGTGCCAACCACTCCCATCGCGCTCAGAACGCAATGCCGGCTAACCTGAGGTTTGCGATGCCCAGACCTCCATACTTGTATGGTCGACATGTCTGTTCCCAGCTGACAAGACATTTTACTGCATTTGCCAATTTATCCCCAGTCCAAAGGAAAGCGCGTCATTGCTTATCGATTGCTTTCACTGCCCATTCTGGGAAAACCAAGGTGAGTAAAGGGTAGATTACCATTGAGGTCAAGATTGCTTTGATAAGAACGAGCCATCCTGCCCTTGAAAGTAACCAGGCTTTCCAAGTGGGCAGCCTGTTCTGAATTCTGTCGATAAAGGGTTGGAAATCCCATCTCATCAACTTGGTTGGCACCAACGGCATTCCGAGATAAGTTATGGGAAAGGTGGTTGCATCCGAAGATGTCCTTTGCAGTCACTTCCAGGAGTTAAGCAGCAGCAACAGATTGTGACATGCATAAAACAAAATATTTCGTTAATATCATAGTATTATTGTACCTTGACATTACATCTTTGTGGCAATCCGTTTAGTCCCTGTGTAGTAATGTGTAGGCAACTTTCTAGAGCAAAACCTCCATTGACTCTGCTCCGTTTATCTGGGCAAATCTGTTGTAGGGCTGTGCCATATGTGGCTATTTCATCATTTGGTATCAATAGCTGCTGACTCCACGAAAGAAATTCTTCAACTACTTTGGGAAGATGTTCAGGGACAGAGAAATTTATACTTTGTGCATAAGAGAGAATGGGATAACGTTCAAAGAGCGTATCATCTCTAAAGAGGCTGCATGGTACAGGTTGAAAATTGAGGCAATCAATACAGTTTTCAGAAAAATGATAGCCACTGCATTCAAAAGGACAACTAGCAAAAAACCATAAGAGGGGGGGAAATCCTTCTCCTTTGTCCACATGGAAAAGTTAAAAGCTAGCTACTCTACTACTAAACACCTGTTTAGGATTGCTTGACAAAGCTCAACTGCCTAATTCTGGTTGACGGATAGCAAAATCACAATAGCAATATTTGCTTGAAAATCTATGGTACGTCTAATTAAGTAACACAAAAACTTGCTCAATGAAAAGAAATTAAAGGTTCCCAAAACAAAGCTAGCATACAGTATTGTTTCATATAAACAGAAGAGAAAACGAGAAAAAAGATTCCAAGATCATTATTCATACCTTCTCCTGATATTGTTAGCTTCTGGACAAGTAATGAGCCAGTGAGGGTCATGAATATCAGAAGCATCATCTTCTAGCTACATTAAAAATAAAAGTTACTGAACGCACAATTTTCTTACATAAAACATATGAAGAAATTGGAAACCATGCAAATGCATGCCCTTCTTCTGGAAGCAACACTAGTCAACATTATTTTGTCCTAAGCAACTACAATTGTTATTGCAAGTTCTGTTTGGTAATGCCATAGTACTTCCTTGATGAATCAAAATATTCATGTCAGCTGCAAAAAGCTACTAACTGGCTCATTTTTTATTGCTAAAAGAACCAAAGCCACCTGAGACAACAGGCACATTGATAAGATAACCGAAATAGCTTGGCATAATTGCATCCTATCTACAATATATATTCAAACTTGATGAGAAGCTTAAGGAAACCAACGAGCGACCAGTAACTAAGATGAATCTGCATAACCACTCCTTTCAAAAGAAATATACAAAACCATTCGTCTCAAAGTGCAACAACAGACCACACAATAACTATTATTTGTCATGAAAATGCCATGTACCATCTAAATTTTGTATTCTTCACCCAAAAAATCAAAACGTGGTATGTATTGCTCTACATGATATTTATTTGGTTGTGACATTCCAATATGCACTGTTTGTATGACCCATTTTTGCTACAAGAGTCACTTCGGCCACTTTGATTCAGATG
Source organism: Dendrocalamus latiflorus (assembly GCA_017311315.1). Lineage (NCBI taxonomy): Eukaryota > Viridiplantae > Streptophyta > Magnoliopsida > Poales > Poaceae > Dendrocalamus > Dendrocalamus latiflorus. The sequence continues at coordinate 30,194,112 of CM029632.1, read as the reverse complement.
GACAAGAACAAGGGGCATGCTTTAACTAGGAAGTCAAATAATTCACATATTTGTTTTTCACTGGTGGTAGGATGAAAATTTGAATTTACAGAAGGTACTTCTCTGATTTTGTGTCTGACGGTCTATTCGTGAATTGTTAGGGTCATCTCTTTATGCATGGATAGATGCAAACATCATCATAGCACTTTCCAGAAATCACCAATTCTTAATGGATAGAACCCTGACAATTCCACTGTACATCAAGTTAATTCATCTAGCCTGATTACTTGATTAGAAAATGCTAGTATGCTACTTGGCACTTTGGTTATGAAAGAAAGAAAGGAAAAAATAGACTTAAAAAGTTAGTGAACTGTATTAGCTATCACTAAATTCAAATGAGATAGTATCTTTTGAGTTTTAATATCGAATGGAAGCTGCCTAATACTCCTGTAAAATAACCAATAGAAATGCACTAAATTTTGAAGAATACCACAGTAGCCAGTTAGCCACACTCACATTAGGTTTAGACGTACCATTCATCCAATTAAATGAAGTTCGAGCTAAAGTAAGGAGAAATACCTGAAGTAGTTTTATTTTTGTAATAATCTGTTCAATAGATTCCTTGCACCACATACGGAGGACAGTAAGGCAACGATCATACGGGCTTCTTGAGGTGAGTTGCTCTGCTTGTTTGCCAATCATGTTAGTAAGTGATTCGATAATATTTGTGTGCACATCCTCATTGTCTCTCCATTCAAACCCCCCCAGATCAATCTCTTCTTCTATCTTTTCAAGACCATGGAAAATGTTATCTTTGTCGTTAGCTGATATGAGACCCTACATGATTGTCATTTTTTTCCCAAAGCATCATTAGTTATAAAACAATATTAGCTAAACACGTGAAATATTATACCACGTTGTAGAAAGGTGAATTGATAAAGAGGGGACGATGGAAACATTTTGAAAAATAATATTATAAAAATATACCAGGAAAAAAGTGGCTGCCATGTGAAATATATACCCAAAAAAAGGTGATCTAACTGACACAATTGAAAAATAGAGATCACTAAGAAACCATAGAGGAGAAGCAGGGCTTATGAAGTTGAAAAAAAGCAGTACTTCTAGTAAATGAGTTTCTCTAATCATAGAGCAAAAGAAATTCCACACTAGTAAAACTAAAAGCACATCCAAAAAAATTTGAGCCACTTTGCCAAAAAATCAATGCGGTAAATATTCATACCCTCCTAACCTGATATGCAACAAACAATTACATTTGCGACGTGTGAGCAATGAAATTAGTGGAGTACGAAGACAACGGATTATCGAGTTGAATAAAAACCTGCACGGTTAATTTAAAAGGGAAAACAGATGGAAATTTGAAAACACAACTCACCAATTCGAATGAACAGAAGCAAGAAAACGATTTGAAGAGCATACCTGCTTCATAATTTTATCAGTATTTTTCTTTCCACCCTGAATTTCATACTTGAGAGTGCTTTGTCAAAGAGAATGGACTTGGCGAACTTATCATAAAAAATTAAGGGGTGCTTGGTGCTGTTGTCTAATTTCCCCTCACTTTCCAGCAGCATATTCATCTCCTCGCCCTGGTAATTCTTTATTGATAGTAGATATATTAGTTGTAACCTTCATGTCTTAAAACTATTGTGATGGTGATATTATTCTGAGTCTAAATAGATTAGATGAAGATACAGGGCACACCAAACTATGCCTATTGCCCAGTAGATGAAACATCTTCTTTATTGATTTGTGCATGGCATTTGGATCCTTCCATGATATGGCATTGCTCTTCGAGGTCTATATGAGCTAAATGGCCACCTTACCAGTTTAAAGATTTTGAACAACAACCAAAGAAAATCGTAACTGGATGTGAACCATGTAGGCATGACGGATGTAGCTATGGTCAAGTTCCCACTTCTTTTACATACCTCAACCTTCCCTCAATGTTAATTTATCGATTTCTTTTGGACATTGTAGACTTCTGGAATAGTACCTACTTCAGTATACTTAAATTTTGGCTTCAGGTCAAGATGATTCTTACTAAGAAAAAGGTTTGTCTTTAGAGCTGGCAAGTGAAAAATATAATGGGGAGACGATAAAAAAAAACAAATTTGCGAGGGCTTTCGAGAGTACAAGAAATAGCTAATTCACATGTAAGAACAGCATAAAGGATGTGGGGGGGAAAACACATACCATCACTGGTTCTTGACAGATGTCCCACACTGATTCAGGGAAGTGGCGGAAAACATCAGAAAAAGACATCCCAAAGAGGGTATGCCATGTAGTATTTGAGTTCTCACCCATTGCAACCGCTGACCTCGTATGCTTTCTCTTGTCCAGTGACCGAACCATAGATACAGGTAATTGATTCTTCTGCGACTGCGAGCAATATCGGCGTGGCCCATTGTTGAAGGGACGAACACGGTTGAAGGAGAAACCCAGGCCAGCTGGTGGTGCGTGACAAAACGCCAGCCCGATCGACACAGTCGTAAAATTAACAGCTTACATATTTTTCACGCAGATTAATAAAAGATATCACTGGCAGTAGAGACTCCTTTTCTCCAAATCAAATATCATAGTACTACTAGATGCGATTTTGCAATTGAAGACTAGTACTCGAGCGAAAGGACGAACCGATCAGGGTGAAGTTACACGTGCTCGGCGGCGATCGCTGGTGTGTGCAGAAATTCGACGGGGGCGAGACGACCGCAGGCGAAGAAGCCTTAGGTTTCTTCTCTCTTCTTGGCACCAAACGATCGATATTTAGACAGCTTTCCCTTCGGCTCGGGTTGTGCTGTTGGAATTCTAAAACTTGGAGAAGATTTTAGAGAGATAATTGGATCTGGTCGTGGCCTCATGGGAGACCGTGGGCTGCCATAGGGAACGAGCCCTAGCTGCCGGCTTGCCACGACTCGGCCGGAATTGTTACAACCCGCCACTCGAGATCACCGTGGGCGTCCGTCAGAGGCGGACCCACCCAGTACAAAAACTGAGTGGAGCACTCAGGATATCTGTAGTGTATATAACCCAAGGGCCTTAAGATGGGTCCCATCTAAACCTTAAGGCTGACTCCATAGTGTATATAACCCAAAGGGCATTAAGACGGTCCCACTTGGCAGATAAAGAAAAATTGTATTTTAATGCTTGTGGCCAGATCTTTAGCTTGAGGACCAGCCTTAAGCCTTTTTATTTATAGCCTGCTTAAGGTCACCCATGTAATATATAAGGTTGACCTTAAGGTGACTTAAGACCCTCTATTTTCATACACTACAGATGCCCTCAGCCCGCGCCGTCTAACAACACCATAGAAGACTCAGGTGTCGGAGTCGTTTGAGTGCGGGCAAGTGCTAAAACAGTTAGTTACTTCGCTACAAATTTAAAGCTGAGGCCTAGCTCTACTCGCTCAGTCTTCTCTTGGTCTATCCTTTGCCTCCGCCTAGCCCATTAACCCACATGTGGAGTTCTCTCTTATTAATTTTTGAGTAAATCTCTATCTCTTACTAATATAAAAAGAGAGTTTATTCATTCACCATTGCTCCCTTCTTTTTCTCTGCCGTAGCGCGCTTTAACGTATCCTCTTGACATACATCAACACTTGGGCCTGTGTCGTCAGCTGGCTGGCTCCCCAAGTTGCTCGTAGTCATACACTCCAACCGTTCATTTTCCATTCCTCATGCGGTCACTCTTGCTATTCTCTTATCCTGGGTAGCACTGTCTCTCTCCTTATTTTATCAACCCCTTCTAATCTTCTTCATCTTCTAAAGGGCCTGTTCTTTTCCTCCGAAGATGGCGGCTTTTAGCTTTTACTACAGTACCTAACTTTCAAACGGAGTATTTTCTCAAGACGGGGTCTACAAGTTAAACGATCTACATGTTAAAAGCCCAACATCTGTACCAGCTAAAATTGCAAGTGAGCATCTGTCTCTCCGTAATCTGTACCGTAAACAGCCAAAATTTAAAAATTTCAGTTAAAAATCATAAGCCGTAGCCGAAAAGAACATACCCATATCCTGCACTAGCGTCTTGTTGGTTTTGCGAGGTATATTCGCGATTAGTGACGGGGTTGCTCATGGTTGCAAAAAGAAAAGAAACTAAGTATTTTCGTTTGTGGCACGTAATTTCAGGTCTTATGGTCCTAATTTTTCACAGAACCCCACCTCACAAGATTGCGTAGCCGAGGGTAGTTGGCTGCCTCTGCCGTCCACCCTGGGATGAGTGACACGCACTCGACCGGTGGTGGTTAGAAAGGCATCGCTGATGTCTTGCCCACTCCGCCGCCCAGTCGCCTCGCCTCCCCGCCCTCTCGCCATTGGCCTGGTGCCACCACCGGAGAGCCATTGCCCGGCGGAAGACGCCGCACGATCCACCACCTACATCAATCAGATGTTCTGGAAGACAACAACTAACATGCACAACTGAGCTCGCAACAACTCGGAGAGCCCCAAGTTGGGAGGTAGGACAACCACGCCATCTCTGATCTTATTCTTTTGTTAAACGAACTCTGATCTTATCCTTGGTAGTAGTTATTAGCATGCATTCTCTCAAGTTCTCAACTCACACAGGACACCAAATTAAGCAACACAGTCGCACAGTAACAAGCTTAAGTTACTACATAACAGGTAATCGATCTTGTACTAGTCCCTTGTAACTTCTGTGAAGAAAAACACTACTGAATGATGTAGAACACAGTAAACTTAAGGGAGAGAGCAGCTAAGGAACCGCCTGCCGCATCTCCCTGCAATTTGGCGAACAAATAGCTCGTCAATTGGGCCAAAATCCAAACCTGGTCGCAAAATTCCCCAAATCAAGAACTCCAGTGAAACCAAAGCAACCAATTAAACCCCATTCGATTCCAGCTGAATTTTCTCAAGTCGAGCACCAAAAAAACCATTCTTTTTTCTTTTTGCGGGCTGGAGAAGGCAAACTGACCCGCGGGGCACGGTGGCGGTGGGCTCCTTGCCCAGTCACGAATGCACGATCTCCTTCCTCAGCCTCGTCACTGCTCATCCTCCTCGCCGAGACAAGGGAGCGAATGGCGAAGGACCAGTGGGAGTTGGAGATGAGAAGACGATGCGGCGCGAATGGCTTCGGCTTCCCATCTCTCAAGCACGTTTTTTTTCCGGGCACCCAGTTCAGCGTGTCAACATACCTCTGAGGGCGGGGCCACCTTGTCTGGTGTGATGATTTTATAAAAGTGGGGGTTCCGTGAAACATTAGGACCATAAAAGAATTAGTTTATGTTTGTGCTACCCACCTCCAGCTCCGCTTCATCTTCCGCCCACAATGCCTGCGCCGCCACCAACTCCTACTTGCACACCATCATGTTGGAGTCGGCGCTCCACTGCCTCTTCTTCCCCACCGCAAAGGCAGGCCCCATTGTGATGAGCCGGGCGGTGTGCTGTCATTAGGGGTGGCAACGAGCCGAGCCGAGCCCGGCTCGGCTTGGCTCGTGAAAGCTTGGTGGAATGGAGGCTCGGCTCGGCTCGGTTAGGATATCAAGCTTTTTTGTGGGCTCGGTTCGGCTCGTGATGCGGCTCGAGCCAGCTCGCGAGGGCTCGCGAGCCAGCAACATGTTAGATATATATATAAATCCAATTAAGCATTAGACTAATACGAGATTTTTGCAATGCAAATACTTTCCCAGCAACATGTTAGAATGGAAAGCATGATTTGTGATGTTAAAAATCAACATTTTGCATCACATTAGATGATTATATGACACATAACTTTTACTTTTTAGTTGGCTCGCGAGCCAACCGAGCCGCTCGCGAGCTGGCTCGGGCTCGGCTCGTTTAGATCCCAAGCTTTTTTGCTGGCTCGGCTCGGCTCGTTTCATTCACGAGCCGAGCCAAGCCTCCACGAGCCCGAGCCGAGCCCGAGCTGGCTCACGAGCCCGAGCTTTTTTGCCAGCCCTAGCTGTCATCTTCTTCTCCAAATCCAACCTAAAACCATCGCCACCAATCTTCACACGAGGCGTCTTGCCCCAATTTCTCTCTCTGGGAGCATCCCCTCACCTCCCTCAATCTCTCCCTATCACTGATTTGGTCCATCTTCCCCCGGATCGACATTGCCATGCTGAGCTCGCCGTGCTGCGTCGGGTCTCCGTCGCTAGCCCGCCTCGCCTCCTCTCCGCCTCCATAGACTGCTTTGGTGAGCTCATCACTCCTCTCTGAAGTCCATGCGTGCACTACTGCTCCCCCTATTCCTCTCCAGTGCCGCCGCTCTTTTCCTCTCCCCAACTCCAACCTTGCGCCGCCGTGGTTGCACCTCAATTCATCCCTACCATCGCAGCTAGCACCTACGAGTTCGCTTCCTCCAGATCATTCCATTTTTGCCCTCATTGGTTGCCATCCTCGCCTCCTCCACTAGCGACAAGCTCCACCATGCCCCTCCCATGGCTTCCTCCACTTCTCTATCTCCTCGATGAGGGTATGGATTGGAAAAAGCTGGCTCGGAGGAGCAGATTTAGTACAAGCCAAAACATGGTCTGGTTGAACCATATTTGGGGCAATTCAGTAAATTCAACACTAGTAGTAACAGAGGGGGTGACGAAATGATATATCACCAAAGATGGGGATTTTTCGGCGGTATCAAAGTGAACCGATATTTTTTAGTGGTATATACCAAAACTGAGATATTTCGGTGGTATATAACCAATTTCCTCATTCGCCTCTCGCATGCCACGCCGGCTTGATCCACATCAGACCACACCATGTCACCCCATCTGCTTGTGTGGCAGCTGCTAGTGAGATCCGCCTGTCAGGACTCAGGAGGCCGTATCTAATCGGGCCAGATAGACAGGCTAGCGCGATGTGCAGCAGCATGTCAAAATAGGTAGTGCCATGTGAAAAGATCTCTCAGACATGTTGTTTTGTGCAATGTAATGTTAGATGGGCCGATGCGATGTACAACAATGTGCTGATGCGGAGAGAACGCTTGGACCTGGTATTTGTGCAATTCAAGTCAAAATGGGTGATGTAACGTGCGACTTATCAAACCCCCTCAATAGCCGGGGGGTTCCGGCCCCCGCAGGGCATCCACGTCGCCCCGCCCGCGTCCCCGGCCGGCGCGTGGCGGGGAATTTGGCGTACGGCCGGGAGAGGTGAATTCCTCGTATTTTTCAGAAATTACGTAAAGGTCCTTTTTCCTCGCAAAAAAGTCCCTGCAAGTTTTTTTTAGAAAAAATTTTTTGATAGCGCCCCGCGGGTTTTCAAAATTATGAACAGGCCCTTATTTCTTCCGAAAAGGCCCTTGTTTTTTTGCAAAAAAACCCCTGCGCTCTCCTTTTATTGCGAAAAGGCCCTTGATTTTTTGCGAAAAAACCCCTGCGCTTTCTTTTTCCTTCGAATTTACGCCTTTTTTGCTTCGGTCTACACGGTGGCTGGCGTGGCGTTGCGCCACGCCTACGTGACTAGTTTGTTTAGTGCGAGGGGAAAAAATAGTGAAAAGAAATGGAGGGCTGCACATCAGCCTAGGAGCCTAGCACCCAAAATTTTCAACGAGAAACGCGCCGTGCCGGGAGTCCCATAGCGCACTCAGTTTGTGTAGTACTTGTTTGAGGTGATCGTGTCCGCGGTCTCGCGCGCGTACAGAGAAAGAGACGAGACGCGGAGGGAGCAGACGCTGACAACCGGTGAGAGACCGGGCGAAGAGGTAGAGGCATATGGGTGGGGTGGGGCCATGCATCCGGCGGCCTTTGCCCCTCCTGCTGGTCCTCACCGGAGTCGTGACTCCTCACGTGAGCTCTCACGTGATTCCTTGTTCATCGTGGTTCTCCGCCAAGGTTTCTTTCCCATGCTGAGACTTATGGGTTTTTTTTCTTCTTTGAATTATGATTTTTTATTATGGTTTACGATTTTTGAATTATTTATGAAAGAAAATACGGAGTAACAGAAACTCACGCATAGTTTTGGCCAGTATTAATGAAGTCACTACAGTGTATACTATAATTAATTTGTAAATCACACCTTAAAAAGACACTATGTTGGAGAGTTAGTGACTATATAGATCCAATGTCTATCCAAAATGGTTTTTGGGTTTATGTCTTCTAGTTTACAGTTGTTAGAAGTTATTTTGAATGTGTTGACTTCTTAACGTGTTTTTTCTTTTCCCTCTTTTTACTTTGCATTGTTGGGAAGATATATATTATTATCGTTTTTCTTTATTTTACTCTAATTAAATGTTTCAGCCAAAAGCTAATAACTGCTATAGTGACTTTCAGTCAAAAGCCAACAATCACAACGAAAAATCATCGGCAAAAATCATTTTGAACGGGCTTATGTGGTGCTCATTTGGGCTGAATTTTGGTTGTTTATGGTTGAATTTTCAATGTAACTGGCTGAAATTACACTGTAACTGATGGTGGTTTATTTGGCACAATTAAATTTAAAAAAATTAAAAATAAAAAAATAGGTTAGCCCATCATATATAATACAAACAAATATGGAAAAAATCGGCAAAAAAAGATCAAAATAAGTTGAAAAGCCAGAAAAGGATAAAATTTAAAAATAGTGTAAAATAAGTTGAAATCCAGAAGCCTAATCCTAAATAAGTTAGGCCTTAAAGGATCGGGCCCACAAGGTTCGCCAGCCCCTATGTTGCTCGTTTTTTTTCTCTAAAAATGTGTGTATAAAAGTCAATGTACCAAAAATCCCAAACCCAATTTTCTCTCAAAAAAAGATCCAGGACCCAGTCCAAATAAGCAAACCTTGTGAAATTTCCAGGAAGTTAAACGGATAGTTTGTGTCAATTGTTCATGACGCTGACCTAGGGCTGGGGCCCTTGATAGCTCCAGTTGCCCCAGTTAGAGCCACAAGATACACACAAGTGGGACATAAAACAAGAACACCAGCTGCTACATCAGCTTATCCTTCAAACACGGCACGACCAAAAATGCGCATGTGCTCTTCTTCAGTTTTTCCACCCCATTTGATTCCAGCTGACCTCACTCCCTGCACATTTCTTTTTAATTGATCGGTAAGCTTCGTAATTTTTAGCTGTAATTTTATTATACTAATGAATAATGATCGATGAGAGAAATCAAAAGCCAAAATTCATTGAAAAATCAAAAAGAACGTGGCCACAACAAGGACTGAAGGGGGAAAACAAGTAGGCAGATAAGGGCATGTGGAGATTTTCGCTTGCTCCATCGAAAAAGAATGAACAAATGGAGCTTAAGGATCACGTTTCGGTAGTCAAAACTGATCAAAACACATTCTGCACATGTGATGTTTGAGACCATCCCCTGCTTCCAGGAAATGGGATATCGCTGTCAGGTTGGTTCCTCTCTACTTCCTTGAGAGCCTCTTCTACTGCCTTTTCTACTTCAGAAGCCGCAATCTGTGAATACGACACATGCGTGCGAAAAGCGTGGTTAGTTGAGGGTAACAAGTGGCTTAGTATGGCTGATCAATGATTAAAACTTAAGTAAATAGTAAACTTGGCACTGTCAAAATGCTGTATTTTCATATTAGAGAGGCATTGCCAATTTGACATGCTTGTTGTCCAGTACTTAAAAAAGGCATGGTTGTTCGGATGTTTGTGGATTCTATGTTTCTATAAGGAAAGATTGATTTGACAATTGGAATCAATGCTAACTATCAAGGACGAAAATCCTGCTAGACCTCCTCACTTTTACAACCATATTAAACTCTTTTAATGTCATGATACATGGTAAAATAAATCAACATCTCTTTGCACGTCCACATGTCATGATTTTTGCATGTCTACATGTCATGATTTGAAAGGGATCCAAACAAGTGTCTAAAGGTAAGGAGATCTCATAGGATTTATTTCAAACTAACAACAGTTGCAGATTAATTAGATTGGGTACTGCAGGTTTTATATCATGCAAGCGGGTGAGGATCTGTCCTAATGATTTGTTCAGAAATTGAAGGATTTGAGCAGGATTTTGACACAGTGGACTACTATCAAAATTTGGGATTTGAAGTGGAGTGGTTGCATTTGGCCTCAAATGGAAAGGTTAAAAGGGTTAAGTGAATTACTATACTAGTATGTCCTTCAGGAATACATATACTTCGATATTTCTATGATTTGGCCCAAATTCTCCCAACAAAGATGTTTTGTGGCTTTCAAGATAAGTATACCTAACCAGATTACCAGAGTTCCATTTATAAAGTAGATTAAAAATCTTCATCGTTAGCCTGTTGACAATGCAATCTCCTATTTAACAATCTAATGAGGTAAGGCAGGATGTAGTGTACTAATAGAATACGAAAATTTCGAAAATCTAGTAGGTGACTGTACAGATGTATCCTTTCTAACTTAAAGTTTGGACCACTTATTGTCACTAAAGCAGGTGGACTAAGTTCAGAAAAATACAGTATGTAATGCTGAACCTCGAGAATTTTGAGGATTAGTTAAGGGCTCACCGTGGTTTCGACAGTCATGACCGTGGACAACCTATGGCCAGACAGGTCCGACCGAATTCCGCTCGTCTTCACATGCATGCTCTTCAGGCGCCTGAGAGCTCCGATCATCGAGTCGATAGACGACGAAGGCTCGTCGACCTCGAACTGAACCTTTACGCGCTGCTGCTGTTCATCATGTCCTAGGAGCTTCGCAGCCTTCGCCTTCAGCTCCTCGTTCTTCCTTCGCAGTTGGTCCCTTGCACCCTTGAGCTCATGGATGTAAATCGCCGCGGATTGCACAATCGAATTCTTGTCCCCCTGTCACCACAGTTGGATTAATTTCCCCAATCAGCACACTCTGCTAAAGCTATCATCGCCATGAAAAATACCAAAGTAGTAGTTACAAGGAGCTATTCCCAAATCAAACTAGGTGAGAATTGAAATGAGAAATGTAGGGATCCAATTGTGCATCGCGCAAGAATAATTGACAAGAAAAAAAAATGAAAAGGCAAACTGAAGCAAGCCTACATTAACCATCCCGTACTGAAAACCAAGCCGCAAGTACTACTGATTGGCCTACGAACAGAGCAGAACAGAGCCGCCCGACGAACCTTGGACCTCGAGGAGACCATGGCGTGCAGGTCGGCGTAGCTCTGGCTGAGCTTCTCGCGCCGCTGGCGCTCGCGCATCATGTGGCGGAACCCGCGGCTGCTCTCGACGGCGTCCGGCCTCCGCTCCTCCCGCTTTTCGCCCTCCATCCTGCCCAGCACGTCCATCACCCTCCAATGGATGTTCCTCTTCCTCCCCATCCCCTCCGCCATTCCCGAGACCAGCTCCGGCCCGGCGCAGTAGTACTCCTGGAACGCGCTCTGCCTCGCCGAGGCGAGGGGCGGCTCCGGCGAGGCAATGAGGCCGAAGGGCAGCTCCGGCGAGGGCGGCACGCCGTGGGCGAAGAAGGGGGCCTCATCTTGGAAGGCGTAGTAGGAGTCCATTTGCATTTCCTCTGTGCTCTGCTTCTTCTTCTTCCTCCCTGTCCCGCTCAGGTGCTGTGTGATTCGTGAATTGTTTCCCGGGAAATATTCGAACACGGCTTAAATAGCCATGGCCGCGGGGGCGCGTTGTGTGGTGGCTTTGGGTCACGTGGTCAAATGGCGTGTGCATTGCGAGAGACGGAGGCGAGGCGAGGCGATGCGATTGGATGGCGCTGAGACGGGTTAACGAATGGTCAAATCTGGATTATTTTTTTCCCTAATCTTTAGTAATTCGCAGGAGACGGGGCATAGAAAACAGCACGTGGTAGAAATGGAGGTACGGCCACGCGCTTGGAGAGGTGACGTCAGGCGCTGCACATGTTGGCAGCCGGGGAAGGTTCCACGTAGGAGCCAACTGGAAATTGCTCTCTCGCTGTATTTGCGACTGCCACCCTGCCGGATTTGCTGTGTACATTTTGGGCAGCGATTTCTCCATGCATGTAAATTGCAAAGCTTACAACAAATAAATACATAACATTTATGCATCGATCTTCTGGCCTTCTTTTCCTTCGGCATCCCACACCTAGAGAAAAAAAATTAAGATGGTTATAAACTCCTATCAAAGTGCATTTAGGTTTGTAAATATAAAAGTTGACCAATTGGCAAGTGCCTAAACTTGCAAACTATGTCAATTCATCTTAGCTTCTTACTTAGCGGATATTTCATCGAAATAAAAGCACCAAGTAGATGTGAATTGGTTTCTATTTTTTTTAATGCGAGGGTAGGGACCATTGGTTTTAGTTAACCAAAAATTCGCAATTACACAGGTGACAGAACTAAGTGGTACTTTATTATAAATTTAAGATATTCCAAGTTAATTTTTAAGTTTTGGGCCTTATTAATACTTCGCTATAAATTTATCGGCACTCGGTGCAATTTTCTAAGCAAAATACTTTGAAGGACAGTTTTAAAATAATATTTTGAAAGGCAAAACATATGTTAGGGAGGGGAAGTGCCATTCTTAAATTACAACTAGTCAACAATATTATCCTATTTTCATGTTGAACACATCCATGCAATACACGGAAGACATAAGGAAGATTTCTCCGAGAGGCGAACCAAAAAAGAGGAAAAATTCATGACGAGTAGATTGAGCAGTACAAGCTCACCAGTGTGAGCCAGAACTAGCTAGCCAACGACTCGATAACACGTCATTTACTGTACGACGGTAAGAGGTTTGAAGGGCAAATGACGAGTAAAGACTTGTCCTAGACCGGAATCTTCTTGCCGCTGATCTTAGACACGTTTTTGCATGGAATAGAACGTTCTATTCTTCAGCAAGTTGCTCGTGCTAAAATCAGGGAGTATTGAATACCAAGCTGTTCTCTTTTCAATGCCCTCTAATTCACTATTTTAAATCGATTTGTACCATGGTCATGGTGAGGTCGTTGGTGGTTCCAAATATTCCACTCCACGTGTTCCCCGTGATAGCCTCTTGTGTTTTCTAATGTTGCTTGTTTTTAAAGTGTGCAAAAATGTTGTTCTCGATGAGCTTCTAATAATTTTCTACTTCTGTTGTTCTATTTTTTCGCTAGCCCCCTCAATTGAGCTCGTAGGACATCCACAATATTGAAAAGAAAGGAGCGTGGCCTTAAGGCTGAGGTGGCGTTCTTAAGGTCGACTTATCACGTTAGAGGAATTGACATCAAGGGAAGTGAACAACAAGCTGATATAGATAATAAACAACGAGCCCAAGTGTTGGATGGTGTGAAGGTGTGGGTGGTCGTCGTGGTTGCCACCCACTGCACCGATAAAGGAGAAAGGTCCTCGCCACTGCTAGACTTGACCACCGTGAGGGTGAGAAATGAGTCATCATCAGACACCAGCCATTGCAACTGGATCTAACCACTGTGAGGCGGGGAAAGGGCTGCCACCATCGGATCTGACCACCTTAAGTCTAGAGAAGGGCCACTGCCACTGGATTGTCACCTCACTTCAGCAATCCTTGCTCCTATCACTGGATGAGAACAAGAGAGGAGGGCATGGTGGAGAGGAGGGGTGGCGAAGCATAGCAAGGGGAAATGGTGAAGAGCGGTGGTACGGTGGTGGACTGGATGGACTAGTACAATGGTAGGTGAGTGGTGGAAGAAGAGAGAATGGGCTAGAATTTTTTAATTAGAAATTAGCTGAATTTCCGTGCTTTACTATAGATAAAAAATTCATAATATCCTAGTATTTCAACTCGGCATTATCGGTATCAGCCTGTCTTGCCCACATCGTCGGCTCTGCTTCTAGGCTTAGCCATGTCATGCCTCCGTGCCCTTAAGTTAGCTGCGCACCCGGTAGAGTTCTGTTTTTTAAGAGAATTTTTAGGGTGGTGGAATTTTTTTGTAGATTGCCCTTTTTTTTTCTTAGAGATTTTCTAGAGGAGGTGTAATGGGGAGTTGAAAGCAGCAGATGAACCATCACCACCGACTTCCTCTTTTAAGTAGTAGAGATTAGACCCTGCCTTAATACCCTCGTGGGTTTTATACAATGTGGGGAATATCATTAGTCACCTCACCTCTTGTGAACCTCACCTTAAGGTTTACTTTTGCACCAAACATTGCTTATGCCCTTAGCTGTGATCGTTTTGGTTTCAACTTTTAGCTTCTGGCTTATTTTCCACTATTCATAAATTTCGTCTTTTTCTGAACTTTTGGCTTTTTGTTGAGCTTTTTTTCCGGTTCTTTTTTCCCGTGTTTATTTGTATTATATGTAATGGGCTAACATATTTTTTTCATATTTTTTATTTTTTTTAAATTTAATTGTGCTAAATAAGCCTTTATCAGCTACAGTGTTTTTTTGTCAGCTACGGTGCTTTTCAGCCAGAAGCCACCAAAAAAAAGCCCAAATGAGCACACAATGAAACTTCTCTACCGAATATACAACGCTTAACTAAAATTTTTTAGAACTTTCGTCAATTTTGGGTCGTTTTATCTAGATTTTGTGGATCAAATATCTCCTACCCTTACATATGTCCCACCTCCCCAATCCCTAACCATAGACGCCATTGGCATCGCTAGCATGCACGCCTCCTCGGTGGTGCTGGCACCGGTGAGGCCCTTCATCCCTCCTGGAGAGCGTCCCCTTACGTCAACGTCGTCATCTCCGGTGCCAAAGACAACTCAAAAAGTCCTAATCCATGGAAGAAGGGGGCATGCATCCGGCGTTGAGCAGCAACAACTTCGCCGAAGGTGGTGGCGCTCGCCAGAGACAGTGGTAAAGGCAGGCTCTAAAATTCTATTAGAGAGCCGAATTTCTCTGATGGCCAAGTAACTTAGCTCACATCATCCACGTGCGAGGTGACGGATGATTGAACAAAGGGGCTTTTGTCACGACAAATACAGCGCGGCACTTCAGTGCATGAGGATTTCGTTGCAATTTCGAAGCTCGTTGGGGGCATACTAAAGCATTGGCCCACGCGGTACCCGTCCCAGTCCCTGATAACCCCATCAGCCACACAGGCGGAAAAAGCTTTCGCAACTAGACCACATGTGCCAAATTAAAGCTGGCTTTCGCTCTCACTCGCCCAAAAAGGTGAACTCAGTTAGTAGAGTGCACGACTTGGCGAGTGGCGACAGAGTCACACTCACCTTTTATTTATGATTCTGTTTTTGTTTATTCTACGTAATTAAATATAAAAATAAAAAAATTATATTAACACAGATAATATAAAAGAAATAAGAGAAAATAGACAAAAAAAACCAAAAAAAGATAAACCAAAAACCAGAAGGTAAAACTGTGCTTTTGCATCCATTTCTCACAGTAAGCTAGCTACTGTGGTGGGTGAATATACTAATCAAGGTGAAGTTTATGTACGTTCGTACACGCCACTCTAAAGTTGAGTGATTTGACAAGGGATTTTCTAAAAATCAATCAGCTGATTTCTAAAACAAAATCAATCAAATTGAGGACCATTAGAATATACATGAGATTCGTTCTTCGGTTAGAGTATCTTTCCTTTTCCTTTTTTCCTAGAAAAGTCCAGCTATTCTCAACTTTTTTTTCATCATCTAATTTTCGTCTCTTATCTCCAATACTATTTAGAATCTGTTGCCCAAATGTCAAAAGCGGTGCGAGTGATATCCTGAGGCTGCTGACATCCTGCATAGCATCTAAGTTGACATGACTTCCAGATTAGTAGGTATCGATGAGTGCACTGTGGGCCACAAGTCAGCCCCTAAAGAGCTTCTTCTTGTATTGTTCTTCTCCCTCTTTTCTCTCCCTAGCTGCTGCGGACACAAACTCGTCGCTACCACATAGCTCTGCCCTTCCCCAGCTCTTCTTCCTCTCTTGGCTCTTGCTATGCTTTAGTCAGTGGCCTTTAGGCCCTGCACTTGCTCGTTGTTGTTCCAGTAGTATGCACGGCCGAGGGCGACGGCAGAGGCCATAGCTGTGACCGCATCAGCCTGTTCTTGGCGCATTGCCCCAACGAGCTCGCCAAGCACTTGAGCCCATTGATGCTCCAGCTCCTCGAGCAACAGTTCGATGACATGCTTGTGTTGGGGAATTTGCCTAGGGTCTAGACGAGCGATGAACTTAAGCCTTATGATCACGCGTGTGAACATAAGTAAACTCAGATAGATCTTTGGCGACGCGATACGCCTACGTTCTTTTCATCTTTCTTATATAGAGAAGCAACATATAAGACTCCATATCCAACGCGGCATCCCACGTTGAGAGTCCTACATGACACATCTTGACTTTCCTTTACAACCGTTGTGAATCCTAGTTACCGCGGACTCTAATTCCTGACCTTTACGACTATGACTGCTATAGTACTTTTACGACTATGACTGCTACAGTACACTTCTCCGACTGCTACTTGACTTACGACTGCTACAGTACTCGAATATACACATTGATCGTAAAGACTGCCGTGGTCGTATGACTGGTCGTGGACTTGACCAGACCTTAAGACAACTAGGTTAATTCTACCAATCTCCTCCTTAAATTTGTTGTCTTCTGTTGATGTTCTGCACACCGATTTTCTCCCTTATTTCCATAAACTTCAATCTTCCAAGTGACTTGGTCAGGATATCAGCGAGCTGGTCTTTTGTGCAAACATGCTGCACCTCTATCTTCCCTGATTCCACACATTCTCTTATGTAATGGAAACGGGTATCGATGTATTTGCTTCTCTCATGATAAACTGAGTTCTTGCACAACACAATTGTAGACTGGTTATCGATCTTCAAGGTTACCTTCTCAACCTTTGTCTCTAATATGTCAGCCAACAATCGACCCAGTTATACCCCTTGACATGCTGCCATACAAGCTGCAATGTACTCCGCTTCACACAAGGATGAGGACAAACTCCCTTTTCTTTGGCTCTGTTTGTACACTGCATGCTCTAACAAGCATCTTTCAAAATCGAGTGCTACCAAAAACTTGTCTAGCTTCGAATTCCAAGCTCTTATGGCTTGGCGCAGACCATATAGAGTTTTGTGCAATCTTCTCCGTTCTTCTCAAATCCTAGATGTTACACAACATAAACTTCTTCTAAGTCGCCGTTGAGGAAGGGTGATTTCACATCTATATGATGAACTTCCCATCCTTTATGTGTCGTGATCACAATGAACAGGCACACCGTCTCTAGCCTCGCAACAGGGGTAAAGACTTTGTCGAAATCAACACCATATCGTTTAACGTACCCCTTTGCAACTAGCCTCACCTTGTGCTTTACGATCATGCCTTGAGTGTCCTTCTTTAACTTATACACTCACTTCAATCTGATCGGTATGTGGCTATTTGGCAATGGAACAAGATGTCATGTTCCATTCTATTGGATAGATGTCATCTTCTCCTCCATAGCTCTTCTCTACTTTGGCTTCACATTGGCTTCTTCAAAGTTCACATGCTCCTCCTTTTCGAGTAAGCAATACTCTGAATCTTCTAGCTTTATCAGAGATGTGTCATCATAGAGACTTTTGATATCACGCTCCCGTCGTGGTCCTTCAGATGAGCTCTCATCAAACTCCATCCGTAGCGGAGCTCCTGGTGAGATCGGCACTCTCATCATTGCTACAGGAGTACGTGGTGTAAACGAGCCAGGCATCCTGGATCCTATGCTCATACTAGCCGTGGTTGTGCCTAGAGTTTCTGCTTCATGGTTGTGTCCTCCGACTACGCCTTTCGTAGTCGGAGTGTCAGATGCCACCACGTGGTTGTTAGGACCTACGACCGCATCGTGGTCAGGTCCTCTGACTACACCCTCTGTGGTCGGCATGTCGATTGCCCCCACATGATTGTCAATACCCGCATCAATGTTAGAAGATGTCTTCAATCGGTCGTAGCTCTACCGAGGGATCTTTGCTCCACTCCCACTTCTTCTCCTTCTCAAACACTGCATCACAAGTCACCACATCTCGTTGTATCGCTGGATCAAACATCTGATAACCTTTTGTCCTCGGATCATACTCAATGAGCACCATTGGCTTACTTCGATCTGCTAGCTTGGAGAGGTGTGACATGGTCGTCTTCACATGTGCAACACATCTGAAAGTACAGAGGTGACCAACACTTGGCTTGCAGTCATAGTAGGCTTCGTACAGAGTTTTGCCGAAGATGCTCTTCGTACAGAGTTTTGCAGATGAGACTGGGCAATGCCAGGCCATCACAAAATGAGTATGAGCACATGAGCAGCCCAGGGTTACTACTCGGTATATCTGCGGATTCCATGCTTAATAACGGACTTCCCAAAGATGTTCTCGAGCACAGCACTCAATAAAGGAGCTCTGGAAGAACTGACTCAAGAGTAAACACGACTGGTGAATTTATGCAAAGAACCATCACCATATTCAACAAGCATACAAGTAGAGGTTTGGAGCAAAAACAAGGAAGAATGGACCCTGGAAGAAAAGCCTTGAGGCGCTTAAATGAGTGACCTAATAGGAGAACTGCGTAATGTACGATGAACGCGATCAATGCAGTGCTAGAGATTTGTTAACTAATCAGTATGCCTAACGGACATAATCAAAGAGAAACCAAGATGTTCTTGATGGTCAAGGGCTACATAAAACAGGACGAGATTAACCACAATCATACTCCAAGCAGACAAAGGAGTTTTCAATTCAACACTATCATGTTACCGGAAAAACAATAGAATCATATCTTGAGGGAAACACCAGGCTCAGAGTTAGAAGAGTTAGAAATACCTCAACAAAAGGGATTCAGCAATTCCAGCTCCAACGAACAAGCTGAAGTTCTGAACTCCTTAAGAGTTTCTTCCCGGCAATTTTACCTTTACCCATTTCATCTCTGTCAATGTTTCAAAGGCCAACAATCAGACATAAAGATACGCACAAGAAATGGAAAGATTTCCCTCCAGAAATGGAAAGATAGAACAAAACAGAAGAAAAAAATGGGACTTTTTTGAAAAATTTGAGATTGTTAAGAGTATATATGTCTTTTCCTGTTTTTCAGGATTTGTGTCATTTGTACTATATAAGTCCCATGGACTGTTGAAATATATTTGAGCTTCAAGGTTTCTTACATGGTATCAGAGCCTAAGTTTTGAACCTAGCCTTCGCTCCGGCCGCCGCCGGTCACCGCCGACCGCCGCCACTGCCACCGCCTTCGGGAGGAGTGTGCTCCACTCCCGGGGGCGGCCACCTCTTCTAGCTGTCGCTCGACTCCACCGCGCCGTTGCCCAGACACGCTCGTGCAAGCATCGGCGCCGGTCTGTCCCGCCTCCGCCTCGATGCCGCTCCATCCCAGCATGGATCCGGGCTCCTCGCGCCAGATCCGCCGCCTCCAGCTCTCCCCCGCTAGATCTGGCGCTCTCGTCCTCAGATCCGGTGTGGCAAGCCCAGATCCGGCGTCGACGTGGGCGGGGGTGGACGAATCTAGCATCGACGTGGGCGGGGACGGAAGGATCGGACCGCAGGCACTGTGACCCCGGTCTGTCCGACGCTGCCTCGGCCTGCCTCCTCCTGGGCGTCGCCCTGACTTGTCGACCTCCCCGCCTTCGCTTCGGCTTGTCGACATCCCCGACGTCGCCGTCTTTCGCCGGATCCCACTGTCACTGCGCTGCCTCGGATCCAGTGACTACCACCTTGGATTCAGCCGCTGTCGCCTTGGATCCGGGGACCACCGCCTCGGATCTAGCGACTGCAGCCACGGATTCGACTGCTGCCACTTCGGGTCTGGCGACCGCCGCCACGAATCCGGCCCTCTGTCCGCCTCCTCCAGCTAGATTCGTGCCAACCTCCACTCCTGCCAGATCTGGAGCTCGCCACCGCTAGTCTTCTCTTGAACGGATCTGGCTAGATTCGTTCGTCGCGTGCCTGGAGCCATCGCTTTCGTCTCCTCCCCACCGGTCGCAGCCTTCATTGCCGCCACGCTCGTGTTGCCGCCTCATGGTCGTCGCGTCGCGCCGGATTCGACTGTCTTCGGACCGGATGCTGATGCCACCGCCCAGCTAGTGCCTGGATCCAACCACCCCAATGTCACCTCGGCCGCCTCCTGGCTGCCGCCTCACAGGCCGCTGCATCCACGCCGCCGCCTGCAGGCTCCCCTGCCTGGAGCCGTAGGCAGAGAAAGGGGAAGAGGGAAAGGAGAAGAAGGAAGTGGAATGGCAAGAGTGGATCTTTTGTGCTAAATATTAGTATCAATGTCTTTGCTATTAGTTTTCCTTTTAGTTTTCCGTTGCGTCTGTTCAAGTTTATAGCTTATATCTTTGAGTTTGTCAAAGCCGTGCGAGTCCACAAAATCCTTGTTAATCAGCCGATTGCTTTGCTAGCTACAGTTCATCCTCTTGAATGACTGTGGTCATCTCATTCCTTTTGCATAGCCGCAGCCGCTGCTTTTCTCCTTGAGGCCCTGTAGATTGTAGTAGTCTTTATGATGTCACTACTTCTCTTTGAACCGCCGTCCCGAGCTTCTAAGGCCGCCGCGCTTCTTCTGCATCGCGTCTCCGCTGCGCTTCTTGTGCACTGCGCTGCCGCCGTCTTGGGCTTCGATCTGCGCTGCTATGCTTCTATCTCCTTCTTTGGCTTGATTTGATAGCTCTCTATTTGCGTCACCTTCCACATCCTCTTTGTCGTGTTACTGTAGTCTACTTTGCTCCCGCTTACTTCCACTTTCTTAGCCCTTGCACTTTGTGCTTTTTGGGTTGTTGCATGATTCCAGATGGTTGGTACTCGACATAATTTTTCAAGAGCCGCACGCTATGACGACAACTTCAAGATTTGGACTTTGGATCTTTCCTATTTTAGTGTCAACCTTTTCAAATGCAATGCTATTGCATATGTCTCTCATTTGAGAGGGGTGTTAAGGGTATATATATCTTTTCCTGTTTTCTAGAGGTTGTGTTCTTTGTACTATATAAGCCCCATAGACTATTACAATAGATTTGAGCTTCAAGATTTCTATAAGCTCTTATCTGTCCAAGGCATCAGCAAGCTGATGATATGTTTGGAGAGCTGTAACTTTCGTCGTAAAGAACAAAACTATCCAAACTATTTCTAATGAAGTACTATGGTGTTTAACTGCCAATCTGGAGATGAGAAACAGGAGAATGAGAGAAAGCATTCCATCCACCTAGCAAATTAGTAAGCCCTTAGCTTTCTTACGAAATCCAAAGATAATACAAAACAAACGATCCAAACCTCTAGACACCCTGGGATTAGTTCTACTCCTATCTGCAAATGAAATACCCAAAAGCGCATTTTATATCTATTTAACATACGAGTTCTTCCAGTCAGGAAAATTATCCACAAGAATCCAAGAGAGGCCATCTCAAGAAAGGAAACACAAGACAGCAAACGGATGAACAGGGCCGGTCCTGAGATTTTAGGGGTCCGGGGCGAAACTAGAAATATGGGCCCTAGTATAAATATCTAACTACAAATCTACACACACATACACACACATATATATAACTATAAACAAGCAGGATAAAGATTATAGTTGTACACCACTTTATCATCCAATAAAAAAAAGGCACCTGTACTAATTCATGGAATTTCAAGACGCACAACATAATTTCATTAAATCCCTACAAATTGTTCTTTTTATTTGCCATGCAGAAACTAACAACCATGCTGGTGTCATATGATTGTGTTTGTCCAAGCAGCACTCACAAAATGTACTTATATTTGCAGAGGTTTGACACATTAAAACAAACAAACAAAAAAACTTGTTTTCTTCTTGACATATTAAAAAGATGTGCACTATAGGTGAGCTTCCAGCAATCCTTAGAATGACTTACCAGATTAGGTGCAAGCCAGCCTAGAGAAGCCGATAGAGCTGTCATCACCTAAAATAATTAACTCCATCAGTTAACTAAGGAAAAAATAGACAATATATTGTAGCACGTAAAATTCTGAAAATACTCACTGCTAATGCGGTCATATAGCCTGCCAGGACAAGCCTCCGGGGATGGCGCACACAGCAAACCAACCACCGGGCCGACGGCGGCATATCGTCGAACACCTCGCTCGCACGGGAGGGGAATGGCCCCATCTACGCATGTGCCGGCCTCCGGGCAGGCGAAGGCAAGAGCAGGAAGAGGAGAAAGCAGCCTGCGAGCCAGAGAGAAAGAGGGCGAACTGACCCCGAGCAGAGACGGCGCCATGGCGGATTTGGGCGGTGGGGGGCGGGGAGGCGCCGATTCCGATCTCGAGGGCGGCGGCCGTGCGTGAGAGGAAGGAGGGGATCATGAGGCGTGTTCGTTTCAATCTATTCAACATATGATGATTTTGGGATTCAACATATCCCCATATACATATACTCCTTATATGTTGAATCATATACTCCAAAAGACCAAAATCCTGGGGGCTGCACTGCACCTGCATGTGACGAACTGACGATCGTCGTTGGCCTCGGCGACTCCTCGTCTCTGGCGCTGGTGCCTAACTCGTTCTCGCTGGCGGCCGTCGATGCAAGGCCGTGGCTCCTGCCGCGGTCCACTCCGTGCTCGCCCTCGCGGCCTCCGGACCCTCGAGGCACGAGTGCGCGAGCGCGACGCGGCGGCAGACCGTAGATGCTCCAGGCGCTGGGCTGCGGAGAAGACGAGAAGTCGGCGGATGAGAAGATGAGAAGTCGGCGGATAGTATATGTAATATGTATACTCTACATAGTATATCTGTATATGTATACTGAATTTTGGGGGCCCGGGGCGGCCGCCCCGCTCGCCCCCCCCCCCCCCCCCTCAGGGCCGGCCCTGCGGATGAATCCACTGAGAAGACACAAAAGGGGGCTCTGTTTTTTATATATATAAAGGTTTTCCCTGCTTATATTGAAAGCAAAGGGCTCTTGATTCTTCCTCTTGCCATATCCAATACTGCCATCGAAAGAGGAAAAACAGTAATGTCAAAAAACGCCACATGGATGAAATCAAGGTCTCACCGTGTATTCGATTCAAGCGGACTGAGAAGAAAATCCTGCTCGTCGTCCCAAGCAAAAATTCCCACTCCGAGTCTCTGACGAACAATCGAACACCTGAAGCGCGCAACCAAGAAAGCCAATGAAAAACACACGCAAGAACCCGAAAAAGATACCAAAATCACCTGAAGAAACTGTAATCCAACAGCCAAAACAACCGAAGAAGCTGCATCAACGAACCCGATCGGATTAGCAAGCAATTCTTACCTGAACTTTGTTTCTTACTCCGTTTCTCTCTCTTTTCCCCCTTGTTCTTCTCTACTTCTTCCGCGTTCTCTCGGGAGCGCTGTGGGAGAGGAGGTGCTGGTCAACAGCAGGAAGTGTTTTCCCGCGTGGATTCCAAATGTTTATTTGGTCCATCAGATGGGGAAGAGTCTGACCGGTCTGAACGTTTGACCGTAGAAAACGGAGACTGCCCCTCAAACGCATTAAAAACACATGATCAAATCATTTTCTTTTGTTTTTCCAAGCATGAAAAGACAGGACGAATGCGTCACTACTCACTAGTATTAGAAAAATCTAAACTCTTTATTTCCAGAAGATGTTGAGAGATCATGAACAGTTGTGGTGTAAACGACGCTTGCAGAATTGCTGCTGACCAACTACGAGATTTGTCTACAGTTGAAGTATTGTTATTTAGAGTTCTAAGATTCGCAGTGAATTATTGATGTATTGCCAGATGCACAGCACTGAGAAACACAACAACAATGATCATCAGTTCATCACTACGCATCTACTTCTATTATGCCCATGCTCGAAAAGGTACATCTATATAAACTCTGCAGTTAGTTGTCAGTTAATACTGAACACCCATAGAAGCTACAGAGAGTAACACAAACCTGAAATCAGAAACATCAGTCAAATGCCCGAATTTCGAATCTGAACTTTCACCCAGGGTGAAGCACAAAAACGAGCCAAATTAATGGAATAGTCTTTTTGGGACCCAGTAAAGGTTGACTGAAGCACGATCTTGGGCTGCATTGTGCAATGAGAAACACATGCTTGCTATGACTAAAAATAGTCTTTAAGCAAACGAAAGAGAAGTGCAGGAAAAAAAATGATACAGGACAAAACACATGAGGAGGAAATGCAAATGTTCTCCATGATACGGGACAAAACACATGCGGAGGAAATGCAAATATTCTCCTTTTAAAAAATAAATCTATATAGGTACAGCCACCATCAGTTAATCGCACAATTTAGGTTCTGTTCATATTAACTTTTACTTCTGACTTCTACTCGAAAAAAACAGAAGTCAATATAAACATCTGACATCCCCATTTCTCTTGCTTTCATCTTACTCTAGGAATAAAACAAGTGGTCACAAACGCATCACACATCCCACTCCTCTTATTGCCGTCTCACGCACATATCTCTTTCTCACTTCCCAACCCCTGATCCTCTCATTTTAAAAACCACTTTTTTCAACCATTACTATTTATTTTCAACTAAAAACCATCAATCACAGCCAAAAGCTATCATATAAACATGCCCTAAGAATTTTTGTACCTTCCGCTGCCAAAAACACGTGAAGAACATTTCCAACAAACTTGGCATGATAGATAAAGGATCAGCTCCAAATGCATTTCATAAAGTACTACTACATGACTAACACACTTGGGGAAATGAAACTAGCTGCATGCATGACAGATACATCACAAGGATTAACAATCTCCAAGTAGGTCCCGCTATTGTCAGTCTAGTCGTTAGCTTGCTTCGTTCAGGTTATTTCCTTGTCCTCTTGCGACCTCTCCTACCTCTGGAGGTGGCGGCGGATTTCTCAGGAGAGCTATGAAGATCGCCACCGCTTGTCTCCGAGGGCTCATCATTAACGCTTGGATCTTTGTCGCTTCCTTCCTCGAAGAGCTCTGTCCTGTCAGTTGAGTTCTCCTCCTCCTCTTTTGGAGCTTTGTCAGTAGATTCAAGTGACGCAAGTTTGTCCTTGAGCTGTCTGAGCTTGGCCTTCTTAGAATTTAAAATAGCCACAAACTAAAGCAATGGCACAATGGTGAGTACTGAGTAGTGCAAAATAAGATCAGAGTATAGCCTTCTAGAGTTTTAGTCAATTAATAACGAATGGGAATAGCCCAACAACCAGTGTTTTTTTGTGATAATAGTCTTCACCTATGCAACAGGGCTAAGTAAAGTGATGAGAACTATGAATTCCGTATGAAATTGCATAAGAAATTATCATCTGCAAAAGGTACTCAGGAAACAAGATGAAATAAGAAATTGTACCTTCGAAAAGGTGGCTTGTTCAAACTCAGCTTTCTCATCATTAAATCTTTCACTTTGTTTCAAGCACTTCTCAGATTCTTGTTCCAACTTGTCAAAGGATTGTGTTTTCCTAACAACCTCTTCCTGAATAATGAAAGATAATATCTTGGTAAATTCAAACCCAATTAAAAATGTACTAAAGTGATTCTGTTACGGACCAAGATTAGCAGTCGCATAGTGCGCGAACAGTCACGTGAATGGTACTGTAACACTGTGTAAACAGTACCACCGCATGAACAGTGCCACATGGCGTGGGTGCTGTATCGGTGTTATCTATTTAAGTAGTTTCCTTATTATTTTGGTTTGTTTCCTTTTAGATTATTTCCATACATTAGATATAAGTTTTCTATTATTAGGGATTAGTTTCCTTAATATAGGAATATGTTTCTAAATGTCAAGTCTAATCATCCCTATAAAAGGGACAATATTTTATCTATTATTATTAAACAAAGAAATAAACAAAATTTTCTAGTCTTCTTCTCTTCTTCAACAGGCTTAAGAGCCTTGGCGATGGTATGGCCGGCCGATCAAGGGTGAGTACTCTAACCTTAGCCCTCGGACCCATACCACAACATTTGATATCAGAGCCACTCACTATGGCCTCCGATGTTAAATTATCTCACTTGGATAGATTGATAGCTAACAGCGAGCAAAAGATGTCCTTACTCGATGACATGATGACCACATTTGAAGAAGGCTATAGAGTTGGTGGACAAGTTGAAGGAGCAGAAGGATGCGTCGTGTGCCATTGCGATGGCTGTCCTACTATCACCACCCTCAATGTTATCACTAGCATCGGTCCTGCTACCGCCTTCACCAACAACGACTCCTTTCTAGACTTCATTGCCTTTGGCTGCACCCTTGGTACCTTCGTTGAGTAGGAAGGTTGCCGCTATCCAGGGGTGGTCTTCTCCACACGGCCAACCAACACCGTGCCTTCGAAGATGTGGAGTGCAATAGCTGTCATGTGGGGTTAACGACGTCATCGCATTTCTCCCACATCCATTGCATATTGAGGTGAGAAGGATGCTAATATCCTACATCGATTGTTGTTGCCACCGACGACTCCTGCGACGTCAGCCAACGCTAGAGGGTTGTTGTCCTCATTGTTGTGTATCGAGGCTTCACTGATCATCTTTTGCGCCACACGACATCGTCATTGTGCCCTTTCATTGATATGGGGAGCGAAGGTCTTTGTCCACGACCGCCACCAAACAGCTTGAGGACGAGCTATTTCGCCGCGAGGGGTGTAATGTTACGGACCAAGATTAGCAGGCACACAACATGTCAACAGTAACACGCATGGTATTGTAGCACCGTGTGAACAGTACCGCCTATGAACAGTGTCACGTGGCGTGGGTGCTGTATCGGTGTTATCTATTTGAGTACTTTCCTTATTGTTTTGGTTTGTTTTCTTTTATATTATTTTCATGTATTAGAAATAAGTTTTCTTAATATAGGGGTATATTTTTTAGGGGTCAAGTCTAATCATCCCTATAAAAGGGATAGCATTGTACCTATTATTATTAAGCAAAGAAATAAACAAAGTTCTCTAATCTTTCTTTCTTCTTTAACAGGCCTCAGAGGTTTGGCGACGGCATAGCCAGCTGATCAAGGGCAAGTGCCTTACCCTCGGTCCTCGGATCCGTACCCAACCAACCCGTACCACAACAAATTCAATAGTTTGGTGGAAGGTTGAAATGTAGGTTTAATCAAGTTCATCTCTACCCTGACAACCAATTCATCCTAAAATTTTAAATTTATAACCATAACTCTAACTAGATTTCATATAATGGCAAGTACTCAGAAAATGCTATAGCACTGTGGATGAACGAGGTAAAGCAAAGGAACATACACTCAAGCGTATATTTGCATCTATAAGAAAATCCAAGATCTCAGCCATAGTCTGTTGCGTGTTAGGTGAAGGCTGCAGTTTCCATCGCCACTCCAATTTGGTACCTTGTCTTTCAAATGTCCATGACAACTAAATGGCATAAGAGAGAATCAATATTTCAGAAAACAAAAGAGAAAAAACAGATAAGTACAAACAAAGCAAGGACATGTGCAGCTCCTTTCGTAAGCTGGAAGAAAAGTTTGAAAAGCACAAACTACTTGCTTTCAACATAATGTAATGACCATATGATCTCTTTTTTATTCAAGCATATTATGTCTTCAAAATTGCCCCTATTTCAGGATGGCAAGAACTCAATAAAAGTTCAACTTGCTCATACCATGTGAATAACTTGGAAATAATAGTACCTCAAACAGATTGCTAAGGCTTAACTTCAAACAATCAAGATAACTAAAAGTGAAGGGTGCGCAACACTCTTAAAGGAAGTGGTGAGCATACACCACCAAGTTTCTCTCTCTCTTAGTGGAGAAGTCCTGGTTTATATGGTAGGTTTGGAAAAGATTGAGGCATCCTTCCAATGCTATGAACAGTTAGCACAAAATATCGGTCAAACACATGTATCGCAAATGACCTGCAGGCTACAGAATGCCAAATCAGCATTTCTTCACATTTCAACTCATCAATGTCTATAACTGTCCTTTTCGCAAGAACTGGATAAGAGTGTGCAATTGAACTGCTTGGCAGGTTAGAAAGGCCCAAATCCCAAAAAAAAACATGAACGGAAGTTAGAAACTTACAGTAAGGGGGAAAAAGAGAAGTCTCTTCTTAATACATTAGCAACAGCAACATCACAAATTGCTTCCCAAATTAGGCCTAAAAGAAGAGTTGACAAACATCACTACTCTGAAACCCATGAACAAATAAACACTCATTGCTTTTTTTTTGGGCGAGAGTAACACAAATTACTAAATGCACTATTCGTGGGTGAGCAATTAGTACACTGGACAAAAGACACAATGAGCAAAAGAACTGAGGAACAAATGTGATACACCTCAAACAACAATCTTTTCATCCAAATGAAATCAACTGGCCCAATTTCAACTTGCTCTAGAATTAGTGACCTTCTTCGATTAACCCGAAATTTTCCATTCATATATGAACCAAGAAAGATAGACGGAGAAGGGATAAGAGCAGAACAAACCCTGCGATGGCCGTTACCGGCGTCGTGGAAAAAGTAGGTGGAGGAGGGCTGCTGGAAGGCGAGGTAGCGCTCGGCGAGTGCGAGGTAGTCGGCGACAGGCTGGTCCCACTGCTCGGCGCGGAGGCGCACCTCGGCGTCGGAGGCGTCGGCGACCCACGCGCCGGCGCTGTCGGTGACAGCGAGGGAGAAGCGGGTGGGGAGCCACGTGGCCTTCACGAAGATGGAGCCTCCGCCCGCCGCCTTGGGGTCCCCGGCCGTCACCGACAGCTTTGCGCAACTGTGCCTCGGCGCCGCCCCAGAGGTCGCCATGGTCGAGCCGAAGAGAGGCTTTTCGGGAGACAGCACACGGGAGTTTAGACTTTGGAAACAAAATGGTTTGGACCGTCCGATGACCGCCGTAGTATCGAATGAAGGGTCCAAGGCCACTCTCTACTTCCTCGCGATGATCCAACGATGTGTACGTGCGTGTCACGGCCGCAGTTGATCAACACATTGTGTGCCCTAAGCTGATTTTGTGCTACCCATGTTCTCATTCCTTAAAAAAAATAATCTAGATGGTCATGAAAATTTTCAAAACAAAATCTGTGTACATAGAGTATGACATAAGCAAGTATTCTACAAATATCAAGAGAAACAAAAAAGGACGAATTTCAGTGAATAGTAACTTTTTATTTTTATTTTGGATTTACTTTTCAGCAGAATTTATCTTCTTTGTCTTAATATGTAGATCAAATTTAGATTTGAATTTTTTGTGATATGATAGATTGGTTTTGTGTCAATATTGACAAAATTTTGTAGATTTTTCATGGCTCTCTGGACCAATTTTCGAGCTACGGGAGCATGGATAGCACAAAATTAGATTGGAGCACACAATATGATCTCATTCCGGTAGTGGTATTAATTCTTTTTTCTCTTCTCCAAAGGTATATGACCGCAGTTTATACTCCTTGTCTTTTTCAAATCTTTTGTTTTAGAACTGATCAGGATTGAATAATCCAATTAATATGGCTTTAATGATTAATTTAAGCCCTAAAGACCCTCATAGCCGTAAGCCTTCAGAAGCCGTTTCCCGAGTACCTTGGTCGGAGATCCACTGTGTGACTTACCTGACGAGATGACTAGTCGGAGATTCTATGAATTGATATCTAGGCCAGCTTCTAGGAGATTCCACCTTGTGATGGATAGAACCCATGCCTTATCCACCTGAAATAGCACGACGCTTCGGCGTTGAGTTTCTGACAAACAACCGTCATGCAGTTATTCCCCACGTTCGTCTCCCACTGATAGCAACCGACAATCAGGCATCATCTCTTTGACAACAACTACCTCCTTAATCAGACACGCTGGTTCCATGAGGCGTCTTCCTAGGCAAATAACTGGCATCCCTTCAACGGTATTTAACGGGTTGACAAGAGAAGAAATAGATATATTCAACAATTTAGAGTCAAGTAGATCAAGTGAGTTGCAGTCTTTTGACTAGTGGGAAGAATATAGAGATTATAGCTAGTTTTATGCCTTTATAAAGGGCATCCTGTAACTAGTTCATAGTAAAAAAAAGATCATCCTTATTCTCTCCCAAGGAATTCACGCATCTTTCTCATATTATCTCGTAAGATTGGTGACTCAATCGTCAACGGCGGGCGCCATCCGTAGAAATTGGGTTGTTGAATCCTTAAAGTTTCTTTATTCAGCAATCATCATCATCCTCCCTTATTTTCTGTCAACATCGCCCATGCGATCATGACAGTAACCTATGATGAGGAGAACTGGTTTAACTTGGTAGACTACACTGACCTAGACATGGACACATGCATTCGCGTTGTGGAACATGATGCCTCCTCATCCCTTTCCATTCTAGACTTGCCGCTCACTGAGACTAGCGAGATCGACTGGATGAAAGAAGATTCGCTGCCCCCATCGACAACACTCCTAAAGGAATTGATTGTTCTGACTAGGTTAGAATGCCTAAGTGCCTCTATAAGCCCGGTACTTTTGACAAGCAAACACAGTGACCAAAGTACAACGCCATGATCTAAGGGTAGTACTCTCAATGTAGTCGTAGGCAATCATTATTTGCCAACGGCTCCTACATATTCTAGGAACTGACCGACACCTGGTCGCGATGTCAATGAAGTTACCTTAGGTAGAAAGCTCAGTGAAGATGATAACACTTACCATCTGATCGGCAATCCGTCGGATTAGATTGATTCCACCATAAAGCCCTCCAGATGTGGTGATTTCCAATCATTCCCCATCATGGAGTCTACTTACTGAAGCAGTGGAAGGCTATTCCTTAGTTTTGACGGGAGTTTGTCGGAAGATTCCCGTTAAAGGCACAAAGTTAATGCAAATTAGTGATACAGATCTAGATGTCGTGCATAATTCTTCATGATAGAATCCCTTAAGATCCAGTGGTTGGAATGGTGTAAACACTTCTGCATCACCCCAAGGGGATAGAAATAACATAACTATTGGACATCGATTGACTATTCCACCTCTTCTACCCCACCACGCTTGATGGGTCAAACAGGACTAACATGGGGCTTGGAGAGAAACTCGAATTGTCGTACTCCTTCTACCAAGAGGAATACTTCGAGACCCTTGGTTATTATCCAAAACTTGCAACGACTCTATGACATTTTAAACAACCTGAATCTTGCTCTAGCAGAGATCTTGGGGTATGCCTAGGTTGTAGGTCAAGTGTCGAAAATCCTCCAGCAGACCATGTGTCGCACGGACATGTACAGGAAGCAGAGGTACTCGTAGATTCATATTCTGACTTCATCCGAGCATTCCTCCATTAGCAAAAGCCAACATGGTCAGGCTGCTAACAATCTGATAGTTGGCGCAAGAGCCCCTCAAAGATTCTGACAAGTAAGCCATGAAGAAAGAAGGCTTTTCGACATCACCTGAACCAAACATATGGTCAGAGACACCATGTGAGTGTCTACGACTAGATTGGAGCACCAGTTCCCCAGTACGACTACCGGAGGAACGAGTCTCTAATAGACTACAATCTGGCCCCTTTCTAAAGAAGGTGCCATGACTTATCACAGGCTGTCGGGCTTCCTTAGCAGACCTTTAAGTAGTATGCTGGTCGGACAGTTTCCAACCAGCAAATCTTGAAAAATTTGATGGAAAGCAAAATCCATTAGGAATTCTTGAGATTTACACCACTACTATCAAAGTCGCAAGAGGTGATGACAAACTACTTGCAACAGTTCTCAAGGAGTTAGACCGGTCGCGATTGCTTAACCAACCGATCAGATTATTCAACACTTGGCAATAGGTCAGCAACTTGCTGATTGCGAACTTCCAAGGAACATATGACCGCCCTAGAAAGGAAGATGATCTTACCGAAATTGACAAGAATCCAATGAGATTCTGTTATAGTACATCAAGAGGTTTAGTCAGGTTCATGACTCAATCCCAGAGGTTACGGATTCTTCTGTCATCCAAGCTTTCAAAACTAGGTTAAGGAACTGACGATTTATGAAGGACATTACAATGAACCCTTCAAAGTCAACCGTCACACTATGCGACATGGATGATAAATATGCAGCCACTAGCAAAACAGTTGAATAGAACAAGGTCATCGACTGAATATAGAAGATTCCTCAACCTGGTTTAGAGAAGAAAGAGAAAAAGCCCAAAAGGTCTCCCAAAATTAAAAAGAATCACAAACCCAGCGCTAAAGAGGTCCTTGCGATTCTAGAGAAGTATTCTAAGAGCAAGAAAGATTATTCCGATTAAAATAAGGCAAAAGCTCCGGCCGATGAATCCAAGAATAATAAAAGGTAGTGTCTGCTCCACCAAGTGGTAGGGCATGATCTGTGCCATTGCCATGCATGGCAAAAGAAATAGAAGATTATTACTCGGGTAAGGGTCCTTTATTTAGGAGATTCGAGAACCAAGCTCTAAGAAAAACAAGCATGGTGATAAAGAGATGGGCTATCAGGAGCCACACCATACCATCAACATTATCTTCGGCGGGTCCTCCTCCTATGAGTCTAGACAGCATCTGAAGACTGTGGAATGGGAAATGGACCTTGTCGAAGCGTTGATACCGCCAAGCCTTCTAGGTGGCCGAACACAACCGTCTCCTTCAGCTAAGAGATTGCCCCATTCCTTCAACTTGACCAGGTAGATTCTCTATTGTCATAGAACCTACCATAAATAACTATAGGGTTAATCGAGTTTTAATAGATAGAGATAGTTCTCTCAATATTCTACTTATGGGAGCTTTAGAAGAAATACAAGTTCCTAAGTCAAAAGTGAAGCCTGTAAAGTATGCCTCTCATGACATAGTCCTAGGATCATCGGCCAAACCGATAGGGCAAGTATCCTATCGGTTATGTTCAAAAGTCCAAATAACTTCCAAACGGAAAGAATCTTATTCGATGTGGTAAACTTTGAAACCGCACACAATGGGATCATTGGTTGATCAGCACTGATCAAATTCTTGGTAGCCACACATTACAGTTACTAGAGTCTTAAAATATCACGACCAAAAAAGGTCATAATGGTTCGAGAGGATAGGAAGATGGCTTATGTATGTGATCGTAAATCCCTAGAATTGGTCGATAAACTTTTGACCAAAAATGCTTACTTGCCTTTCAGGCAGGCCAAGCACTCAAGACCAAAGGTTGCCCCAAAACCCTTCGACTAGGTCTAGAAGATTCCACTTGACAAAGATAAATTCTCCAAAAAATATCAAAGCATCGTTTGGACTTAAAAATGCTAGTGCCACTTTCTAGAAGATATTGATTGGGGAAGGACTCGAGCCTAAATAGGAAGAGTTACTTATCTCCTTTCTCCAAGCAAACTCAGATGTATTTGTGTGGCAGACATTTAACATGCCCGGTGTCTCTAGGGAGGTGATCGAGCACATGCTAGTGCTCCGGCCTGACAAAAAACCGATCAGGTATTTGGCACAGATGGCTTCCTTAAGATCACTTGTCCTACCTGGAGTATTTCTTGAACAACTCGACAATCTCTCGGTAATCGAGCATTCTGAAGACACTCCAATAGAGATCGCTATAAGTTCAAGTTCTATTAAGTTAGTTTTGGTAATAATGATAAATGCAATTATGAGACTAATTTGTTTCTTAACTATGATATTGCCTAATCTTATTTGGATGTGATAAATGATAAATACAATTGTGAGACTAATGTGTTTATTGATTATGATATTACTTAGAAGACCCGGTGTATGCATATGTAGAGTAGAGACACGGGAATTTTTATACATGTTCGGGCCTTCTCCTAAAAGAATAACAACTCTACGTCCTGTGTGATCACTAATCACCAGAAAAGGATTACAATTGAGAGTAATGCGAATGCTTAGCATTATCTCCTCCTTCGATCCGAATGCCTCACCCTTCTCTCTTTGACGTTAACCTTTATATAGCCAGTGAAGCGATGACAGTTGTCCCACACCAGAAGACGCATCAATACTTCGGATGGTAACCACCTAATGGAAGTTACTGTCAGAGAGAAGTAAAAGGCTATTCACCGTGTAGCGGTTATTATCAGAGAGAGATCATGTGCGGTTATTGGATAAACGAACATTCTAACTACCTTATCAGACGGACCCACAATGTAGTTGTTCGTTGTAGACAAGTTTGTTGGAGATAGGTTGGTCGCAGGAAGGTCCACGACCATAAGGTGGTCATAAATCAACTTATGACTACGTGGTCATAGAAGTACTTACAACTATATGGAGTAGTCACAGTAACACTTACGACTATTTAGTCGTAGAAAGACTTACAACTAAGGGGGTAGTCATAATAAGACTTACGACTATTTGGTTGTAGAAGGACTTATGACCAAGAAGGTAGTCGCAATAAGACTTACGACTATTTGGTCGTAGAAGGACTTACGACCAAGGGATAGTCGCAGTAAAACTTACGACTACGTGGTCGTAGAAGAACTTACGACCAATGGATAGTCGTAGTAAGCCTTACGACTATATGGTCGTAGAAGAGCTTACGACCATATGATCCTAGAAGAGCTTACGACCATATGATCCTAGAAGAGCTTACGACCATCTTGCCATATTACGACTGTTCTAAGTAAATCCGACCTCATGTGAGGTTGGAGTTAAGTGGCATGTCAGGCCATGTCTCGACACGGTACTGTGCGTGCCGTGCCGAGTTAACCCACTATACAGAGATGTCAATCTAAGCACGACAGGCTTAATCAGGCTAGATCGATAGTCCTATTTGCTATTTATATCATACTGTGTCTGAATCGGACTAACAGTACCATGTCTCGGGTGCTAGCCTGGTTTGCCCCGCACATTCGGCCCGGTCTGGATCCGAGTCGGCTCGAAGAGTTCTCTGTAACGACTGCAATACTTTGCCATAGAGCAGGAGTTTCGGGGAAAAACACTGAGTTCAAATTCCGCCGAAATTGAGGAAATCTGCAGGAATTTTGGACGCTTTTGGCACTGTTGATACCCGAAAATTCCAAAAATAGCGCCGGTGGAAACAAAATTCCAATTCTAGCCCCCTGCCGACCGCACCATTAAACGGAGAGGCGACACGTGTCAATGGTGCGGTCGGGGAGCGCACCACACCGGAGTGGTGCGGTCCCCGACCGCACCACTCGACTGCACCAATGGGAATTAATGCTACTTCCTTTCTTGTACGGTGGCTGAGTGGTGCAGTCGGGGACCGCACCACTCCGGTGTGGTGCGCTCCCCGACCGCACCATTGACACGTGTCGCCTCTCCGTTTAATGGTGCGGTCGGCGGGGGGCTAGAATTGGAATTTTGTTTCCACCGACGTCATTTTTGGAATTTTCGGGTACTAACAGTGCCAAAAGCGTCCAAAATTCAATCTGCAGTTCCAAACGGGACCTTAGAAAGCCAGAGTTTTTTCGTCGCGGTCCAATAAATATCACTAAACTTACTTGCTTAGAAAACAAATTACTAGTGGATTTCGTACACTTGTAGGCATCATCTAATCACAAAATGAGCTAATTGCATGTCGGTACTCCCATAAACAATTCATTGTAACATACAAATGCTACTACATCAGGTGTACAACGAAGAGAATCAAGAATGGCGATGTGGAGTCAACGAAACCTTCCGCTTTACACCCCTGTTGGGTGAAGCACAGGCCGTGCTCCAAACAATCATTTGGAGAGTTCAGCAAAATCGATCAGAGGTCCATCGTTCACCGCAAGAAATTCAGTTGGCTGACTTTGCGCCATGAAACTTGCGTGCAAATGTTGCAGCTACAAGAAACGGGAAAGCGATAGTCGCATCGCAATGCACCTGCATATCCAAAAGTTGGGACTATTAGATTACAGTAGCAATCAAATATGGTTTATGACTTCATACATTCCTATTAGCAGAGAAAGCACAATTATTAAAACAAGGAATAAGTCTAATTTACCTCTTAACTTTGGGGGTGCGTCTAATCCACTCCCCGAACTAAAAAATGACTACAAGTTTCCAGGCTAAAAT
The DNA here is from genome assembly GCA_017311315.1 of Dendrocalamus latiflorus. Lineage (NCBI taxonomy): Eukaryota > Viridiplantae > Streptophyta > Magnoliopsida > Poales > Poaceae > Dendrocalamus > Dendrocalamus latiflorus. Next base: position 30,158,540 of record CM029632.1, on the reverse strand, counting down.
GCATTGCTACAATATTAAAAAGTGAAACAGCTTTACACATGGACAGACAAAATAAGACGGTTCAGAAATTAGATTCCAGTTCAAGATAATGCATCCAATTTCTTTGACATATCTCATTGCAAGAGAAAGCAATGAAAAGTGCTTGTGCGTGCATCATGATCTCTAGCAAAGGCACCTTTAAATATCTAGAGGTTGAAACTAGCTCAAGGTACATATACCTTGACAGGTTTTGCTGAACCCTTAATCTTTCCCCATGAAACTGCTTCATCAGGCTGTGCTCCAGAATCACTACCATCAAACTCTTGAGCTGTGTTGATATAGACTGCATAATCTGCACCATTGCGAAACATATTGGCATTGCATATATGATGCTTTGGAAGGCCTCCACCAAGAATTATGATCCCTGTCTTCCTTGGGGTTGCATGAATGGCTTCCCCGTTCATCAATCGTATATCTGCAAAGATTTCAACCAAAATATAAGAAATAAAAAAGAAAGCAAAATCAACAAAAGCAAGCACAGTGGAACTTGCCTTGTACAATGTCAATAATTAGACCAGGATTGCGGACTGCATGACAGAACAACATGTCTCCGAGTGATCCATCAGTCAGCGCTGGGCAGTATACAGGAATATTGTTCTGATCAAGTTAGGGGGAGTCAGTGTTGTCTGGCCACAGTCTTTTGAGTTGTAAATCGCACGAAAGCACTTGAAGGTAAGAACTTAAACCCGATAAAAACAAGAAACCCAATGCAGATTTCTGAATCGTATTCTCCATAGAAATTAAAGGCACATCATATATTCTAACATCAAGAGAAACATCTACTGTATGTTGTTCGCATCCACTCAACTATGAATGACTTCAGGCAAAACAAAGGTTCAAATATGGATACTAAGTACACTGGATTGAATTAGTACCACAATAAGCAAGCTGACGATGTACTAGTTCTTGGGGAAAAGATATGACCCCTACTGCATTATTGAAAAGAATTTCAGTAAGACAACATGAATAACAGACTTAAATAACTAAACAAAATTTTCAACTAGCCTATAGCATTGTTTACTCAAGAATCAAGATATTGATGCATGGACTTTATAAATAGAATCAGTGTTTTACTACTTCTGCTGTTCTTTTGCACTTTGTAAGAATATGCAGGTGCAGTAAAAAACACGCTACCTTATGTGCCCAATAAAGATAGGAGCTTTCATCATTTATTTCTTTGCCAAGACGAGCAATCACCTTTGATGGTGTCCAAACATTCTGCAAGTAAGAAGAAATTATTGAAATTCATGAAGATAAAAAAAACTTACAAAATGATTGAATAGTTGTTTCCACATGAAGAGGATGCGTCACTGCACAAGACTACAAGAGCATAGCAGTAAAGCTTACTATGAATTCAAATGCAGAAAAAGCTCATTAATTAAAAACATCAATTATCTACCAGGATGCAACCTTCTCTCTACTGATTCTCAGCAATTGTGCAGAAACATATAGCTTCATAGCTTCATAATTCAGTGCTATTCAAATTTATGCATGTCTTGCTAGAAAAGAATATAGCTATATGGTTCTGGGAAATGCTGATGCATACACATCAATATGAAAGGGAGGTGATGGAGGCCAGATCAAATAAAGTTCATTGATTTTTTAATTGTTTTAGAATCTTTACTTTGACATGTTTCAGTCTATTACCTTGAAGTACTTTTTCTCGCTATTTTAGCTCTTTTCTGTTTAGGTTTTTCTCTCATGTTTCTTATTTTTAGTGTTTGAGTTGAAACCATTTTTGTACCCTTCTATAAGGGGGTTTCTAAATATTGTAGCCAGGCCTATTCTTCTTAGATTCTCATTATCCCTAGAACTCAGAATTTAAGACTGCTAGATTAATCTAATGTAGTTATATTTTCCACGGCAATTCATGTACCGTATGCAATTACTCCACTCCACAGCTGATTACTGCATCATAAGCACACGTATATTATATGGAATCAAACAGATTGTTGCAGAAAACAGTGTTCCAGCCAGAAGATAAATTTTATAGCTTAAGACCCAAAAGAGATGGTTACCTCAGTGGATTGTTCTAGTAGCATTTGGTCAAAAAGTGGCATGATCCAGTTCTCAAACTTGCAATAGTTATCATTAGGCACCAGTAGATTTCCTATCCGGTTCAGTCCTTTTGACCGCAGTAGCGTACCAGGTAAAGAAAAATCACCTCTGTACGTTGGTGCGAGGCATTTGATGAGATCCTCCTCTATACCGCCAGCAGTTGTAACAATAACATCCACCTAAAGATTAGGAAATGAGATCTCAATGCTTTTAGTAATGTTAGTCTGCCACTACAATAAACATGTCTAGGCGTACTTCAACTAAACCAATTCATAAAAGGTATATTTAAACTTTTTCATTTCAAGTTACATGATGCAAAATTTGGAGTATTCACCATGTGATGCTGGACTAGAAACCGGATTACATCCCGAATGCCAGAAGAGACAAGGTTTGAAGTGAATCCCAGAAATATCTTGCACTTCACAGATTCTCTATATTTAGGGTCAAGCTCAGCTTCATCAGAGTCCTCGCTTGGCTTCTCATGGGACAGCCTCCAATCTAACTTTAGTGCATTTAAGCACAGAGAAGAAAGAGTTAGCAAATATAGGAACGGCTTAAAGGCAAGTAGCAAAATCAGTAGAAATTCTGAAAACGAACAAATTTCTTAACAAAATCAGTAGAAATTCACTTGGTACATCACTTCACCTCCTGGTCAACTCACTACACACTCCACGGAAATTCCCACTATCTAAACTGTACATCCTCGAAAATTCCATGTATCTAGAAATACAGCAATCTCGAAACTACTGTGCACCAAATGCTTCGCCTCATTCACAACTTGGGAAGGGAAAAGGGGATAGTGAAGTACCATCTGGTTGACGACGTCGACGGCGTCGCCGAGGTTGGAGGCCTGGAAACCAGTGGAGACGAGCGACCCGAGCAGCCCATCGAGGCCGAGGCCGGCATCGTTGAAGTCGGCGCCGGAGATCCTCGTGAACCGCGCCTCGTCGAGGGACTCCGACGGCTTCAGCACGATGGCGCGCACGCCCTCCAACGCGCCCATGTCGAGGCCTCCGACGCCGGCTCCGATGCCACCTGCGCCGGCCATCTCCGGCGAAGCTCTGCAGCCCGAGCCGCCGCCGCCGCCGCGAGATACGAGCTTCACTACTATTTTTCCCCCCTCACAAAAGTAGAAAAGCAGGTTCCCCGCGGCTCTCCTTCCTGACCCTTCCTTTTCTTGTGCGTTGAGGTGGACATTCGTTTCGGCCTTAGTTGGGAAAGAAAATGTCTTATCTTGCCTACGGCCCAAGTCCAGTAATTTTACCTTTCACAAGCCCAGCCTTGTTCAAAGGAATCTCTGGAACAGAGACTTTTAGGGTGTGTTTGGTTGCCTGAATCTCCTTCGTCCTGGATGGGTGGATCCGTATAATCTGAGAAAGAGCCTGTTTGGTTGCCTGTATGAGCGGATACAGCCTGTATGAGTGGATGCAAAAATACGCCCTCATCCTGGATCCTGGATGGGTGGATACGCTCAAAATGAGCTTCACTAGCCATCCTGGATGAGTGGATGCAGTGTATCTTATGCGGTCCCACGTGTCAGCCTCTCAGGTTTGGTAGACTGCATCCGCTCATACAGGCAACCAAACAGCATCTCAGTTTTTTTGTATCCGCTCATACAGCCTCACCAAACATCTTCTTTTTCTGAAATACGATTCCACTCAGCCTGCATCCACTCATCCAGGATATACGATGCAACCTCCATCCACGAACCAAACACACCCTAATATTCGCTCCGGCAAAAAAATTTCTTGAATTTACAACTAAAAAACGCGTATTTTATTCGCGAAACCATACCTACAAAAAATATTTTTCCCACAGAATATGTATCAAAACTCTGAGAGTGAGGACAGTTGGTTTGTCCAGTCATCTTAACACCCACAACGATCAACACGTCGTTAGCCAGAGAGACAAAGATGACACGTAGTTGCCTCGCAAAAAAGATGACACGTCATTGGGCTATGAACAGTTGGCATTTGCACACAAACGAACCTTGATTAGGGCGGACCGGAATAGTTAGGTGCACCCTTAAGAAAGTATGTATCAAAGCAAATATGAAGACCAATACATGCACGTATTCGGTCGATTCACCTAGGGTGTGTTTGGTTGCTTTTGGGTAGTGGAATCGTATATCCTGGATGAGGGGAAGCTGGATGAGAAGAGTCGTATTTTAAAAAAGAACAGTGTTTGGTTCGATGTATCTGTGGATACAGGCTGAATGAGTCTGTGATTGGTAGGCTGTATATGAGGCTGTATGAGCGGATACAGTAGGCTGAGAAGGTGTTTGGTTGGCTGTATAATCGGGTATAGTGACCTTCGAATGTGAGAGGTGGTGTGATTACCCCTTTCACATGTTTTTTCATTTTTTTTTTTGCACAAACTAAGTTATTCCTAATAGTAATTTCTTTACCAAATGACATATTAAATTTTTTTAATTATGAATATTTTTAATCTTAACAATTCTACTCTTTCACATTTCTAAATTTTCTTTCCCCTTTTTCTTTCTCTTCCTTCTTTCTCTTTTTCTTTCTTTTTTTTTCTTCCACCCGATCCCCCTTCTCCTGACTTCGGCCGACGCCTCCTCATTTCTTTCCCCTCACCACCGCCGACGCCTACTTCATCTCCTCCCCTTCCCCATTTCACTCGGCCCTCTCTCTTCTCTCCTCCGGTCCTCCGGTCACAGCGGCGCACGCGGGAGAGGAGGCACCGCGGGAGCGGCGGCGACTCCACCCGCGGGAGCGGCGGCGACTCCACCGGCCGAGGCCACCGCGCCCGGATCTGGCCGAGGGGGAACCCCCGCGTGGCGCCTCCACGCGCCTCGCCCGCGTCCGCCGATTGCCGCCGGTGCCGCCGCGCGCCGCCTCCCGAAGGCCTTCGCCGGATTCGGAGGAGGGAGGAGAGGGAGAGGGAGATCACCTGCTGCCAACGCTGAGGACGCGGAGGAGAGCGCGCGAGAGGTAACCCTAGCCCGCCCTTCTGGAATCCCTCGGTCCTGGACTGCTAGCTTTGGCCGAAATGCCCTTCACTGCCGGTCCCGGATCCAGACCGTATGCGGGACGCGCGGATACAGGCTGCTACAGTGAATTCATCCAACCAAACACCTGATTTTTTCGCAATATACGGTGCAGCTGGGATCCGGCCGTCCATATTCAGCAAACCAAACACACCCCTAGCTACTACCAGTACGGTACCGACCGTGCATTAATCGATCCAGCTGGGCCGTGCGTCGGGATCTTCGAGGACCCGTCGTGCGCGCCACAGTCAATAGTCATTATCATTAGGTCTGTTCTTTTTAGCTTAAAACTTATGACTATAGTTTATGATTTTTAGATTATTTATATAAGAAATTGTAGAGTAATCGAAAATTACGTGTGGTTTTGCCGATATAGTGGTGATCATTTAGGCTTTTTTATGGCTTATGGCTGAAAAGCACTGTAGCTGACTGAAAAAACATTATAGCTGACAGAGACTTATTTGGCATAATTAAATTAAAAATATAAAAATATATGTTAGCCCATTACGTATAATACAAACACATACGGGAAAAAAGAATCGGCAAAAAACTCAACAAAAAGCCAAAAGTTAAGAAAAAGACGAAATTTATGAATAGCGAAAAATAAGCCGGAAGACAGAAGCTGAAGCCCAAATGATCACAGCCAAATAAAGTCGGTATAGTATATACTATAATTAACTAATAAATTTCATCTTAAAAAGATATTCTATTTAAAAGTTAGTTAATATAAAACAACTAAAAACAAAAGTTAAAAGCTGAAAAAGGATATGATGTGCTGCTGAGGGCAAAGGAGCCGAACGGATTGCTATGACCCAAGGCCCCTCAAACCCTTTCCAGTCCAGCACGGTGGTTTAGGCCAGTCTCAGTGGGGGTTTTATGGAGTTTCATGGGCATTAAATACGCTGACATGACACTGTATTGATGAAAGAGAGAGATGATAAAAGTTTCATGGGAGTAGAGAGTTTCATAGGGATAAAACTCTTCTGCACTATTTCCAAAATATAAATGTGTTAAAAACTAAGACATAAAACCTTCACTGAGACTGACCTTACTGGTTTTCCCCTCTGTTTCCAGGCTACGTCGCGCTTCCCGTCCAGCAAATCATATCATCGGAGACGTAACGCCGCGCATTGCCCTTGGCCAAAAACGGAGAGCATGCGGCGTATCGCACTTTTGTCCATGTATAGCTAGTGGTGTCGTAGCGTCTTGTCAGAGCAAAGGCAAGAGGCATCAACTTCCTCGGGGTGCACCTATATGTATGACCCCTGTACAACTATAGTACTATATTACACTCACAGGTGATTTGCCAAAAGAGGGTAGTAGTAAAATTACTAGGTTAAAAATAATCTTGACTTCGAGTTCAAGACGTAGTAGAGTCTGTCTCTGTGTGTAACTCAAGTTGAAGTTGTGTCTAACTTGAAGTCCGAATACGTATGCTAGTAGGAGATCATTAGCCTATATATTAATGAGGCTTGTAGCTAGTTTTGTAAAAGAAAAGCAAGAAAAATGGAGAGCAAATAAGAGAATAGAGAAATTCAGAAATTCTCATGTGTTCTCTCCGTTTATTTGCGATGTGTGAGTTTTCTCCTGGAACAAAGTTTTAACAAGTGGTATCAGAGCCAGGGCCGGTCCTGAGATTTTAGGGGTCCGGGGCGAAACTAGAAATAGGGGGCCTAGTATAAATATCTAAATATAAATCTACATACACACATATATATATGTATCTAATTTTACCAACAAACACTTAAAATGTGTTATGTATTAAAGAAAATTTTATATCAAAGAGTTTATAGATATTACCTTAAAAATTTCTTCTAACATTTCTAGATGCGAAGTCATTGATAATGGTATTGATATCAATCTCATCCAATAATTTCTTCTCAAAACAAAAAGTTGGCAAACCGTTTTAACCTCTCTTGAGACATTGTTGACCTTAAATGATTCTTCAACAATTTCAACTTTGAAAAGTTTGTTTCAGCTGATGCCACAGTCACAGGCATAGTAAATAAAATCCAATAAGCAATGGATCCTCTCTGTGATTCTATCAACGCATCTATTCATTTCCTCTTTTTTCTTTTTTCACTGCCGGATGCATATTTTCTAGATGACATGGTACTGAAAATTTAAAGAACAATAGTATAATTAGTAACTACAAAGCACTAATTATTGATTAAAAAAGTCCTAATATGCAAACTACAAGAAGCAATGACAAAGTGATGTAGATGTGGACCTGCTGGTTTGGGAATTCCGCGGCTGATCGCTCGCTCCGCTCGGCTCGCCTGTCGCGGTGTCGCCTCGTAGACGAGACCGTTCACCGTCGAGACGGCACTAGCGCGGCGGACGGGCGGAGAGAGAGACGGCCACCCTCCGCGGCTCGGCGCGGCGTGCCCTAGATGGCTAGACGGAATCAAGGAAGAACTAATAAGTCGGAAAGTCAGATTTCAGAAAGAAGACCGAAGACGAGAAGTCGGCCCGGCCAGGAAGACGGATAGACTTATAGACGGATAGTATACATAGTGCATATACTATGTATATGGGGGATTGGGGGCCCCTGAATTTTGGGGGGCCGATGCGGCCGCCCCGCTCGCCCCCCCTCAGGGCTGGGCCTGATCAGAGCCAAGGCGAGAACCGAGTCATTGGAAAAATCGTCTCGGCGATTCCGTTTCAGCGCGTCTCGCGCGGTGCTCCTGAGGTGCACGTTGCTCGTCTTCGCGCAGCTCTCCCGGGGAAAAGGCGCGCAGCACGTCCTTCCATTCCCTCGGTCCAAGAGCCACTTCAAAGTAGCCCGAGATCTTGATCCGTGCTCAAGATCATGTCGCGTTCTCTGGGAAGTAGTGTCACCGGTGACGAGGCATTATCCAGTATAATAGCGAAGGAGAGTTCTGCTATCTCGCTGCATTATCCGATGCTCACGGCGAGCAATTATGTAGTCTGGGTAATCAAGATGAAGGTGTACATGACTACGTGGTCGTAAAAGGGCTTATAACTATACGATCATAGAAAGACTTACAACTATATGGTTGTAGAAAGGCTTATGACTATGTGGTTGTAGAAAGGCTTATGACTACTCTGTGAAATCTCTCGCTTATCGATAAGAATATACTCAGAAAACATAATAACATAATAATTAAATGATTATTATATCCTCATCAGACCTCACATAGGTTAACAACTATTACTGCTTTGGCTTGCTCTAGAAGTTCATGGATCCTTATAGCTAACAATATGGCTATTGAACAGTATTCATAAAATTGTGCGATGACCTTTTTTATTAACAGCAAGTGCATACATAAAAGCAGTAAGCTATATGCTGTACAGAAAAGGTGTCATCGTGCGAAGACGCAAAACACATCAATTCCCTTTTATGACTAATTAACTGAATGCACCATTAGAACAACGATTAACCATACGAACTAGATGGGAAATTGGCATAAATAAAGGTGCTGAATATTCAGTAAAAACGGCAAACCTGTTCCACCAAAGCCCCATAGTCATTTGTAAAACAGAAAGCTTTGCATGTACAGAGAAACAAGTGGTGCTGGAAGTACCGACTAGTGGGGGAAAAAATGCCATTACAAATCCACTAGCTATTTATTTTAATAACCAGTGGAACTGAATAAGTAATTTCTAATCAAGGCATATAGATCCCAACAGAAACTATTTATGGTGACTAATCAGAATAAAAGATCCAATCTAGAAACTGCAATCCTTAGATTAACCAGAATACGCCACACACAAGTGCATGCAACGAAAGCTACGTTGGTGCGCCATCCATCAATCAAATCCTGCCTGCCTGTACCACTGTATTACACTCACTGGTGATTTGCCTAAAGAGGGTAGTAGTAAAATGACTAGTAAAATCTTACGAGCGGAGTAGGGGACAGCTAGCCACCCGAACTACGTCAGATTCGTTCATCATTTCTCTGCCGAGCGCGCGGATCGATCCGGTCAACATCTGCAACACTGTCCATCACCAGCTAGCTAGGACGACGCACGTACAGTATGCTCGCCTGAACGGCGCAGCGACGAGGCAATTAACGTCGATGTGCCGTAGCGCATTATGCCACGATCTTCTCTGTCGCTCTGTTAACCGAAAAGGACGGTCGATCTAACCCGATTAGGGCCTGTTTGGAACAGAGGAATTTCACTGGAATTTTACAGGAACAGTTCAATTTTTGCAGAAATCAGGAAAAATTCCCGCATTCCAAACAGGGCCTTAAGGAATAAGGATGTTTCGGTTTGTGGCTATCAATTACGACTGGATCGAGAGCTGAAAAAAAATGTACTACTGGACAGGAAACCTGAAACGGTTTCTGGCGCATGCGTGACTGCGTGTGCGTGCCAATCGATCGATCGATGGGCAGCAGTGAGGGGCACCGGCGTTTTCCAGCGCGCCGCTGTAGAACAGAAGTGATGGATCGATCGGCGTGGGAGGTCAGCGTCGATCGTCCGTGCGTCTAACGAAGAGACGCGGCGGAGAAGATGGATGGCGCGTGCGGCCCTCGCACCACCTCGTTTTGACAGCAACGGATGGTGCCGTCGGTCGGGCAAGGACCGCACGGGGGTCGCCTGGAACCGCACGTACGGATTTTCCATCTGCCGTGATCGATCGAGCAACGAACGAATCCGGTTAAAATTACGATTGAGTTTGTGCTGCGCTAGAGCTCTGCAGGCCGTCGCACATGTTGTACTGCTTCCGGTGAGGTGGCAAAATGGGAAACTAGAAAAGGTTAGAAAGACGTGGAAAGTTTTGTCAAAGCGTACTGTCCTGCTGCAGCTGCACAGTGCTGCGTGGATGTGCGGTACAAACGAACAGTCACCGGGGCGCAGGAAGTCGAGGTGATTGCGGTGAGCTGGGTGCCAGTTCGCAAAGAGCTGGCCGAGGACGCCAGCCGGCCGCTGGTCTCAACGTTGAATTCCTTCCGCATTCCCGATTTCGTGCACCGATTCTCGTGAGGGGACAAAGGACCAGCCAACAGATGAACAGGGACCAGCAACCAATTCCTTCTCACTTTGTTTGATTGTTTCACGCCGCGCAGGCGAGCACATTACTAGTAGTACCAATGGGCGTGTCGATCGTGATATGTTTTTGTGGTTGTGGCTTTTGGTATTTGCCTCATAGTTTTTGAATCTTGTCTATTCGTGAGAGAGATTACGAAAAGAAATACAGTTGTATATAATTTTAGCCAATATAACTGAAGTCAGTATAATATCTACTACATTCAACTTATAGATCTTACCTTAAAGAGAGGCACTATTTAAAAACACGTTACTGTAACGCCGTACACGTTACTGTAACACCGTACACGTTACTGGTTATGGTTTTATAGGAGTACTACCCTATAAAACCATGACCAGTGCATGTACTCCTCAATTTGGATGGTGTTCGGATTTTGGAGGCGCCTCTAGGCTGAGCTGTCACGTCCAGCTGTGCCACCATGTCCACGTCCGTATCCCACATCCTCCTCGATGCCTGCCTAGACAGTGAATAATGCATCGACACGGCCTCCAAGTTGCACCATGCAAGAGAGAGAACCATCAGCTTTGCCTGGTCCTCAAGAGGGGAAGGAAAAAAAACATCAGCTTTGCATTGCAAAACAAATTCGAATCGATTAGTCCTTGTCGCTGCCCAACCGAGGGGCAGTTTCGCAAATACCACGCGACGGCATGGGCGATACCTCAGCACGCCACATGCATGTCGAGTTCATGCACTGCACGGTCCCGAATGATCGAGCTTGGCTGGGTTTGGTTGGGCCGTTCGGGTCACAGTCAGAGATTCCTCTGTACTAGCCATACCACACCACACCACACACGACCAGTTCATCGCCACCCAACACGACGCCGCTTTATCAAGTTTAACCTCAACTTAATTCCCTGTCCACCATTAACTAACGCCTTAACTTTCTTCCTGGCCAGCCCGGTCGATCTTTTACCTCGCTAGGCGCATCAGCGCCAACTACTTGTCGTTGCATGCGGTGGGTATCAGTCAGAAAATGTGCCGATAATTCAGTCATGTCTAGCTAGCAGTGTGGATTTGGAATCGTACATATAGGTCAATGATGGAAAATGGTACACTACTCCATCTCTTTCTGCTCCAATCATCTAACACTACCTGCTGCAGTCTTTCTCCATAGATGTCATCTATCATTTTGCCCCACAACCAAGATATGTACAAAAAAAACCATATCACCCGTCTTCATTATCTCACTTGTTGCTCTTAGACGCCGTACGTTACTCTATTTTATAACAGTAAGAGCAGTCCTTTTATGATTTTTTTCATTAACAAGAGTAACACTAATATCAAAGTAAATAAAGAGGTAAGTACCATATATCTATCATCCGTCATATTTTAAAAATTATGTAAATCACTATTGAGAAAAGTATGGACACATTTCTCTCATAGTAAATGATCTTAAGAATAATGAATTATGTAAATCACTATTGAGAAAAGTATGGACACATTTCTCTCATATATCTATCATCCGTCATATTTTAAAAATTATGTAAATCACTATTGAGAAAAGTATGGACACATTTCTCTCATAGTAAATGATCTTAAGAATAATGAATGAGAGAGATATGGAAAAATAGTAAAAAAGTTACTTCGAAATTGTAGAATAACTAGTTGAACGCTTGTGCGTTGTTACGGATTTTTAAAATTTATCATACTACATGTTTTAAAACCCACGGATGGTAAAAAATTTTAGAATATGCATACAAACATGTTCTAAAAGTTTTTAAATCCGTCAAGTAAGTCGGAAGCTGTCGATCACACCTCATAATCATAAGTCAGTAGACATCAACCACACCTCATAGTCGTAGGTTGGAAGCCCTCGAGCGCACTTCGTCATCGTAAGTCGGAAGCCGTCGACCATAGCGCGTGATCGTAAGTCGGGAGCGGTCGACCATAACTGGTAGTCGTAAGTTGGCAGCGGTCGACGCTTGATCGTGGCCCTAAATCGGGAGTTTTTGACAATGACTCATGGTCGTGCATCGGAAGCCGACGACCATCGTTCGTGGTCATAAGTCGGAAGCCATCGAGGATACCTCATAGTCGTAAGTCGGAACACATCGACCAACGCTCATAGTCGTGAGTCGGAAGACATCGACCACACCTCGTGGTCGTAAGTTGAAACACATCGACCAGTGCTCATGGTCGTAAATTAGAAGCCGTCGATCACACTTCGTGGTCATAAGTTAGAAGCCGTCAACCATCGCACATGATCGTAGGTCAGGAGTGGTCGACCATCGCTAGTGGTCGTACGTTGGTAGGCCTTCGGTGCGCTTGTGCCCTGTCGCCCCGACTGCCAGCACCAGCCTGCTCGGCTCCGACTTCGGCCACGGCCCCGATTTCAACCACTGCCCCCTTCAACTTCAACCACTATCCCCTTTGACCACGACCCTTTGACGTTGACCACGACCCCCTTGACCATAGCGCCAAGGAGGAGAGCAGGCGCAACACGAAGGTTCGGGGTAGAAGGAGGCGGCGGTTGCAGGAGGTGGTGGAGGGCAAATGGGGAGTAGAGACGGCGGGCAAATGCGTTAGGAGGAGGTGACGAGGGGATGCGACACTACTGGGGGGAAGTTGGGGGACTGCAACTAGACACTATCGTACGGGGAAGGAATTGGTGGTGGCGCTGAGGAGGCGCGGCACGAGGGTTCAGGGGAGAGAAGGAGACGGCGGTTGCGGGAGGTGGAGTGGTTGTGGGAGGCAAAGGATGTGGGGAAGAGAAGAGGAGGAGCGCGACCCATGTGTTAGCCCGACCTTTTCTATGAGGAGTGAAAGAACTACCTACACGCGGATCTGAACAGCTGATCTTTGATCGGACGTTTGAGAAGAGAGGATGGAGAATGAACCGACGACCACCAACTCACATTTTTATAATAGTAAAGATATGTTGCTAGAATGACATATATTTAGAAACTGAGAATAATCTGTTGTGATGTTTAGCTTGGCTTGCTTAAATGGGTTCTATTTTTTCCATGGATTTCTCATAATTTAATCTGGTGGTTCTTTTGATTATAATTTTTGGCTTTTGAATTCTAGATGTTCGTAAGAGAGATTACGAAGAGGGAGAAGTCGCATGTGATTTTGATTGTATAGCTGAGGTAGATATAATGTTTATTACAATCGACTAGTAAATCTCATTTTAAAAATACATCGTTTAAAAATAAGTTACTGTATCACAGTAAAAAAAGGTAAAAAACTTATTCTGTGTGCTTGCTAGCCTGTGAGATTCGAGTTGTAAAGTCCAGGCAAAACTACCAGTGGCTCGAGCCGGCCGTGGAAAATGGAAATGGAATGTATTCCGACAAATACTGCATGCTAGCTGAACTTGTTTTCGGAAAGGAAAGATGGATCAGGAATCACGAATAAAGCGCGAGCGCACTGTTCGCTCTATTGTACTTACCTACAATAAATATCCCAGCTATTAATCCACTTGATCGAATTTGTTAGCCAGACACGTCACACTGATGAGACGCCGTGTAGAGCAGCACCCATCAATCCATCACGGCCCCGATCGAGAAAACGAATTTAGGCGCCTCGACGCTATCGACCCGTGGAATCCTGCCAGGTGATTCTATGCTCAAAGTACTTTTAAAAAAATGAACTGATGCTACTTATTACTTAGTTAGTGCTTTAAGATTTATACATGTATAGGAATGAAAAGAATGAATCACCACTCCAGAATCTTTGCTCGCAACGGTGCACGCGCGGTCACGGTCATGTAAACTGATTAATCGCACCAAACGCGCGCGAGGCGGGGAAAAAGCTAAAGTGTAGTGACGTGTAACCTGATCAACTGGAGGCTTCGGCTAATACCAATCTAGGAGCTTAGCTTAACTGGCTGGCCGTAGCCTGTAGGTGCGTACACATGTACATGTAGAAGACGCGTAGGTACATGTGTGCAGCGCAGTGGAGACGCGATAGTAAGATTCGCTTCAACCGGTTTTTGACTACGGATTTTCATAAGCTAAAAGTCATTTTAAATGTACTGGTTTTTAAGATAATTTTTATTCTTTATTCTTTTATATTAACAGTTTTTTTTACTTTTTCATTAAATATTTTAGCTAAAAGCTAACAGCCTAATATTTTATTTGAAAACTGAAAACAGTCGGCTGTGGCCGAGGATGGATAAAAAAGGTCTCTCCGTGCGGTTTTCCTCGTGCCGAATTGGCCCGTTGCTTCCTCCACAGCTCCACACTCCCTACCGCTGTCAAAGGTACGTCCCAACACAAGTCAAATACAAATCAAACCGCTAGTAGTGTTCAACTTAAATCTGTTCTCCAGGCTAGGATTACAAGAGAAACGGACGCAACTTAGGTACGTAGCAAAATCAGCATCAAGATAGCCAAGTCGGTCACCTGGCTCGTGAGACATTACGATCCATCCCATCCCCATCTAGTGAGCGCAGGCAATCAGCCTAGTGGTGGCATGGCACACAAACGTGGGTCCCACCCGTCAGCCATACACACGAGACCGGCCGGGCATCATCCTCCAGCCCTTGGATCAGAATATGCATGTAGCCACATGCACCTACGCGTCTTCTACATGTACATGTGTACGTACCTACAGGCTACGGCCAGCCAGCTAAGCTAAGCTAGCTCCTAGATTAGAATTAGTCAAAACCTCCGGTTGATCAGTTTACAGCTAACTACACTTGTTTTTTTTCCCGCCGCGCGCGCGTTTGGTGCGATCGATCTCTTCTCCAGCCGGCGGCTAGCTACTCGGCAATGGCGCCGAGATCCGGCACGAAGTCCCGCCCCCGGCTGCTGCCCCTCCGCGACCTCCGGCACCCCTTCCCACCGCTCCTCCCTGCGGCGGCGCCTCCGCCGCCGGCGGCCGCCTCCGGGAACACTAGCGGGCCGTCGTGGTCGCCCACCAGCGCGGCGCTGGCGCGGACCGCGAGCGCGGCCATCTCCTCCGCCTGCAGCGGCCGCCGCCGCATCGCCGAGGGCAGCACGAAGTAGAGCTGCCCGGGCTGCAGCTCCTCGTCCGGCGCCACCGCCGCCACCGCCCCGCCGAGCTCCAGCCCGTCGGCGCTGCACAGGAAGCACGCGCCCGCTGCCTTCACCACCTGCGACGCCCGGGTGCCCCCCGGGAACCGCCGCAGCGAGCCGTCCGCGAGCACCACCCTCGCCGCTGTCGCCTCCCCCGCCGCGGCACCCCCCGTCACCGTCGCCACCGCCGTCGCCTCGCAGGAGTTGCAAGCGCCCATCGTATGATGTACTATCTGTTCACACAGATCGAAGTATGTTTTATCGTCAGCTCCAGCTGCGCGCGCGCGCCGGGACGCCGGGGATCGAGGCGGTGGCTTTGCGTGGAGTGAGCTACCCCGAGCCGTGCGCTTATATATATATAGCCGAGGGGGACGCGTCGGGTAGCGTCGCCGCGAGGGGAGGGAGGGACTAGAGGGAGGATGCCAACCTGGAGGTTGTTGGGGACAGCTTGCATGTACGCGCGCGTAAATGTGTCTCACTGTGCAGTGTAGGGCCGTGCGCTAGTACTACTACTGAAGCTAGCTCTTTCTGCCTAGATGGCACATCGCCATGGTGGGCCCCACCTTTCAGTGTTGACGTGTCGTGTCCCCCGTTCTAATTCATCATTCAATTCGATCTCCGTTGCGAGCTTGTTCTTCGTGCATGAGAAACAGAGGTAAAAGTGCAGGTCCTGGCACGAGCTGAAGTATACTAGATTACTTGTATATATACCCTGGGATCGTGCAATGGGTTTTTGGCGAAAAGCAATTGATCACGTGTGGATGTTGATCGTGATCTTCTGGGCAAAAAGGGCGCTTAATCTATTGAGAGCCAGAGCCCTTGGAAGCAAGGAAATGGCGAGGAAGAACCCAATGGGCAAAGGAGATCATTGCGGGAGGGGGCCGCATACACGCAGGATCACAAATCGGCGGAGGAACCGCCAAAGGTGTCTTATACATTGTCAGATACCTACAGCCAGTCCTGACCCTGCCCTGCAATCTGCAAGCGCTCATAAAAGCTCTGTTTTTTTAATGGTTGATAGTTTTTATCTACGACTAATGATTTTTAGCTGTATTTTTTAAGATAGTGACGGACAACACACATGGTCTTAAGCTCGAGAAGCTTTTTGTAGAAACACGTTCGAGAAGTTGTTTGGAGAAATCACCCCGTTTATTTTAGCTTTCGAAGGAACTGAAATAAAAAACCAAAAAAAAAACAAAAAAATAGGGCTAAATATCATCGTCCATACGTGCGTGGGCGCCACGTTATAACTCAACCAGAATGAAATGGATTAATCGAAGAAAAAACTCAAAACTCTCACGAATAATACTACTAGTAAGAGAAAAGTAGCCGGACGAGCCCATGCTTGGTCATCATTGGCACTGGCCTGCACGAATTGAATGGATGGGTGAACAAACGCAAGGACGCACGCTCAGCTTTGTTGTGTCCGTCCGGATCGCAGCATTTCTTCCTCCTCCGTCTCTCTCCGATCCGAGCGACGCATCTAGCCACGGTCTCTCTGGTAACAGCTGCAGCTTATAGCTTTTGACTAAATTTTTTAAATTTTAGTTGTTTACGTTACATATTATGGAGAGACAGGTACTCACTTGCAATTTTGGTTGGTACAGATGTTGAACTTTTAACGTGTAAATCGTTTAACTTGTAGCTAGGTACTGTAGCAAAAACCAAAAACCGTTAGTTTCGAAGGAAAAAAAACAGGCCCCAAATCTTCCCGGCCTCGATCGTTCCTACTCTCATACTCGCGTAAATGCGCCTATTGAAGGAAACATCAAGCCATACAGTGTCCGAGTGCCGACCCATCATCGCCATTGCTGGCGCTGAGCTCGGCAAATGAATTCAGTTCAGTATCCAGTTCATGATCATCTTCACCATTACTCTCTGGCTGGATCCATCACAAGATTGGCCAAATGGCAAACAGGAGGATGTTAAAAATGGACAGTCCGTTGTTTCGTTACGTGTCCTGACGCATGGGGTAATTTGTAGTGCAAGCACCATGTTTACCTCTGAGTCACCCCTAGCTTCCACACTCGCCTGCACCCTATCCACCAACACCGCCGGTGCCACCAACACCTCCATCACAGCCCTTCCTCCATCGTCGAGCGTATTGCCTACGACCACGTCTACCTCCGTGAATCTAACACATGCTATTTGGCTAGTTTCCTTGTATAGATAAGATAGCTTTCTTGTATAGTAAGATTATCATCTTACTAATTGATTTAATTGTTATCTTTCTATGTAATTTGGTTATAACCAACGATATGTATATATACAAATACATAGAAAAGCAACACCCCTTAGTGTGGCGATTCTCCCTCACCTCTCTCTTTCTTCACCTTTTCACACTCAGCTCAGTACTCTGCACCAAACACATTTGCAAGGCCGTGAAACCACGCAGTGCCAGGCTTGTTGTCAAACGACTAGATTTTTTTATGTCTTTGCCCCGGCGACATTTGTTCTATTTAATTAACTCTGTCGACCCATCATGCAGCCTTGCTCCAGAGTCCAAGTCTAAACATTCAGAGGAAAGGTTCCTCTTGTTTGGCAGTGCGCGATCACGCAGAATCTACTGCCAGCCCGTCGCTGCTCTCGGATGAACAGACACCGGAGGGACAAGCAAATTCTCGCCCTGTTTTCCTCATGTGCCGGATCCAACTTGTCCTTGTACCCTTGTGAAGAATCAGAATACCCTAGCTAGCTAGCTTGTTGATAAAACCTGTCACTCTATCAGATCAAAGCTCTCGGATAAGAGGAGGACGAAAAAGGCAGATTAAAACGGTTGGTTCACGGCCAGTCGTGCAGTATTTAACAAAGATTGGATCGGTTATTCTTATGCAAAGCCGCTGTCCGAGGCCGGGGAATCGTTTTCGTTCGTTGCCGTGTGGTTTTGATGCGATTCGACTCTTGCATGTGTGTTATCTGAAGCCTTTTTTTTTCTGTGGATCTTTCGGGTTCTTGCTGCGGCTGCGGGGCGCAGTTGTACGGGCTATGCCAATATTTGCAGAAGGCTACCTGCATGATTGAGTTGCGCATTCGCATCGCATGTCGGCAGTTTGTCGAGAAAGAAAACAAAACGAAGAGTTAATTAGTTTTAGTTTTCTTTAAAGGTATTTATAAAAGTGGGAAAACATAAAGAGCATTTTTTTTGTGTATGGTCTGATAATGTAGCCATCTGTTCGAGGTCTTGTAGTATTCTGAATCGAGATAATTTGTTTTTTTTCTTTTTTTAACGAAAATAATAGAATGATTATTATGGGAAGGTGCTACCATAATCATACATTGCCAATTAGAATGTGCATGAGAAAAGGATATGCGCCATGGTGGCAAAGCACTTAAGTGCAGTGGTTGATATCGCGAGTTTGAACCTGAACTCCTATCTTAATTTAAAAAGGCAAGCAATTCGTCTCACACGTTCTAGTTTTTCTTAGTAAAACGTACGCGAAAATCACACTGTGCTAAATATAAAGTAGCCATAAGACATCACAAACGGCACTTCTACGAGTCGTCATACATATCCGACTGCCTCAACTCTACCAGAGACAGAAACCCAGGGACTGATCAATTGAAAAAAGAAATTCAAGCTCAAATTCAGTATGTATCGCCATCTTATACGAGTGTGTCCATCTGATCTCACCGAAAGTTGGTGGCAATACTAATTCCCCCATAATGATTGGAGGTGGTCACCTTGCTCTTTCCTGGAAACGAAACGGCACAACTCCTGTTCCAGCCACGCAAACGCAAGCCGATCTGATGCAAAGTGCTAGCTAGCTACTAGCTATGTACGTACAGCTAGTCCTCCTCCAAATAATTTGCGCCATTTTTGCGCCCCGTCTCTTAAAGGCGTTCGGCTAATGTCCATCTCCACGATATCAGGGGTACAAATACGGTTGTTGATTAGCTCCGTGGTGCGAGTAAGTACCAGCAGCGTTGGAATGTCTCCCTCAAAGCGCCATCGATGCCCTGTGCAGTTACGCAATTTGAGGTTTGAGTCCAGCCGAGCAAATGTGACCATGCCCATCGCGTCGATCGATGGGAGAAAGGTCTAAGTCCATATGCGGTAGCTTCTCCTAAGACGATCCACCGCTGTACAATTTCGATCTCACATGTTCTCATGGTCTCACCCATTTCCGATCTTGCGGTACTCTTTCCAAGGAATATAGTCGAGAATGTTCCCGTCCCAGATCAAAATCCGATTTCAGGGAAGGGCTATGTGGCATGCTAAGTACAGCTTGGACTCTTGGAGCATCAACGGAGTAGCAGTGTGGTCACATATAGCCATAGGCTCACACAGTGACACTATTGGGTAAAGGATTGAAATATGAGCAGCCAAGAAATTCTTCTCCGTGAATGAAAACAACAGCTGGATCCTCCACCAAATCACAGAACCTCCCATGCCCATGAACCCTTTTTTCCCCTCTCTTTTCTCTCTCTAGAAAAGTCGACGTCGGAGGCAGAGATTAATCAGGGACGACTCTCGGAGGAGCTAGTGGCTCGTCCAAGTCCAGGCGCCGACACAAGATCCAAGCGGGTGAGTTGTTCGCGGAGGATGCGTGCCGCCAACGTGGGGCTCGACGCTCCAGCGATCCGCAGCCAAATGCACTGCACACAGTGGCACTTCCCTCCCTTCTGAACGTGTAGATCTCCTACCCTGCGCTGCAACCTGCATATATATGCAGCGCACATGCTCCTCTCCTCTGCATTCTAGCTCCTGTCTGATCCAGTTTGTTTTCAAATGGGTCTGGCCAGCTGCATTGCCTGTGACTAGCGTGAACATTGCCCAACGATCGGTTCGGTTGGCCTGATTGGATGGATGCATGCAATGGATCATATGGATGGATCTGTGGATGTCCCTCCCTTCCCAATCATACGGAGGAGTGAGGACCGAGGACTTTTGTTTTCTCCTTGTTT
The DNA here is from genome assembly GCA_017311315.1 of Dendrocalamus latiflorus. NCBI lineage: Eukaryota > Viridiplantae > Streptophyta > Magnoliopsida > Poales > Poaceae > Dendrocalamus > Dendrocalamus latiflorus. The sequence continues at coordinate 30,138,526 of CM029632.1, read as the reverse complement.
TGTTTGGTTTTGCGCTTTGGATTTTAATTTTGTTGGTTGGGTGTTTTGGTTTCTTGTAGGTTTTTGTCAGTATTTCTGTGCATTATTTGTGGGGCTGAGCGGTTTAGGCTCTGCTCTAAACGGCTTCAATTTTTTTTCTGCTTTCAGCTTATTTAAATCAGAAGTTACTTGGAATGTATTAATTTTTAATTTCGATTTTTTTGGTTTTGTTAGCTTTTATTTTTTTTATTATTCTTTTGCATTGTCTGTGACGATGTAACTGTTTTTTTTTTCTTACTTTTTTAAAAATTTAATTGAATGACTAAAAAAGATAACAATTATTATAATATAATTTTAATAAAATACTAATAGCTAAAGTCATAAAATAGAAATTTAAACTTTTCGGAACGGCCCTTAATTGGCGGCGGATGTGAGAGTTGATGCTGCTGTTGACACTTTCGCGAGCTTTCTCAAGCCTGTGCAGGCTGTGCTGTGCAGCTACGGAGGGGACGATGCTACAGTGTAGAGTTTATGTATCTCTCCAGTTTTTTTAAGGTCAAATCAACAGGCCCCGTAATTGGTTTTAGCCTATAGTATATAGTATCCTTTGAACAAAATAGTACGGTGGTATTTACACGCTGGGGCGAAGCTAGAATTTAGACATGGAGAGTCAAACATATGATAATATTTTTTTGTCAAGAAAGTGACAATCTAAAAATATATAATATAACAATACAAAAAGGTTACATTTCTATTAATTTAAATTTAGCTTTATACCTACCAAAAATATCATAGATATCAATAATTTAATCAAAAGCGAACTTCCCTCACTCATGAGGAGGCTAAATAAATGCTTTATAAGATAATTACTAAAATACTTAATGGCTAATCAACAGAAAAACAACCAGGGGGGGCTGGCCCTGCTCGCCCCTGTTTGCACGATATGATGTTGCGGTATTTTCTAATCGCTGAAAATCAAACTCTCTTTTGATTGAATTATCTGAACTAGCAAGATGGTCCGTGCATTTACACGAATAGATTTATTATAATTTTTCTACAGGTAAAATTTAGGTGGTTTAGAATATCTAATTATCTATTAAAATCATATAATTGTATAATATGTGAGATATGCATTTTTTTAGTATGAGCATTTGAAGTAATAATAGGATTTTGAAGACAAAACACATATTGAGGGAACGTAATTGAAATTATAGCATTTGATTTAAAAAATCAATTTGAGCCAAATACATTTTGTGGACCCTTAAAAAGTAATATTCAAATATTTCTTTCATGGAGAAATAGCTCGATTCACACTCTATAAGCTTGACATTGAGTCTGGAAAATCTACGGTAACTCCTACTTGGCTACTCTAGATGCTGACCAGGCCACGGTAAACATGAAACAAAATTTCAATTCTTGCGTCTCTCTCTATTTCTTAGTTCACTTTTCCATCCAATGGGCACATGAGAGCTCTACATATTTTTTTATCCGTATCAAAGTTGCCCGTGTAATTTATCTCCAACCTGATTTACGTTCATTTCCACTTTTCCAGTAAAGGTTCTCTCCACGTCGTCCTATATGATTTCCTTAGGGCATCTCCAATGGTTATAGCTAGCAACTAACTATAAGACTTCCACATCATCTATATAGTACACACTAAAGTTAGCATTCTAAAGAACTATCTATAAGGATAGTTATTTGATGCTTACATGCACACACAGAATTTATGGAGGCTGCCTCGTTTGGCGCTATAGACTATCTCTAGAGCTGTAGAGAGCTGCGTTCTCTTTCTTCATTTAATATCTTCCACGTAGGACAGTTGATGAGATGGACTCTCTTGTAGATAGCTGCTATAGACCGATTTGGAATTAACTAGAATAAGCCAATGCATATGAGCGATGTTTTTTTTCTTTTTCTTGAATTCAGTGCTGCTAAGATTGACATGACGCCTCTCACGGGAATGTGCATCGGCCGTGCAATTGTCCAGCCTAGTTTTTTTTATCAGCTCATCGTTCAAAGGGTACGCTTGGATGAATCTCATTTTTTTAAAAAAATTATAAATCTTAAAGCAAATCAATTAATATTAGGTAAGGTATAGACCTTAGTAACTAAACAACTAATAGACTGTATATAACTCTAACTACATCTAACCAATCTAGATTGTTATAATTTGAATCCACCGTAAATCAAGGTGTAGATCTTTTTTACTCCAATAATGTTGTAATTTCTAGGCTTTGAGAAGGAACGTGGTGGTGGTTTATTTTTTATTATTTTGACAATATAATATATAATAGATGGAAACTGATGATTGGTGCTAAGAAAAAGATAAATATGCTATACATTCCGAAAAAAAGAACAATTCTAGCAATTAATTTGATGAAACCTAATTTTAAATGCTTAGATTTGATAGTTGGCTTAGCAATATAAGAATTTAAAATAACTCACAAAAAAGGAAAAATTCTAGCACTTAATTTGATGAACCCTAATTTTCAATACTTAGATTTAATAGTTGGCTTAGAGACATATTAATTTGATAAAAAGGATAAGAGAATGTGTAAATTTGACAGGCACACATAGGGACAAAAATCTCAAAATAAATTGTGCTAATTAAAGATGAAATAAAAATCCGAAATTGATAGAGATTTCCAAATAAATTACATTCATTAAATATGAAATAAAATATGCAAAATTTATTTTGTTCGCGGAATAGGGATTTCAGTATTAGGAATTTGTAAAGAAACTTTTATATGCATACTGTAGCACGCTATACCACACAATTACGCGTGCTACTGGCTAGTTGCTAGTTGGAATATAAAACTTGTATTTTGATTAATCTCAATGTATTTCTTTAAATCAACATGCGGCATGTTGCTTGTATGGACGGCCTAGGCACCTCAGTGTTGCTGGCTCGCGACGCCCAGTAATGTGTGGACATCGTCGAGCCCGCAGGTGCAACCGTCCAAGTGCCAGGTCGAGCTTGGCTTGCTCTGGCACTTTTAACGACGTGCCTAGCGATAGGAAGATTTCACTTCTAGCTGTGAGGATGCATTGAGCTATATCAAATTTCTGCTGCCACGCGCCTCGTCGACACGTTACTAGGCCGCTTCCCGCTGGGCCATGCCTGCAGCCTGGCCTCGTTGTGCGCTGCTAACCTCTTGGTTCGTGACTGGGCCGTGGCCTGGTCCGAATCTGCAATTATCAAACATGTCGCGCAGACAGTTGGGGACACATATCCTCTAAATCACAAACAGATTTGATATTCATGATAACCCATTCGCTTTAAAAGTCTAATTTTTTTTCATAATAATTATTAAATCAGAAAAAAATCTAGAAACCCCCTTGTTAATCGAGGGAGAAAAAGATCTATACCACTTAGGCCCGCTCGGTTGGGCTGAAAAGCTGTGGCTTATAGCTGAATTTGCAATGTAGCTGGCTGAAATTACACGGTAGTTGAAGGTGGCTTATTAGGCGTAATTAAATTTAAACATCATTAGCCTATGTTAGTTATACCTTTGCCTTGCGCATACTCTTGAAACTTTATAACAACATCCTTATCTCAAGTTGGGGTTCTTGTCTTGATGTGCATTAACCTATAATACATCCTCCACTTGCCCTCCATAAATGTATGATACGTCTTCTCTTAACTTGATGAATAACTCATGATCATCTTCTCTTTAGTATCTTGATGCTCATCAACGCACGATGTCATCTTTCATCCCACACTTTGACTTAATAATGATCAATTCATGATGCCATCAAAAGTCTTCATTATTATGGGACGTTACATATTCATCAAACTCACATAAAATGTTAGCCCTACAAGATAATTATCATTAATTACCATAATATACCATTAACTCATAATGGCATATGGCGGGTCTAGATTCTTCATTTGTAAGCTTAGAAGTGTGATCATTCACCACCATTATCTGGAAGTCCATTGCACCACCTCTGAATATCTGCACATGGACCTTCCCAGGACAAGAACCATATATATACTTCACCATATGTGTGCCGGGTTCAACATATACACCCGATAGGTGCGGCTTATGTTCTTGGCATATCTAGTAATAGCTTGCTGTGTAGCACCCATATTGGGGAAACGTTGCCCTTCCACCAGTGTGTCTTCGTTGAAAGACCATTTAAACCTATATGTAGGCGGCAGAACTAGGAAGGCCAATGCAACAGTATCAACTCTAGAGGAGACATACTCAACGTTCGTGCACACAATACCACCAGATTCATCGCCCCCACCAACACCTATACTAGCCTCGTCTCCACTATTGGCTATGTTAACATTCGCTACATTGTAGTATTGCATTCCATCTGACATGCCACCCAAATATTCATGGCAGTCAATATGTGCTACTCACCATCTCCTCACACCTTCAGTTGGCTCAAAATTCTGAGCACGTCATGTTAGCCCTCTATCATTTCGACCAGCACCATGTTCTGTCGCACCACCATCATGCACACCAACAGCAGGTTTCACTTCACCACCACCATCCACACCAACATTAGGTTCCACAACACCACCACTAGTCAATAGTGGTACTTCCACATTACCACTCCCACCCGCCTCGTCCTTGCTCAATAGTTCCTCCCCTTCACAAACTGCACATACACCATTGGACTCTCATATAACACCACCCTGGAATTGCCTCAAGTGACGTTGCCAACCACATTCTTCAACTCACAGAAACACTCCCCCGAAACTCCAACCATTGTGATAGTCACCGTCTTGATGACAATCTTCTTTCTATCTGTCTCCCTATCAAATGCATTGCGTACACACCTCCTAAGCTTAGGCGACCCATCTCCTTCAAACCCAAAGTCTGGATCACGGTCCGTTCACAATTTTGTAGGTCTGCCCATACGGCCTGTCCCGTACGACACCCTCCCCATAGAACACGAATAAATGCTCCATATCTGACATCACGCACCTAACACCAATGCAGACAAAATCTACTTATTTTCGACGATGCTAAATACAACTAATCATAATAAAAATTCCATGCACATGCATATAACTGAGCTATCAATTATACCTATGGACATGTGTATATATGCATGTATATAGGTGCACACATATATACATATATATACACATAATACTAAAAATAACAATCATATATATATATATATGTATATGTATATGTATATGTATATGTATATGTATATGTATATGTATATGTATATGTATATACATATTTCCTAAATTGCAAAAGCACTGAGAGCACTAAAAATAATAGTGCGTATTTCTTCAGCTAATTACAAAATGTCATCATTATCTCCACTAATAAATCATCAATATGGCTAATTACATAATATCATCTGCATGAACTAAATACATGTGTCAACTAAACATGGTTAACAAGTGCATTCCATGCTTCCAAATAACCATTACGCTAATAAAATGCTAATAACATATTAAGCACATTGCTCGCATGCGAATGACACATACATCTTCTTGAAGGTCTTCACTAGATCTACCCTTTTCCCAACGAGCAGATATCCTAAATCACAGCAAAACCCCTAAAAAACTAACTGAACCTCTCTTCTACTCTCTATTTCTTTCTTCTCCCTCAGCTCTCTCTTACTCGGAAGGGAAGAAAATGAACTGGGGGCTTTGGGTAAGAGAGCGATGCGAGTGATTTTATGCACATGGGGACCGCGCTGGCGAGCAGTAAGAGCACGTGTGTGCCACGGGCCACACCAGCCCCTGCCGAGCTCGCACTCATTGCCGAGTACGCCTACTGCGCCTGTCACCTTGTTGTCGAGCACTAGCAGTGCGGCAGGATGGTGGGTCTTGCCACCTGCCATGCCCATCACTTCCCTACAGAGCTCGCCCGTCCTCCCACTGTTGTGCCCTCTTATTGAGCTAGGGTAGCGCAGCAGGTGACACATGTCGCTTGCAACGACTGTCAAGCTCAAAGAGGGGATAGATTTGCAAAAAACGAACGCTAGGGAGGCCAAATTTGAAAAAAAAACTGGCCACAATGCTAGATATGTAAAGGCTTCGCTTCCTAGCCTCGCTGTGCGTTGCCTCTTTGTTCCATGGCTGAACCGATGGACCATAGCCGAGTCTAAGTTCCTGCACATATTAGCTTCTATTTTCTGACTTCTGCTTGGAGAAGCAAGAAGCCAATATAAACACCTAGCTTTCCCAAATGGTTTCCTCACCCTCTCGCTCCAGTCTCACTTCGGAGATAAGGCAGGGGTCACAGACACATCATACACCACATTTCTCTCTTTTCCATCTCCACACGCATCTCTTTCTCACCTTTTTCACCACTCGCACCCTCCTTCTAAAAGTTACTTTTTTGGCTACCACTATTCATTTTCAACCAAAAGCTATTAGTAATGGATAAAAGTCATCAACTGCAGCCAATATGAATAGACCCTAAGACACTGCAAGACCAACGTGTGTTAGTTGAAGACCTAAGGAAAAAAAACAGGGTTTCTTCCTGCTGTGCTGAACCAAATAAGAAACAAAAAAGTTGGGTCCTATTTATAATTGTATTTCATCGATATAATCACATATATCTAATAAATCTTCTTCGTTATAATCGGGGCCCACTAAAAATCAGCAATGTAATTTTTCTTTTTACTTCAATTAGCGTGGTAATTTCTTGCTCTTGAGAGCGAATATGGTGGTTTTTTATTTGCTTTAATAAGATACTCCTTTCGTTTTTGAATATATGTCATTCTATAATTTTGAGGTAATTTTTTTACCATTTTTTTCTTAGCATGCTCACCCCTTTTATTATTCCCTAAGTCATTTATTACTATGGACTGAGCAACACACAACATGCAAAAATAATAAATGAGCTAATCAAAGCGGGTAATTATGGTGGTGATCGGTTCGGCTGAAAAGCTCATGGCTGAAAACACTGTAGCTGGCTGAAAAAAGCACTGTAGCTGACAGAGGCTTATTTAGCATAATTAAATTTAAAAAAATTTAAAAATATAAAAAATATGTTAGCCCATTACGTATAATACAAACAAATACAAGAAAAAAAAAGAACCGGCAAAAAAGCTCAGCAAAAAGCCAAAAGTTCAGAAAAAGACGAAACTTATGAATAGTGAAAAATAAACCAGAAGTCAGAAGCCGAAGCCGAGTTGATCAGGAGTCGTTTGTATACACGTCCTGACTGTAGTGCAAAAATCCTAAAACGGCATATTCTGAAATCTTGCTTACCAAGCCACACCCTCGAGGCCTCAACTCAATTCCCCTTGTCCAACATTACGGCACTAGTCGCTGCCCCACCCTGAGAGCGTGATGAGGATCGATTAGGCCACACATTTTGAGAGACATTCACAAATCACAACGCCAGGGCCGTGAGATATTTCCAGTGACGCCACCGGGATAACATGATGTGAACCCAGTAGGGTCAACAAACAGTATAGTCAGTAGCCATGCTGCTTGGATGTTTTAAAGTTGAATCGGATCTTTCAAGCTCTGAGCCAAAACAAGATTAATTCATGCAAAAACTGATAGATGAATCAAAAATTTGATTTGGCAGTTCACCTTGTGAGCAAACAAAAGCGGGACTAAGTACTAACTAGCACGCTGGAACTGGGCGCCCACGGCTTATGTGCCAACTGCACCAACACCAGGTCATTTGTTTCGCTGAATCTGCATCGCCCTTTTCGTCAATGGTTTAGTTTATGTTTGACCCTGAGCATCGCAATGGATTAAGTAGTGCAAATGCAACCACTCTCTCAGCCACTTAACTTTCCATTCTTCTCTCGAAAAATATCCAAGAAATCCTAACCGATCACTAGTTCACTTTGTTGTAGACGACGCTTAGCACGTTGACAACTCCAGCATTTGGCTATCCCAGATAAGAAAACCGCAACCACGATAGAATGAGACGACGGCGATAATGCTAGGCAGGATCATCTTCTGCGTGGTGATCGCCGCGGCCGTCCTTGCCGTCGTCCTCCTCGCCACCGTCTCCCCTCTCCCGCGGCGGTCCACCGGCCACAGCAAGGCCCCTCCGAATCTTCGCACCCTTACGGTGTACATCCATCCGACGGTGCCAGGAACCTTGCATCAGCAGCGAGTGGTGCACCAAGAACAGGAAGCGAGCGCGCTGGTGTTCCGCCACAGGATCACGGCGGGGCCGGATAGCACGTCGAGATCCCTCGGCGCGGCCTCGGGGTTCGTGCTCCCGGGCGAGGGGGGCTCGGCGATGTCGGCGTTCGACACGGTGCATCTGGCGTTCGACGCGGCAGGGCTGTCTGGCAGCCTCTGCGTCGAGGCTGCCGGGAGCAAGAAGCCGGCACCGCCGGGGCCCAGGCGGCGCACGGGCGACGGGGAGGAGACGCTGCGGGTGGTGGGCGGCACGGGCGCGTTCGCGTTCGCGCGCGGGCACGCCGTCCTGCGCGCCGCGCGGGGGCAGCAGCTGCGCGGTGGCGCCGGGGCGACGGCGCTGCGGCTTGAACTGAGCGTTGCGCCCGCTGAGAGTTAACAGGCGTGCGAGAGCGACGTGTTATTCCTTTTTTTTTGTTTTGCTAATTGCTACTGTTGATTTCGCAATATATTTTCCGGAAAATATAATACATTGCAGGCTTGCAGCTTTGATGCCGATAGCGTGATACGCCGAAGTGTGCATAAAAAAAAGAGTGTTTATACAACATTTAACTATTTTTAGAGACAAAATTTGTTTCCCTTCATTTTTTGAGTGAAAACTGGGAACTGAGGTATTGTTCATACGAGTTTTGTGTCTTTTTTTTCCACCTCTCTGTAGAATGTGCAATGGGATAACTTTTATAGCGAGTTCATCACTTAAATTTCCTGAGGCTTAACAATCAAGCCCGTGAAACTATCAAATATCACAAATGCATGGTACGAAAATTCGAACATCAGATTCGATTCTGCGAATAAAATAGTAACTGAGATGATCGTCCTTGTGGTTGGCTAACGTTGTGGTTGTTCAAGGCCAGACGGAAGCGCGAAAAAGATCCCGGCTCGGCCCAATTTTTCCGAGCCACCAGCCCACCACGGCTCAATCCCCCAGCGCAGGAGGTCGTCCAACCCACGGCACGAGACAGGCCGTCGCAGCTCGTCACGACGCGAGGCCGGTGGAGACGCTGGTTGCTGCGGGCTTCGTCCTCTCGCAGCCGACGGGCGGTGTCGCCTAGCCGTCGCTGCGGGCTCCGTCCTCTCGCAGTCGCTTGCTGCTGCCGAGGAATCATACAAGAAGCAGCGAGACGCGGCGGGAGATTACCATGGACGGCGGCGGCTAAGAGACGGAGCAGCGGTAACCGAACCCGGCCAGCGAGGAGCGTCCGCCCGGCGTGCACAGCGCCGCCGGAGAAGTCAGAAGAATAAGAGATAAGAGATGCGGGACGTAACCACGGTTGATGCCCGCCACGTAGATCCCAACCACCGTGTGAAACCTGTCCCACGAACCAGTCAACCCGTGCGCCCCCTTTGGAACTCACCCACTGACGAATCGGGCCCACGACTCGGCCAGAGATAAAACCGATCGACCGATGACCCGACTCACCACCGAGACGCCACCGCCGTACCCGGCTATCCCGACTCCGAAACCACCAGTCCGGCCGGGCCCAATCCCCGCGCCACCACCGCCGCACCCGGCTACCCAGCCCCCTCGCGCGAGAGTCGAGACTGCCCCTTCCGCGCTCCTAAGCGGCGCGGGGGATAAACAGCCGAGGCAGAAGTGAAGAGCCGGCGCCACACGGCCCTCACGCCGTCGCCGTCGAAAGCGCGCGGCCATCCATCGATCTCATTCGTTGCAGGATCACCGATCATGGCCATTCGGCATTTCCAGGCGTGGCTATTTTTTATACTTCATTTATCGCCTTCAGCAACGGCTTCATCCGCCGTGACCACATCATCCCCTTTGAGCTACTGGGGTTATGGACAGCAAAAAGTATAGGCAGATTTGTTTTTAGCAAGGTTTCAAATAGCCGGCTAAGACATTTAGCGGATGGGTTCCGCAGAGGTTACAAAGGCTATAGCGGGCTATAGCCTCATTTAGCGGATTAGTAAAAGTATATGTAAAAAACTCAAAATTCAATGTTTTATGCACATACAAGCATATAATCAAGGATATTTTAGCATACAAAAACATTCATAGCAGCAAATAGTGAGGCATAGTGCATTCCTTCAGGACATTATCAAACAAACACATAAGTTCAATAGATTACAGTCCATAATTCGGCCCACTTCAGGTTTTTTTTCCTCCTTAGCGGGCTAAATAGCAGTCCATTTAGCGGATTTAGCGGGCTAAATCTGGCTAATAGCGGCAAACACTGTTTAGCGCTAAAATCGAATTCTCTTAGCCCTTAGCCTTCCCAAAGGCTAAATCCGGCTATAGCGGTGGCTATAGCCGGCTATTTGAAACCTTGGTTTTTAGATTTCTCATGACTCACGGTTCACGAATTGTTATCCGAGTAACAAAGCGCACCACGAACGAATCTGTTTTATCTGTGTAGGCGGTGCGTACCTAACGATCTACTAAGTAGAAAAAATAGGTTCTGAATCGGGGTTGTGTTTTCGTTTTTCCCAAGAAGCTCTTATTGGCATTGCGTACAAAGTACTCATCAATCAATATCTCTGTACTACACACAGTGAAAAAAGAGGAAACTAATGACTTTTACAGTTTTTGCTACTATTCCTTGTCGTGTTGACCTGAAATAATGAATGAATGAATGAATCAGAGCTAAGTAGCTGACCTATCAGAATGGTATGTATGATTAAACAGAGAGTGAAACAAATCTGAACTCTGCTTGTATAGCGCAGGGACTGCAATTCTGAATCTTCCAAACCCCTTATTGTACGTAGAAACCTTATCTGTTCCTAGCGTATGATATATTGCCATGCTGGTAATTCTTGAGTAGCACATGGAGATATCTTCATGCAAAAGATTGCTTGCGTTGTTGCTGACGACGCATTGTGATCTTTGACAGGAGGAAGACGCCGGCGGAGGAAGAAAGCAACGCTCCCGCGAAGCACGCCAGGTCGAGGCCGCTGACCAGCGGCACGCTCTTGAACTTCTCGAGAACGCCTGCCTGGAGCAGCAGGAGTATGGCGTGGCCAATCCTCGACTTTGCCTGCGTGAAGGACTGGATCCTGGCCCCTTCTTTCAGCTTCTGGTATGGATTTGTAGCTTCTCGTTAGCATCGACAGTTCGACACGTGTAATGGATCTGTCTACATGGACTACTAAACTATTGACAAGGCTCAATTACCTTTAGGTTGAATGCGCCTAAGTGTGATTTGTCAATATGCCGTCCCGGTTCCTGAATGCTCCGGGAACCATAAAACATGATGTACATCCCCATGCCAAACGTGAGAAGGGCAGTGCCAATCAGAAACATGTCTGACGAAAAGGGATTTTCTCCCAAGTTAGCAGGTGCAAGTGCGACGTTGCGTAAACTCAGTTTGACGTGAAAGGTGCTTAGTGATCTCACAAGGATGTACCTATTGCTTCAATAAGCAGTTTGATGATCTCGGCTTGATCCGCTATCTGGAACATGGCACGGAATTGCATGAAGAATGACTTCAGAACGACACCACAACCCTACAGACACATGAAACGGTTTGAGTCTTATTGGATGTCTTCACTTTTAACATCTTGCATCATTGATCTCACTTGCAGGAGGAAGAAGCTTACCTCGAGAAAACATGGGACTGAACCAACAAGCGATCCCGCCACACCGATCAGCGTGAACGACTGGCATCTGACGACACACTGAGTTCGCCGTCCAGATGAACTTTATTACCAAAGATGAGTACCTTACTTCTATGAATTGAAATTTCTGTAACATGTCAGCCAGTTAGTTACCTGATGGATAATGGTCTCGGCGATTTTCGCCCAGTACTGGCGCGTCAGTGCGAGCCACGTCGCCCCAAACTTCCTAAGGACCAGCCTCCTCGTGATCTCATACGCCAGAGGTAACAAAAGGTCAACGTTCTTCGCATCCTCCTGTACGAAAAGCCCCCGCTGCTTCTCCGGCGTGGTACTGGCAGCTCCCAAGGTGATCAAGGCAGCCTTCTGCTCGGCGGCGCGGCTGATCCTGAGCTTCTTTTTCGCCTCCCACAGGAACGGGAACTTGAGAGACGCGATGCGGCACGGGCTGGCGTTGCCGGAAGCCGAAGACGACGGCAGGTGGCTGTCCGGATGGAATGCCATGGCGGTTGCCCTGAGCAACCTGCTGCTTGCACCTGCTGCCATTGCTGAACTCGGGCGAGCTCTCTTCCCTCGTGTACTGCAACCGTTGCTTTTATTGTGTTTAGCTGTTAACATTTGGTGAGGACCTGTGAGCCTGTTGAATTGAGACCATACAAATACGCGTATGCACGTATGAAGGGGAAGAGAGGGATCATATGGGACATGCGTAGCAAGCGCCAAGCAGCAAGTGGGGATGATTCCAAGAATAAACGGGCGCGGAGAGGTGGCCGGTGAAGGGCCTGTGGAACGGCAGAAGATTCCAATAGCGTCTCTTGTGGCTGGAGCGGAGTTGTCGCGGAGTTGAACCGGCCGAACGGTACCTAGGCATGTGTTGCATAATATCAGTGATATTTTTGCACCTTTTGGGTTGTGCAGCCATATGTAATCCATTGGAGATCGATGTGGTTGAATGATGATTACCTGTGGTTCTAGCTACTGAACGTAATGTAAACGGTTGAGGTCTTGATTTGCATACTTTAGTTGGGTTTCGGTATAATTGCAGGTTATCAAGCCATGGTGATCAGTTGAGTTTAAACTTCTGGCTTCTAATTTATTTTTCACTATTCATAAATTATGCTAAATAAACCTCTATCAACTACAGTGTTTTTTTCAGCCAGCTACAGTGTTTTCAGCCATAATCCATGAGTTTTTAAGCTCAACTGATCACCACCTAAAAGCTCATGGCTTATAGCTGAAAACACTGTAGCTGACTGAAAAAAAAACACTGTAGCTGATAGAGACTTATTTAGCATAATTAAAATTTAAAAATTTAAAAAATATGTTAGCCCATTACGTATAATACAAACAAATACGGGGAAAAAAGAACCGGCAAAAAAGCTCAACAAAAAGCTAAAAGTCTAAAGACGAAATTTATGAATAGTGAAAAATAAACTGGAAGCCAAAAGCTTAAGCCCAACCAATCACTGCCAGAATAACTCAATATCATCCTTAACCTGAGGAAATAGCACCATGTAGTACAAAGTACTTCAAAGAACGAGAAGTTCATTGGCTCCGTATGCAAACTGCATAATGCTTTCTTTCGAGTCTTCGGAAAAGAGCCGCTTTTTTTTATGGTACACTAAATTTACTATGAGTCGTTCATTCTTCTCGATCTAATCGTTTGGATTAGTGAGAATTTAGATATACTTCGTACGGAAGTGGGAGCAGTAGAATACCAAGGGTGGGCAAAATTGTAATTTCCCTCACTACCCTCGATTCGTTCTTCTCATTCGTTAGGGAGCAGCCAACGGTGCCACCGCCTCCATCATCTCCGACGCCCCAGCAGCGCCGCCGCCCTCAGGTCTGTCGCCCCCTCTATCTTCCCCGCTCGATCCCACTCCCCTCGTCTCCCAACAAACACAACTAGGATTAGAGTGAAGTTCCAGCGCCGCCGTCGCGATTGGCGTCGCCGCAGCCGCCGCACGTGCATCTAGCTGCCGAAGCTGCTATGGTGGATCCAGGCTGCCTCGCCTCGAGCGGCGGCCGCCGTCGCCCCCAGCCACCACCACGACGCCGTCGTCGCCGCCCCTTCCTCCCTTCTACGCGGAGCTTGAATCCCACCACATGTTTGCTTCAGACCTTCAGTTGAGTGTTCTGGTGATGTTGAATTGTGGATTGTGAGTTATATGCAACAATTTCCACTTTGTGTGCTCGATTTGTGAAAATGTAAGAAATTTTAAGTTGTAACCATTTAAATTTTGGAAGCTTTTTTTTTTTCTGATTTGTGCATGTGAGTTCAGAAATTGAATTACACGAATGCTTCTGATTGTGAAAAAGGTCTGAATATTATGGGCTGACAATGTGGTGACTCCCATTTGATGGTTGAGTGACAAAATTGTGTATGGAAAATGTCTGAATGTTATGGGCTTACAATGTTTGAACGCATGAAAAATGTAAATAACAACGCAAGTTGCAGGGAACTGAAAATTGTGAGTTTTTTCATGTCAGTTTTTTGTGAAATGAATGTATGGATGGAAATATGAGAGCTATAGCAGCAGCTGGGCATTGCTACAACATCAGGAGTGTCAAATTTGCTACAGCATCAGGCCTATACCATTGCATGCCTTTAGCTGTTGCTCGGCACAAGCTGTCAAGTCCTGCTGCTGCTGGTACAAAAACAAGTATTGGATCCTTAAAGAAACACATGAAGACCGGAGTTGAAGTTTGCACCAATTTCAGGAATGTACAGAAAATTCAGGACCAAAAAATTCATGTGAGTAGGCTTTTTCAATCAGTTGCTCCTGCTGAGCAAAATGCCTTTTGTTTTACTGTTGCTGACTGGTAGCTTCTGCAACTGCTCCTTGCCCTTTGCAACCGGCTGCTTGCTAGTTGTTGTACAAAAAAATTCATTAGTTCCATACTTAATACATTGTACCGCCAATTCTAATAAATTTTTTCTCAGTTTGTTCTCAGAAATTTCTTAGTTTGTGTATTAGTTGTTGCTTGTGTGAATGGAACTTGCAAGTCAAATTTTCAGAAGGAAAAAGAAAGTGAAATCAATATGGCTTCAGCTTCTGGCTTCAGCTTATTTTTGCACTATTCATAAATTTCGTCTTTTTCTGAACTTTTGTCTTTTTTTTGAGTTTTTTACCGGTTCTTTTTTTCCTCGTATTTGTTTACATTATACGTGATGGGCTAATATATTTTTTCTATTTTTAAATTTTTTTAAATTTAATTATGGTAAATAAGCATCTGTCAGCTACAGTGCTTTTTTCAGCCAGCTACAGTGTTTTCAGCCATAAGCCATGAGGCTTTCAGCCGAACCGATCACCACCAGATACGGATCCATTTGGATATTGTCATTCATGGAATCAACATTTTCAGAAGGAAAAAGAAAGTGAAAAACAGATACGGATCCATTTGGATATTGTCATTCATGGAATCAACATTCACCACAAGAGATCAATCTGAAGGTAGCTCACCTGCACAACTTAGATTACAATAGGACTTGCAGAATTTAACTGATTACAACTCACAATCCACGATTCAACAAATAAATTGCTTACATAGTTACATTTCACGCTGAAGAATTCAGAATTCAACTCACAAATTGCTTACGACAAGAGGCACTGAAATTTCACATGCTCACGGCACACGGAAACAGCGGCCGGCGTGGAGATAATTGATTTCTATTGACACTATTTAGTGTTTACTATCAGTATGGCATACCGTAAAATTTCTCTCGGAAAAAGAGCAGAAAAATCGAAAGATTTTCCCTGCGTCGGTTGGTAAAAGCGTTCCAGAAACGCGCGCGACAATGCTCGGCCTCGGTCGGGGCGGCGAGCTCGTCCGTCCATCCAAACATAACCCGCCTGTTAGGATCGACTGCACGCGCGGCCGTGTAGTGTAACCTACGACGATGGCACATGGCAGGAGGAGAAGTGGACGGGGAGTCGGACGCGTGTGCGGCGGCAACGGGTCTCTTGGCCCTCCCGCCCGGTTCCTATTTCCTCCCCGTCCGAGGGCACGTGACACAAACGCCGGCCGCTCGTCCCCCCGCGTGCCGCCTAATGCCGTCTACGTTTTCTTCCATACGAGGAAGCTAGGAACCATCCGTGCGCGCGTGGAAAGCGGTGTTGTCTCGGCGTGCACTTTGAACTTTTGAAGAAGGCTTACATTTGTCCGTCTCGTAACGTGGGAGGTTACACTTGTTAATGACATGAGTCTAATCTAATCGATTTTTTTAGATAAAAAATAAATTAAATACAAGTAATATAAAAATAATAAATTAAACACAAAAGATGAGGAAAAACTTATTTCTTTATTATTTTCTCTTTTTCATATACAAGAAACATGATTGGTAGGTGCCCATCGTGAGCCAAGATCTCAAGCCTAGGTCTAATTTTCCCAACACTCCACCTTGGTCACTCATCCGACATGTTCATATCTCATCAAAACTTTATAAAAACCCAGTGGAAAAATTTAGAGAAAGAGTATATGATATATATTATGTTGTATGGCACGAATTGCCTCATTAAAAATCTTGGCCGAGAAACTTCAGGAAAACTCGTCAAGGAAAAAAGAGTACAATTCACCCAATTTCATTTAATCTGCAGGATTTATTCTTTGAGTACTCGATCTTCGTGATCAATCTTTAATAGTGAGATCAAGAAGAATCTCCCCTTGAGTTCTGCACTTCTCTAAATCTCATCATTCCAATTCTACGTACACATATCATTCCAATTCTACGTACACATCTTTCAAAGTTAGATGCTGGAAGTGACTTAGTGAATAAATCTGCAAGATTTTCACACTACTTAGTATGCAGTATCTTAATTTCGTCCACCTTTTGCAATTCATGAGTATAGAAAAATTTAGGGTTGATATGCTTTGTGAGATGACTCTTCACGAAACTCGTATGTACTTGTGCAATACAAGCTGCATTATCTTTATAAATAATCGTGGGAGTTTGTATGATGTTCAATCCATATGATTGCTGGATGTGGTGAATCATCCGTTGAAGCCAAGCACATTTCCGTGCGGCTTCGTACAATGTTATAAATTTCAAGTTGTTCGTTGAAATTGATACAAGACTTTGCTTCGATAATTTCCATGAAATTGCGGTTCCATGACATAGAAATACATAATTTGTTTGTGATCTAGTTGTATGTGGGTCCGAAAGGTACCTGCATCTGCATAGTCAGTCATATTCAGATCCTGATTCTTTCTGTAGAATAATTTAAGATCTTTGCTTTCTTGGAGGTATCGAAAAATGTCCCTTATTTTCTATCAATGCCTTTTGATAGGTTTTGCACTATATCTTTGTGGCGCTTCGTGTTATTATCCTGAGGATAATCACACAAAAGCGTACAGATTATTATTTTCCTAATTAGTAGAATACTGTTCCGGTAAATAACAAGCCTTTACCAAAGTCGCGAATAATAATATAGAAACTATACTTTTATTATAGCACTTGCCACGAGAACTCTACTAAAAAATGGCTTGGTCAAAATTTTAACTCGACGCAAAGTGATTTGGATAATCTACAAAGCTTCTAAATATTTACACTCATTGCTCATTTTTAAAATTATCCTCTACAGTCCTTGTTGACTTCATTGTCAAAGCGGGGAGAGATTGGAGGAAAGGGGGAGAATTTTCTAAGAGTTTGAAAATTTTTGCAAAACTTAGCTTCCGGCCCAATCAAGAGTGTGCGAAAGTAAAAGGAAAAGAACGGCAAAAGGCCCTTTTCTCTTTTGGGATAAGCTCAACAATCATGGGCCTGGCCTACTTCTGATGACAATCACAGCAAGAGACCAGGACTTAGAGCAACTCCAGCAGTAACCCTCAAAATAGGGCCCATACTTTTTATTTGAGGGCCCTCCCTACTTTTGAGGGCTCTGTTTTTTGGGCTACACTCCAGCAGGAGCCCTCAAAATAGGATCCTCAAATTCATCCTTAGAGATGATGACACATAGGACCCACCCTCATCCTCATCTTACTTTTGAGAGTCGAGGGGCAAAAAACTCACTCCAGCAGGGCCCCTACTTGAGCCCTCAAAAGTAGGGGCTTCCTTCCGACCCCGCAGGAATGAGGGCTCGAGGGGGAGATTTGAGAGCCCCTTACTTTTGAGGGCTCAAGTAGGGGTCCTGCTAGAGTGAGTTTTTTGCCCATCGACTCTCAAAAATAGGATGAGGGTTTAAGTAGGGGTCCTGCTGAAGTTACTCTTAAAAAGGTCGTTTGACTCGGCTTCGACTTTCAGCTTCCGCTGAATCAAACGCCGGGCGAACTGGACTGGTTCCACTCCAGTCCGACTCCAATATGACAGAGGACTAGAGGAGCATCCGACTAGCTACCACCTGAAGCTTCTATGCGCTGTTTGTCCTTCAGAGTCGGAGAGACGCTGCAAAGGCAGGCCGCCGAGGTGGTTGGTTTGGCCGCGCTCGCTGTGCAGAGACGCATGCGGGCGTGCGGGCGTAGCTACAAGAGTAGGTGCGGTTTGGCCGCGCGAGCATGGACAGGATGAAAAGCAGAAGGGAGACGGTAACTGCCTCCTTTTCCCCCTGCAAATTGCCTCGTATCTTCTTCTGCTTACTTTCCCGGCCCTGGCATGCGTGATGCCTTCCTTCTGGCGATCGATGCGCCTTGTCTTCCACAATGATGTGTGGCGGTACCATCCGTTTGGATTCAGACAAGCCAATCTAGCTAACCTCGTGTGTGACCTAACAGACCGATGCTTTGTCCCGGAAGGGCCTCCCAGGAAACGTCGCAAAGGCGGCGTGCGGGCGGCGCGGCGCGGCGCACGATGCCGGCCGGTGTTCGAGGTCGGCTCCGGTTCTCCAAATCCTGCCCGACTAGGGAGCCCGGCTCAGAAATGCCAAGATCTGAGGTCGCTGGCACTTAGCCCATCCAATCCTTCGCTCCGGCCACCGGCTAGCGGTTAGGATAAGTCGGACGAGAGAGCATGCCATTCTAGGTAAACTTGTGCATTCTCGTGTCCACGAAAGCATGTGACGAACGACAGCAACACAGCCACACAAACCAAACAAGTACGATGATTCATTCGTTAGTTAGGGCCTAATTGGGAGAGCTTCACCACTGAAAACGTGGATCTGGAGTAGCTCCACCGTGGATCTGGGATCCCACCATGGAGTGTTTGGCTTGTACAACAGCTCCAGATCCACGAAATTGAGGTTTTGGTGGGAATTGTCACTTTTGGTGGGATGAGGTGTGTAACCAGTGGCATTTGTAGGTAATTACCACCCAACTTCACGGTGGAGCACCCTTTGAGGAGCTCCATGAAATCCATGGATCTGACCCTCAGATCCAGGATTTTGGTGGATCCAGATTTCGCGGAGCTGGAGCGTTTGGGTAAAATTTTGTGGAGTGAAGCTGTTTTTTGTAGATCTGGAGCTGATGGAGCTCTCCCAAACAAGCCTTTAGATACACACCTTTGAGGTGTATCAATCGTGTGTAGTGACCGTTCGTTGTGTTTACGATGGGTGGTCCATACGGGCGTTTACGATGGGCTGGGCTGGCTTTCTTTGCCTTCCAACTTTCACCATCCCGTCATCTGATTGCACGCATACGGTGATTGGTGACATGACATCAACACCCTCCTTATGGGAAAATTTAACTTTTTGCCACTCTTAAGAATGTCACCTATCCAGATGTCATCCTCTTCGTTGCAATTAACATTTTGCCACCCTTAAGATGTGGTTGACTAATAAATCACCACTTTCGAGCCCACGGGGCGCCAAGTCACTGCCATGTCAGCACGGGCGCGGGCGGCGGTGCGACGCGGTGGAGGAGCAGCAAGGGCGCACCGGCGAGCTGCGGCCTGGCGCGGGCGCGGGCGGCGGCGAGGCGCGGGCGCCGGCGAGCGGGGAGGCGCGGGCGCAGGGACGGAGGCGCCGGCGAGCGGGGAGGCGCTTCTTCCCGGCCTCCCCTGCTGCTCCACCGCGCCGCACTGCCGCCCGCGCCGGCGCCTCCGTCCCCGCGCCCGCACCGCACCGCCGCCCGCGCCCGCGCCTCCGTCCCCGCGCCAGGCCTCAGCTCGCCGGTGCGCCCTTGTTGCTCCTCCACCACGTCGCACCACCGCCGGCGCCTCCGTCCCCGCGTTCGCGCCGCGCCGCCGCCCGCGGCCGCGCCGCGCCGCCGTCCCCGCGCCCGTGCTGACATGGCAGTGACTTGGCGCCCCGTGGGCTCGAAAGTGACGATTTATTAGTCAACCACATCTTAAGGGTGGCAAAATGTTAATTGCAATGAAGAGGATGGCATTCGGATAGGTGACATTCTTAAGAGTGGCAAAAAGTTAAATTTCCCCTCCTTATGGGCTCCAAGATTTCTGCCGTGCTGTAAGCGTGTGTTTACAGCTTACATCTCCACTTCTTAGTTCTTGTTAGGGCCATTTCAAACGCAAGAATCTCACATAAATATTACAGAAACAATTTAAATCCTTCATAATTTCTTCAGAAATCCTATGTTCCAAATAAGGTTTAGAATTGGCTGCTTACAAAGGAATTGAGCACGCTCCCATCAACAAGTTACAACAGTAACTGAGAACTGGGCAAGGTAGAGTAAGCACAAAAAGTTGCACTTCTCGGTGCTAATCTGCACAGAGAATGTAATAGTAGTCGCCTGATTCCAAATTAAAGCCAACCAACTAGCTGAATGTGCAAATTGATAGGCACAATAATAAAGATCCGTGGACGTTAGAAACTAGTCCTTTATTGATTTCATCTTTAACACAAAATCAAGTCAATTTCAACTAGAACACAACAAATATATATAAGCATGTATCAAAATTTTCCTTTGCCACGTTCTCACTATCACAACTCCAGATGTTCCTGGCAGGGCACGATTTTCGTGCCATTCAATTCTCACTCGTCTTCAACAATACATATAGGGTGTAGTATGACAAAATCCAACAATTCCTTTGGTTAATTCATCAAGATTAAGATGCATCGATTTACTCACTGAAAAGTAAATACTTCTTCTTGCAACTGATCAAAATTGGCCAATTGCATGCACCATATATGCGTTCATGGCGTTGGCGAATGTCTTAGCGGAAAGATGACGAGCTGCCGGCCCCAAACGGGTCCCCGGGGTACCGGTCGAACATCTGCGGCGCGTCGCCGGTGCCGGGGCCCTGGAGCAGCGCGTCCGGCGCCTCGTCGGACACGCGCCACACCTTGATCGACTTGTCCAGGCTGCCGCTGTACACGATCCACCGCGACGCCGACCCCGTCCCGCCAATGGTATCTCCGCTGTCGGCAGCGGCAGCGATGGCGGCGTTGTCCTTGTTGTCCTCCACGATGGCGAGGCACCTGATCGGCTCTGTGTGGCCGGTGAGCACGGAAAGGCGGGAGTGCACGCCGCCGTCGCGCCGCCACACGACGATGGTGCTGTCGGCTGAGCCGCTGAGCACGAGGGCGCCGGCTGCGGCGAGGCAGAACACGGCCTTCTTGTGCCCGCGCAGTACGCCACCGTGGACGAGGTGGAGCTCGCCCTCCCAGAAGTTGACGAGTCCGTCGGAGGAGCCGCAGTAGAGCACCGGTGCGATGGCGCTTACGGCGAGCGCGTTCACCGCGTGCTCCTGCTTCAGCAGCGTCTGCACGGCCACGTGCTTGATCCCCTTCCCCTGCAGCTCCCGCCGCCACACCTTGACCGTGCCGTCCGCCGAGCCGGTGAACACCAGCCCGTCGAACGCCGCCACGATCGCGTTCACGTTGTCGTCGTGCGCCACCACCGACTCGAGGCACTTGGAGTCGCTGATGCGCCACACCTTGAAGGTACGGTCCCACGAACCCGAGTAGAGCAGACCCTGCGCCGCGTCCGTCGGGCTCAGGCACGATACGGCGTCGCTGTGCCGGATCCATAGCGCCGTCCGGTTCTTTCGCACCTCGACGTAGTTGGACGGGTTCAGCGAGCCGCGAAGGAAGTCGCGCAGCCGCGGCAGGCTGCCCACGCGCTTGTGCAGACCGTTCTTGGGCGACACCTTCCACACACGGATCTTTCCGTCCTGGTGTCCGGTGAAGATGCGCTCACCGGAGATGACGATGGCCTTCACGAGGCCGCTCGACGACTTGAAACCGCCGGAGTCCTTCTGCTTGCGCCAGACGCGGATGTTCTTGCTGTCCGAGCCGGTGTACAGAGTGTCGCCCTTGGCAGAGAGCGAGTAGATGTGGCCTTCCTCCCTCACCAACGAGCCGATGAGGCTTGTGCCGAAAGCCATGGTGGGGGCCCCGCCGCTGCCGTGGCCGGCGATGGACGCCTCGCTGTGGTGGGACCAGGGGGACGCCATGGTCTGGTTCCAGGGGGACATGTTGTACGGCGAGCACTCACCGCTGAAGCTGTTCGGGTAGTCGGAGTATAACCCGGGGCTCGCGTCCCCCGTCGCCGACGAGCTGCTGTGCCGGTTCGAGAAGTCATCGTCCGTCACCGAGAACTGGAGGTTCGGGTCGGAGTGCGGCGCCGGCAGCGGGAGGTTCGACGGGTGCGAGCGTGGGAGGCGGCCGCCGGCCCCTTCGCCGTCGCTATCTCTCATCGGATCTTGCCGGTGGCTGTGGCGGCGCGGCGAGACAGTGGTGGAGAGAATTGCGAAAGGGGGAGAAGCGCGGGGGTGTGTATGTGCGGAGGGGAGGGGAGTGAGAGGCGAAGAGAGAGTGGCGGGAAGGGAAAAAGTCGTTAAGACCGTTATGAGGCTGAGGCGGGGAGGAATGGGTGGGGCCACAGCCCCTGAACTGCTCCCTTTCACCGGAACTCTGCATGGCTCCATGGAACTCCCTTTTCTTTTTGTAATAACCTTGAATATATAGTTGAATTGTTGCACTTAACTCCATTTGGAACATAAAATTGCACATGAATTAGAACAGTTCCTCCAACATTACAACCGGAACCCTTCGTTCCAAATGGAAATCTGACATTGTAACAATTTTGAACTCTTCAAATCCCGGCTCTTTTTTTTTTTTTTGCAATCGAAGTAGAAAAAAACGCTCACTTAATCTGCATTTTGCAACTCGCTTTGAATTATACATTAGTGAACTGGGACGATAAGGTTTCACTGTAGAGTTGCTTACTGCTCCCACCTCTAGTAAAAAAAAGTGATATCTTAGAATATATAATGCAATCAAACTATTTTAACTTTGACCATCAACATTTTTATGAGTATTTAGATCCTCCATATAAACATCATATGAGTATATTTTTCCTCTGAAATGCTTTTGTAATATTATAATTTTATTAGACTTTTCAAATATATTATCATAAAATTAGTGGCCAAAGTTATGTTTTGAAACAACAATAATTCCAAAACAACACCTATTTGTGATAAGAGGAAGTATATTTTTACAAGCATCAAGCCAACCGTAGGATAACCTAATGGTGTGGCACCTCAAGTGAGTTAGAAAAATAAGAGTTGTAACATGAATGATTGATATGACATGCATTAGTGGCTACTGGTTAGTAAGCACGGCCGATCTTTTGCATGCATACACATGGAGCGTTGGAAAGCATGTATAAGTATAGAGTGTGAGTAAAATTCGTAGTGTGTAGGGTTAACAGGTTTTTCCATATATGCTAAGCGGATACTATCCAGTAGAGTTAGATAGATTTTAGTTATCTATCTATTTAATGGATTGGAGTGGAGACTTGTTAGTTAATCATTCAACCTTACTCATTGAAGGCAAGTATTCTAAGGTTAGAGTTAGAGAAATGTGAGTGCTGTGATGTGCTCTCTTGTTCTCTAGGTAGAGTGGTTGTAAAACTTTCATCCTCAAGTAGCAATATGTCAACTTTGTTTATTTTCCATAAATGTCTCTTGTATTGATTGATTTGCTCTTGATTTGGTTGGTTTTGCTCTTCTCTTCCCCCTTCTTGATCTTGTTGTGCCACTAACATATAAGTGGTCGAAGCCAATGTGGTCGAAGTCAATGTGGTCGAGCAAACGTGGTCGTAACCAACGTGGTCGAAACGCCATCGTTATCGAAGACCGACGTGATCTCAAACTACGTGGTCGAAGACCATTGTGTGGTCGACACCACTGTAGTCAATGTCACAAGTAGGCAGAAAAGTCGAGCGATCACACGACTTAAGATCATTGAGTGATAGAAAGCAAGCGTGGTCGTAATCGTCTAGAAGAACCAGAGGAGGCGCACAACACCCAGAACTGAAAACAAGAACGATGCACAATCTTTGCTCGTGGGAAGAGAGTAGCGAAAATGACTTTGAGCATTATCCCACATGTCACAGCAAGCAGTAGCATCGAGAAATCAAATCAAGACCGACAACGTGATTGAAGCTTACACTGTGGTCGTAAGCCTGACAACGTGGTTGATGGTTGGCACAGTGGTCGTAAATTCATCTACTAGACGGAAGAACAACTCGGTTGGAAATCGACTGTCAAACAGAAGTCACTGTAGTCGACAATCACCAAAATCAAGACCAACGAGATTGAAAAATGAGTGCGATCAGAACCAACGTGGTCGTAAGCCAATGGCATGGTCGAACGATCATTATGGTTGAAGACTGACTAGCACTTGTAACCAACTGCAGTCGTAAAACAACTCGTAAGATAGTGGGGGTACACGACCAAGAGATCTACGACCATCAGGCAGTTGGAAACCAATGTGAATGAGAACAAACGATCTGAGTCTTGACCGGTCGAAAGAGAATAGGTCAAAGAATATAACGTGGTCATAAGCTTCTCGGCAAAACAGAGGAGGCTAGCGAAGCGCACGACCGCAAGAACCAGACTTCAAATAACTTTCGATTAAGAGTTAAACTGCCATGAAACTTTGCAAATAACATGGTTAGGGCTTCAGGAGGTTGCTATGATCTTTAATTAAAAACTTAGCAACCAAAATGAGAGTTTGACTAGATTTCACAAAGAACGCTCAAAACCAAATCTGAGAGAGTAACAGAACCGCTCGTGGGTCAAATGTAGCCAAGATGGCTTGGAGTACAACCCACATGCCACTGCGATCAAGAACTAGCCAAGAACACAGAGAGATGGAAGATAGAGAAGAAATCAAATCAAGCCGAGCAAACTCAAAAAGAAGAGATACACAAGACACATAGTCTAAGATAGATGTATTGCTCAGATGAATGATTTCACAGACACTCCCCTTGGGAGGACCAGGCTCTAATCCCTAGAGCCAACACATATTCTCAACAGCTACTCTCCTCGGGAGGACAAGTCTCTAACCTAGAGACACACCCACTCTCAAATAGACTCCCATGGGAGGGAGAGGCGGCAACCGCCAAGGCTCAGCCGGCAACTCTCAACTCAAACTCTTGCCTCCCCTCTCCCTTTTATAGGCTCACACACTAACTTAGACCTAATGGATCCACCCATTAGTCCACATTGGGGATTACCCGTTAACCCCACCTAACACCGGGTTTTACACACGTGCACACTTGCGACAACCCGTTAACACTGACAAGACACAGCTGCTTTAACAGACCAGCTCCCCTTTTGCAGGCCTTGAGTCAATTCACTGAATTGCCTCTCAAGCACCTTTTCGGAAGCTTCCTGTTCTCGCATGACCGCACCTGGCTTCCGACCGACTGGACCTCGACTCCTCCCTGAGCCTAGTCCCGGTCCACTCGTTGCACATGACCGCACCCTGCATCCTAACCGTTTGGACCTCGACTCCAACCTGAGCCTAGTCCCGATCCTCCTCGCCGTTGCCCGTCATGTTCACCTTCGGCAGCTCCAACTCCGGTTCCTCGTCGCCCTGGCTTACAACCACCTCATCAGCCTCGATCATCTTCGACATCTCCTGACCGTTCTGGACCTCAACACCTCCTGTGCCTAGTCCCAGTCCTAGTCCTCCTACGCCTCACCATGCCCTAGCTCCGAAGTCTTGCAATCACACAGACAAGCAAACCATCACATAGCATCGCACAAAACACTGAGATCATAAATCTGCATCAGAAGAATGTACTCGAAGATCAACTCAGCTGGTCGTAAACCACTTACGACCACTCGAATGCACAAGATATGAAGTGCCAGCAGCCTACGACCACATACAAGGCTGCTACGACCACCACGTAGCTTGCTACGACCATGCAGCACAAGCTACGACTACCGCAGACAGCGGCTACAACTACCGCAACCAATAGCTACGATCACCAATCACACAAACTTCGACTTCTGCACCTGATCACTACGACTACCAAACCTGATCGCTACGACTTACGACTAATTGGCAGATCGCTACGACCATCGATTACCAGTCTACGACTATCAAGTCGTAGTGCCGACCATCAAGTCGTAAGGCACATACGATTACCAGGTCGTAAGGGCCGCTGCTGACAACCAAGTCATAAGCCATCTACGACTACCAAGTCGTAGTGCCGACCACAAAGTCGTGAGCCACCTACGACTACCAAGTCGTAGTGCCGACCACAAAATCGTGAGGACACCTAGAACTACCAAGTCATAAGAGCTTTTACGACTACCAATCGATCGCCTATGACCACAAAGTCGTAGGGGCTTCTACGACCACCAAGTCGATCCCCTTCGACCACAAAGTCATTGACCCCGAGAACGACTTCCTCAGATCGAAGGATCAGTACGACCATCAAGTCGTAGATCCTCTGCTGAATACCAAGTCGTAAAAGTAGAAATCGCAGAGCCTGCCGACTACCAAGCTGTAAGACTGGCTACGACTACCAAGTCATAAATGCCACTTCCAACCACATGGTCGTAAGACTGACTGCCAACCATACACAGCAGTAAGTTGAAGGTCAAGGTCGTAGACAGAACAGCAAGGGCTCTAGAACTCAGATAGAGAGCCAACAGCTGCTCAAACCCCAAAAACTAAACTCAAACTCTCTAGATTAAGAGTCAATTACTCATCACAACCATGGGGTGATCTCCACATGGTCTCACAATTTTTAGAGGTAGCAAATGGCTATGAAAAATTACAAAAAAAATACAACGTACTCCAATGCCTCGGGAAGTTCCAACAAAAATTTTATAATTTTTTAGCTCATTTGCTATATTTAAAATTTTAAACAAATATAATATAAAATTATGAAGTTAGATAAGTAATTAAGCTGGCTAATTAGTCGGTTTAATCACCTGCTGTTTTGTGGGCAGACGATAGGCCACTTACCGTCTGCTGACTGGACAGCAGGCGCCACGCGTCGACTGTCGTGTGGCTACCACCCGGTGACCGGATGGTAGAAGCGCTATTTTCGTCAATACCGCTCATATACGGCTATTTTTACAAATACGCGTTGAAAGACGCTACATGACAATACCACAATCACAGAAATTATTCACACAACGCACGGAAATATGTGTACTGCTTGTCCAAGAAGAGTAACGGTTAATATAGCATTAGTAGTATAGCATCTTACAGTAGGTGTCTACAATAAGAACTATCGACAAAGTTTCCACATGCTGTAAAATGCCAAGATCCCTTTTACATGAGATGGCACTCCATCATGGATTTGTGTTTACATGAACTTGTCCTCGTAAAAATTCCAATAATCGTCTCAACACCGTGCTCGTTTGCTTCCTGCAAGAAAAGCAAAACGAGAAATCAGTGAATGCAAGAAAAGAGATACAATTCAGTATTGAAGCCAAGGAGACAGTCAAGAGATTCCTACCTGATTACAAATTTACAACCGAGATATCGTATGTTCAACCCCAAAAAAAAACTGGACTGGAGGAGGCAATTTATTCTCGGGGCATACCTTGCCACCTTGCTGTTGCAGTTCAACGGTCCTTAGTTCTTGTACTTCATGGTCTCTTTCTCAAACCCGATCGTTGGGAACTGTTTCGCATATTCCTCCACATCATGGCGAAGCTTTGCAACCTCAGCTTGGATGGTACCGTCTTGCAAAGTGGCAACAAAGTCCTTCAGCTTGGTTCCACCTAAATTGAAAGAGAAAAACCAAAACATGAACAATATGATCACTGTGGTATATAACTATATAAGGGCACCTCAATGCATGGAAATATATTTTTGCACAGTATCAGTAACTTTTTTGAAAAAAAATTCTAGGACATTGAATGACCTTTTGTTGCAGCTTTAACCTTCAAGGCCAAGTTCACTGCCGCATCGAAGAAGTCAGCAACCTTAGCGAAGTCCTCCTCAACAAATCCTCTTGATGTAAGCGCTGGGGTTCCTGATAGATCACAGAGCTGATAATAAGATTTTGCAAACTAAATTTAAAGAAAAGTAATAAAACCATTATATGAGAACAGATTTTACCCATCCTGATGCCTCCTGGTACCATAGCTGAAACATCACCAGGAACTGTGTTCTTGTTTGCTGCAATATGCACGTTTTCCAAAACCTTCTCCACTCTTGAACCATCTATCCCCTAGACAAGAATTGGAAAAGGATGATAATTGTCCCAACATGACATAACATAAGAATTTAGCAGAAAAAAACAGTTTTGCTGTAATTAGCACATTTAACTACGATGTATACAGCAACACTAAACTTCAGGTCAGATGGACATCAACTTAACATTGTTAAAAAAGGAATCAACTGAAAGGTTTATTGTTGATGATGAGAAAAGGTGACAGATAAAATTCCAAAATCACAAAACATCCAAAGTCAGCACATTTCTGTCTTACCTTACTCTTCAGATTCACCAAGACTAAATGGTTATCAGTTCCACCAGAGACAAGATCGTAGCCTTTTGCAGTCAAGCTCTGCAAATAACAATATTGCCATCAAATAAGGAAATGGTTTAAACTTAGAAAGCACAATTAATCATGTTGACTAACTAGATATTTGCATAACATCCTGAGGTGAATGAAAATGAAAAACAACATCAGCATTAATCATAGTATTTAATATGCCTATTCCAATAAAGTATTTTGAAATAAAGAACAAGACAAAACATACTGTAACCTACTAGGATGTTCTAAACGCTGCTGCTATCATAAACCATAAATAGGTTACTCATCATATTGAGTGAGCAGGTATCATAAGTCTAATTCTCCTAGACAAATATTTCTAGCAAATTGTAACCACAAATACCTGTGCAAATTTAGCAGAGTTACTCATAACTTGCTCTTGATAAGCTCTGTACTCCAGAGTAGTTGCCTGAATGTCAAACAACAGCTTAGAGCCTTAGGCTAAGGTGAACAATATGAAATATAAAGTAACATAAAACATTAGGGAACAGAAGTGCAGACCTGCTTAAGCGCAACAGCCAAGCCAGTAATGGTATGATTATGAGGCCCACCTTGCAGACCAGGGAAGACGGCAGCATTGATCTTGTCCTCAAAATCATAGTTAACCTATACCATAATACATCGTTAGGCCTTTTTATTTTGTAAATGAAAAGAGTATTACAGTATGAGCGCACTAACTCAGTAGAGAAGAAACAACTGCAACACTCTGTGCTACTATTTTCTTATCGTTTTTTGGCAGTAATACCTCTTTCCCTTGCTTATTTATTTCTTTCACCCCCTTCCTGTAAAAGATCATGGCTCCACGTGGTCCACGGAGTGACTTGTGAGTAGTGGTAGTCACTACATCTGCATAATCAAAAGGAGATGGAATAACACCAGCTGCAACTAGCCCACTAATATGTGCCATGTCTGCTAGAAGTATTGCCTTCTGCTTGTCACATATCTGCCAATTGCACAATAATAATGGACTTATTTTGACTGATTATAAAAGACAAAATATCAATGTTCATTACTGAAATAATACTTGCCTTCCGCATGCGGGTATAATCATAAAGGCGAGCATATGCACTTGCACCAGCAACGATCAACTTTGGCCTAAAAAGAACAGCACTTTTCTCCAACTGTACAGAAGTAGCAAATGAAGCTTAGGAACGAAAGAAGGTGTTAAGTTAATTCATATTCAAATAATTCGACTATTGAAAGAGACATAAAACAATGAAAAATATCCTAGACGATGCAGTAAGAAGCCATTTCTTTAGCTCAGAACGCTGCTAAATGCAAAAGGAACACATTTTGTCCACTTTGATGAAAAATGCATATCTATAAAAAGAATGATGATAGAGCTGAATAAGCTAATGACATAAACTGGAACAAATAGGGAGGACAAGCCACCTGGTCATAATCAATCAAGCCAGTGCTTTCATCCAATCTGTAAGGCATTGTCTCGAAGAATATTGAAACTGCTGAGATCTTCTTAGTGTCAGTCTGTAAAAATTAAGAAGTAGAACCATTGAGCCATGGGAGTTTCAAGAGCATCGTATCTGAACATAAGTACAAAACTAAGAATTATGGGAAGGTATTAATCATTTGTATGTATTCTACAATACATAATCAAGTGTGCAGCTAACACTTCATTATGCATTACAAATGCCAACGCAAGAATAGAACAACCATATAAAATCTAAAACAACTGCAAACCTTGCAAGAACAAAGAAAGACAACAAGCAAGGACACATCATGCTTGCATGCCACCTAAGAAACACAAAAAACAGTAAGGAGGTAATAAAGACTCAGACTGATGAACCTGGTAACCATGAGAAAGATGTCCACCATGAGGAAGATCCAGAGCCATGATTCTTTCATGTGGCTTCAGCAGTGCAGTGTATACATGGAAGTTGGCAGGTGAACCCGATAGAGGTTGCACATTCACTGCAGAGGTAGAAATTGGTCATGAAGTTAACTTGCCGCCATTTCAAGAACAGAGTGGTTAGCAATGCAAGCAAAATACTGAAAGGGAATAAGTTGACTTTACAAACCCCCTCCTCAACTCTTGCCCAAGTCTAAAAATTAACCTTTAATTACAAAGCCAATCACTGGACACCCTTGAAGTTTTCATACCAGAAAAGCACCCCCCTAAGCTGATTCCACTCCAGTTTTTCCCTAACGTGGCATCTATGTGTCAGTGGTTTTTGACACATTGGCTCCTTTTAAATGACACGGCAAGAAATCAACAATCAAACAAAAAAAATATTTGTGAGGCCCACGTGTCAATCTCATTCCCTTTCTTCTTCCTCTACTTGCTCACTCATCTTTCTATGCCCCTCTCACTCCCTCTTCTCCAAGTCCAGCACTAACCAGATTCATCGAGTCCCCTAATCTCTCTCTCTCTCTCTAGGGTTGGTGAGGAGATAGGAGGATGCGCGCGGCGTATGGAACCGAGGCCCCGCCACGGGCGGCATGACGCCAAATGGCACCGCATTCTTGAAGTTACCGCCGTGGCCGTGGCGGCGTCCGCGGCAAAGGGAGCGGCGGCGAGGTCGCCGGTGGCTAGTGGGGAGCAGATAGGCCATGAAGTGGGCGGCGGCGAGGTCATTGATGGGGAGCAAATCGGCTGCGAAGGGGGCGGCGGGGAGGTCGTTGGTGGGGAGTAGATCGACTGTGAAGGGGAAGGTGGCAAGGTCGTCGTTGGGGAGCAGATCAGCCATCGAGTGCGAGTGGTACCTGTTCCGGCCATTAGGTTGACCTGGTGGGGGGAGGATGTGGCCCAATGGCTGATGCACCCGGGTTCAGATCTAGCGGGCAGAAGAGGGGGCCGACGACCTCAGCCCATCCACCGGCGACCTCGTCTTCGTCTCTGGCGGTGGGATACGGACACCATCATCGTTGGTGACTGCAACACGGCCCCAGCTGCTCCGCATGCCATCGTCAATTGCAACTAGCCTCTAGCCGTAGACCACACATCGAGCTCACCGGCCAAGGGTCTGTCCTCTCTCTCGAGCGCCACCGTCGCCATCCATGGCATTGTTGGCCCAGGGACGAAACAAAACGCACACACTCGATGGTCGAAACTCACACGATCACCTTTTGATCAACTCCAGACACACAAGAGCTTTTACGCTGCATCAATCCGTCCACAGCTTTTTCATTTTCTCTTCTATTTATACTCACATATTACATGTACACAGGCTAACAAACTGCCCGAGTCTTCCGGCATGATTCCCACGACTCGCACTACACGAATAACTCGTTCCACTAACCATCATACTCGGTTTAGTGGACACGACCAGTTACATGCAAACTAACTACTTACCTGGTCTGATCTACGACCACACAGAGATCTTCGAGTGCCACTTCGAATCCTTTGGCAAGTCCTACTTCGTGTCATTCGACCACGCATGTTCGACCATAGTTGCTCAACCACATCACCGACCACGGTTGCTTGATACCTTTGACTGTGGTACCTTCGACCGCTTCACCGACCATAGCTGGTCGACCATATCTTTGACCACAGCTTCATTGATCGCTTCACCGACCACGGCTTGTCGACCACCATCTCTAGTAGTACCGCTCACACAGACAGTACTACTGGTTTTCGAGCACGACTGAGATACTGTATCTTACGAGTACCGACCATCGACCACTATGCAACTATGACACTGTAGCTATGACTACTGTAGCTACGACAACTGTAACACTCAGACTCACCGACTACTACAGTCTCGGAATCACCGAGTACACAGGCTCCATAGTACGCGAATGCACCGAGTACTCAACTACGATCACACAGTACTCAAACACATGAGTACTCGACACACGACTACAGTACTTAGACACACGAGTACTCAACATATGATTACAAGTACTCGAATACACAAGTAAGACCTACAACAAGATTAGTTCTAACAGGCACTCGCTGGAGTGCGTCAAGGTGTGCCTAGATCCGACCATGGTGCTCGGCGGAGGATGGAGGTGTGCCTCGACCACCTTGCCGCCGACGTCCTCGAAGCTGGCTAGAGGTACACCTCCTCTCCGTCCCCGCTGTCGTGTATTACTCCTTTCCAGTGTCCTTCTCCGCCACCCACTAGCTAGAGGCACACCTCCTCTTCGTCACCGAGGAAAGAATGGCGTCGGTGGCGGCCGTTTTGGCCGAAGCCAGAGAGGGACGTCGGCGACGGAGGGTGCCGAGATCCAGGTAGTGCGCGCACAAGGTAGACGATAGAAGGAGGAAGGAGGAGGATGTGGGCTATGATGTGGATGCTATATTATTAAAACTTGTCCATATAGATGTCAGTTCAGCAAAACTGGGGTGGTTTTGGTGTCGAGGGAGTAAAGTAGATGGTTTTGATAGTTGAGAGGTGTTGAATGCCCAGTTTCACATTTGGAGGTTAAAAATTTAAAAAAAATATGATAGTACATGAGGGTAAAGTAGATTTATTCCTATTGAAAAAGATATCTAAATAATGCACAAGCCCAGTCGTGTACCACATGTAGGTTTTGAAATTGATTGATGGATAAGTTTGTACACAGTATGATGCATACATGTACCAAAGAGAAATTTCTTAAGCAAATTTAGAACCTAGAACTTATCCCATGAGCTTTATGATTTGACTAGTTTAGATGACTATATTTCCCATCAAGCACTCTGAAAAATGAAACATCTACAAAATTGCCTCGAATCAAAACACCTTTTCATATTCAAAACAATATTTTTTTCTCAACCTATTCTCTCATTTGCACCACCAAAAGCGGGGGGGGGGGGAAGAACTATAAGCTATAGGTGCACATGAAGGCTAGAATTTATAGAGAAATGTTCTACAAAAATATTAAGTGCAATTGGTGGAAATTAGATCAACTCCATCCCATTAGTCGTTTCTCCCTCTCTATTTCCTAGGATGAAAAGGCTAGCTATTATTTTCAGCTCTCTATTTGAGTTAGCATTCCAATGGCCTAGCTATTTGAGAAGCGAGTGAGGAGGTGCTCGTCAAATCTAGCTAGCGGCCGGGAGAAAATAGCGACTCGATAAAAATGAAGAGGAGGATAAAGAACCGGTTGGAGTCCATTTCTTGAGTCATATTAGGTAAATATATAATGAAGAGCATGATAAAAAACCGGTTGAAGATGCCCTAATAAGAACCATTAATAGACTACAAAAGGTTTTACCTCCCCACTTTTCTGGGTCCAAGCGGAAAGCCTCCAAAGCACGTTTCTGACACAATGACTCGGCCATATCAATGTATCTGCAGGCAAGCAAAACGAGAACAACCACCAATTCACATTATTCACTTCAACAGCCGCTTAATTGCTCTTTCAATCACGCATCATTTCATCCAAATAATCCAGAGAACGACAACTGATAGGGCACAACGTACTCATTTCCACCGTAGTATCTTGCGCCGGGGTATCCCTCGCTGTACTTGTTGGTCATGACGGATCCCACCGCCTGCATCACTGACACCGACGTGAAATTTTCCGACGGGATGAGCTCCAGCCCCTGCATCGAACAGATTGACGCAATTCAACAATGTCTTGAAAAACCGAACACAATACAATCAAACATTGCGTTGCCGTGATAGCTGATGACTGAAAAAGCCAGAGACCTTCCATTGGCGGGCCTTCTCGAGCTCGATAATGTCGGCAATCTCGGGATCGACCTCCTCGAGCGGCGCGTTCAACTGCTTCGGCCACTGCACCCAACGCCAAGAAAACAAGATAAACAACGGCAAGAAATGGACAGGAAGCAACGAACATATCAACACAACATAAGGAGAACATACGGTGACTCCGGATCTCTCCTCCGTCGCCGGCAGGGACGCCTACGCACGCACAAGCACAACGCCAAATCAAATAAAAATAAATTTAACGCCGAGCCATGATTCTTTTCTCTCTTTTTTTGAGGGAAAGAGACATGATTCTTTTGCAGGGCGGGTAGGAATAAAACAAGAACAAGGTGTCCATGAAAAAAAATCAAGGAAAAAAAGAACCGGCGGCGGCGTACCATGGAGTAGAGCGGCGTGATGCGGGAGAGCGGCTGGCGGCAGAGGGCGTTGGAGGAGAGCTTGCGGAGCGCCGTCGCCATGGCCATGGTGGGTGGTGGTGGGGGCGCGTCCTACTTTCGGGGCTGGAGTCTGGAGCTTGGGAGGCAGTGGAAATGTGGAATCGCTCGCGTTTTTATCGGGTTATTTTAGCTGGCCTGGCGCTGGGTGTGGCCAGTGCCGAAGTGATCAGTACCCACCAGACGCATCAGCATCACCAACCCCACGTTAATTTCTTACTACATTTCCTCTTTTTTTTCCCTTTTGTTTTTTCTCTTCAGTTTTAGAAATGCAAATAAATTTTTTATTTTCTTGTTTTTTTTGCCACTAGCACAACGCCCATAACTTTTTTTTATGCCATTCTGTTTTTTCAGAGCAACGTTTTCTATTGTTTGATAGCGGGATTTTTTTATGGCTTCCATTGCATTTAGTTAAAAAAAAACTTTGATTTTTATAGTGTAAATAGCACCGGATGTTCCTGGCCTCGTTGATTGTGAGACTTGACAATAAGTTTCACAAAATAGCGAGATTTACACATCCATATTAGATTTCTGGCCGGGGATGTTGGTCCAGGGGTGGGGGGGAGTCAGGTGCCCTGTCATTTACTCTAGTTTATGGGCTTGTTAACTTTAAAGTATTCTTAAACTTTCAAGATCGCCACCAACCCAAGCAGGCAAGAGAAAATGCATCGAACCAAACAATGATCTTGTGCCTAGTGAGGGTTTACTTATAGACATGATGTGGTTACCACTACTAATCGGTGACATATCCTTAGCGTATCCTATACACTTAAAAGGTGTACTTATGATATACGATAACTAAAAAAGTTAGAAAAATTCTAAAAAAGTTTATATATATTTCTAAATTTACTTTAACTATGTATAAAATTTTAAGTTCAAATTTATTATAGGTTAACCGTAACAAAAAAGAAAAAAAACTGACAAATGTTAATAATTCAAATTTATCAAAATTTTATATTTTTTTGCTGCTCTTAACATTGAATAAATTTAAACTTGCAATTGTATATATAGATGGAGTAAATCATGAAATACATGTAGAAATATTCTCAAAAATTTTCGTAACTTTTTTAGTTTAGGTATATCTTAAATTTAAGGGCAATATATACGTTGCCCTACTAATCGGAAAGCAGGATACCAAAATCGCAAAGGAAACAGCAGCTCGACCACTCAACTTTCATGTGCATATCCCAACACCTCGCCATCCATCACCTTACACTCGGAAAGCGACATCACATTTCTTTTAAAAAAAAGAAATAAATAAAACGAAAGAAAGGAAAATATGTTCATCACAAATGTCTTTTTTAACCAATAAAATATTATTCTAATATATTTTTTCCCAAAAAAAACTGCACTCCACTAACAATATACTTGCTAAGGCGCGGCTTGTTGTGCCATATGAAACTGCATGAATAAAATTTAACTGCATGAGATAATGCCATGACAAAAAAAAATTGTCTGAACACACGAGAGGACTGAGCCAGGGTGTTGCTGCCTTCCCAACGTGCACCCACCCAGGCCACCCGAGCCCTATCTTTCCCATGACCACAAGTGAGAGCTACAGCACAAAAACTGAACACGAGTTCTTACCCGAATGCAGATAAAGCGATCAATCTGTGTCTCAAATAAACAAAAACGAATGAAGATAAGCACGGGATTTTTTTGGTCATCTTGGTGAATTCGTTTCACCCCGGCCAAACGAACGGGAGACACCATTAACGTGTCACCCTGCAAGACTACCTGGAGATTTCCCATCAAGCCGTCTCCAAATAAAAACAAATGTAGAAAGCAAAAAGAGTGGACGTAACTGCGAGATAACTCATTCGAGTATAACGGACCATATCTGCAGTTCTTGTAATATGGAATATCGCTGGATTCATATTCTAGTTTTTTTTTCGAAAAGGGAAGTTTTATTAATTTCAAGATTGTTAAATCAAGGTGATACAGCAACTTGAAATCCTCCCAGCCTCTGCCTCGACGGCACACAGCTGAACATAAAAGGGAACATAAAAGGGATACACTAATGACTATCAATCCGAAGACTAGACCGCCACCCATGTGCCCGGGTAAAACACTCCTTGGCCACCTTCTCCAAGAACTGCGAGGCCGCTACAACCATATCCTGCAAAGCGGTCTTCTGGAGAATAGCCCAAGAACGAAGTCAATGCGAAATTGAATAAATAACCTGCAAAAAAGAAATTTGTTTGTTTTCAAATACCATTGCATTCCTGCTTAACCACACAGCCCAACAAGTAGCAGCGGCTCCAAGAAGTACTAAATACTTTAAGTCCTGTCCAAGCCCTTGTAACCAATTGCCAAACATATTGGACACGCTACGTGGGTTAGAAAGACCACAATTCGCATGGACCAACGCCCAAACCATACGAACTAATCGGCACTCAAAAAACAGATGTTGGATCGTTTCATCTTCGAGACAGAAACAACACTGTTTACTGCCTTGCCAATTGCGTTTCACTAAATTATCCTTCGTTAAAATCACGCCCCGTCGAAGATACCACAAAAAGATCTTGATCTTTAAAGGTACTTTTAACTTCCATAAGCGTTTGTTAGAATTGGGGACATCTTGATGGATCAATGCCAGGTAATGAGATTTTACAGAAAAAACTCCACTCCGATGTAGGTTCCAGCGGAATTCATCTTCCTCTTGGCTCAAGACAATGTTGGACAACCGTGAAAGGAGATTATTCCACAATGCTAACTTGTGACCAATAAGGTCTCTGCGCCATGATATATTTGGTGGGTATGAGCTCAACACGTCGGCCACTGTATCTTGTGTCTTGCGGGCTATGATGTACAGATGAGGATATTGATCGCGTAAAGTACTATTTCCTAGCCATTTATCCTCCCAGAACCGTACCTGAATCCGTCTTTGATTATAAAAGATCCGAACCTCAGAAAATTCCGTTTAACCTTCATCAGGCTGGCCCAAAAATGAGAATCCCCACACTTCCACTGCATTCGGACAAGAGGTTTTGTGTCCAAATATTTATTGCGTAATAATTGTTGCCAAGTACCATCTGTTGTCAGCAACCGATACAGCCATTTGCTGAGTAGTGCTGTATTCTTGATCTCCAGGTTATGGATCCCTAGCCCTCCTTGTTCTTTAGGTTGGCACAGGATATCCCATTTGGCTAATCGGTATTTCCTTTTATGCTCGTCGCAGTTCCAAAAGAAGCGAGACCGATAGTAATCTAGTTTTTTAAGAACACCCTTTGGTACCTCAAAGAAATACATCATATACATGGGGAGACTACTAAGTACGGAATTTATTAAAGTCAGTCGTCCCCCTGTTGATAGATGTTTTCCTTTCCAACTACTGAGGCGTTTCTCGAAACGTTCTTCTACTCGTCTCCAATCAGCATTCGTCAGTTTCCTATAATGAATAGGAATACCCAAATACCTCATTGGGAAAATACCTGGATTGCAGCCAAAAAGATTTGTGTATTGGGTTTCACAGTCTTTAGCTTCTCCAAAGCAAAAAATTTCGCTCTTATGGAAATTAATCTTCAGCCCGGATATTTGCTCAAAAGCACAAAGTAACAACTTCATGTTCTTAGCCTTTTCCAGGTTGTGTTCCATGAAGAGGATCGTATCGTCAACATATTGGAGTATGGATAAACCACCATCTACCAGATGTGGCACCACCCCACTAACCTGACCATCTGCTTTGGCTCTATTAATAATTGTTGCAAGCATATCAGCCACAAGATTAAATAGAATTGGTGATAAAGGGTCACCTTGTCGGAGCCCCTTTTTTGTTTGAAAGTAAGGGCCGATATCGTCATTAACATTGATCGCCACACTTCCACCCGATATGAAAGAATTCACCCAAGAAATCCATTTAGGTGAGAAACCTTTCATCCGTAGTGTTTGCATTAGAAATGACCATTTTACTTTATCATAGGCCTTTTCAAAATTAAATTTGAAAATTATACCACTTAGTTTCTTCCGATGAAGTTCATGAACGGTTTCATGTAAAATGACTACTCCTTCGAGGATATTGCGTCCTCTCATGAAAGCCGTTTGAGTTGGGCTGATAACGTGGTCTGCTACTGAATTAATCCGTAAAACACTGTGATCTTTGGAATATGATTAGTGATCAGCATCCACACGATGTAAAACATTTCTATTTACACCAAGTTCACTTGAAACTGTCCATGGAATTAGAATTCCAGTTCCAGAATACGTATATCCAACACCTATGTTTCCAACAATGCTACATGGTCATGAAAGCGAGACTCTAAAATCACAAGTAGAGGCAAAAGTATTATGTACATTTTACTTGGACCTGATAGTTTGGTGTTTGTGTGGTGCAGTGCACAATTGTGCTCTAAAAACGTACTTACGCCACTTCTTGCTCCTCAGCCGGGTATGACAGCTCTGCAAAGTCTGAATCCAGTGGGGGTGTGTGCCGTGGGTGTCCATGCAAATTGCAAATGCTCGGGGTATTCAGTTCATACCATGCTACAACAGTGCACTAGCTTCAGCATTCCGCAATGTGGATGTCTGGATTCCGGAATACAGGTTAAAAGCTACAGATCATTGCACATGAAGAGGCCAACAGTGCTGCAAGTAATGCTCCTTAGTCTGCTTGGAGCCATTCATAACGCACTATTGAGAACTTGAGCCTCTCTGGATTATAAAAAGGTGATACCTGCAGAGCTGGATCAAATTCAAACCCTCTTATATTGAATGCTTATAAAACAGGTAACCTCAGCAGCCAAACCTCTTAAACTTGGTTCACCATCATCCACAGCAACCATGCATTTGCTTGACATGCCTACGGTAATCCTGCTTTTGCCATGGATTGTCTCCTGTCCAAACTCTGAAAATGAGACCAATTTTTTAGTAAACTACTTATATTTGAGTGCTAATTCTAAATAAGCCGGAAGGTTAAGATTGACAAATGAACACAAATGGGAATTTCCCCACTGGAAAAAGAGGTGAACACATGAAAAGAGTGTGAATGGGTTGCAACACAAGCATTTCCGTGTGAGAAATGGAATCATGGAATGTGTAGCTAAGTAAAACTGATAGGTTCCTAGCCCAAAAAAACGGAAAAAGAAAGTAAAATTGAGTGGTATAGCAAAAGGTATAGGTAAGTAAAACTGTAAGACTAATAGAGTAACAGGAATACAAGTGGGAAGATGTACCGGTCATATTCATTTATGAAGACCCATTTTAGCATGTGGAAATGAAACTCAAAAAAGCAATGGAGAAGATTGCACATCATCAATTATGCAATGCACAAACTTACATTCTGTGAGACCTGACAGGCATATGCAACTATTACGGACTGCTTTTTTACTAAAAAGCCAGTAAGTGACAAGACGAAATGAAGAATATGGGTATTGTTACCTCACATGTTCAATTGTAGCCTCACTTGAGCTTATTGAGGATTACTCAAAAATCACTAGGAAGGATTACACAAGATTTTGATGCAAATATATTAGTGATTGCTAAGACATACTAACAAAGCAGCAATTACATGTTAAGGAAATCCATAGGCATTTATTAAGGTCAACCCATGTTTTAAATGTTTGCTATATGCTTTGTTGTCCATCAGTAACCACAATTTTACTTCTGCGGAGCATCTTTAAGCATTTGAACTCCAAACTTGGACATTCATTTCTTTAAAATCTTCCATGATTACATTATCACCTTGTCAGGTTCACGACTGCCTTGGGTGGACTTTCTCCGTATGAGATTATCAAATGAACTACGGATAGGCTAGAGACCATTCACTCAGAGGGTGTTCATGTATGTCCATGGTATATAATGTTCTTGCTCTTAAAACTATAGGTATTGCTTTGAGAAATTTTCTTCTTGCAGAGATTGTCAGATATGTGCTGCCTGGCAGTTTCTCAGCTTCTGGTACTAGGGAAATCAGTTATTTCTGCCGCTAATAGATCGAACAATGAAGATGATGAAAATGATATGAAAATTGATTGGCCTGAAGATCCCATTTCAAAAGCTAAATTCATCAGATGGAAGGGGCAATCCATCTCTGTGGATATTGAAAAGGTCTCCACTAGTTTTGCTACAGGTACATGAAATGGTTTAATTTTCTCATGTGTATTGAATGTAGGACGTGTCGTGTAAACTTTAATACATAAAAACCCACCCTACTGTATTTGTAGGAATCTCGGATGTTGCTGAAGCTTATGCAGCAGCTATACAAAATGCTCTCGCTGACAAGCAGGTTGATCTCCCACATCAGAAGTCAGTGCAGGAGAAAGCTAAATACATATCCAACCATCGAAATTCCGATCAGACTAGCGCTGTCAGCAAGTTACAAGACGCCCTCCAATACTTGGCCTACGTTGTTGTTTGCGCTTCGATGCCAAGTGTATAATTCCAGTGTTATCGTTAACCACGCTGTGCATTCGTGTGTGCAGTTCTTCAGGGTTGCAAGAGTTAGCTACACTATGTATTTTGTTTCATTTGTTCAAGTATCATGAAATTAGTAGTTGGTTGTCTTGTTTGTAATTCTTGGCACATGACAGATTGTTGCTCTTTATTTTTTTCCCTGAGAACAATGGGAATTACTGATGTTTAATACAGACGTGAACCAAGAAGTTTAACTAGATCCGATGGCTTACTATTCAGTAATCAGTGAGTCGGATGTATTTATTTATTTTGGTGCGTGCTCGTAAAAAGGGAAAAATGGAGGGGTTCGATTCATCACCGTCGCTTCTCTCGGTACTGCCTGGTTCACATGGATCAGAAATGAAAACTTGAGGAGCCAGTAACATTCATGGCATACCGAGGAGCAACAAATTCGGTTGAAGATGGGGATCATATCGGACATAAGAGATTTCTTGAGTGGGTAGTTTTGGGTGTTATCCATTTTGCAATGGAAGTGACCTGCAGCTGCTAGGTAGACAAAACTTCGGAATGAGTGGGAGATATAAAGCGTGAGTAATGTAACTCATGACCAAAATGCAAAATTGAATGGAATAGGGGGCAGTTTCTTTACCTTTTTTTTCAAGATGGAATAATTATAGCTGGGAAACGCAAATGCTACAACACAAGGGTAAACAACATAATGGGAATGCTGAAGGAAAATCACAATCCGGACATGCAAAATTCAAGCCTGAATCCAGAATCATATTTGTCATTCTCGCTTTGCAAAAGGAGAGGCTCTTGAAGTGTATCGCGGCCCTCATTGCTTGATCATAGTAGCTATCCTGTCAATTAGGTGAAAAAACGAAGGCCATTACGCTCCTCCACGAATTATCAATTCCAAAAACATAAGTTAGCATGGGAAGTAGTTTGTAGAATGCTTACCTTCTAATTTTTACCTGTGCTGAGCCCTCAAAATTGTATTTGTGCATTCGACAGCTTCAAAATGCCCATTTGATTAAATTCAAGAACACAACTCGCCTTCTGGTCCTAGGTTACTAGCAATTCACCTGAACTCTACAGTCAAGCTTAAGGCAAGACAGCAGAATATTTTGATGGTTGCTTG
Organism: Dendrocalamus latiflorus; assembly: GCA_017311315.1. NCBI lineage: Eukaryota > Viridiplantae > Streptophyta > Magnoliopsida > Poales > Poaceae > Dendrocalamus > Dendrocalamus latiflorus. The sequence goes on along the minus strand of CM029632.1, from coordinate 30,096,693 downwards.
AAAAGCAAGTGCAAGGGGATGCTGAGAGCTGAAAAAAGTATCATTTCAGGCTGTGTTGATTCAGTTCGAGTGATTGACTCCAGATTTACAAATAATGACATGCTACAAGCCCGGAACCATATGCACACAGGCTTGAACAGTGTGTATTAAATTCGATGAAACTGAATGCTAGTAAACAATACCAATCTGTGCATAGCTATTAACTACTGCATATTTGGGTTTTACTCTTTAATTTTTTTCTTGTTTTGCATTTATAAGCTTATACAATATTGGGGGCTCAAGAGGGATCGGGTCAAGACATCTCTCGTGGGCAGCATTGTTCACCTGCAGAGGAGAGGAAAACAAGCAATGTTCAAATATCTTTCAGAGACAGGTTCGCAAGAAGAAATTAAATAAGCGATACAGGGGGCGTTCTTTTGAGCTACCACTTATAACTTTTGGCTACGGCTTATTAGTCTAATAAATAGTGATTGCGGAAAGAAGTCAAAGCCAAAAGCCGGCTAAAAAGCCGAAAAAGAACGGGACCACAGTTTCTTTTCACACAAAAGATCCTAACTCTTATTAAAATGTGCTGTGTGCAGATACTCACGCAGTCAAGCCTAGTGCTTACATAAAGAAGACTGAGTTACAAGCAGGTATAATATGGAACAAATTAAACTACCAAAATTTGTTTTGATTGGTTTCTGGCAGAAACCAGTGCTAAGGTGAATGTTAGGTGGCAGTTATCTAACCTCTTTAAGTAAAAAGCTTATAGCCGCTTCATCATCAATAAAATCCTTAAGGGAGCTCTTGAGAAATTCCATATCTAGCTGAATCTGCTGAAATCCACTTCTGTTGAAAGTCTGAAGCCGGACAAATTCTTGCGAGCTTTTCAGGCAAAGCTTGAGAACAGTAGAAATTACAGATTCCTGAAATTTACTCGGAATGCAAGGAATTACTACCAAAATTGGATATATTACGTTCCTGTAATTGAAAGAAAATTCTACTTGATCACCAAGCAAGTTAACCCAGAATTTGAATTATAGCATCTCTGCCATGGTTGTCACGGCGAAGTCGGCGACCACGGCGAGTGAGAGCCGCCTGGACGCCTAGGCGACGTCCAGGCGACGCCTAGGCGATCGCCGTATCCCCGTATCCAGGCGCTATCCAGCAGACAGACATGTAGGGTTAGCATATAAGCCAAGTCAGCCGACCGATGCTCTCTCAATAGACTCAATACCCCTCGGGCTCGCCCGTCTCCGCGTCTCCGCGACTCCGCCTCCTCTCTCTCCCGACCTCTCCGCCTCTCCGCCTCCTCTCTCTCCCGACCTCTCCGCCTCTCCCGTCTCCCCGCCGCCGCCAGACCTCTCCGCCTCTCCCGTCTCCCCGCCGCCGCCTCTCGCGTCCACCTCCTCTCCCCGCCGCCGCCTCCCGCGTCCGCCTCCTCTCCCCGCCGCCGCCTCCCGCGTCCGCCTCCTCTCCCCGCCGCCGCCTTCGGCGTCCGCCTCCTCTCCCCGCCGCCTCCAGCTCCCTGCGCCCGATCTCCTAACCCTAGCTGGCGTCAACGGCGGGATCAGGCGAGGCGAGCAGCCACGGCGTCCTCCTCCGGCCGCCAGGACGCCTAGGCGACGCCGTGACAACCATGATCTCTGCTGCAACAAGCATCTGCAAATTCAATCGACAAGTTGCTATATGACCTCATTCAGAAGATATCGTATGACATAGGCTGCATTTGGCATTGCAGTGGCTTGATAAAACCAGTCCTATTGTGTTCCTGTGAAAAATTCTTGATATTTTTATTTTTCGCTTTCTACAAGATGCAACTTTGGCCATTAATTTCTGTCACAATATATTTCCAAAAGTTATAAAAGTATAACATTATGAAAGCATGTTTTTATGATGAACCTAGTAATACCTACTCATATCATTTTCCCAAGACCAATCTAGATATCCAAAAAGATACTGTTGGTCAAAGACTAAAAGATTTGATCATGAGCTTCCCTTCGTGACAAGTTCATGTGACTGGAAGTACTATTTTTAGATGGTATTTACTAATTTGTAACCCCCTGTTTTGAATGTCAACGGAGATATTTTGTAACGATCAGTAAATCCCACAGCATAGCACAGCAATGCAAGACAGCCTTAGTTGAGTATACTCCTGAAGCCTAAGTAAAAAATTAAAGAAACAAAAAAGTAGTACTCTTAAAACCAAAACAGGAATCAAATAGCGGAACTATCCATAAGAGGAGATAAAGGCACAGAATGTTAATATTAAGCAATCCACCAAGTGATCAAATTATACAGTACAATAATAACCCTTAACAGCTGATCCTGTAGCAAGTTTCCAATGGATAACAGTTGCTATTTATTCTAATTATTTCTGGCATATTTGTCATGAAAAGGAGAAGGTGCTGATTCAGACTTCTTGCATACTGGAACAATGCAGTACCTGTACCAGACACGGGATATATCTTTCAAAGAAGAAGGCTGTTTTCATAAGCCAATTGATTGGGGATCCTTCGGATTTGTTCCTTTTTCCTATTCAAAGATCAGACCTTTGTCTATAGTATATTCATCTTATCAAAAGGGCACAAAAAATCCCTTGCCACTTTCAGCCCATTTATTTTGTCCTAACTGGCATGAAATAACTTATTTCCTATGCAACACACTTGAAAATAATCTGGCAAGGGTGAACCTATCAGACCAATAAGGATGATTTTATTTTCATTCAAAACAAACAAAACCTAAATGGATTTAAATGTGGGAGCTTCTGCACTAACTCTAGTACTAGAAAAGCCCATTCTGGTGGTGGATGCAGTGTGGTGCCCCCAATACAAATATTTAACACTATGAAAGATTAATGAAATCAAATCAAATCAGTATTTTTACACTAGCAAGTGTTAGATGTGTATTATACTACTTGTGTATTTTCCCTGTTGTATAAAGGGTTATCTGCATATATACTATACCTGTACGTGTATATATACTGGCCCGTTGACATCATGATGAATACTAGCGCAAAACATCCTAGAAGGTATTCCATATGTTCTAAAAGGGAAAGGGAAATAGGTAATTCCAGGAGATAACAGGAAAGTGAAACAGATCTCCACCTGTGTGTATTCAACTTTGGTGAATATTTCCATTTTCTGCTCGAATAATTTTGCTAGATGGTTTTCTAAAAACTGACTTCTAGCACGGTGTGTGTTTGTTCGGTTCAACATGTCTTCTCGCACTGGATTGCTTCTAGAGGAAGTGGTGCTGCCAGTGCTATCAGAATTCCGATGTCGCCGAATTAAACCTGGTAAGATCTGCTTGACTTCAGATACCACACCATTGAACTGCAGGGAAAGAAAGAGAGATTACTGTGTTAGAGAAAACCTTAAGAATAAAATTTCCAGCATGACCTCAAGTTTTTTAAAAGCAGGTGGTAATCATATGCAGTAGTGACTAGTGAGGATGAAACATAAGCATTATTTTCAAGACTCCGATTGCCTTGTGAGATTAAGAATTTCCCCATCAATTATCTTGGTATTCCCCTCAATATTCGCAAGCCTTCTAAATCTGAATTACAGCCCCTTGTTGACAAGGTTGCCAACAACCTCCCTTCCTGGAAAGCGTCGCAAATGAATAAGGCTGGCATACTTATTACAGTGAAGGTGGTCCTTTCTGCTATCCATATCTATCTCTTGATCGCCCTCGACTTGCCTAAATGGGTTTTCAAGGCCCTGGACAAGAGGAGGCGTGGGTTTCTTTGGAAAGGGCAAGAGCAGGTGAACGGTGGTAACTGTTTGGTTGCTTGGAGCAAAGTCCAGCTACCGTTACAGTATGGGGGACTCGGCATTCTTAATTTGGAAGCTTTGGGATGGGCGCTGCGTATCCGGTGGCTTTGGCATCAAAAAACTGACCCCTCTAAGCCTTGGATGGGATTGCCAATTCAAATTCCACGGATCGCTCAGGCTCTGTTTGATGTTGCTATTGAGTCTCTGGTTGGCAATGGTGAAGGCACCAAATTTTGGGCTGACCGGTGGCTTCAAGGAAAATCTATCCCGGAATTGGCTCCTAACTTGATCAAGTTGGTTCCTAAGAGAATTTCCAAGAAGAGAACAGTAAAGGAGGCGCTGAATAATAGAAGATGGGTATTTGATATCAAAGGCGCCTTAACTGTCCAGGTGATTCTTGAATATTTGACCATTTGGGGTCAGGTGGATGATATGGTCTTGGATCCTGTTATTTCTGATCAGCACTCTTGGCGCCTCTCTAAGAATGGCAACTACAGCAGCAAATCTGCCTATGAGGCCTTCTTCATTGGTACTATCAGGTTTGCTCCTTGGAAACGAATTTGGAAGAGTTGGGCTCCCCTGAAATGCAAGTTCTTCATTTGGCTTGCTCTCAACAACAGATGCTGGACGGCCGACCGTCTTGCAAAGCGTGGCTTGCCTCATCCCGCTGCGTGCCCTCTTTGTGATCAGGTCGGGGAGACTATCCAACATATTCTGATGTCCTGTATCTTCTCTAGGCAAGTTTGGACAGTCATTCTTCTGAAGCTGGGGCTGGTTTCCATGTCTCCTCAACCATCTGATACTCATTTCTCTAGCTGGTGGTGTGAGTCCATAAAAGGCTTGCCTAAAGATCCTAAGAAGGGCCTAAATAGCCTGATAATTCTGGTGGCCTGGGAACTTTGGAAGCACAGAAATTTCTGTGTTTTTGAGGGTGGCTCCCCAAGTATCCAGCTGGTTCTCCAAAATGTGAAAGAGGAGTGTGGACTATGGTGTTCGGCTGGTGCTCGAAGCCTCTCCAAGTTGGTCCCCTCAGGTTTTCCCTGCTGAGTCAAGGGGGGTTTTTTTGCTGGACAGTACCTTGTTGTTCTGTTTAGGTGTGTGTGTGTGTGCGGTGGGCTGGGGTTGATGGCTGGGTCTCTTGACCTCTCCTGTGTAGCCCACTAGCTGTTGTTGGGGTTTTTGGTTATGGTCTCCTGACCTTCCCTTGTAGCCCGTTTTTTCTTCTTCTTAATGAAATGACACGCAGCTCTCCTGCGTCGTTCTAAAAAAAATGCATGCTCAATTATAAATTAATAAATGCACTAGGATCAGAAGCAGAGAGACACACGGAAAATATGCAATAATATAGGGAACTAAACAAACCTCTAGGAGAAGTAGATCAACAAACATGTTAACTTCCCGTGGTTCCTTGTGCTATTTTGGTCAAATATACACAGAAGAAGTGGTACAAACGTGAGCAAAAAAACAGAAATAGCAAAAGCCATTGACGATTAAAAATATTTCCTGTTGAATAGGAAGCTAACCTTTATCCAGACCGGTGTTGTAAATCGCTTATTGAGAAGCTTGGAGATCTTCTGAGTCTTCATATTTATGTACTGCTCCAAGGAAGATAGTATTTAATTATTGGCATTGCCAGATAAAAAAATGTACTTCTAACGAGGGGGGAGAAAAAGCAACCACTTTCAGATTACAAACAGTAGAATTACATCTGTTCCCGATTTTGCTCTCATGACATGGGATATTGTTCCCCCACATGTGAAGTGTGACTTGGTAGTTTTGAAACTGAAGTTAGTGCTGCTTTTGAAACGAAAATTCTAGACAAAGTAATGATATTATGACTGCTATCTTTTCATGACACAAGGCTATTCTAAGCTCCTTGGGCAATAGAGCTCATGGTGCTATTTTTCAAAGCTAGTTTCACATGCTGAAATATTCTGCAGGGAGTTACATTGCTTTCAGAGCTGTAGCCTGTAAGTACCTACAATATAATAGGTAATAAAATTAACAGAAATTGGAATGGACTAAAATAGTGTACACCCACCCCATGTTCCTTAATTATAATAGCGAGGACTGCATTTCTAAAATGAAGATCCAAAAAAAGAGAGAAAACCCTAGTATGCCATATTAGCCTTCTTTCTTTTTAATATATAGTTATTTAGATCATACAGCAGTTGAAAAGAAGCAAAGAAAAATCACAGCATGGCACAAAGAGACCATACCGCTGCTCAGAAAAATCCCAATATCAACTAACAATTCAAATAACAGAAGGAAAAAGAAATAAAGATACAAAAAAAGTTTGCCCTACATGGTGTAAGAATTTCTCCCCAGATGAACAATATAGTCGACATATCTCTCCAGGTACAAAAGGTGGTCCATATTCATAGCTACGTGCGCCACCTCCAGAAAAAGAAGCAGCCAACTCCTAAAAACGATAACAAAAATCAGAATCACTTCATCACACATTCACTAAATTCTGATTACAGAACTTGTAAAAATTGGGCAGTCAACAAGTGAAATGAGCAATGTACCTCTGTCACTTTAGGAATTGTTGTTTGTTCTATGAAAACACAAAGTTGTGCAAGCACCAACACCATTGGAACCTTGTCAATTTGCACAGAATCTGTAGCACTCGACTCTTGAGAGAAACTCTTGCTTCTTCCAGAAAGCAGATGAAAATGCCCATCAAGTTTCTCAAAGAAATCTTGAAAACCTTCTTGTACCCAATCAATAATCAAATCTCTCAGCTTTACAAGCAACTCTGTATTGCCATCTATAAGATGATGAAATTCCTAAAAGCAGCATAGTCAAAATGAGAACATTGAAATAGAGTATAAGGATGCTCTAATGCAAGCATGAGCCAATTAGTAGATCGTGCAAAACAAGTTAACATTATTTGACAAGTAACAAAACAGATGGATGATCACATGCTTTTTTTAAAGCTTCCTAATATTTACCTGAAGGAGATCTATGCATCCTTGGGATACTTTAATTTTGCTTGTTTCCATGGCAGTTTGCAGATGTGAGTCTTCTAATTTCTTGTTAGATGTTGAGTGTGTTCTGACCAGTGCATCTGCTCACCCATGCATAGATGTAAGTTTTTCTAGTACATACTTTCTCATTTTCAACTCTGTTTGTACTATTACAAGATAAAACAAAATAAGCTATTGTAAAATCAAATCTAAACTGCAGTCCAAAGGCACAATCAGTTCTGCAGTACCTCTGCACAAAAATTGCAAATTAAAACAAATTGTGGTGGGATGGGAGCAACCTGATATTTCACTTTGAAGATGAAGAAAGGCAGTTGCAATGTGTTGCCTAATAATGTCTCGAGTAGTCTGACACAGCAAAGACATTGGCACATGTGAAATCACTATCAAGAAATACACACAGATCTTGGACATGGAGGATATCCAAAAAAAGCAACTATAGAATGGTATTGCAAAAAAAAAGCAACTATAGAACGGTATTGAAATACTCTGTTTATCCCGTGAACAAGAAAAAAAAGGGGGAAAAGAAACTTAAATCTAGTCGCACACTCGCACCCAAAGATCTTATCACATAACCTATACACTATACTGCAAAAGTATACTAACAAACAATCCTCAATTGAACATATAATTACCAAACAGCTTTTTGCTCATTTGTAAATTCATAAACGAGTTTTCGAGATAAGAAATCTCATGTATAATACTCCCCTAGCAAACCAGCGCTTGATAGTCCTCAACACTACCAAAAACAAAGACCTGAGATGAAGCTGAGAAGGGTAACCAGTGGTTACCACTTACTAGCCAAGCTTCTGTTACCGGTCCATCATAAAATGAATGTGGGTAATTAGGATTATCAAATAGGAAGTGAATCCATTCACCACAGCTAAAACTAACTGTACCAATGGTGGACTAGGACTAGTCCACTCCTATGCCTTAGCCACTGTCTCCAAGAACTGGGACAGCATTATCTGCTAACATGTTCTGCCTCCACCAGCATCACCCCAACCCTTTGTGGTATGTGGTGAGACCTAACAACACACCATCCAGGAAAGGCAGTACAGTTTCAACCAATATTCCAAAGTAAGAAACGACCAAGGAAGGACCAACATCACACCAACAAATGAAGTATATTATGCACATTCAGCCAGATAGACTCTACTTTGATTCTAGGCAGAACAAATTAACATAGTGAAGAGAGAAAGACATCATATGAAATCTTATAGTTTAATCGCATAACAAAACAGATAATTCTTGTCTTAGTAGATTATAATATTATAATTTGAAAACACGAATGGAACTGTTACAAGGCGCAGGTCAAACCTCCAAAGAAAAAGCTGGTAGTGCAGCCTCTGGTATAACTTCATCGATGGCGGTTGTATCCTCCCATAAGGCTCCTGTGATCATCAAAGCAAAGCAGGATTAAATAAAAAGAAATGCAATGATCTTACAACCTACAGTAATATCAACTTATTAAGCATGACCATTGAAGGTAAAAACACAACTGACCCTTTCAATGACAAGAATATTAACATTAAGGACTCCAACTATAGATGAAACATATGATCTTTCTCAAGTTAGGAGTGAACATCAACCTTTGAAGTGATACAAATTCAAATTCCAACAGTCATTTTCTTCAAAACTCAACCAAACTTGATCCTGAATTGAGGTTCACTGGTTTGCAGTCATTCTTTTATTACACACAATACATAAATAACATGGAAAGAAAGCAAATCATTATAAAATGCTTGGGAAAACTATCCTTGCATCATGAAGCAGATCAATATGAAAGTCTTGGGCAAAATGTCTTTCATATCATGACTAATGAGATCTAAAAAGAACATAGATATTTGTGTCTTTGCAAGAAAAGGAAGGAATATATTGGTGTTTGCCCATAGAGGTTTACAAGGAATATATTGGTGTTTGCCCATAGAGGTTTACACTATAGTTCCAAATATGTTGGAAGTACAGTTACGATGGTAATATAGCATAGAATATACATAAAGTTCTTACGTAGCATTGCCAATAGATCTGTTGATGGAATTCTTTTCCTCAGATTTTCTCTGACTGTTTCATAACGGCTTCATGCAAAACAATACGAAAAAAGTAAGAAATTTATATATGATGAATTTCTAGTAGTAGAAATGTAAGATAAAACAAGAAGCAAAACCCATGTGGTGAGCCTAAATGAAATGCTAGTTTCAGTTCATCTAACAGCACCTCATATTGGAGTAAAATTTTGTATCCCCATTGCACGGCATGGAATATGTAACAGCCCACTAAAAATCCAACATAAGGAAAGGTGAAACGCTGCCAAAGAAACAAGAAAGTATGCCCCTTTGTTTTGTTCACTCACTATAACTATTGATCACTAGAAGGAAGAGCAACTTTGATACCCACCCCAAGCTGCTCCGATCATCTCAAGAAATAAATGCTTTGAGAAAATGAAAGATTTTGATCATTTCAAGCTATATGGTTTTCTTTCAGAATTAGGAATTTGATCCCCTAAACAATAGTGCAAACCGACCTTTTGTATGGTCTTAGTTTTGTGATGTGCTGTAGCGTTTTGATCTCAATTTCTTCTAAATGCATGAGCTTGGATTGTTTAATGGCTTCCCATGCAAAAGGGGATAATGCAATGGGAACACTTGTGCCAAAAAAGAAAAGGCTCAACTAGGATGTTGAAGTGACCAGTTGTTGAAAGAAAGGCCTCTTCCCAAAATAAAAGGAGCGATCACGAATTCACTACATTTTCATAGAGACAGAGGCTTTGATCATCAACCAACATAAAGAAGCAACAAACAGAATAAACATGATGAATATGTGTTGAGATGTAATATACTATGAATTACTACTTCTGGTTCAACCATTCAAATTACTTGTGCAAATACTTGTTATTTGACATTTCCCAGCTGGTTTCTTCCTACAATGGCATCATTCTAATTACTTCAATTGTTTGTTATTCCCACCACCTTCCGGAGATATGGCCATTTATTAATGAGGACTGGCATTTCATGTATTTTTACATTAGTAATTGCCTCGGTTTGTATTCTGGGAGCTAAAACGGCAAGTAGTTTGGACAGCATGTAGTTATTCATGATCTAAAAAATAGCTGATGGTCTGATAGTAAAATTGCACAAGATGTAAATGCAACTTACTTTGAGAACAAAGCCTGTGCAAGTTCAATGAGATGCCTTTCTGAATCAGGAAATATTACGAGATAAGCACGAAAAGTCTTTGAAATATCGCCAATTGAAGCCTAAGAAAAATTATATGAGAGAGTATTAGATGATTTATAGACATTGTAGTTGTCAAAGAGGATCGTAAAATAAGTGCTGCAAATAGACTAGATTTTACGGCATGAACAATATTGAATGCCACAAATTATGCATACTATGTCACAACACAGGCAACACAAGCTGTGCAAGTCCCAGTTTATGGAACTTTCACCCAAAATAAAATGTTAGTTAAACTTCATTCTAACATTTCTGATATATACCTGTGTGGGCTCGTTCTGGAAATTTAAGAGGCAATCTTCTAACTTCTCGAGTAGGTTTGATTTTAGGTTGTCCACCTGTTGAGAGGTAGAAAATAAATTAGTAAGATGGGATTACAGAACAAAAACTGCATGCGAAGAATGAAGAGATAGATAAAAAATACATACCGGAAAGTCAAGTTGTTTAAGAAGCACCACAGCTTCTGCTCTTGCTTCAATAGGTTCAGAATCTGAGTATAACTTTGCCTGCAAAGTTACAGGAAATAAGTAAATGCTAAACAGTAGTAAAAATGAAGATACAATTAGGAGAATACAATTATTTAATGAATCAAAAATAGGAATTGCATGATAGCATGCCCTGTGGCAAGGGAAATAAACACACCCTTAAGTCTTGAATTATGATTTCAATCACTAATACTGAGCTCTTCCATACAAATCTGAGTCAAAATGCACACAATTACCTGAAGGTGTTGTATAACTAAATCCATTGCCTCCTCAGATGCTTTTTTACAGTCTTGAAAGGATGTATCACCATAGGCCTACCGTAGATAAGAAAGATAAGAGAAAGGTAAAACTAAAAAGGTGTTGGAGGAAGTTTCTAAGATGAGTAAATAAGCTCAAACCAACCTCAAAAATAGGTTTTGCACCAGTAAAAAAACTGACTGCGTCCGCATATGCTTCTGTCTTGACGCATTTGTTAAGCCGAGTTGGCAGATCATATATGAACTGCAAAAAATTGATGGAAATTGACATTATCAAAAGTGCTCATGTTTTTTTGACCTCGACATTTCTTCAGCACTTAGAACTCACTGGTAGTGCTACTACTCTGAATAGATATTAAAGAAAAACTACACAGGGTAAATATTTGAAAGAGCTGTCTAGAACAAACATCTTCTGGCATGTCTTAACTAAACAGAAACAAAAAATCATGGCGGTCAAGCACAATGTGGTTTCTATGTGTTTCATGTATGGTAAAATGTTTTCAAAAAATTTGTGAATGGTTATTTAAGGATGGAAGAATGGAAGAAATGCAATCATGTTAACAAAGTGACAAACACACAAGTGATCTAAACTAATGCTCTAAGGCATAATGGTCCAAATACGCTACAGCCAACTCCAAAACAGGATAAACTACACATGTGCAACAACCCACGTGCTTTGTTGCCCTCACTTCACACAAGACATAACTCAAAGTTGCAACACATACACACAGAGACTACTGGGGCCTGGCACAACTAAATTTGTCTGCATAAATCATTAGTTGCTGAGGACAATAACACAAACAGAACAGTATAAATCATTAGTTCTTGAAGAGAATAACACAAACAGAACAGGATTTACTTGAACTTTTCGGAGGAGATTGCGTGTACGGTGTAATTTCTCTATGTTTTCCCTTTTGTCGAAAAGAGATGTATTCACTGTGTCACTTCTTGATTGCACTGATGTTATCTGGCAAAAAGCAAACACATATTGGTTCAACTATGTCAAAAAGATGGACAATATATCATACATCAATAACAAGATAATGCATACCTTTGCAAGTAACTGCTCCATGTTTGCTTCCATTCCAACAATGTTAGTCTTCATCCTGTGGCAAAAACATAGATATATACAGATACACATTACAACTATAGCAAACAATAGCCTAGCACCTCAAACTCATTAATAGAAGGACAACTGTGAGCTATCACAGTCAAGGAAATAGCATCACCTTTTTATAGTGTCAGTTGCACTGATAAACTTGTTATAATTCTCATATACTAGCATCTGTAAGTCTGTGTCCAGGTTCTTGATCTCAGCGGCCATCTTCACATGCCTCTGTAGAAGCCCTTCCAGATTTGATTGTTGCACCTTCAAGCCACACAAGGGAAGCCAGCATAAGCATTCTCCTCTTAAATATCAGAACTAACAAACTAAACTCCGATTTCATGTGTCCCACTGCCCTACTTTTTCCATAATCACTAGCAATAGCAGACTAAGTTCATCTAGAAAAAATACTCAAAACCATTTCAGCTTTCATATAAAACCATTCACAGCTAGCCAACACTGCATGAAATAGTGTGGATAACTTCTACTGAAAATGGCAAGGTATGCAGCAGTTAAATGGAGACAGGATAGTGTTCACCAGTTCAAATACAGTAGCTCATACTGAAGCTGTAATAATCAGAATGAAACCAATCTACGCTACCAAACAGAAAGGGCACAAGTAACATGGCAACAAATTTGATTTTTGTGTTGAACAATGAACGCCATCCATGTACCTAGACCCCAAACTCGAGAATAAGCTTCTCGATAAATTCAATTGATTTTTTTAATGAATTGGAATACACATTCTCCATTCACATGCAACATTCAACAAAATAGTTATACAAAAGGCACTCTGTTTAAGGGGTCCATACTAGAAACAGTCCAATTTGAAATCCCAATTTCAGCTTTACTGGTGGAATTGACATTATTCATGTCATCTACATAACTCTAAATCTCAGATTTCATCTCTCCAGAGCCCCATCTCCTAAGGGCAATCATAATCATATCAGCATAATCCAGAACCAATTTCATTCAAAAATCGACTAGTTGCCTATGCCTAACATAACCAGTTTATAAGTATATACACATATTACACAACCAACTCTACTAGTACAGCCCTTTATATGTTAAAAGCAACCGCCCTCCTCCAGACAAAATGCAACAATGCAATGTGCATCAATTAGGTAAATTCTAACCAGAGCTTAACAGTCAGGAATCATAGCATTTCACAGTTAACCATATTCGTTCAAATTATATCCAAAATGAGCCCAACCATAAGATCCGACCGAGACACAGAGAGCTGGATCTGAGAGACCATGTAGAGAGGGAGCGGGGATCAGATGCGCGAACCAGGACGTCCATGTAGATGTCGGGATCGAAGGAGGTGGAGTTGATGGAGCCGAGTGGCGACGCGGAGGCGGCGGTGGAAGCGGGCCACGCCGGGGAGGCGGGGGCTGCGCCGGCGCCGGCGGCCGAGGGGTCGGTGTTGTAGAAGCTGGCGAGGAGGTCGCGTGTGCGCCGCGCCTTCTCGTCCATTGCCGGCGGAGGGGCGCCACCGGCGGTCGCCATGTCGGTGTGGCTTTCGCGTCGGGGTTTGGAGAGGAGCTTGGACGCCGGGGAGATCGGAGGTTGGAGCGGATCGCAGTGCAGAAAATCGAGGGGGCTTTGTGGGAAGTTTCCCTTTAGAGTAAAGTCTATTACCGGTCCTTAAACTTTTTATGCTATGTCATCCCGATCCATAGACTTTTAAAGTATGTCATCCCGGTCCATAAACTTCAAAATGTACCATTAGCGGTCCTTAAACTTTTTATGCTGTGTCATCCCGGTCCATAGACTTTCAAAAGTGTGCCATTACAGCTGGACCCGTAACAAGTGGTATTGGCACACTTTGAAAGTTTAGGGACCGGGATGGCATACTTTAAAAGTCTATGGACCGGGATGACACAGCATAAAAAGTTTAAGGACCGGTAATGGATTTTACTCTTCCCTTTATTATGTGGAATTTTGCGCGCCTAGCTCTGTGGTATACTGGTATTCGGTATCCCCAGGGCTGAACAAATGCAAGCGTTGTTCTTTTCAGAAATTTTTTTTGTAAATAATACCTGTGCAAATATTTTTTTTACAGAAATGACCTCCATTCGCGCAACTTTTGTGCGACTGGATCCTGTCATCCAACGACCGTGCACACACAAGCAATCCGTAGACCGTTGGGCGATATAATTGCAATCGTCAAACCGTCAAGCGATCGGATATTCCCAGGGCCTGAACAAATGCAAACGTTGTTCTTTTCAAAAAAAAAATTTGTAAATAATCCATATTTTATTTGAAATAACAGAAATATACCGGCACAAATATTTTTTAGAGAAATAGCCTCCAGACATCCAACTTTCGGGCAACTGGATCCTGTCGCCCAACGACCGTGCGACGCACAAGCAATCCATGGGCCATTGGGCGATATAATTGCAGTCACCAAACCGTCAGGCAATTGCAGATCCAGTCGCCCAACTATTCGGCGACTAGAGACCATATAAATCGACCATGCGGCTGAGCCCCTGGCATTTCTTCCGCCACGCCACGCGGTGAAGAGAAGGCAGAAGGGAAAGAAAGAAGAGAAGAGGAGAGGGAAGAAAAAGAGAGAGGGAGGAGGAGAGGAGAGGAAGAGGAAGGAGAGTTTCCGCAACTTTTGTTTGGTAAAATTTTTTGTATATTGTAGTCAATATTTTTTGTATGAAATAAATAGTTTATTTAGTGTATAATTAGTATCCATAAAAAATTATCGATGTAGAAAAGAATAGTGTAACTTTGGTATAAAAATTTAATCAATGTAGTTATAAAAAATTAGCAGCCGTAGACCCTGTAGTTGTAGAAAATTTAGTGAGGCGTATCCGTAGAACCTGTAGTTGTACAAGGTCATACCGACGACTATCATCCTGGAGGTGCGAGCAACTCGGGTGCTCAGCATGTTAGTTAAAAGAAGAAAGTTGCTCATGACGAGGCCGATGCGGTATATGAAGGAGAGGAAAAAACGGTCACGGCATGGTGAGACTACAGGACAAGCTGATGAATGAGAGCATATGGAGTACATAGTGCATCAAATGGAGAGCGATGACCGGATGGCTTGGGCTGAAGAGGAAGCTGTACAGGAGGACAACAAGGACAATTCAGATGGGGATGAAGCTCCCATCCCGCAAGAATGGAATCGGTTTGATGCTAAGGGGGTTGTCGCACATGACGAGCATGAATCACCGTGGGAGTATCATGGCATAGAGGTTCGATTGCATTTAATGTTTGCTGACAATGCATCGTTGCAGAATTCCATCAAGCTATGGGCCCTATCCATGCAACAGACTTTTGGGTTGTGAAATCTAGTTAGGAGCAGTACAGCGTGAAGTGCGAGCAGGCCGGTTGTCCTTGGAGGGTGCACGCACGTAAACCGAAGTATGTGATCCATTGGATTGTATCGAAGGTGGAGCCGCACTCCTGCATTCACAATAGTGTTTTGCCAAGGTATCGTAACCTAACGTCCGCCTTTACAGCCAATCTGGCGTATGGAGAGATAGTGAAGAAGAAGGACATAGAGGTCACGCACATCATGGTGGCTATCAAGAAAAAATTCAAGTACAAGATTAGCTATGCGAAAGCGTAACGTGCAAAGCAGAAGGATTTGGAAAACAGTTTGGGTCTTTGAGGCGGCTTATGACAACCTTCCTCGTATGCTTCAGGTGCTACAGGACAGGAACCCAGGTACATACATTGCTATGAAGGGCAAGCCATCTACAAGGCCGCCAGGTTTTGCGATGTTGCAGAGGGCCTTCTTAGCTTTCAGTGCATGCATCGAGGCATTCAGGCATATGCTTTTCATGATCTCAGTTGATGGGACCTTTTTGACTAGCAAATATAAGGGCCGGATCCTTACGGCCATTGGCGTTAACGGCAACAATCAAATTATGCCCCTGGTCATCGCATTCGTGGAAAGTGAGAATTACGATAGTTGGTTGTGGTTCTTTAAACATGTGAGGGTTGGAGTTGTCGAGCTCGTCCTAGTATATGCGTAATCCATGATCGTCACATTGGGATAGTGAAGGCTATAAGAAAATTTTAGGAAGACCCCGAGGAGCCCTTCCTATGGCAGGATATAAGGAACAGATGGTATATTCGTCACCTAGGGGTGAACTTCTTAAAGCAGTTCCCGAAGTAACCATTGATAAAACTGTTCAAGAGGCTGGATATACAGAACCAGAAGAGAAAAATTGCCGCTTTGTGGGCATTGTTGGACGAGCATAGCAAGAAGCATGTCGACAGGAGGAACAAGGGACCGGCTATGGCTGGGGCGGCACAACCTGAATGCCCCCACAGCACTGGCTGAGCCTAACGTAGCTGGTCCAAGGAGGAGCTCATGGAACATCAAGTGCTTCTCGGCTTCTCGCAGTGAATTGAGGGAGAGCCATTAGAGAAGTGATCCCTGTTGCATGACACAGACGATGCGAGGAACGACATAATGATGACTAAACTTGCCGAGGTGTACAACTAGGTTCTCAGAGACCTTCATTCTTAGCCCGTGACGAACAAGCAAGAACTGCTGCGGCTCGGGCCGAACAAGCGGAGCGTGCCAGGAGGCCAGCTCCTCGCAATAATGTCCCTCGTAGCAATATCCCCATCCCGAATGTTCCAACCGAGTGTTTGCCGCAACACCCGCCCGAAAAAGAGACGCCTCCCCTCTGTTGGTGTATGGACCCATGCAAGTTTTTTAAGTCTAAGCAACGAGCCAGCCTAGGCATGCGTTATTGGGGTTGCGCAAACTACTCATATGACTATCTCGACCATTGTTAGGACATGAGCATCTACCGGCAGTCGGTAAAGACCAATTACAATGTGTTCCCCCTACTATTTCTCTTTGAAAGTACGCGCTAACAACCTCCCTCGTCTAACTACAGTCTTGGAACCGCTATGAGGTTCATCTACATGATCAAAGGGCTCTCGACTTCGAGGAGTAAGATGTCAAAAGGCCACAATGATGAGCAAACCGAGTGTATACGTCGGAAGACGAAAGCTCATCTCCAGGCGTGCACGTGTAGGGAGCACAAGGCCCGCAAGAGAAAGCATGAGAAATAGAGGGAAATAGCGGCCAAGGCAAAAGAGGCCGCCGAGGAGTTCAACATCGAGCTCGCAAGGAAAGAAAAATAGCCCCGATCCACGCAGTAAGTTAGGCCATCCCGCACTAACTAGTCCCCCGAATGTCGAATTTAGTTCTATTCTAAAAATGCGTATATGTATCGTAGTAGTTCGGTTTGTTACATCATGTATGATACTCTTTCTTATGCATGTAATCAAACCCTACACGTCGTGTTACTCCCAACTTTACTACGAAGTCTATTTTAATTCGGACAAGCGTATTTACTTATCTTTTCGCATTCAATTATTCGTGTAACAATAATTGCGACAATATTAACAAACAAGTTTTCCTCCGTGTATGAATTCTCGGTTACATCACAATAGTACTTACCTTCATACTTACCAATCATTGTTATTTCAACCATTAACAGTCTGCGATCGTCTTATGTTGTTGTAGTGCAAAAATTTTTTGCACTACAACAACATACGACGATCGCAAACTGTTATTATGAATCTAACAGATTATTTAACATTCATAATCTATGAAAATCACAAATAGATCAACAGACATTACCTCCCATTTGTAATCACTAACAGCCAAGCAACTACAAATGTAGTCGCCGAGCCGTTAGGCAACAGACTCTAGTCGCCCAACAGCTTGGCGATTGGAACCTGTCGCCCAACAGTCCACCGATAGCTTGCGCGTCGCGCGGCCATTGGGCGATAAGTTCCAATCGCCCAACGGTTCGATGACTAGAAGCCAATTCTTTAAAAAAATATTTGCATAGGTATATTTCTGTTATTTTGAATAAAATATGGATTATTTACCAAAAAAATTCGTTCTTTTCATAGGGGCTGGATTTTAAACTCGGAGCAGCTATAGTGTTCAGTGTTCTTTTTGAGTGGTGTTTTCATGCTTTCCTCTCCAACAAAAATAGCACTAATATTAAAGCATACGAAGAGGTAAGTAACATCTACACACCATTCATTGTGCTTTAAAAATTATACAAATCAATATTGAGAAAAGTATAAAAACACCTCTTATTTTTAATTTGAGCACAATAATGACACACACATCACACACCCACACCCACATGGATGCATCTAATACACACGCTTGAGACAAGACGGACATACAATGTCTCACAAAGCGTAGGCACGTGCTTTGATCACTAAATACACCTATGTATATGTGTGCTCAGAAAACACTATTTATATAAATAGTGTCTAAAAAAATACTACTTATATAAATAGTATCTCAAAATAAAGCACTCTGGACTCAAGTCCAGCGGACGTGCTGCCCACCGGCAGACTTACTAATCAAGCAATGCTCGGTCCGCCAGTGTGCAGTGTTCACTACACGGAACACTACACGCTGCTTATGTCATCGTTTAATTAGACCTTACATGTCATCCAATCGCAAGTCTACTGTTATAGAATCGTATCCCCTGCCTCTGGCAATGGTAGAGGATAACAGTGCTGTGTCGTATACCCCTTTTCTCCGTCGTTCGATCGAAATCTAATGATTCAGATCCATCTCTACTGTGCACTGTATAATTCCCGGTGTACAGTAATTTCGCTACTGTGACTATGAACAGAGGCCCCTCTCG
Organism: Dendrocalamus latiflorus; assembly: GCA_017311315.1. Taxonomy (NCBI): domain Eukaryota; kingdom Viridiplantae; phylum Streptophyta; class Magnoliopsida; order Poales; family Poaceae; genus Dendrocalamus; species Dendrocalamus latiflorus. The sequence continues at coordinate 30,078,206 of CM029632.1, read as the reverse complement.
TTTCGACCTGGGCTTCTGGTTTATTTTTCACTATTCAGCAATTTCATCTTTTCTGGCTTTTTGGTTTTTTTTTTGAGCGTTTCTGACTGTTCTATTTTTCTCATATTCGTTTGTAGTGTCCATGACGGGCTAACCTGTTTTTTTCTATTTTTAAAATTTTTAAATTTAATTACGCTAAATAAGCCACCGTTAGCTGGGCGATAGGCTCCAGTCGCCCGACGTTTAGGCGACTGGAGCCTATTTTTGTAAAATTTTCGGCCAGGTATATTTCTGTTATTTCAAATAAAAAATAGATTATTCATAAAAAAAATTCTAACAATAAGCATCCGATGTTACACCTCAAGGCTGTTTCCAAGTACCCATCTCACTGGATTTCCAAGGGTCTCCATTATTAGAAGAAGGCAAGGTAACGATGCATACCGCGCCTCAACTAAAAATTGGTTGTCTTCGGCTTAAGACTATCTCAGGCTCTCAGTCGGTGACGAAAATAGCTCGACATATCGCTGATGTAATCGCTGGAGCAATCAGAATAGAATTTGGACCAATCGGAGAGACTGAGTAATGAACATACTTTGTTAGTTAACTTGTGACATGATAAAGCTAAGAGCACATGAAGCACAGTACAAGTCCTTACCGCCATATTTTCAGAACTGATTCTTGCACAGCAACACTGTTCAACCAAATGTTTTCTAGCTGTTGCTGTAGAGAAGCAATTCAGAACCAAGAACTAAAAGGAACATGTTCATACAATGTGACTTGGTAGTAAGAGGAACTTACAGCTGGGCATCATTAGCTGTCCTTTTTGATTTGTGCTTTGACTTCTTTTCTTTCTTCTTATGCCTGTAGAGATATGCAAATAACGAAACATGAGTACAACGGTTAATAGTCATGGAGGACATGCTGACTTGTAAAAATGAGAGAGCATACTCATCCTGTGAGCTTGGATCCAAACAATGTTTCAGCTTCCGGTCAATATGCCTCATGTCCTTAAGAGTAGGTATTTTAAGCTGGTCAACCTGCAAAAAATGCAAATAATATCAAGGAAATGCCAAAGGTATAATAACTACTCCCTCCGTTCCTGAATACATGTCATTCTAGCTTTCAAATTTTGTTCCCAAATACATGTCATTCTACAATTTCGAGACAACTTTTAAATGTTTTTCCCTTTGCATATCCCTACCGTTCATTATTCCCAAGGTTAGTTACTATTGTGGATTAGAGTAACACACAACATCCAAGAGCAATAAGTGAACTAACGAAGGAGGACAATTTGGTCCTTTCTACATGTGCCTTGGTTTAAGTGCAAAATCCTAAAAAGTCATCTATTCAGGAATGGAGGGAGTAAAAAATTGGCAATGTAATAAGGCACAATAACTGCCGTATTCATCTGATTTGCAAAATAAATACTCAAAGTGGCATAGCAGAAGAGTCTAATTTCAATATTTACAACCAAATTAGCAGCCATACCAATTCCTACTCTTCGATATCTATAGCGCTTGAGCTCATCTACAAGTCCAGTAACAGTAATCCCTAAGGTTGCCATAGTTAGATTTTTCTCACACAGTGGTCCTTGGGCCCTAGTGTAAATTTTACAATAGAATGGCCAATGCGGCTTGATCTTGTATGAAGAACCATACAAAAACATTCTGTTATGGGATAGGAGATACAAATGTGAAGCCTAAGCATTCCGGAAAAGAAGGCCCCATTTGATGCAGCAACTAAATGCTTTCCAAATTGTCCCATAGTCCCACTTAAACTCTTCTCCAAATACTTTTGACCATTAGCTTATCTAGATGAGTCCCAGGGTTAACTGAACCATCAACCATGTATAACAGTCTGAGGCTTCCTCAAGAGTGTCATCTATCTAAAATTGTGCAAATGTCTATGCAATCAAAGATGCAAGCGTAGAAGAATGAACATACTCTCTGTAAGGTCAATAGCATATCAACACCCTATTGAACATTTACATAAGTTCGATCAAGCATCATGATTTTTTATCATTTTGTGGTAACATAAAGTGCTTATGTAAACTGGTGTAGTGAAAACATGATTGAAGGACTATCCTTGGTGGGAGTTTACATGATTATACTAAATTGTATTTCACCAAACCAGACAAAAATTCTTACCAAGTAATTGATTGTATGGATTGACTGAACAAATTGCTCAACTGGGCAATCAGAATGTTGCCTTGAAAAAACACTTTCCAAGTATCTGTGAAGTGTGAACAATCATTGATTTAAGTAACACCAACAATGAGTAAATGGAAAAGAAAGCAATTGCATGACGAAACACAAAGTCTGACATATCATAGTCATAATAAGCGCAGAGCAGAAGAGTATGACCTTTCAAAATTGAGGACCCTGTGCAGATCATTGGACTTGTGCAAAGCAGCCAAAGCCAACTGTAAAAATTGAAACATAATATCTAATCAGATCATATTAAGAGATCGGTTGAAACATGGATGTTTGAATAAGATAAGCTTGACAATAGTAGGTGCATAGGACTAAGCTTTCTTAATAAGACGCAAAGTTAAACAATAAATTTATGAAAATGGCAATGATACAGTAAATAAGCAAATTAGTTGAAAATAAACATGATGCTTATAGTTTAAGATTACCTGCCCAGGAGTATAGAGAAGAGGTGCATCAGTCAACATCATTTTGTCAACCTGATATATTGCAGTTTGATGCAAATCCTACAAGCATCAGAGGCATAAGCAGGGTAGCCATAAAACTTGCATGTTCTGTAATGTCATAATTCATTTGTTTCCTCCCATGTAAGAAATAAACTGCAAGAGCATTTCCAACATCTAACCCAAATTTCAAATTCAGACTATTCCATATACAATGGATGGTCGAATTACCGTTTGAGCAAGTCACAATAAAAAAATAGTCTTAGTCTTGTGTGCTTATGTGGCAAATCGATAATATTTAAATGATGTGTCTTGCTGTCTTTACTGAAAAGAAGTGATAAAAGTTAATGTTCAGCACAGATGTAGTGTGCCACGGTAAAATAGATAGCCTACAAACTTCATGTTTTCTGTAGTAGAAAGCATTCTATATCTTTTGGTTGATACAAAGTTGCAAACCCAAAAGCAAATTTGCCATCCATCTCAATTTTCACAACAGATCCATCCATTATTACATCAATAGTTGCCTTTTCTTATTCTTATGTGATAGTCACCTCAGAAATTAGTGTTACGATCTTGGTACTAGTAATATGTGAAACCCCTAGTATTCTCAACCCTGCCAAACCAAATATGTCATAATAATCCCCAATGTTCAGTCTTAAGTGACTGGCATTTGTAAGATGCTAGGATGGTGTAAAGGGCTGGAAATTTATGAAACGTTATGTAGAATATAGTAGAGATGAACATAATTTACCTACACTAGTGCCATTTTAACATGTCGGAAAGAGCAAATACAGCGAACATTATATTACTGGGATATTGAACTGTATGGCAAAAAGGGTAGAAGAAATGGATGACCTTCAACCGTTGGTGTGCACCATTACCTGCCCTGCAAAAATCCTTAATACAAAAAGAAATGACATTAGCCAATGGAGACCACACTAGAATAAGCTAAAATATGATGAACTTATGACAATGAATTTCATGGAAAGTTCACTCTTCAAACAAGGCAACATGGCAAGTTGAACTTCTTGATTTGCAGTAGGAAACAAATATATGAAACTTACCTCCATGTCATCAATAAATCCTTCGATTGATCGATACGGAGCATACACGATCAGATCAAAATCTAAAGACTGGAATAAAGTTCTTAATGTCATATTCTGGTTGCTTGGAGAAGCTAAAATAAATAAAATATGGAAATGACATACTTTAAGAACAATCATCTCGTTATTCAGAATAATCTGGTGGTCCTGCTGAATTCCTTTACCAAGTTCCTCAGCAGAAACATGATTGTCTTCCACTTTGCAAGAAGAATATACACAAGTTAACCTGTCAAATGAAAATTGGTTAACTGGGTATCTCATTGACAAAATGCTAACTGAATCAGGAAAGACCTTGCTTGTATATAGGACATTATACACGCTCATACTTTTATCTTAAAGACTTATTTTGGTACTTATGTCTGAACATATGTAGAACTGGTAACCCCAGGTTGTATTGAACCTTATTTTGCTTGCAATGAAGGCAGGGCCACATAGGCCTGGGGTCTAAAATCTTTGATTAGGAGTTAGGACACATACATCACTCTTCACACAAGTATGAATGATTTCATACGTTCAGAATTTGACTGGTTTTCTACTTATGCTTGAAAAGGAAGTAAATCTTAGTTGAGTACTACTACACCAGGATTTTGTATGTTCCGAGCCATAAAACCATTTTGCTAATCATTGTTGCATACATAATATGCTTTGGGTGATGCTCCATTACAGACCACTGTAAATAGAATCTCTTGAAATATGTTATTGCGGTAGCCTGCAAGCAGCAACAAGCGACTGTTAGCATATAATCATTATGCTAGCGAAGACACTATTGGAAGAGGAATGCTTTACCTGGATTTTGTGAGGGAACTTGAATGCTGCACATACTTCTTGAATCTTTTGCTCGTAAAATACCCGCATCAATTGCTCCTCTTCGCAAGATAGAGGCTTTACATCCAAGCTCCCTTCAACTGAATAAAAAACGATACTTACACACCAACATGCCTAAAATGCAAGTTGTAGAATGAACGAACTCCATTGGGATTACAAAATTTAAAATCAACATTGACCCAAAATGAAAATGAGCGCAACTATGAAAGAACAAAACTTTGAAGTGAACTCAGCATAAAGTTTTAACTTTTGACGGCCATGCATTACTCATCTAGACATATTAGCAAGCAGAAACCATCAAAATGGCATATACCATGATCAGGGGCAGGTTCCGGGTACGACAGTGACCCGTCAACAGGGTCCACCTTCGACCGCGTCGTTCCATACTTCACAAAGAACACAAAAGGGGAAGAAAATGAGCACCCATTATCTAGCTCAGCAAGTGAATAAACCTAACAACGCCAGGGAATCCAACCTGAGCGAGCTTCTCCGAGGCCCGCTGGTTCGCAGCTGCCCACCTATCCATCTGCATCACAACCCACGGCATACCATACCATGGTTAGAACAGAACAGGCTACTCGTTTCGAACAGAAGCAAGGAAAGAACGGATCGGAGTGGGTCACCAGATCGTGCGGCTGGAAGATCCACCGCTCCCGATGCGTGGAGGTCCGGAAATCAGCCATCTTTGCGTGGCTGCGCTCTTCCTCCTCCCTCCTCTCTCCCGTGCCGATCGAGCCCTCGGTGAATAGCACCAGATGCCCACCACCTGACTGAAGTGGGTGGGATGCTACAATACTATGGGAGCGTCTGGACGCGAGGAGGAGCGGCGGATGGGAGCGCGGTGGCGGCGGCGGCGAGCTCCGGGGTGCGGGCGACGCAAGGTGAGGAGGGGAGGTTCTGGGGGGTTTTTTTTTAACTGGAACACAAAGGTTTCCACTAACCAGTGGCTCTGGGCATATCGCCAGGAGTTTTTTGCTATTATAGTACTCCTCAAATGCGGCTTCGACGAAACGGTATCTACATCGTGGGCTTATCTAAAATAGTATCTATTTCGTGTACTCCTCTCTATAATAGTATTTTCAGAGATTTAAAGTCATTTGAATTTGATTTTCGAATTTAATCTTCCTCATATGACTAAAATACCCCTTGGTTTTTTCAGCAGACCCAATCGCACTCTCCTATTCCAGTTCTTTTTCCTCCCGGCGACGAGTACGCCATGGTGGCCGGCCCCCGCGGTCCTTGATGACGATGCGGCTGACCTGCCCTGAGCTATCGCACATGACGGAGGACCAGCCGCACGGGTCGACCGACGCGTCCCACCCGAAGTCGCGCACCGCCCGCTCGTCGCCTCCGGCGAGCGCGCGTAGGAAGCTGACGAGGGACACCCTCACGCCGACTTGCTCGCGCTGCACGTTACCGCAGAAGCAGCACACTGCTGCTGCAAGTGGTACGATCGAAGCAGCGAGGGTTTTCTTGACCTCCCCCGTGGTATGAACAATGCGATCGAGCGACTACTCGTACTGATTTATGTATACTCCAATCATGAAGAGCAAATAGCTAGGATACAAGAGTTTGAGATGAGATGCTTCGCCTGAGATCATGTATTTTTTAATGCCGGCCACCATGGCGTACTCGTCGCCTGGAGGAAAAAGAACTGGAATAGGAGAGTGCGATTGGGTCTGCTAAAAAAACCAAAGGGCATTTTAGTCATATGAGGAAGATTAAATTCGAAAATCAAATTCAAATGACTTTAAATCTCTGAAAATACTATTATAGAGAGGAGTACACGAAATAGATACTATTTTAGAGAAGCCCACGACGTAGATACCGTTTCGTCGAAACCGCATTTGAGGAGTACTATAATAGCAAAAAACTCTATCGCGAGACACCAAACTGGTCACAAATTCGAGGACCTGATCCAAGACCACCTCAGAACCATAGCGCACAACGCTCGCCCCATAAGCAGCAAGGCTATCAGCCACTTTGTTGCAAGATCTCGGGCATGACCGGACCTCACATTGAACAAACGCTTCATTCATAAGTTCCTTGATACGCCGAAAGATGCAGCCTTCTGGACTCCTATCCATTGAGTCAGACCTCAAAGCCTTCTCCAAATTTGTTGCATCAGTCTCAAGAATAATTCTGGTCATTCCCAGTTGTGCCACCCTCTTAAGACTTCTCAAAGCTGCAATGCTTCAGCATGTATGGGGCTTGTGAGCCGCTCCAGATGTCTACATCCCCCTCTAAGAACTCACCATTACTGTTGCGAGCAACAAAGCCCCAACCAGCCGACCCCGTTGTAGCACGATAGGAGGCATCAATATTGATATTGTAGCATTCAGGATGTGGTGGCGTCCATTTTCTGTTCTTTCCTTGGTTTCTTCTCTCCTTCCCGTTTCTTCAGCTTCTCAAATTCTATCCCATAGTAACTCATACTTGAAACTAATTCTGCTGTCGTCAATCTTTTTTCCCCCACATTTGTTTTGTTCCTGGCCGACCACCATTTCCAGAGCAGCACCCAAACTTTCTGTTGAACAGTCTCATCCATCTTCCAAATTTCCATAATTGCGTCCTTTCCCGATTTGCACTCTGCGAGCTTCAATCTGATTTGCTCGAGGTCCAAAAGCCGCCAAATTTCTTTAACCCCATGGCATTTGAAAAAGAGATGATCACAATTTTCATTCATCCTGTGACACATGGGACAAATTGTCTCACACTTCACTCCTCTTCTGGCTATGTTCCTTCGGACTGCCAAGCTATTCTGTGCAAACCGCCATAAGAACATCTTGACTTTGTTTGGTAGTGGTAAGTTCCAAAGTTTCTTCCAATCAAAGTCTTTCTGGCTTTGTCCCCCCATTTCTGAACCTGAAGCATCTCTTCCCTTTTCGTGCTCTCTCCTCTTTACAGCCACCCTGTAAGCAGATTTTACAGTAAAATCCCCTTTCGGATTGTAGTGCCAAGCTGGCCAATCATCAGTGTTATCGTCCGTCGCCATTGACAAAATCATATCTGCATCCCTCTGCCAAAAAGTATCCTTTACCAGATCTTCATCCCAAGTGCCAGTAACCGGATTAATAAGTTCAGCAACTTTTGTCAGTAAAGATGAGCCTCTCGGGGTGGCCAACTGACGAGTAGCCCTTAGTGGAATCCATGGATCAGCCCAAACATTCAGAGAATTTCCGTTGCCCACCTGCCAAATAATCCCTTCCCTGAGAAGTTGAATGCCTTGGAGGATGCTCCTCCAGGTATATGATATCCCATCTCGTGCCTTACATTGCAAAATATTGATGTTTGCAAAGTACTTTGCCTTGAGGAGCTGGCTACACAGACTGTCAGAGTTGGTTAGAATTCTCCATGCCTGCCTTGCAAGCATGGCCAGGTTGAAGAGATGTAGATCCCTGAAATCCAAACCACCCTCCTTCTTTGGCAATGTTAATTTGTCCTAGCTTAACCAATGGATTTTGTTTTCCTTATCATTTTGATTCCACCACCACCTGCCAATTAAAGAGTTCAGCTCCTCACAAAGACCTTTTGTTAAGTCAAAACAAGACATGGCATAAGTGGGAATAGCCTGTGCTACAGCTTTAATCAACACCTCCTTTCCTGCCTTGGAGAGCATCTTTTCCTGCCAACCTTGAATACGCCCCCAGATCTTCCTTTTTATATATTCAAAGGCCTTCTTTCGTGATTTGCCAATCGAGACCGGGAGGCCTAGGTATCTCTCATTTTTTGCTTCTGATTCAATGTGCAATTCCAATTTTACCTCCTCCTTGTTTACTTGATTTGTATTGGGGCTGAATAAAACAGAGGACTTGTCCCTATTAATCATCTGACTCGATGCTCTTTCGTATACATCAAGGATTCTTTGAAGTTCTCTGGCATCCTCTAATCGTGCTCTCATCAGGATAAGGGGGTCATCAGCAAAGAATAAATGATTGATTCTCGGTGCCGCCTCACACACTTTGATTCCTTCAATTTTTCTCTCAGCTTCAGCTTGTTGAAGCATGGCCGAAAGGGCTTCCGCACAGATAATAAACAGATATGGGCTGAGTGGATCCCCTTGCTGAAGTCCCCTCTGTGGAATAACTGTACTGGTGTAGTCATCATTAACCTTAATGCGATATGAGACTGTTGTGACACATAGCATGATCAATTCGATCCACCTCTCATGGAAGCCCAATTTCTCCATCATTTTCCTCAAAAAAGTCCACTCCACCCGGTCATAGGCTTTACTTATGTCCAGTTTTATTGCTGCTAATCCTACTTTCCCTCTTTTTCGTTGGTTCAGATAGTGAGTCATCTCATAGGCTATAAGCACATTATCAGTAATCAGACGTCCCGGGACAAATGCACTTTGCGACTGAGAAATGATCTTCGGCAGGATGGACTTCATCCGATTGGCAACGGACTTTGAAATCAGCTTGTAGGCAACATTACATAGACTGATCGGCCTAAGGTCTTTGAGCTTTTCCGGCTTAAGCACTTTCGGAATCAGCACCACTATTGTATCATTCCAGCCCTGCGGCATGTTACCTCCATTGAACACATTCAGCACCTCCTGCTTCACTTTGTCACCCACTAAAGACCAGAATTTCTTATAAAAGATTGACGGAATGCCATCAGCCCCCGGAGCTTTCAATTCCCCCATCTCTTGCAGCGCTTTCCATACTTCTTCATTAGAGAAAGGTGCAGTCAAACTCTCATTCATTTCCTGAGAGACCCGAGATTGCACACACCCAATAACCTCCTCCATCTGCTCACCTGCATTTGAAATGAACAGATGTTGATATTGGTTAGCAATAAAATTTTTCAGGTACTTCCCTGCCACCACAGCTCCTCCCTCCTCCATTAAATTTTCAATACGATTTTTCCTTCTCCTCTCAGAGGCTTGGGCATGGAAAAATTTTGTATTTCGATCTCCTTGGGTCAGCCAAGTAGAGTGGGCCCGCTGCTTCCTATAAATATGCTGCTGGTCCAGTAGCCTTTCCAGCTTGTAACGAAGCACGTGCTCTTGATTAATTTGAGCTTGGCTCAAGCTTCTGCATCGGCAGATCTCCAGCTCCCTCTTTGCAGCTGTTATACGTTTCTCCAGCTCTCCCAATACACATCTATCCCACTCCCACAAATCACTTAAGAGTTGTTTCTGGATCTCCATCAGCCTTGTCTCCCCCTTCTCCAAGGTCTTACACCAAGCTTCCTCCACTTTAACTGGACCCTCCTCCTCCTCCAACCAACGCGCCTCAAACTTCCTTAGAGTTTCCAAAGTTCTCCCCCATTCCTTTTTCTCCCTCCCCCTAGCTCAACAATGATTGGTCTATGATCCGAATGCCTTGGATCTCCATTTATTACACGAACCAGAGGAAAGTGAGCCCTCTAGGAACTATTGGCCACCGCTCTATCCAGCCTCTCTTTCACATAGCTGTCCACCATATGGTGGTGATTTCTCCAAGTATAGGTGTCACCCTCGAAACCGAGGTCGCATAAGTCACACTCCACCAGAGCCCGGCGAAAATTCTCCATACACCTTTCCGGTCTAGGCGGACCCCCCACCTTCTCACAATTGAACATTATCTCATTGAAATCCCCACAACAAAGTCATGGCAGATTGCTTCTATCACGCAAAATTCTTAACAATTTCCAAGTTTTCTTCTTCTCCTCACCCCTTGGTTCACCATAGATCCCAGTAAAACGCCATTCGAACCCAGCCTCCTCCCTCGCAAAGGCTTCAATATGGTACCTCGACATACTTCCAACAGTGATATCAATCCCTTTCCTCCAAAACAGACCTAGGCCACCACTTAGGCCCACACTATCCTTCACAAACATGTTTGGCAAATTAAGACTCCACCTAAACCTCTCCATCCAACCCGTGCTATGCTTGGTTTCCGACAAGAACAACACATCCGGGGCCTCCTTCTTCTGGACATCCAGAAGACCACGAACTGCCGGGCCATTCCCCAATCCCCAGCAGTTCCAAGCTATAAGTCTCAATTGGTCTGGCGGAGTTGCTCAGGCAACCCCGCCATCTCATTATTACCCTCAACTTCCACACCACCCGAAGCCCCTTCTCCTTCGCCTCCTTTGCGCTTTTTCTTTCCCTCCCCTATGTACTCCTCAACAGTGTCCGGGACTTGTCTTTTCTTGTTAGCCGCCAGTGTCACCTCACAACTCTACCCTGCTCTTTCACTCCTTGGTCTGCGTTTGAAAGTCAGCTTCTTTATTGATAACTCAACCCCTGATTTAGCTTCCATTCCACTCCTCCCTTCAAGACCTTCCCGCCGAACTGTGCCTGAGACTTGGTTGGTGGCAATCGAGACCTCAACGTTGCCCTGCAACATAGTTGTTTCTTCATCTACTTCCATCCCCATCTCAGATCTGTCCTCCCCTCCTACATTCTGCTGTAAGCCACTACCATCGACCCTTCCTTCCTCCGGGGGTGCAACTCTCATCCCTGAGGTCAACGGTTCATCAGATTCCGTTGTGTTCACCGGCGCCTCCTTAGCCTTGCCCACAGACACTGACCGCCCTGAAACACTTTGTTCCCCAGCTGACTTTGACACAGCCCCAAACTCCAATTTTTTTGGTATACCTTCGCGCACTAACTTTTCTTTAAGTTTTAACGGGCTCAGACCATCATCCCTCAGCTCATCCTCCACTCTGTCATCACCCTTGCGAGAGAAGTCGCCACTGCCAGTACCCCTCTGTCCAGAGCTTTTTCCCCAACTTGTATCTTTCCTTTGCTGGTGGCTTCCACTAGAGCTACCCCCTTCAGACCACCTCCCTTTCCCTTCCTTCTTTCGTATTGGGTTAACCCTAAGCCACTCCCCATACTGCTTACCCTCCTCTCTCCACACCCCCTCATCACACTCTTTCTCCACATGACCCAAGAGGCCGCACGAGTAACAGAAATTTGGCAGGAACTCATATTTGAAATTGCACCAGCCCACTCCCTCTCCATCCCTGTCCTCCATAGTGGTTCCCCTACAAAGGGATTTGCGGATATCAAGCAGTACCTTGAGTCGGAGGAATTCACCCACAGCCGTATCATCTTCATCTGTGTCCACTTCCAGGAACCGACCCACCTTGTTCCCAATCCGACGAGCCGTCTCACCATTCATCAGACCAAGTGGTAGATCAAAAACTCTGATCCAAACTGGAACAAAAAAAAACTCCATGTCTTTCAACCTCTTGGAGTCATCAAAATCCACCACTATTAACAGATCACCTCCAAATTCCCATGGCCCATCCATAATCGCCCTGCGCTTTCCCCCCGGCTGTAGGAAGGTGAACGGAAACAGATTGCTACCCAGCTCCTTACACCGAATTCCTTCCCTAGGACACCAGATTCTCCCCACCGATAGCACCATACCCTCAGCATGCCCAGGCTTTGATGCGAACAGCTTGCCCACCGCCTGTGGAGGTCGCCCAGCATCCCTTGCATTTGCCTGCCGCGCTCCTTTAACCGCCCTCCTTTCTTCCTCCGTGAGTTTCAGCCCGTCCAGCAAACCTTCCAAGTCCTCGGTCCCCTTCTTCCTTCCTTTCTCCATCAGCCCCAGATCCTCAGCACCACCCCGCCGTCGATCAGCAGACAGAGGACCCCAGCCACAAATCACTCCCGACCACCTTCTCCCCCCGCCTCACACTCCCACAGCCACCCGACACACACCTCCTCCACTTCAGCCCCCGCGCCACCTCAGCCCACAGCCACCCCCACCACCACTGCACCCCCCGACCACCAGGCCCCGCACCTTCCTCCACACCCCCGGCCGCCAGCCGACCCCTGGCTCGGTTCCTGCTCTACTCGCGCCGCGCCCGCAGGAATCACACGCCCGCCCCCACCAGCTTCTGATTCCGCCTGATTCACCCCCGCAAGACCTCGCGGGAGTCTCTCCCCTTCCCTTCAGATCTTGGGGAAAAGGAGACGCCCTGGAGAGAACTTTGTATTGAGCAAGATTTGGTGGATAAATGAGGAAAAACCGAAACCGAAACCCTAGCAGGGATGCTAGGGTTCGGATGAGCTCTGAGTCGCCCGAGTCCCCTACGGGAGTCAAACGACCAGGACCTGTAAGGTGGGAGGTTCTGGGGTTGGGGAACACGAGTACAGAACACGACGAACCTTGTGTGTTCTGCTCTCGAGTCTCGAGTCGCGCGTGTCCCGGAAACGGCAAGGGGTGACAGGAGCTCGGCCCGATGCACGAAGAGAAGATGATTCTTTATCGCGAGAAACTGCGGCCGGGCCCATCTTGGCCCGAGATGATCCTGGCCCAACCCGTTTCGCGCGTCAAACAGAACCTTCGGGCCATTCCACTTTCAGCCCTGATCTCTTCGTGCATTGGGCCAAGCCCTTCTCACCCCTTGCCGTTTCCGGGACACACGACCCGAGAGCGTAACACATGAACACACAAGGCTCCTCGTGTTCTGAACTCGTGTTCCCCAACCCCAGAACCTCCCCACCTCACCTTGCGTCGCCTGCACCCCGGCGCTCGCCGCCGCCGCCGCGCTCCCATCCGCTGCTCCTCCTCGAGTCCAGATGCTCCCATAGTATTGTAGCATCCCACCCACTTCAGTCAGGTTGTGGGCATCTGGCGGTATTCACCGAGGGCTCGATCCAGCCGCACGATCTGGTCACCCACCTCGATCCGTTCTTTCCTTGCTTTTGTTCGAAACGAGTAGCCTGTTCTGTTCTAACCATGGTATGGTATGCCGTGGGTTGTGATGCAGATGGATGTGGGGGCAGCTGCGAACCAGCGGGCCTCGGAGACACTCGCTCAGGTTGGATTCCCTGGCGTTGTTAGGTTTATTCACTTGCTGAGCTAGATAATGGGTGCTCTCAGCTCATGAGGCGCTTATCGATTAAGGGGTATAACATTTGAAGTCGAAAATTTTTCCAGTTGTAAAAATTTTCTAGTTTTCAACTGGAAACATACAAATATATCGGTAACGTTGCAGAGCACATCCTCCTTTGCAATCACATTTTTATTTAACTAGTGTAGCAGTGCCCTCAGACCTGAACAGAATTGCTTTAGGGTGTCTTAGATACAGCAACTACTAAGCTCATTTTTTGTCTGACCAGTTGGCACAAGGGGAATAACTTGTTTGAATCGCAGCAAGTGTCTTTTCAGCATTTAATTTTTTTAGGGAACTCTATTTCAAGCGGGATAGTTTCTGTTTTGTTAGCAACAACAATACACAATCCCACCCACCCCACAGGCCCACACACATGCCAAGTTGCCAACACTGGACCCCCACCATGCACATACTTGAAAATAGAGGAGCCGATATTCAAATTCATGACCTTTTTTTTATGGTCAGGTGCTCTAACCACTTGGGTGCATATGTGACTGCAACATTCCATTTTAGTTTTTTTATATCTCCCATAATGCTCATCTAGTAATTTGCATGGTGAAAATTGGTTAAACGATTAGAATTTAGAAATATCAAGTCTTGCTGTTTATGTTGTCTTTTTGAGTGAGCCCCATATAGGCTTCATGAAATCGAGGTGCCTTTCAATGCGGTAAAGTGCTGTGCCTAGTTGCTGAAAAATAAAGTTTATGTTGGCAGAATGCTTTGGAGCAGCTGGCATCCATTGATCTCATTGAGCTATGCAAGGAGGCTAGAATTGAGCACTGCCATGCAACTAGAGACTTGAGTAGTTGCGGCCGCTATGTGCAGCATGTGCTTAACTCATGTGGGCATGCCTCGTTATGTGCTGAGTGCAGCCAGAGATGCGATGTCTGTCCAATTTGCAGAAGTCCAATACCATACAATGGAAATAGGGTGCGACTCCGCCTTTACTACAGGTGCCTGGAAGCTGGCCTTATCTCTAAGCAGCACGATGAAAGGTTTCAGGAAAAGGAAGACCATGATAATCCTGTTAACATGGACGTGCAGCGGCTGCATTCCTTGTTTGATGTTGTGCTTCAGAACAACCTGACCTCCTTGATATGCCACTGTATCCTCTTCAGAAAGTTAAGTTCGCTTTAGGCTGATAAATGTAGTTTCATCTTCATTTTTATATAGCCCCTCCTTTTTTTTGTGTGTGTTGTTGCCTTGACATTTAGACCAGATATCACAGATGTTTGTTTGGATGAGAATGCTGTGTCAAGTGATCCACTTCTGGCTTTTCTTTTGGATGAGGTGGTTATCAAGGACTGGTGCAAGAGGGCTGCTAATGCGCTCATATCTGAGATAGGCATGATTTGTATCCAACAATGTTTAATTGATTCTAGGACCAATTAAAGAATTCTATTTATTTTTATTAGCCTTTCATCTCTTCATGCAAGCACAGCCACACATGTTGAGCGAGAGGTATGGTTATACTGTTAAATTACACCTTAACCATAGCTTAGATAGATCTGGGTTAGAAATGATGAAGTCTAAGTTATCCCAGCTGCAAAAGTTTGTAGTGCAGTTGGCAGGAATTTCCAGTATTGTTGAAGTTATGATTGCATCTTTCAGAGAAGCGGTTTCTGCTCATGTTAATGACCTGCATCAACTCATTGAGAGCACATTGAAGGCAAAGCAGGTCTTGTTTCTTAACTCCACTGCTGCTAGGGATTTTATGTCACTCCTAACAAACTAAGTAATAAAGTAATCTAGGCGCCACAATGTGCCCATGCATTACTGGAAAAGTGGACATTGCTATAAGATTATTATACTGGGGGATGTCAATTCACCAGACCACTTAGGTTCAATTTTTGGTGTTTGGCCAAGATGATTGGGATACTTAAGCCATAAGACTGGAATACACACACACAACACGAAGAACAACTATAATACTGTCCTCTTTATATTCTCTTTCCCTTTTTGTTTCGCTATATCTGTTGTTCATATCTGTCCGCCATCACTTGTTTTACACTGAAATGCTTGAAAAAAGAAGTAATCAGATGTTTCTTACACTATCATTATTTCTTTGTGAGATGTTCATTTTGGAGCTTTTCCTACAGCATTTGGAAGCCATGATTTGGTGCACCAGGCATAAATTTCTTGAGGACATTTGCTCACGGCATGCTAATTTTGCATCTTGGAGTTCGGACGTGATTAAAAGAAAAGCACATGCAAAAGAACGACAATGGCCTGAATTTTCTGATAAAGCATCATGTGACAATGAAGGCAATCAGGGTATACTTTTCATCGAGCAGGCACTACAAAACCTTGGGATTCAACAAAGTTATAGCGATAATGCGGAAGAGGTGGATATCACCTGTTTGCAGAATGAACAATCATCATCTATGTTCTATTCCACAATTGATCAGTTTGGTGTCAATAGTTACCCTTTTAAAACTTGCGTGAGGCAGTTGACATACTCTTTCTGCATGGAGCATCTGACATGGTGATTTCAAGCAAGCAATTGTATCCTTTGGGCTTTGTTTTTGTTATCTGATAGTGAACCAAGCATGTACATGGTTTCGCACAAACATATTATTTCCTTGACATTCTTTTAGTTCTTGTATTATCTATTTGATCGCCATTGGACTAGACCAGATTCAGAATGGAGGTATCTGGTGGATGATTGTGCTGCTACCTTTGGGATATCTAGTAGAACATTGCTTGAATGCCTAGTATTTTGTCTTTTGGATGATCATTCTTCACTGGCTTTGGAGGTAACTGATCCTTACCTGTCTTTTATGGACATTGAATATTGTATATTGGTGCATATGGTGGAACGGGGAAGTGCAATAGGCTATCGAGGAGAAGAAAATATGCTACAAGCACATGCAGCATGATAGGAAAGACGACAACGTACATAAGTACAAATCAGCAAAAAAAAGCAAAGAAAGTGGTGAGTCATAGAGTAAGGCATATGGGGAATTTTATCAGAAGCTAAGTACAAAGAAGGGTGAGAAGGATGTCTACAAAATGGCTAGATTTCGAGAAAGCGAGACGAGAGATTTCAACCAAGTTAAATGCATCAAAGACGACACCAATAGACTTTTGGTGAAAGACGACAAGATCAAGGATAGGTGGAGAGATTACTTCGACAAGCTGTTCAATGGAGACAATGAGGATAGCATGATTGAACTGGATGATACTTTTGATAACACCGATATGCGGTTTTTTCGAAGAATTCAGCTGGCAGAAGTAAAAGAGGCCTTAAAAAGGATGAAAGCGGATAAGGCATTGGGACTGATAACATTCATACTGAGGTGTGGAAATGCCTTGGAGACATGGTGATTATTTGGCTAATTAATTTGTTCAATAGCATTTTTAGGTCGAACAAGATGCCTAGCGAGTGGCGGAGAAGTACATTAGTACCCATTGTCAAAATAAAGGAGACATTTAAAGTTGTACTAATTATAAAAGAATTAAGCTCATGAGCCACACAATGAAGTTTTGGGAATGAGTGATTAAGCACTGTTCAAGAAAAGTGGACTAGCGTGATGAAAAATTGATTTGGTTTTATGCCCGACAGGTTGACCATGGAGGTGATTTTCATGACACGACAGTTATTGGAGAGGTATAGGGAGCAAAAGAAAGATCTTCACATGGTGTTTATCAACTTGAAGAAAGCCTATGACAAATTGCTAAGAAAGGTCATGTGGTGGGCGCCGCTTTAAAGGAAAAAATCCCAACAAAGTACGTTACCCTAATCACGTATGAAGATGTGACTAACATTAGAGCATGTTATAGCGATACTAATGATTTTCCTATTAAAATAGGACTAAACAAGGCTCAGTGTTGTGCCCATAGCTCCACACATTTTTGCCCTAGCGATGGATGAGGTCACGCTGCAACACCTGGGTTGGATTTGGCCCAGTGTAGGATCAAGGATAAACGACTAGAGGGAGTGAATATGAGATTCTAAAATTTTTTGCCTTCTAAAACTAATTAACACAATTTATAGCTAGGCAAGATTTCAAAGCAATGTAAATCTACACAATTCTAGTAAATCTAAGGCACCACAAGCAATAGCCTCTACAAAATATCTCCAGCACAAGTAAATAAGACAATCACAATGATCACAATATGCCAGAAATACAAGTGCGGAAAGAAGAGACAAAGAATTAACCAATTAACACATGATGTTTTACCGTGGTGTTTGAAAACTTACCGGTTCCCTTAATCTACGTTGAGGAAGGCCCAAGTAACTTGGACTGACTCAACGAATTAAGCCCCAGCTCCACAATCCACTAGTGGTTGTCCTTCCTCCGCTCCGTAGATGGTGGACACCAAACCACTTATAAGATGGCGTCGGTCTTCTTCACAACCTTTTCGAAGAAGTCATATCGCAAGCTCCCGTTAAGTTGTTTAGGTGCTGGCAAGTACTAAGAGTAATAAACTACGCTTTTCTTGACGGCGATCAAATGCCAAGGAGCAATCTAGGGATGAAATGCACTTTACTTGGCTCAACAATCTCAAATGAATGCACAATGTGAAATTGAGGTGAGTGAATGCTCTATACTTAAGGATGTTGCAATGAAGTGTTTTACTCTGTCCTTGAGCCGGTGGGGAGTATTTATACCCCCACCAACCAAATCTAGCCATTACAAGATAATCCCTGAAAAAACTAGGGCGAGTGGAAGTATCGCTGTTTATCGGCTGGTATTATCGCATTTGTTCTGACACAACAGTAACGGCTATTTCAGAGCTTCTAAACTAGCCGTTGCAAGTTGGCGCGGTACTACCGCCGTTATAAGCGCGGTAGTTCCGAACTTTGGCGTTGTACTTTCGATTGTCTTGGGGCCAGAAGTTGCCGCTCTCTGGAAAACGTATCGCCCAAATTTTCGGAGCTTTCGAGTTCCGGTAGTTCGCTCAAGAGTTGCGGTTCCATCGTTAAAACTTCGGAACTTTCGTTTTCTAGAGACAAATACGATTCCAAAGGTGCTCTCGGAAAAAATGTATCGCTCATTTTGCTAGAACTTCCGGAATGCGGAAGTACTGCCGTTTACACCGGTACTTCTGATATTCCTGACAGTGAACAGTTTGGCTATCAATTTTAGTTTTAAGTGCATGCATGATCCTAAATTGATCCAAGTGACACAAGAATATGCTATCAAGTTACTAACCATGATCCTTCTTAATAGTACGGTATTTATTCTATAATCTGGTCTTCCACTCTTTCTCCTAAGACCGGTAAAAATGAAAGGGATTCTAGACTACTTATATCTTTTTTTTTGGGCCACATTGATCTTCATGATTACCTTTAGCATCCATCTCACAATCATCATCAGGACTAACATTTCAAACACTCAGTAAACATGTTTGCCCTATATTCATATATTATCATTAATTATCAAAACCATTTTTAGGGGCCTAGATGCTTTCACCTGCCCACGCGATGCCCTATAAGAGAGAGCCAGGTGGGGGAGGAAGCAAAAGCCGATTTGCTTTCCTCCCCCGTGCTCACTCGGCTGTTGCCGCCCGCCCCTTGCTTACCAGACTGCCGCCTTCTTCCCCGCGTGCACGCTGCCGTCGACCAGTCGCCGATGCCTGCGCTCCTCTGGCCGCACCTCATTGTCCCCTTGCTGCTGGCGACACCCCGTGCGCACTGCGCGTCGCTGCCGCCCGCGCGTGCCGTCGTCGCTAGCCACCAGCGCCGCCTCTTGCTACAGCCTGCGCCACTAACGCCAGCCGCTAGCGTGCGCCATCGTGGCCAGCCGCCTCCACTCGCTTGCCCCCACCGTCGCCCGACGCCGCTACTCCCAGGCCGTGTCTCGCCTTCCTCGTCCCTTGTTGCCGCCGCTGCTCCACCCGCGGCCACGCCCTGCCTTCCTCCGCCCCGCAGCGTTGCTGCTATTCCCCTGCTCCGCCCGGCCGCTCACCACACAAGGAGGCAAGGGGGA